>OZ010674.1:50502114-51702114 GCA_963932185.1 Troglohyphantes excavatus | reverse complement strand
TCCTTTTTGAGAGCTGCAAGTTTTTCCGGTGATAAACGCCTCGCTTTAGCAAAAACTGGCGGTCCTTTAGTGACTATACAATGTGTAACCCCATGTTTCTTAGGTGCATCATTGATGCAAGGTTTAGTGATGTCTGGAAATTGGTTAAGCAATTCAAAGTATGGCATATCGTTAGTTATTGTACTTAACCCACCGGTAGATACACACTTAACCGAACCCTTGGTAGCTAACGAAGTTACATTATCAATCAAACGGTGATTGCGTATGTCAATCAATAATCCAAACCGCTCCAAAAAATCGGCTCCTATTATAGGGTTTTGAATATCAGCAATAATAAAGTTCCATGAAAAATCCCGTCGAAGATCCAAGTTCAGCGTTAACCTGCGAGTACCGTAAGTTGTAATTTTTGTACCGTTTACGGCAAAAAGGCAAAAATCGTCTTGTTTGGAAACACCTTTAGTAAACCTTTTAGGATAAACAGAAACACAGGTTCCGCTATCGATCAAAAATTGTTTACCTGTTCCTTTATCAAAAACAAAAAGACGACTCATTTGTTGGCTTTCATCCGTGGTCGCCATCACTGATGAGCCAGTTAGTTTTCCTGAACATTGGGAGTTTTCTTAAAGCTACATGGTGGATTGCAATTTCGTGCCTTATCCGCGTAACGGAAGTGATACCAACACAATGGATAGCGTTCAACTACAGCTGGAGATCTCAGTTGGCGATCCCGGGAGTTGGATCTAGTGTTACGTCTATTACCCGAAAAATTTTCACGAACCCTTGACCTAGAAAGTCGTTCGACACTTTCTTGCAACGCACAAATTTGGTTTTGTAGAGATTTGAAAGAGCATGAGATATTAACTGAGGGATTAACTTGAGGGATTAACTTGAACTTCAGAAATTTCTGTCGCAATGCCAGACACCTCGGTGATTTTGTCCGCAATGAGCGACAAAGTTTCCAATGTTCCGGTGCTAACCGATAAAATTTGTTGACAAGCAATTGGTAAGCGTTGCTTCCATAATTGCGCCAAAATTGTATCATCGGTTAACCGATCAGAAGCGAGGTCTCGCATTTCTCTAAGAAGTTGAGAAGGTTTTTTATCCCCCAGTTGTATTTCCTGTAATAAGCTTCTTATACGAGCAGTTTCGCTTTGCGAAAACTGGTTTACAATTCGATCTTTAAGTTTCTTGTACTTGTTCTCAATGGGCGGATTCCTAACCAGATCACTAACATACGTTAAAATTTCTGTATCTACCGCCGCCACTACCGAGTGAAATTTAGTGTCTTCCGAACTAATACCTGCCGTTATGAATTGGGACTCGAGCTGGTAAAACCAAAGTTCAGCATTCGCTTTCCAAAATGGCGGTGCACGGAAGGCCACACGAGCAAGTTCCGGTTTGACCGTACTTTCGTTTTCCGATTCCTGCACAGCAGTATTTTGTACATTAGTTACTTTATCCGTATTCATCTTACACAATTAAAGTTCAATTCGCTATTAATTAGAACATCAAAAATATATAATTCCAGAGTTAAAATTTAAAATAGAATTATCAAACTTGAAATAACGTGTTAAATAACGCTACGAACGTGCTAAATAATAGTATGAACTAAGAAAATCTAGCAATTTAAAGTTTAAATTCTAAATAAATTTAGGTAGGATTCATGGTCTGGAGTCAAAATACCACTCAAATCTCACTTACCAGAGTTCTCGTGGCAATAAAGAATCCACTGCCATCTGCCGCTAGTCGTCAGAGCGTCTGTACATAATACGATGCGTGTTGTTGAAAACAAAACTCACGTCCGTAAGTCACCACTGAAGAGTGTGGAGCCGCGTATAAAATAACATGTCTGCTATCGGCAAAGAAACTCTTTTTATTTTGTTTACAAAATTACTTTCGATATACTTTTGATACGTTCAAAACATCGCTCTCAAAAGAAAAGACAGTGTGTGTAGTTCACTTCAGTTCGATGGTGTGTGCAGTTCACTTCAGTTCAATGGTGTGGTCGCCACATACTGTTAATTTTTTTTAAAGTTTGCGATTCTTAATTTGTGTCTCCTTTGTTCCAGTAAAAATCTAAAAAAACTGATTAAAAACTTCTAGAATTTTGCAAGCATATTTAAAATATTCCAAACTGTAATTTTAACAAATTCAATTTACAATTTTTAAGCACTGTGTCCCTTTAGTATTTTCGTTATTTAAGTATCTTTAAAAAAATTAATTTTTTAAATAATGTACATTTTACATGTAAATTTCAAAGAAACAATTCGTCAAACTTCGTAAGTGTCATATTTCATAAACTTTAAAAAACAAGGAAAACATTTTATTAGGCATATTACCAATCTTGAAAATTAATATTTCTTATAAAAACAGAAACAAACTTTCAAACTATTTTTTTTATATAATTGGCTGTAAAAAATATAATCTAGCCAATGAATTGCATTTGAGAAATCACATTTCCTTTTGAAATACTATTCTTTGAGTGTGAATAATTCGCACTTTAGACAAATGGGTTATTTTAGATAGTAATAATATATGAGAGAGTGGAAAGGGATTTTGGTGACAGTGAAGTGAAATCGAAAAAATCGAAAACTTTACAATTTTTAGGTATTGCGTCCATTTAATACTTTAATATTTAAGTGCTTTAAAAAATGTAGTTTTTAAAATCATGTAAGTTTTTACATATAAATTTTAAAAAATACTATTCACACAAGTCCTACTTCAAAAACTTCTAAAAACGGAAAAAAAATATTGATATAACACATATTTCCAATCTTGAATATTACTATTTTATATGAAAACAGGAAAAAAAACTTTCATCAAACTATTTTCGTATACATTTGTCCTGTAAAAAATCTAATCTAGCCAATGAATTACAGTTGAGAAATCACATTTCCTTGTGGAAAAACTATTCTTTAAGTGTGAATAATTCGTACTTTACACGCATGGGTTATTTTAGATTCAGTAATGAGATATGAGAAATTGAGCCATAAATGTCAATTTGGACTTTGTCCAGAAAGTAAGAAAAATAATGGTTCACGCCTTGTTCATCAAGATCGCACCATTTCACGCTTTTCTTACGTTGAATTCTGCAAAGCGATCAAAAAGTTTAAGAGTCGACTAAAGAACCAAAACGTAATGGGCTTTTAGTGACACAAAAAGCTGGCACCAGACGTTCGAAGTGAGAAACAATGAGAACTAAGAACATTTTTAAAGTTAAATTTAATTGGGTTTAAGCTAATATTGAAATATTGATAAATAAGTAGATATAATATTTGGACCAGATTCATTTGAGCATAGGTTGCGCTGTTTACAATTTAATGTAACTTTGGCATCATTTGCATTAAATATATGTTATGAAATTTTGAGTGTAAATTGATCTTTTAAAATGCAAACTACTATTAATGATACACATTTCAATTATCTATGTTTTAACTATAATATAAACTACTTCAAACATAACGTTATAAAATAACTGTTAACTGAATAAAAATCTCAAATTAAATGTTAACTATTTGATTGAGTATTAAAAAAAGAAAAATTGTTTACTTGCCAAGAAAGTGCAAATTATATTTTTAATATGCTTAAAATTTAAATAATTGTAATTATTTTGTATGGAAATAGCTTAAATGAAATTAATATTTTTTAGAAGTGCATTGGTTTTTACAAATTATGGAAATTATCGACATGAAAATTCAATTTATTTGCACAAAGAATTAAAAGTTTGCATCGTAAATGCTTTCATATACATGTAGGAAAATGTAGATCATATCCACTACTGGCATCATCTGAGTAAAATATTTTAAATTAAGCATTCATATAAGTGTAGGAACATGTTGGTAACAAATCTACAAATGACTTCAAATCCGTAAAATATTTAAAATTAAAAATAATACATTTTTACACGCATGAAAGAAAATTATTATAATAATGATTAAAGTAATTTAAGGTATTATTTATGTCATTTGACAGTTACTGTTGTTATAAAATATAATTAGTTATCAAATTTCTGAATATAAATTACTTTCTTTAAGTAGCGTGCTCATCGGGATTTAAGTGGGTGTGGTTCATGAGTTCAAAAGTAAGTTTTTCGGAATGCATTTCTTTTAGAGTACAACTTTAGGCGTGGCTCAAGCTTACATATCTAGAAAGATTCCTCATTTATTAGCTATTCTCTAATTTTGACATTTTCTTCGACTTAAATTGAGCAATTTTCACGCAACCACGGATTTATTAACAAAAGGTACTATTTCGTTTTTAGTATTCAATATACTGTCTTTGTTAATTGTACTTTTCAACAAATGAGTTAAAATATTCGTGTAACTTTAATACTTCTTTTGTATGTTTAATGGTAGATTTAACTGAACAGTAGGTAAACTTTTTACATTACTCATACATATATTTGATTTATACATATAACCAGCAAAAAACGTCAGCATAAAACCTTCATCAAAATTTTGAAATTGAAGGTTGTATGCAGGAAAACAGCAGGTTTTTTGAAGATCTATAATATTAAAGGTTTTTGTTTCAATTTCCTTCATAAAACCTGCAAAAAACCTTCAACTTTTTATCATGAAAGGAAAATGCAGATATTTTAAAGATTTTATGTAGGAAAATTAAAAACTTCAAAAAAACTGCAGTTTTTTGTTTCAATATCCTTTATAAAACCTTCAAAAAACCTTCAATTTGACGACAATTTTGATGATGGTTCATGCTGACTTTTTTTGCTGGGTATTTATCCGTTAATTCTGTAACCGTTCTCTACTACAGACTTTTATTGGGAATTGCCGGATATGAAAATAATTTCAGGAAAGTATATGTTAACAACAAAAAAAACTACACTGTTAAAATTTTCAGTTCAACATTGCATCATATATTGGTGCTCTGCAGCGATTTACTCCATATTATGGTGAAAGCTGGGTTGAACCAAAAATCCTTTATCGGAAAAAAACGGAAGTTTCGCCAGTAATTGGTTCAACCTCTTGAACTGCAACAAAAAGGAATCCCCCTTCAAGAAAGACAGCGACCAACAAGGGCATCCGTGGTCCGGTGAAAAAAGACGTTCAAATATGAATCAGGTGATTCCTAGTTCAAGCCCGTTCAGTAACATTTACATATAAAAGGAAAAAGATACGATCTTACAGCGGAGGGTTGCCTTCTGCGCTGCAAAAATACTACTACTAAAAAAAAACTCGAATTTCGACTTTTATGCAACGTTATGAGTTTTGGTGCAACGCTTCACAACTAAATGGTATCCGTGGTAGCACCGTAAAATGGTGAAACTAAGCATCAAATGTTGCTTGTATCTAGATGGGTACCAAATTTTGGTGCAAGGTTGTAATTATTGTATTATTTGTATTTAGATAATAGTTAATAAAACCTTTTATTTCTATATTAATACAATAACAATATTTCTAATTAGTGTTAATACATAACGAATAAAATTAATATGCATTATAATTGTGTATCATATATTTTAATGCTTTTCAAACACTTTAAACTCTCCACTTTAGAACGTGTTGTCATTTCTCTTAAAACAAACAATTTTATTTGAAATAAAAATATACAATAATTATTAACTTTAAAAGTAACTATATGTTTAACTATATCCATTCAGCTATTCAAAATATATCGATAGATATATTAAAACATCAAGAATACATTATTTAATTCACTTTTTACTTTTTACAAACGTATACGACATTTCTTTTATAACATAACTTTCTTTCGACTTGCGTTTTATTTATTACAAATAATCTAATTACATTTCACTTCTTCGAATGCGCCAGACTTTACGCTTCTGGATCGTTGAATTCATTCAACTATTCAGATTTTCAATGAAAAAAAAAAGAGATCCGTTTTTTTAAAAGATGAGTCTTACTTTCTCCTAAGAAACTAAGTTTAGCATTGCAAATGACTTATTTCCAGATAAGAAAACTTTAATATCGTGTTTTTATAAGATATAGAAAAGATATATCTATATAAAGTTATATCTCCGGCAGACAAATGGAATGTTTAAATCATTTTTATTCAAATTGAGCAACATTTACATATTCAAATGCAAGCCGAAATTCATCAAGTCAAGTCTCTTATTGCGTTTTTTCTATGCTTTGTTATAGAATATTTTGGTTTTATGTTAGAATCTACTGTCACAGATACCGAGATGAACAATTTATTCTTACGAAGTACACTTTCTCTCAGGTCTCGATAAAGCTTGAAGAATGTGATCAGTTTTGTTATCTAATATATGTCTCTAGGTATAGGAAAAAGTGTCATTCGAGACAGTTGTCTAAAATCAAATTTATTGATTTAAGTTACTAAGTTAAAGATTATTCGTTTAAATTGCACCTACAAGTATTGGTGTATATTAAATATTTAACCGAGCAATGTACGATAAAATAATTACTTAGAGCGGTAGAAGCTTTTGTGACTAACAATTCAAATTATCGTATAAATGTACTGGCTATCTCAGACTAAAAATAAACAATGATATATCAAAAAAATCAAAATGACAACAGGCTACAGGTTAATGTATCTAGATATAGGAACATGTGTCGTCGGATGCAGTTGTTTAAAATAACATTTATTGATTTAAGTTATTCAGTTAAGGATTCTTCGGTAAAAGTGCACCAAAAAGTAGAGTTGTATATTAAATATTTCTCCGAGCAATGCACGATAAAATAAATGATTAAGACGATAAAAGCTTTTGTGACTAACCATTCAAATTATCGTAAAATATTACTTAAAATTATTAAAAAAAATAAACGTGTGCCTAATTAGTACGCTAAAAAATAAAATTGTGTTTAAAAAATGTACTGGCTATCTCAGACTAAAAATAAACAATGGCATATAAAAAAATCAAAATGACAACCGGCTGCAGGTTAATATATCTAGATATAGGAACATGTGTCATCAGATGCAGTTGTTTAAAATAAAATGTATTGATTTAAGTTATTCAGTTAAGGATTCTTTGTTAAAAGTGCACCAAAAAGTAGAGTTGTATATTAAATATTTCTCCGAGCAATGCACGATAAAATAAATGATTAAGACGATAAAAGCTTTTGTGACTAACCATTCAAATTATCGTAAAATATTACTTAAAATTATTTAAAAAAATAAACGTGTGCCTAATTAGTACGCTAAAAAATAAAATTGTGTTTAAAAAATGTACTGGCTATCTCAGACTAAAAATAAACAATGGTATATAAAAAAATCAAAATGACAACCGGCTGCAGGTTAATATATCTAGATATAGGAACATGTGTCATCAGATGCAGTTGTTTAAAATAAAATGTATTGATTTAAGTTATTCAGTTAAGGATTCTTTGTTAAAAGTGCACCAAAAAGTAGAGTTGTATATTAAATATTTCTCCGAGCAATGCACGATAAAATAAATGATTAAGACGATAAAAGCTTTTGTGACTAACCATTCAAATTATCGTAAAATATTACTTAAAATTATTAAAAAAAATAAACGTATGCCTAATTAGTACGCTAAAAAATAAAATTGTGTTTAAAAAATGTACTGGCTATCTCAGACTAAAAATAAACAATGGTATATAAAAAAATCAAAATGACAACCGGCTGCAGGTTAATATATCTAGATATAGGAACATGTGTCATCAGATGCAGTTGTTTAAAATAAAATTTATTGATTTAAGTTACTCAGTTAAGGATTCTTCGTTAAAAGTGCACCAAAAAGTTGAGTTCCATATTAAATATTTCTCCGAAAAATGTACGATAAAATAATTAATTAAGGCGATAGAAGCTTTTGTGACTAACCATTCAAATTAACGTAAAATATTACTTTAAATTTTAAAACATTTAAACGTATGCCTAATTAGTACGATAAAAAATAAAATTGTGTTTAAAAAAATGTACTGGCTATCTCAGACTAAAAATAAACAATGATATATAAAAAAATCAAAATGACAACAGGCTGCAGGTTAATATATCTAGATATAGGAACATGTGTCATCAGATGCAGTTGTTTAAAATAAAATTTATTGATTTAAGTTACTCAGTTAAGGATTCTTCGTTAAAAGTGCAACAAAATTTGAGTTTTTATATTAAATATGTATCTGAGCAATGTACGGTGAAATAATTCATTACGGTGATAGAAGCTTTATTGATTAACCATTCAAATTATCGTAAATAGTCCAATTTCAGACAGACACAGTGCCATATAGTTGAACTTGAAACTGTAATTTTTTTCTATATCAAATATAAACATGAATTAACATTTAATTATTATGATATTAAATTATTGCTTGCGATATAAAATAAGTATGTTGACTTTTGTTATATGTAAATGGATAAAAATTAGTTTTTAGAATTGACAATTCTATAAGAACAGAAAATTGGTTAAAATGAAATAAAATAATTAATTAAAATAAAATTTCAAATACTTTATTATCCTATTCTATGTGTATACTATTTATGTTTAAAACCTAACTACAGTTTGATAAATCCTTTTTAAAATTTGCTGGGGACATAACGATTTCGAAATTGAAATGTTTGTGTTTAATATGAGCAATAATATAACATACTATTTTGACCACTGTTTATCTCAGACAAAATGTAAGTGGCTATAATTTATGACTAAAATTTAAATACTAACTTTTTACTCAGTATATAAAACTATCACTGTAAAAAGTTGTTAGATATTTCGCAAATTATTTATGGCGAAAATGCGCGGTTTTCAGATAGAAACTAACACCATTGTATATCTTCCCCATTCTTAAAAACTAATTACATAAAAATATTCAATTTAAGGAAGACCCGAACCCCAAATCCTAATTTCCTTATTAATTAATTCTGTGACAGTGTGCTGTCACGCTTTGCAATTTTTATATAGGGATCTGACCTATTTTGTACTTTGTGCAATTTGGTCAGATGGCTAGACTGGCGGTCGCCGGTTTTATGACGGGGTAACAATGTGAGGAGAGTTTCGTCTCTGAGCCATTTTTACAACCATGCCAGGATTGGCCAGGAGGGGTGACCAAGAAGGGCGGAGCGAATTCCAAGTGGTGGGTTTAGTAATTTATGTAGAATTGCAACCCCCACCCCAAGACACCACAGTGGGAAATTCAAGGTTCCCACATCTTTTTCGACTTTGCCATTGCCCAAGAAAGACGAGCAATTTTTACTCTAACAAGTACCGTCCTCATGCGCCGAGAGGGAAAAGTCCCGAACGCCATGACACCAGACGGCAGCGATCCCACTTCATACTAACGCCACTGAGCTTCGGAACCAGACGATCCCCTGGAGAAGGAAAAGTCCTGAATGCCATGACAGCAGACGACAGAGCTCCCACTTCGTGCCAATGCCACTGAGCTGCGTAACCAGACGAGCCCCTGGAGAACGACAAGTCCCTGATGCCATGACACCAGACGGCAGAATTCACATTTTATGGTAACGCCCCTGGTAGCCGGTCATCTACACCCCAAACAACCAGCTAAATCGCCTCAGACGGAACTCTCCCCACCGGTACACGTGATTCAGTAGCACATTATTGCACATAACCCCCCAACCATAAGTTTCTCCTATTTAATTATTTGATGTGCCAATAAAGCACCGTTTTAAAAGTAATGTTATTTGTATGTATGTATTTTTGCCAAGACAACATTATTCATAAAGATACAAAAAAATAACACAACGCAGTCCAAAAAAATGTACTAACCAATCCCTACGACAAATTCTGAAATACAATTTTTTTAATATCATTAGAACATCTTTTTCTAAAAATAATCAAAAACAAAAATATTTGTTTTAAAATTATTTTTGTTATTTTTTGTGTTTTTAAGCTTAAATAGACTTTTCTAAAAAACACTACTCCTCCTTCAATGTTTAACATTTAAAAAATATTTTAATTGATTATATAATTTCAAGGTATGTAATATAGACTTTTGCAGATTTGGGTTTTAATAGTTTTCAAAAACTTATTTTATGTTCAAAACCTAAAAAATATTCAAATTTTTATGTTTAATAATTCGTAAAAAAAAATTACAACATTACAATTCATACGTTTATAAAACAAATATTAGTGCTTCAAAGACTATTAACAGTTTAGTTTCAAGTTAATTTGTTACAAAGCCTTAGCATTTTAAACGTGACCACAATGTAAAAAAACTATTTTGAGTAAATGACGATTGTTGCAGACGAAAATAGTGTAGAAAGATGATAAATGGGATATAAACATCTAAAAAAACATATGTTATGTTTTTTTTATTGTTTTGAAATGTTGTACACACCTTTTCAAGTATGTATGAAATCGTTTTATGAAGAAAAAAATTTAGTATTTTTTTCGGAATTTAGGGCTCGGGTCTCCCTTAAGAAAAATAGTATCTCAAATTGTGTGTTTACGAATAAGATAATAATATGAAGAAGTGTATTAGTGAAAATCAAATAGAAACTTTATGATATCTGGCATTAAAACAATGGGGAGGATTGTTGGTTAATGTAAGTGTATTTGCCATTGTTCGAGTATTTATTTTTTCATTTCTGCATATTGCATACAATCCTTTACAAACACATAAAGGAGTATGCTTTTTGTCTAAATCAATTCAATTGCTGTCTTTACGAATCATTTGTTCACCATGGAGGGCTCTTTAAACCCTGGTAATAAAAGGGGAATATTTTCATTCGGTTGGATAATTATGTGTGAAGTGGCGAATTCATTAGATTTATCAAATGAACAATTGAGTAAAACATCTCAAATTAAAAAAAAATGTGCTATTTTTTGGTTTTAACGATTACCGAGATAATTTTATTTTTATAAATAACTATTGTGTACAAAGAATATAGGCATATATTTCATTCTGAAATATGTAACACTATGGGTTTGTAGTAAAGGTTAAATCAGAATAGTACTGTATTAAGAAAAAATTATATAGAAATAATTCGTAATTCTTATTTTTAGTTTTCATTGGTGAATATTTTTTGTTTATATAATTAATTTTGAATTTTTTTTTTTTTAAAACTAATAATTATATTTTCGGAATATTTTAGCTGCTTTTATAATTTTTAAAACCGATTGACCATATATTGTGTATTGTGTTTCTAAGAGTTTGAGGTAATTATTGTAAAATAATTCTTTAAAAAAAAGGGGAAAAAAGGGGAAGATAAGATGCTTTGGAAAAGTTTTCATGAATATTACATAGCCATTGTCAGTGAAGTTATTTAGTATGCATTACATCAAATAACATACTTATATATAAATTTGTTTTAATTTAAATTTAATTTAAAGCATAATTATTTTCAAAGTTCACTAACAACTTAAAAATTATTAAATTGACGATTTTGCGTATATTTTAAAGTTTACTATGCTCTGAGATACTATGATCTTTTTGTATAGTAAATACTTGTTAAAATTCTAAGTTTTTTGGTTGTATCGATACTTATCCAAAATTACTCAGGAGTAGTTCATATTATTTTTTTATTAAATTACATGATATTAACATTAAATCAATACAAATCCTTAAAATGTGGGAATGTCTGTAACTTAAATTTATATTTTACAAAATTTATAACACACATTTAATAACTGTACCGTAAACCAAACGGTAAAACAATGAACTTACATTTAGAGGGATGGTTCAGAAAATGAATTAATTTTACATTTAATTTAACATTTAATTACATTAAATTTCTTTATGGACTTTAACCTTTCTTAATATTTCACACTTTATTTATTAAAATACAGGTCTGGAAGTAACAAAATCATTTGAATTGCTAAATTTTCCACTAAACTCTTATATATACTTATGCATACACCATTTACAAAAACATTAACTATCGTACTTCTAATTTCACATTGTTATGCATTTTTATTTATTTTATATTTTTGGTACTATTTGATTATGCATTATTTGAAAAGATCTAACTAAGATTCCAATGCTCCAGAACAGCGCAAGAATTCATATAAAAACCAGTATAATTTCTAGGATGAGAAGGAAAATCAGTAGTAACCATTTATTATCCAAAGAACACCTTTTAAAGAATCATTATCTTATACTTACGCTTATACATAATTACGCAAACACCATTTACAAAAACAATTAACTTTCGAACTTCTAATTTCACACCATTATGCAGTTTTATTTATTTTATATTTTGATACTACTTAATTATGCATCTAATTGAGATCGCAATACACCAGCACAGCGCAAGCATTCGTAAAAAAATGAAATTGCAAGAACGAAAAGGGAAATATGTAGTAACCATTTATTATCCAAAGAACACCAGTTAAGGAATCATTATCTTATACTTACGCTTATAAATACTTGCGCAAACACCATTTACAAGAACACTTAACTATCGTACTTCTAAATTCACATTGTTATGCAGTTTTATTTATTTTATATTTTTGATACTATTTAATTATGCACCTAACTGAGATCCCTATACACCAGCACAGTACAAACATTCATAAAAAAATACAATTGCGGAAACTCCATTTACAAGAACAATTAACTATCTTACTTCAAATTTCACATTGTCATTAAGTTTTTTTTATTTTATATATTTGGTACTATTTGATTATGCACCTAACTAAGATCCCAATACACGAGTACAATGCAAGCATTCATAAGAAAACCAGTTCAAATGCAAGAATGAGAAGGAAAATCTGTAGTAACAATTTATTATTCAAAGAACACCATTTAAGGAATACTTATGTTATACTTACGTTTATACATACGCCATTTACAAAAACAATACTTACGGAAACACCATTTACAAGAACAATTAACTATCGTACTTCTAATTTCACATTGTTATGAAGTTTTATTCATTTTATATTTTTGATACTATTTGATTATGCATCTAATTAATATCACAAAACATCAGTACAGCATTCATAAAAAAACAATACAATTGATGGGAAGAAAACTCAGTAGTAGCCATTTCTTATCCAAACAACACCCTTTAAGGGATCATTATCTTATACTTACGCTTATATCTACCTACGCAAACACCATTTACACGAACAATTAAATATCGTACTTCTAATTTCATATTGCTATGCAGGTTTATTTATTCTATATATTTGATACTATTTAATTATGCATCTAACTAAGATCTCAATACACCAGTTCAACGCAAGCATTCATAAAAAACAGGACAATTGCAAGAATGAGAAGGAAAATCAGTAGTAACCATTTATTATCCAAAGAACACCATTTAAGGAATCCTTATCTCCTGGATATTTAAATAAGTACTTCCCGAAGAAAGAAGCCCTTATCCAACACAACCAGCATAATGGACCCATTAACTTTCTCCTAATGTGCGCCACTGCACATAATGCGCATGCATTCCCTGCATTTGCGTGAATCTGTGCGTTAGGAGTATAGAGTTAAGTGCACACAACAAACGCATTTAACGGAGATCCCTGCAGTGAATTTGGTTAACTAGTGAACTGGAATCTTTTGGGTGAATCGTCAAGCCGTGCATTTTACGGTTTGCAGTCTCATTTTTGCTTGCGAAGGGAAATCTGAAGTTGGAATGTAAATTTATATTTTGATTATGTAATAAAATGCACGTGTCGGCGATTTCATTGTGTAATGAGCTTTTGGGTGCGACCGAACATTTAAGTTAATTTCCGGATGAAAGGATTCTTTTTAATGTAAAAGAGACAGCGTAGAAATGCTTATTTATTTAAAAATTAAGTTAGTTTGTTGAATTAAATAATTAATAATCCTGAATTGTGTTTGGATCTCAAAGGGTTTCCTCGCTGTTTATTTTGAAAAGACAAATATTTTGTTTTAACTTAAAACACTTTCTCTCGACATGTGCATACACTTAAAATAATATAATATTCTAAAATTTAAGTTAAGCACTATGACTGAATATTTCTTTGTAAACTTAGTTTTAAAAATGCCTGCATTAATCTGTGTAGCAATGTTTATCAAACATATATTTTCTAAGCATAACATAAATTAAACTTCTCTAAAATATAATTATTTAAAATAATTTGTAAAAAAAATACTGATATTTGAAATAATTTAAAATTAATTTTACTGACATTTTGTACAATATATCCATAACCTTGTTAATAATACTTGATCATTAGAGGTTTAAAATAAATTTCTTTATATTTTTTGAAAACATGTTTTTGTTTCTTACATGTATAATAGTTAGTATGTTTCTATATAAAGATGTCCTCATCACATAATTCGATGTATCCTTCTAGAATAAAAAAACGAGTTTGAAATAAAGATATTATTACGGTACACTAAAGCACACAATGGTAAACTTTCCCTTTTTTAATCAAATAAATAACACTATTTGAGGCATAACAACATCAAGTGTTATATTAGTTTGAAAGTTCCATGACTGGTTATTGTCTCAATTATTAAAGCACGCATTTGTTCAAAATTATACTTTTAATTTATAAAAACATATATTGCATTGTGAAACTTATAAACATTAATAGCAAAACTTTAAAGAACGGCGAATACATATTTTATTTATAATTAGGTAATTTCTGAACACTGTAGTTCAAATGTTGTTTACTAAATAAGAAGCATTAACCCGGGAGGGTGCGCCTGTGGTCCATATGGAGCCTATGTAATTTGAAAAAGGAATTTCTGGTATGCTGTTGACCTTGACATTATATTCCTTTCAGTATTCTAGTTTTATACGCCCCATTATATCTTCAAGGAGATAAAAATTATTTATGGTTATTCTTTCTTTTGTAACTAAAGGAGTCTCATGCATGCTTGGGGATATAATTTTAAGAATTATCACATTAGTTAAATAATTAATTTTGTTTTCCTTAGCTTCATATGTCATATGTCCATATGCCAAAGAAATGGAAGGACCGTGAACAAATTTAGCTGGGGTTGAAAGTGAAGAAGATTCTCATGGGCGGAATATTGATTGCATCATGAGAATATTAGTGATCACAATTAAGAATCAGAATTAAATAAGGATTGCGCAAGAACTGAAAAATTTATTGAAAATGTCAAATGTACTGTATGGAAAAAATATAAATGCAATACAAATGCTGGAACTCGTGCCAGCAACATACTGTCACATTTACTAGCTCTCACATCTACTAGGCATATAATGGTTGCTTAAAATTTGTTAACATCATTGTTGGGGATTTTTTTATTTACCAAGAGATTCTTAAGAAATTCATTATAACGCGAAACGATAACGCTATTATCAACAATAACGCGAAAATCATCGCGTTGTAGTGGCATTTGATCACCGTAGACAAATGCTGGAACTAGTGCAAACAACATCTTTCCACACTACGAAGTAGACTGTCTGCGTAGAATTATTATAGAATGATATCATTGGGGCTGGGAATTTTTTATTTACCGGTATAATCTTAAGAAAATCTTTATTTGCACGAACATTTACATTGCAAAACTACATAAAAAATTTAAGAAAATGATGCCAAGGAAAATAATGAATATGGCATTCAGACCGTATTGAGACTTATATTTGTATGCATTGCACAAATTTTCTCACTTGAACATCCATGACACATGGTCTACAAATGTAACAGGCATTAAAATTTTCTGTTCTAAGATGTTCCGAATAATGTTAGAAATATTCTTAAGTTAAGTATGTTGCTAAAAAAAGTACCGATTTTGATTTAGTTGACTGATAAATCGCTAAAGAAGTTGGGATCCAAATGGCCCCAAATGGACCCCCTCAGGTTAAAGGTTTAAATATAAATGTAACTACTATATTTGATATAAAAACAAATATTCTTAAAATATACCCGTTGTGTGCAGAGATGTAGCACATAAAGAATTAAAATATTTACAAAATTTTGAAATATAGTATACATATTCATCTTTTCTATGCATTGTATCTTCAGAGATTCAAATCTGTTTGATGACTTGCATTTGTTATAAAATATAAATATTAGTTGATATAAATCTTGCTTATATAAATCGTCTATATATTATTGGTGCTATTACTCAAACATTCCATTTCAACGATTTTTTTAAGATGATGTACGAGTTCCTTATTGGATGAAAAAGTATCTTAGAAGTTATATTTATTTTTGGTTTTCTTTTCAGTAAAAAAATGGACCGTTGATAAAACGAATATATTATGTTAACAAGCTTGTTAAATCGTCTACTCTTGAAAAAAGAAAGTGTCTCTGCCGAAAGCAATTTTGTCTAGTATAGATAATGTAAAGTAGCATTCCACGGTATTTGCCAGCGAGTTTACCAATTAGTTTATGGGTTTAGTTAATTATCAATCTAGTTAGATTTTTTTGTTTTTTTTAATGGATTTATTTTCCGTTTATTAACATATAATAAAATAATAAAAAAGAGTTGAGAAGGGGGAAAATCACGGATAAATACATAGAACGGCCCTAACACATACAATTATTATTTATTTTTATTTAAAAAAGTTATTTATTATGATAGATAATTTATTAGTGTTGTGTAATTTATAGAAATTATATAAAAATGAGATGTCTAGATTTAAAACTAGATATATCACGTTTCATAAATTTTGCAGAATATGCTAAAAACGATTAACAGCCACGTACTTTTATATCTCAGCACGTGACTTTGGATGCAGTTTTAGGCTGGATCCACAACTTTTGGTCGATAATGCTTTGCAAAGTGATGTAGTATATAAAAAAATGTGCGCAAATTATAAAAAGAAAACGATTTTCCTTAAATGTGGAACTACCTGGGTTTAAAACTAGAAATATCAAAGATATCTCTGTTGTCAAATATATATCATAATTAAAACATAAAACAGATTATTATCATATTTTTTATTTTATATTTAAATTGAATGTTTAGAATTTTTAAAATAATTACTAAAAAGCATTCCCATTTAAGTACATTTAAAAGCAAGTTCACAACTATAAAAAAAATCATTTTTTTTTTAATATGATTGAATATATTTATCAAAAATATATTATTTTTTAACATTTGAATAACATTCTTTTTTTTGTTTTTTAACATCTTAATTATGATATATGGAACACCATACATTTAAAAATCGTATAATTTATTCCAATAGTAATTTACAACTCCCAAAGTTTTATATTTAAGGCTTCGTAAATATTTTTAAAAAAAAAATTATATTTAATCACCATAATTTTTTTTAAATAATTTTCAATTTCATAATTGATTAGGTAGTAAAAGGAACAATGAAATGAATAAACGTCAAACTGTAGGTGTTCAATGACATTTTTCAATGCATATTTATTTTAAAGAACATCATAACCATATCAAATTCACGTTCTGTTAAAAAATGAAAACGAAGAACAGAAATTATAATTGAAATTTTCTATTTATTTTCTATTTGGTTTCCGATTTATTTTTTCGTGAAATACGGCATAGAAAAAACGATATTCTTACTATGATATATTTATAAAATATCCTACTACATACTAAAAATACCATAAATCACTAAGATTACTTTTTTTATAAAAACCCAGAATCTTGACTTTCAATACAAGCGTTTCCTGTTTCATCACCCTTTATGTAAAGACTTTTACCAGAGCCCTTGACAGATAAAAAGGCATTCGCAATTGGAACGGCTCCTACAGACCCATTAGGGTATATTGTAATGGAACTATTACACATACAGTACTCGGGTAATAGCTGCCATAAAAAAGGGAAACACAGAGTTTTGCTTAAAGGATTCTTAGGAAGTGATTGATCGAAGTTTTCGTTAATGGATTTTCAGAAGGCTCGGGCAGCTATTAAATGCGTACTCCGTTAGCATTATGCACGGTGCATTGTAAAGGAAGTGGGGGGAAAACTTCCCATCATTAAATTCCATTTTTTGTTGCTGCTGCGTCTTAATATTTAGCGATAATTTTCCTTTTTTAGGTTCCTTTCATGTCATGTACGGTTGCGACAAACAGGGGTAAAGGGAAAAGACAATCATAATTTGTGATCCCTTGTTGTTTTTTCATTCGCTAATGTATAAAGGGAATTTATTCAAAGATAAAGAAAACGAATCTCATTAAAACACGGTTTAAAGTAAATGGGAATGTAGTATTTTTTTTTCAGAAGAGTGTCTTTAAATGCAGCTGTAGGGCTTCGAGCAAATGCATACAAATTGCAGTTTAATGTGTTTATTTCGCTACATTCTTCTTCAGTTATTTTTATATTATTTTTTTTTAAAGTTAGATAACCTCAGGCGTTGGAACCTAAACAAGAATAAACATGTCTGCATACTTTATTAATAGGATACAATAGTTACACACAATTTTGAAATTTATATGAACCATATTAAAAATAAGAATCCCCAATAATGCATTCATTATAATTCAATGTTTAAACCTTTTAGAATATTTACTAAAAAGCATTCGCATTTAAAGACATACAAAAGCAAAGTCACAACTATAAAAAAATCAGTATTATTTTTATTATGACTGAATACATTTATCAAAATATTATTTTTTTAACATTTGTATAAAATTGATTTTTTAACAAGTTAAATAGTTAGGTTTAAAAATTATCTAATTATTTAAATTTAATTTAATTTAAGTTATCAATAAATTAAATATATTAAACGCTTAAGTTAAAGTATTTTAAAACTATAAAACATTTTAAAAGATATTATATTTTGTTAAATTTATGACAACGTAATTTTTGAAAGTTTAAGCAATAAAAATGAATTATTTTCGTATTACGTTCCAACTTGTAATCATACTTAATTTTAGTATACAGATAAATTTGTTTTGAACATAAATTTGAAATTTATGACGTTTTATGTAAATTGATTATTTCATTTTTATCATATACGAGCTCAAAGGAATTATATAATTTGTGACATGGTCCTATATTATTAAATATATTATTAAGAAAATAATTAAATGTACATTTAAAGAAAAAAACGTTATAACAAAGAATACGTGATACTACACACGTGACGTATTTTTGTCACTATTAATCAACAAATTATTGGAATACTGAATAAGCAATACGTATATAAACATTAGTAGATGACATTTTGCATAAGTACAGTGACCTTGTCAATAATTAATCAACATCCGTAATTACTTCACGAATTAACTCAATGTGTTTTATTACACTAAATAACATTCTCGTACCATAAACTAAAGTCCTAAAAATCGAACAATATATTTAAATACACATTTTGGATGTACAAAACCAAAAACATCTCCTTAACTTCAAAATTTACACTATGCAAGATCAGAGCAACGACTGCTTGTATACTTAACACCAAAACGAACACCCCTGATAATGATCAATTAACGAAGGGATGATCACACTCGCAAACAAGATCCGCTAATGATCTTGTTTTAAAAGTTATGAAACTTACATGGGGCTCGATACTCACAAACTCATCATCTCCCAGCGAACATCAGCGATTTTTGAAATAAATGTAACGACCCTAGGGCAATCTAGGACCGATTTGGGATTCCCCCTAGACATGGACAGAATAATGTATTTGGGGGGTGGTTCGTAACAAGTTTCAGCAATTGACTTCTCACTCCTACATGGCCCTAGCTTCGTTCCGATGCGCCCTTAATTGCATGAAATTCATTTCCGTCGCCCCGGCGATTCTTTTTCTTATAGATCGAATTTTGCAATCTAGAGTGAGATGTTTACATCGATTTATGATTTATAACCTGTGGGGATCGTTTTCTTGTGAAATGTTTTATAAATGTATTGCGTTTTTAAATTCGTTGTTAAAATGGGTTTGAAGAAATGATTGGATAGAGAGGTGGGATATTTATTGGAAAATGCATGTAAATAAGTAGTTTAAGTTTAATTTATTTTGCTTTTAAGTTAAATTTAATTCGCTTTTAAGTTTAATTTAATTTGCTTTTAAGTTTAATTTAATTTGCTTTTAAGTTTAATCTAATTTGCATTGAAATTCCATTTATTTTTCTTTTAAGTTCCATTTAATTTGCTTTTAAATTTTATTTTATTTGTTTTTAAATTTAATTTAATTTGTTTTTAAATTTAATTTAATTTGTTTTTAAATTTAATTTATATTGCTTTAAAGTTCCATTTAATTTGCTTTAAGTATAATTTAATTTCCTTTTAAGTGTAATTTAATTTATTTGCATTTTAAAGATTAATATTTTAGATTTATAAATGGACACACAAAATGCTTTTTTCAAAATATAAATCAAAATTACTTTGATTTCGTCCACACCTTTTAAGCAATGACAAGCATTTGATCCTTTAAAAAAACATCAAAAGTTATAAAATATCTAACATTTTGTAGGTTAGTATTTTAATACGTATTTCATAAACTCTTTATTACAAATATATAAGGTGCTAAGTTGTTTACAGTTAAAAGTGAGCACATATAGCAAAATAATAATTTTTTAAGTCAGTTTATTATTTAAGTTTTTGTTATATTTTAGGCTGAAATTTTTTTAAATATGTCAGATTTATTTGAAAATTCGAAAGATTTGCATTTACATGTTTATATTGCAAAATCAAATCTATTAAACAAAATTTAGTATTCGATTTTTTTTAAATATACAACTTATTTTTTTAATAATGAATACATCATTTATCAGTTATATTTAATTAAATATAACAATCACATTGAGTTTATATTTGGTAGTTTATTATTAAATTGATAATAAAAACGAAAAAAAAAATATTCTGAAGCAAACTATATAAGAATTGCATTCAATTATAAGAATTCAATAAGAAATAAAACAAAACAAATACAAGTTTTCGATTAAGTTATTTTATTAATTTTCTTCTAGGACGCCGAATACTTCATGAGGAATTTCTATGAAATAATTAAACCCCATAACGAATTTGAGGGATGCGTCAAAAACGGGGCTTTTATTTTTTAGGTTAAGATTAATATTTATTCGTATTTCCAAAGAAAATTGAAAATTAATTATAAGAACTATTCTAAGTTTGCTTTAATTGAAAATAGTTAGGAATAATTAAACGGATTCAATACTATTTTTGGCCCATTCTACACGGACGATATAGATGCGCGCGCAGCTTTTACAGATAGCTCTGTGATTGGAACATAAACCATGTGGGTTTGTATCCAGCAATTGCAGAACAGTCTAGAAAATCGCGCGCGTTTGTCACGTCTATGTATAATGGGACTTTGAAATAAACAACATAACGTATTCTGGAACGGTTTAAAATTTGTTTGTACAACACATTTAAATAAAATTATATTTAACACATAATAATTCATTTTTTGTTTTGTATCGATACAACACCTTTATTAATCAATTTAATAATTTTTGATATTTATAAAGCTGTTTATTGTAATTTTGCATCTGAAAATAAATTTTCAACTAGTATACCGAATATATTTATAAAAACACCTTTGTTAACCACACCTATGCTTTATTTTTTCTGAATAAAAATAATTGTGATGGTAGAAATGAAAATAGTTGTTGGCTCACAGAAGCAAACAAGTAATAATTGCTTTTCAAATAGAATAACTGATTAATATTTATATTTTTTATATTCATTTTAGTAAAAATATATAATTCGTTAGCTTTGTAATTGTATTTTATATAAATAAAAAATTGTGTATGCCCCACCTGTGTTTCTAAGAAAATATATTTTTGTAATAAATATTTCAAATTATTGCCAAACAAATTAAAATTATTTTTAAAAAATATATAATATTACAAAAAAATGTACTTTCTTACGGATTAGTACTTTCTTACAGAAATGTACTTTCTTACTGAAATGTACTTTCTTACAGAAATGTACTTTCTTACTGAAATGTACTTTCTTACAGAAATGTACTTTCTTACAGAAAAATACTTTCTTACAGAAAAATACTTTCTTACAGAAAAATACTTTCTTACAGAAAAATACTTTCTTACAGAAAAATACTTTCTTTCAGATATGTACTTTCTTACAGAAATGTATTTTCTTAATGAAATATACATTCTTACAGAATTGTACTTTCTTAATGAAATATACATTCTTACAGAAATGTACTTTTTAATGAAATGTACTTTCTTACAGAAATGTACTTTTACAGAAATGTACATTACTTACAGAAATGTACTTTCTTACAGAAATGTACTTTCTTACAGAAATGTACTTTCTTACAGAAATGTACTTTCTTACAGAAATGTACTTTCTTACAGAAATGTACTTTCTTACAGAAATGTACTTTCTTACAGAAATGTACTTTCTTACAGAAATGTACTTTCTTACAGAAATGTACTTTCTTACAGAAATGTACTTTCTTACAGAAATGTACTTTCTTACAGAAATGTACTTTCTTACAGAAATGTACTTTCTTACAGAAATGTACTTTCTTACAGAAATGTACTTTCTTACAGAAATGTACTTTCTTACAGAAATGTACTTTCTTACAGAAATGTACTTTCTTACAGAAATGTACTTTCTTAATGAAATATACATTCTTACAGAAATGTACTTTCTTAATGAAATATACACTCTTACAGAAATGTACTTTCTTAATGAAATATACATTCTTACAGAAATGTACTTTCTTAATGAAATATACATTCTTACAGAAATGTACTTTCTTAATGAAATATACATTCTTACAGAAATGTACTTTCTTAATGAAATATACACTCTTACAGAAATGTACTTTCTTAATGAAATATACATTCTTACAGAAATGTACTTTCTTAATGAAATATACATTCTTACAGAAATGTACTTTCTTAATGAAATATACATTCTTACAGAAATGTACTTTCTTACATAAATGTACATTTGTTATTACAACAAAATTAAATTATTACAAAAAATTAAAGTATTACAAAAATGTACAATATTACGAACATATAACTTATTAAACAAAATTACGATTTCTTTTGTTTTAGTAAATTAAAAATGCAAAAAATCTTCTGCTAGTTATATTTTGAGTTGGTAATAATAATAGTTAACAAATATACATATTTATTACTTACATTTATACATATACTTTTACATTAAAAAAAAACATTATCAAAAATAATATTTTTCAAAGTTAATATCCAAGCAACACCTTAGATTCGGACCCAAAAGCAATATATGAACCACCCCCTTTCAAATATCACCCTACCGGTAAAAGGGAAGAATCTGCCCGGGCAGAGGCTGTTTAATTTCCCTACATGTCGTTAAATATGAAGTCGAGCGGAATCGGAGAAATGAAATTTCTCTCCTCTACTCAACTGTGGAACTCCCAACACTCCCTTTTGCCTTTCGACCCTCCTTTTGCCGATATCTACGGGGATTCTTATATTCAGCAGTGCGAATCGCAGTCTGAGAAACACTTCCTTACCTCTGGCAGCGGAAATTCATTGGAAATAAATGTTTTTTCTTTGAATATCTGTGTTCCCTGCTGCCCGGTCAATATTTAATTTGATTTTATGAATGCGGCTGAGAAGATTCTAGTTTGGATTGTTGTTATATTTTTATCATATTTTGTTGTATGTTTTGAAGATAGTAACATACAGTTGATATTTATATATAAAAATATGTGTAGAAATTCCTGCAGGATTGAATATATACCAACAAATTTATAACGTTACTGACTAAGCTAACCTAATAAGTTTAAAGTATTGATCAACAAAATACAATATAAAATACATTTTTATTGTTGAAGCTGGAGTTATAAATAAAATATTAAATAACCTTATTAAAGTATAGTTTTTTTGGTTGATATTATTTAATTTGTAGGCAACTTTTTTATCAAGCAGAATAAACAATTTATAACGTTATAAATGTTCTTATCAAGAGTATTGTGCTGTTTAAAATGACTTCGACAATAAATACTAAACATTAGGTTTATGTCAATGTTATATTGTTGGGCTGAATCAAACATATTTTAAATTTATTTAAAATTGAACTATTTATGTGAGAGGTTACGTCATTGAAGAGGCTTTTAGGTTACAATAAAATGTTCAATCGTACTTTTTGCAACATATTTTTTGCAAAAGAGCTCATTGTCTTTGTCTTGAAAATAGACCACAACTTGTTTTACTTTTACATTCTTAAACTTTACTAATGGTAATAAACTTAACTACCGAATTAACTTCGGTAAACTAAAGTTTAAAAAAATCTTAAAACTAGTTATTCGTAAAAAAAATACAAAGTAAAGAGTACACCTATCATTTCTTAAAATTTATAGTTCAATAATTAACATGTTAAACGAAAATACAGTATTTAAAGAAAGTCACTTAAAAAGGAAAAATATGGGGAAAATTTGGGGAAATAAAAATGCAACTTCAGAAAATAATTCATTCAAACAGAACTTTCTCGTTTTAGAACATGCTATTAAAGAGAAAGTTAACAAATGAATACATTTCTAATAAAATAAACAGAAATAAACCGTTTTTTTATTACACATTTACAAAAACGATCCGTTCCTCTTATCTTGGCGTCCTTTGTGGAAACAAACCTGTTCAGCGATAACTTATAAAGTTTCGATCTTCAGTTATTGGCAGACGTTCAAAATATGTATTTTGTTTGTAATATTGCAAATAAATGATTGATCGTGACCCTGTTATTTGTTAATCATTATGGACAAAGATCATTATTAAAAATATATTTTTGTGTCTTTAGAATACAAGACATATTTATAGGGGGTCCGATACCTTCGACATTTTTTTCTTTATTTTTATACTTGTACAATCCAATTTTTTTTCTCTTTCTAAATATGCATAAAAAACCATTTTAAGACGCTCAATTTTTTTTTTAAATTGCACATTTATTTTTAAATTAAAATTTTAGTAAATTTTTTAACAATTTTAAAATTCCTACTCCTTTTTTGTTTTTCAATATTTTGAAGCAATTTTTTTTTATTTAAGATCTTGAATAATATATAAATAGATGTATGCATTCAAATTTTGATTCAGATACATCACTTTAAAAAAATAAAATATATTAGAAATTTTGGAAAAAAAATTGACGAAAAAAAATAAAATTCCATTTTAAATGGTTTTAAAAAACAAATTATGGTAAAAATAGGAAATCTGAATGCATACATCTATTTAAAATATATTTATCTTGCTATACACACAACAATTATGATTTTAAGTATAATAGTAAAAAAGCCTTAGCATTTTTAGTGTTCATTAAATTTCAAAACCACGAACAGAGATATTTGCTTTTAAAGTTTACATATGATACAACTATGTTATAGGAACACATCATTAAAACATTCATAACTAAAAAAGTAATAGGAATTTTTTGAAGCAGTTTTTTGTGAGTTATTAAGATAAGTTTGAATATTATTTTTTAAATATAAAAAAAAAATGACTTTTTTTGCGAATTTTGGGTATCGGACCCCCTTAATTGCGTTAACAATTTTATTGTTATACATATTTAAAATAAAATAATTATTATTTGCGTTCAGTGTTATTCACATAGAGTTATTTTCAGTGTTTTCTTTGTTTTGTTATTTTTTATGGTTAATAACTTTTTTTTAAATCCTAACAACTAATTAAAAGAGTTTTACTTCAAAAGAATGTGTTACAAAATATTGAAATGACAATGTGACTAGAAGAAAAAGTTAATATATACATATCAGCGTTATGTCATATTTACTTTAAAACTCTTATTCTTTAAATAGTTTTAAAATCGTTTATGCTATAACATTTTATTGAAAAAATTAGTTTCAAGAAAACACATTTAAATACACTAGTTGAATGTAGAAATGATGTAGTGATCAAGACGTATTACTCATTTCGAATAAATTGAAAACTATAATTATAGCAAATTCATCAAAAAAAAAATAATCGATGTAGCTTGGCTGATTAAAAATTTAACCAATAAACTAAAATGCAAAAAAATACAGAAAGTGCCATATATAATATGATTCAAGATTAATCATGTTTACTAAAATGTTGAAAGAAACTTAAGAATACTTAATATGTACTTAAATATATGCACTAATTTGAAGAATTTCAGAACCGGTTGCAATACTGAAAAACACATTTTATTCATAAATATTTTAATACTCAATAAATTTAATTTTTATTTACAATTCAGAAATATAAACGGAAATGTTAGTTTCCAATCAAAATATAAAAAAAATCATTCTAAATGCATTTAGTAACAAAATTAAAGCATTAAAGCATACGTGCTTTCCTAATAAAAAAATAAAAGTAACTTCTGATTAATTCTGGTGTTCAATTACCTTGAAAATGTATTTTTATGGAGTATTAATTTTCTTTTAAATTAAAAAAAATATGTATACATTACTTAAAAATAAATTTTTAGAATTTGTATTTCAATCAACTTTTCGAATTTAGAATATCTTTATTTATTGGAAGTAGGATTTTAGTATGGTACTCTTAAAAAAACAATTTAAACAGAATTTTTTAATGCATCACAAGAACGAATTTAATGAATGAATGCAAAATAATTTCACGCGACTTATTTGGGACTAAATATTTGACAGAAATCAGAACAATGTATACAAAAAGTATATAAATTGTATCAGTGCATTTTAAAACTTTTACACTACAGACATGAATTTGACTTTTATTTATTAATATAATTATTTTTTAATAATATTGTAACTTTAAGAAATAACGTTCGATGGAAACTTATGCATTGTTATGATATCACTGGCGTCACTTTTTTAAAACCGAATTTGTAAAATGGAGGTATGTGAAATTTTTTTGTAAAATGATTTTTATTGACGGAAAATGAGGCTGATAATTGATTTTGTGTTCACTAATTTTTTAATTTTTCATAACAAAAACTTTTCTTTTACAATGTTATAAAGTATGTTGGAGGCGTTATAGCAAAATATAAATATATTTGTTCATAAAATTATGTTTTCTATTATATATTTTTTTTAATTTCGTAACAAAAACTTTTGTTTCATAATTGAAGGGTTTGCTGCAAAAAGGATGTAATTCCAACCTAGGGGAATTTGGAGTTAGTTACATGTGCTATATTGTGGTAAACAAAAACTTGTTCGTTTGCTACCAGAAAGATGTAGCTCCAATTGTTAGTTCTTGCGTTACTCAAGTAATGTAGCTATATGCCTCATTAGTTTGTTGCAATATAGAGGTAGCTCTTGGAGCTACTACCATTTTCCCCCAAACAACTGACGTGATTTGCTCACATAAAGGTTATACAGCACTTATGAAAAGTTTTTGGTTCTTTTACGTTTTGTGGATCTACGATGGACTACAGCCATACAACGCAAAAGGTGAGCCGGGGGTTACAGAAGGGGAGTCTGATGATTAAAAATGTAATTTTCTGTTTTTAAAGCAAAGTTATATGCTATATTTCAATTGAAGTTTTCTTTAAATAAAATACTATTATAGAAAATTGTATTTTTTGTGAAATATTTTTCATAGAAGTAGACAGAGCATCTATTTGGTTGCAAGAAAGAGGTAGCTCCAACAATCCAACATGGGTCACGTCATCTGGAAGATATATTTTTGAGTGAAAATACTGTCATAATATGTAGGAACAATTAAAAAGATTGATCAATAAAATATCTTCACCCAACTCGGGATTTTGAATTTTCAAACGTTTTTTACGGTTTTCTGCAAACCTGAATAATTGGAGCTACCTCCTTTTTACAGCAAAACCCTCAATTATCTAGAGTATTTTTGAAGTTTTAAAACAATATTTAAATAATTTTGTACATAAAGTCATTTTTTCTATTGTTTTCTAGTAATTTCAATGAAATACTATGTAAAATTAAAAAATATATATATAATTTTTTTTTAAATTTTCTGGGGAAAACGTGAAATATAAGTGACAATATAATATCCATTATCTGATTTTTTTTCTTTAATTTGTGAACAATACAATTTAACTTCTACACATTTTAATTTATCCTGTAAAATCTGAGTTATGAAACACAACCCTTTTTTACAAAAGCCGACTCATGTGTCGTCTTTCTTACTGAAGTAATTCTTATATTTTAATTTGTAAATGTCTGTGCTAACGTTATAACGTTTGCAACTCTTTTTAAAAACACGCAACAATTCAGATTGACTGTAAGAAGTGTATAAATAATAACAGCGTACTTTTTGCAGTATAAATCTGTTTTAAAAGCATTTATACAACAAAAATAGATATATGGTATTTTTTAAATAGTACAATTTTTATGTACTAGAAGGAAAATGAGTGGATTTTGCGCCAAACATAACCCCAAAATTTGTTTGGAGAAATTATATAATA
The DNA here is from genome assembly GCA_963932185.1 of Troglohyphantes excavatus. NCBI lineage: Eukaryota > Metazoa > Arthropoda > Arachnida > Araneae > Linyphiidae > Troglohyphantes > Troglohyphantes excavatus. Next base: position 51,674,020 of record OZ010674.1, on the reverse strand, counting down.
AAATTGTATTTCTTTTTAAATTTTCTTTATCGCATTTTTTAATAACATATATGATCTCTTACGTTATTTTTTTAATGATAATTCAATACGTTTTATCTTCAATAAACACACAATTACATAATTAAATTTAAAATCACGATCTATAAACATTTTTAGTCATTCTAAAATGCAATTTGCCAATTAACTTTAATATCCATGAGCGCGCACGCATGGGCATAAATGTTGATCCTAAAACCCGAAATATAAAACATTGCTGGATAAAAACATAACTATTTTCTATCAACATAAATTTACAAAAAAAATACATTATTGGGAGCTGAAATGTTCCTTTCAATCGATGTTTATTCCATCTAAACATATGGTTATCGGAAAACAAGCTTCTCCATATGCTCGATCCAGCCCAAACGCTCTCTTCAAATTCCGATAAAAGCGATTTCTTTTTTTTAAAATAAACTTTTTTATATATATTTATCGCTTCTATTTTATTATTACTTTATTCCACTAACCTATCCACTCCTGCATTTAACGGGAATACTCAAGCTGAACTCAGCACACCCCGTTTTCTCCAATTACCTTGCCTTTTCTAGCGCGCTCGTTTTAAAAGGAAATTGTTTCGAAGACTGCAAGAAACAAAGGTAGCTGTTAATTGGATTTGAAGACCCCCGCCCAGCACTCATCTCTACAGGGGAAAATCACTATGTTCCCGCATCGATCTGGGGAAAAAAGGAGGGAAAATGGGAGGTCCCCCCGCGTTCGGTGGGAACTTTCAACGCTCGCCAGTGCGAAAGCGGACTTCGGTATTCCGGAAGTTTAACGTTTTCCGCTGGGATAGGGGTCGGAAACAAATTGCAAAAAGCGTCGCTCACGTGATTTTTGCAATTGAGGGCTTGGTTGGAAAAACTTGAAATATCCACTTTTTTCTGATTTAAACTGCTTTACATATTCCTACATTGTTAAAAACAGGTACTTAAAAATAAAGTGTCGCTCACGTGATTTTTGCAATTGAGAGCATGGGTGGAAGAGTCAGACAGCTAAACTTTTTTCTGATTTGAACTGCTTTACGTAATCCTACATTGTTAAAAACAGGTACTTAAAAATAAGTAAAATATACTCATTTTTAATTACATTCGTTGTTTATCATAGCTCAGAATATTTAAGTTTCATTTTTGAAAAAGACATGCACTCAAAAATAAGTAAAAAGAGCAATTGCTTGCCAATATAAGTCACTTTCAATAAATTTCAACAATTACATCCAGGTTGGTGTAGGGTCGGTCAAGAAAGCAATCAATTGAACCTCACCAAATCCGTATTTTTTATTTTATACTTATAAAGGATTTAAGCAAATCTGTGTAAATATATTCTGGTTTTTCTTTGATAAGGAGTTGTAAGAATAAACTTGCGCTTGGGTGTGAAACAAAATATCCTGAACTATGTGTGTGTGTTTTGATTAGAACTGTGTGTGTGGGGGAGTTAATTGTTGCTATGGGTGTTATGTTCGAATAAGTAATTTAAAAATGAACACAGGTCATACCGGGAATCGAATCCAATCCGTCTAATTGATGTCGTCCGCACCGAAGTGCGAAGTCTTAACCATTGTACTACTAGGAATATGTTAAGAAATTATAAACAGGAGAAATGTTAAAAACACGTGGCAAAAGAATGGAAAGTAAGATAATTGAGTCTTAATAACTAAGTTTTCATTTCAGCAATCGACATCAAATAATGTGGCAAATCATCTTCAGAACAAATTTTTTTAAGTTTGCCAGTTCGCTTTGTTAAAATGGCTTGAACAAAAGCTGGCATTAGCAATATTAAACAATACTGCTGATTTTTGCAAAAGTACGATTACTTAAATCTGAGTACGTCATCGCTCATTTATGATGGAATTGTACTTAAACAAAAAATGGAATGTCCATGTACTCATTTTTAAGCAATTTTATTTTACAGTGTATAAAGAAAAAACTCATCTATCGATTGGTGATGGAACCAGACAACTGAAAGCTGTGACAAACACTGAGCTAAAATAATATATCTATAAGCACTGGATCGAAGACTAAAAGCGCGGCCGACCACTTTTTGAGCGAAAGTACTTACAACTTTTGAATGATGGTAGAAAAAATAGTCCTTCCGTATAGGTTTGAGAAGACTTAAAAACGCATTTTTGGCTTTCAAGCATACATTGAATGTTACACATTTAATGCTTTTCAATACTTACTGACAAGAAAAAGATAAAAGGCACCGAGAAAATCAGTTTTAAACATTTCTGTGACGTCACGTTAGACTCCCGCATAGTCAAGGACGAATGTTTTCTCAACCTTTCTTCTGAATTGTATGCATCCGCGCGGCACGGTAAAGTATATTGTCGCTCAATGACAGTCATCGATCCAGTGCTTATAGTTATATTATATTTTAGATATGTTATGTCAATAGAGATAGAAAGGAAAATGAGATGTACTGTTGTCTCATTCGGTGCAAGAAACGTACAGCTCCAGGAGCTGTCTTGTTTTTGCACTGACTAAGTTCAACGTTTAGTCGCTTGGTTGTATCGCTTTCCGTGTTATATCAGCCAGTCGTTTGTCAAACTTGTTTGCTGAATCAGCTAAAAGATGTATTGCACATACGAAATAATACTGATTTTGAGAAATGATAGAAAATATATTCTGCTAAATTATTTTTAAAAGTAGCAATTTGTGGCCGTAAAATGAATATTTGTCCATTTGGATCGTATTTATTTAATTGGTGTGGATAAAAACTTATTATAAGTTTATGTATAAGATATATTTACGGCTATGCAGTATCTCAATAAAAGGGTGTGAATACTTTAAAAATAAGGTACATGCACAGGTATTAGACTTAACCACTTTACATTGTTTTAAAAGTTGTAATCAATGAACCTATTCTTTAATATCGCAATAGACCCTTAATTGTCACCAATGATATAATCGCTTGAGACTTCTGATACATTATACAGCCAAATTACAGTAACATCCACTAACGATTTTTCAATGAAATTTTATGGAATACTTAAAAAACAACATGCATATTTTCTTCCAGTTTCCGTGTTGAAAATGAAAGTTGACCGCCAAAGGTTAATGTGTTGTTAATGTAATTCAAAAGTTTTATTTTATAAAACTATTTCTTGTAGTTTCAAAAATGAGATCCAATTTAAAAGATTTATTTTACATTGACAATCCAAAGTTTGTAATAGTATTATTTTACAATTATTATATGACATTAATTTTTATTTAAAAAACTTTCTAACGTTTACATTGATTAAAAGTTTTGCTTATTTAATCATTTACCAAAAAAAGTCTCATTTCAAAAATAGTAACATGATTCTTAAATTACAATAAAATGTTACAAAATCATGTTTTTTGAATAAATAACATATATGTAGAAATAACATAAATAAAACATTAAATAACATAGCCATCAAAAATCGTAATACTGTTTTAAGTTCTATATCATAATATCGGAAAGTTCTTATATATAATAACTTCTGAAAACTTTTAAGTGAGATATTATTTCGTATTTTGTAATGATCTAAGATTGTAAAATAAAGACGAAATCAAATTAATTATATACAATAAAAATATATTTATTTAATTTTAATTTTAGTGGTCCACTTTAAATTAAACGTTTCACTGAAAAAAACACGATTAATATTTATTTAAAAAAAATTACAAATCTTGGTACACAAATGTACAATCCAATTAAACCCTAATAAGTCATTTTAAGAAAATATATTTTTTCTAAATGAAATATATTTTATATCAAAGCTTTTAAAATCAAATGGATAAACTAAATTAAATCATAAACTCTATCTTAGTCAATAAACTCCATCAAATACTTCAAACACAAACAAATTCAGAGATTGCTGATAAAAAAGTTGCTTGATAAATGTATTCATTCTACACAGACAAGAATGAAAGAACGTTCAGATATCATTTTGATGGTTTTTCCCTTTTTTTTAAATTTATTCCCTTTAAGCCAAAGGATATTTGTCTTATTAACACAAAACGAACGATTTTAAGGAAACTTGAATTCAAAATGGAGATTTTTTTCCGATTGCATTAGAATTCGGTTCGAGGATACGTTTTTCTTTTCAGAGAAAACAATCGGAAGATAAATTGATTTGCATCAAATATTTTGCCGCATTTCTTTTAGCCTACTTCCCCCCATGTTTACATTAAGTGCCTTTAATTAAATGCTTTGCCTGAAAAACAATTCGATTGAGTCCCAGACGCTGAGCGGAATGAATCCTATGAGTTGTGGTAATTTAATCAATTTCAACATTTTATTCATCCTGAATCCCTGTTTTTGAATATATTGGTATCCAAATTAAGGCAAGCTGTTTTTGTTGCTTTAAAATTGGATTTTTGTTTGTTTCTGCTAGTTTGAAATCCTTGCAAATTTGTAAAGCCTAAAGCTGATTAGATAAATATATTTAAATGTGTTTTGTTTTAAGAATGTTGAAGCTTTATTAAACCTTATTCGACTTTATTTGATTCACAACCCATTTTTAAAGTACATCCATTTTTTTTAACCTTAAGAAGGCTGTATTATTGGATTTTGACCGAAATATCAGCAACCCGTCCTGCAAAGAATAATTGAAATAAAAATAATAATAAAAAGTGAAAATGACACATTTTTTTAATGTATAACATACTTAATTAATTTTAAAATGTGTATTGAGTACAAAGCAATAAATACAAACTACATTTGAAATTTTTATGAGCTTTGCTTTTAAGTCTATAATAAAACACAAAACATTCTAGTAAAAAAAAGGTTTTGTATTTATTTTTATTTAAAATACTAACTATTAATAACATTCAAGAACAATTTTGATAAATTTAAACAGTTAACCTATTAATGTTGGACTCTTTAACAAAGAAATTTCGCTGACTTTGGACTAATTTTCAAAGTGTTAAGGAGGTGGGGAGGGGGTTAGTCAGGAAAAATAGATGTCAAAAATGTGTAGAAGGATGACTTGCCTTACAATAAGATGCATGTAACTGTCTGTCGGAGGTATCGTTAACAATCCTTCCTCAAAGCACGCATAATCGGGGTAGGGCGTTCAGGTGCCAACATAATAAAAAGCGCAATCAAAGACGATCTGTAGCGAAACGTCCCCTGTCTGAGCAAGTAATATTACCTGTTTTCCGAAAACATCATACTTCAAAACACATGCGTTTTAAAAATCACTCCCGCATGGTTCGAAAGTGTCTAAAACCCACCTCTAGATCTCTATACCTTATGACACACAAGTTATCCTAGCTCATATGTTAAAATTAAATTCATTTTTCAATATTTTTCTTAAATGTTATTTTTTTCGACTTTTAAATTCCATTTATTAAAAAACTTTTTATTTCAATGTGAATCAAACTCCTAAAACATTAGTCATACAAATATCAAATATATATTATTCATATGCAATGAATAGCACAGTAAATAACAGTTTATGGTTCAAAATACAAGGAAATACAGATCACTTTGAAGTTTTAAAGACATTAGCGAATGATATACCTCCTCTTCTACTTGCAATTTCTTTTATCTTAATTTATTTGGTAAATACTATCCAACCTATATTTAAATTAATAATTATAACTCTTTTATTTCTGTCTGGTATATGCATTTAACTTTACTATATAAACTGTAAATAAGAACTGGTGTTTTGGTAAATGGTTTTGATAATACACAAATTTCTAGTTTTTCTTATGAAAATGTAGACACTTTGACAAAAACATTTCCGTAAGTTTAAAGTAGATTTATGTTTTTTATTTTATTTTAAAATTAAAATAAACCAATAAATCAGACAAATTTATTAAAGTAATGTCATTAGTACCACATAATTTTTCCAAGTTTTAATTTGAAATAAATAGCATCTGGAAATTGTTTAAAGTAAGTAAGATTTAAGGTTACGTTATTAATTTATGATTCAAGAATAAAGTGTGATATATGAAGTGTATACCTAAAGAAAATAAACTATTTATTGTGTTATTTTTTAGAAATGACCTTGAAATTGATGACAATGTAATGATTATCTTAAAATATCAAATAAATCCAATTAGCCTTTCATAACAATTTCGCTTTCGTATTTTGCATAATAACGACTTTATTGTAGAATAAAACGCATCGCACACAAAACGAATTCCGTATTTTAACAAGATGTGCATAATGATGCACGTATTTTAAAATCAAAACTTGAGAGAAGCAATGCCAAGCTACACCCGAACCCGAAGAAAATACACTTCAAGGAGAAATACGTTATTTTTATGAGAAAGTTTTATTCTTTCAAAGTTCACAGTCTTATATTCCAATTTATATTTCGAAAATATTTTTCCTGTTCATTTCGCATGGATTTATGCGTGACTGCTGCCTCTTTTGAAATTTTTCATGCATGTTTGTTCATTATACTTTGTTTGTAGCATCCCGTAATTTTATTTGTTTTCCATATTCTATCTTGCAATCCGATAGGAATACACATCATCCTGTGATATTTCTTCTTCTTTTTTCTTTATATTTTATTATCTTTATAAAAATCGAGTATATAACTTCAAAATAAATCTAGTAGCTTTTGAGTTGATATTTGTTTTTTTCATATTAGACATGGCCTTCTGTTTTGTTCCTCAATGCTCAAAGGATGGATCCTTACTATTTTTTGTTCTTCTCTAATTATTGTTAAAAGAAAACTATTATTATTTTAGTGCACATTAATTGATTAAATTTTAATTGTTTAATTAATACATAAATCCGTCAATGAAAATAAGAATTAATCAAGTTAAATTAAACTCAATTTTAAAATATTTTAGATTTGTCAAATGTTCTTCAGAAAAAATTACAATTTTAATAATTATATGATATATATTTTTTTTCACTTTCTTACAAATTTATTAATTTTAAATATTAAAAAGATATTTTACAATGAAGGGGTTTGCTGTAAAAAGGAGGTAGCTCCAATTATTCAAGTTTGCAGAAAACCGTAAAAAACATTGAAAATTCCAAATTGTGTGCAGATATTCTTTTGCCTCTATATTGCATATAATGGCCTCTATTGTCGTAAAGTTGGTCACGACTGTCGTAAAGTTGGGGTTAGTACATTTTATTTTGCGTTGTGTAATTTTTTGTTTAGTTGCATTTTGAATAATGTTGGTGTGGAAGAAATACATAACATACACATAACTTTTAAGCGGTGCTTTATTAACAAATTAAGTTCATTATGACAGTAGAAACTTAGGGTTGGTGGGGATAACGTGTAATATTAGGCTAAACTGACTCTTACATGAACTGTTGTCGAGAAGAGCTACCGTCAGCGGTGATTCATTGGTCTCCAGTGGCTCGTAGACGTCCGGCTTTCAGGGCGTTGTCATTCGTTGTTCATGGAATTAAGGACCTTCCGTCTTGGGTCATGACATTGGGACTTTTCCGTTGTTGCTCATAAAGTTGGGACTTTTCCGGCTTTGCATGACATCGGGACTTTTCCTTCGTTGCTCATGGATTCGGGAGTCGATGCAGTAAAATTCACTCGTCTTTCATGGTCAAAGGTAAAGTCGTAAGTGAGGTGGAAAATCTTGAATTTCCTACGGTGGTCTCTTGGGATGGGGGTTGAAATTCTGCATGAATTACCATACCCACCAATTGAGATTAGCTCCGCCCTTCTGGATAACCCCTCCTAACCAATCCTGGTGTGGTCATAAAATAGCTTAGTGACGTAACTCTCCCCCCCCCCTTGTAACACAGTAATAAAACCGACGACAGTCAGTCTAGTCAACTGACCAAATTGCACAAAGTACAGTATAGGTCAGATCCCCATATAAAAATTGCAACGTGTGACAGCACACTATCACATCTATATTGCAACAAACAGATGCGATAGACAGCTTAATTTCTTGAGTAAAGCGAGAACTAACGATTGGAGCTATATATTTCTCGTATCAAACGAACAAGTTTTTTTATATAAAGCGTGTAGAATTTTAAAAAATAATAATAAAATAATGTAACGTTAACTTTTCCAATTTAAGATTTTTTCAGACAAATTTTTACAATAAATTAAATCATGTTTATTTAATTTTTATTAAATTGCCATTAATAATTATTTGCATTTTTAATGTGTTATTATTTAACATTCATGAATGTTTTAACTAAAGAATTTGCTACGCATATCTGAGGCGTCCAGTTTCAAAAACAACTTAATCATTTTTTTATAAATTTTACATGGCGCACCAAATACTTTGTGAAGACGAGTGTTTTGGTTCTGGAATTTCTATGAAGTTTAACTTAGAAGGATATAAGTATCCGATAATTTAAATAATATTTATAATTATATAGTATTTCCATATTACCTAAACGTTAAATTTAAAATTTGAATTTTTTTGGATCTAACCAGTACTTTTAATAGTTATTTTTATACGTGTTTTAGATTACAACAGTAAAACATAGATTTTTTTCATAAGTTGCAATATATAATTTTGGAATAATTAGCAGAAAAAAAGTTATACATACATTTTAAAATTGCCTCTTTTAATACAACATTCTGTTTTAAAATTAAGAAAATAAGGATGAATATTTTGATAAACAACGTAGCATTATTATTGCCAATATATTATAATTATCATGAAACAAGTGACCTTGGAAACTATCAATCTTTATAATATGTGACGAAAACCTAACGGAGTATTTCATTAATATGAAATAACGAAAATAAATATGATTGGCTATAAGTAGATTTCATATGTGTCATATATTTAAAAAAAGGATTTTTTAAAATAAATGCTATATGTATTAGAATAAAAGTTTGAACATCTTCCAAAACGGTACTACAATAACATTTTCAATCTTTTCCATGCAAAACTGATGAAACAAGCATCATTTTATTCACATGTTCCATCATTTTACAACCTTAAATATATTTATTTTTCACACGCAAAACTCCACTTCCTGCAATAATTTCGATTTTCCTACTCCCTCTTCAATGCAAACACAGAATTGTTTTCATCTACGCTACTAAAAAAATAAAAACACATTTGATCGATAACTGCATTGTAGTTCGAAAAACAGTGTTCAATAATTTCTTTACGTTTTTTTATAATTTGATAAGAAAAAAGTTTACACTCTGTATAAAATCGAATTTAGTACCAGAATTTATTTTAGTTTAGACGCATACCGTAATGATGCATCTCTTCCAAGGTCTACTTTATGATAAAAAAATAATTCTCTTTCTTAAATCTTAAATTTCGATTTCCAAAGATATGAAGTTTCCTCAGCTAACAGAGTAACTTGATTAATTGCATATGTGCAGATTCCTTAAGTGCCTCCCCTTGCACCCATTTATTTCTCATAAATCTTATTTAGTAATTGGTTTTATCTTCGGAGTAAAAGGAAAGGCAAAATGAAGCTTCCCCCAAAAAATGAAACAGAATACAATGAAATAGTGGGAAGTATTAGATTAGACCCGTTAATGCTCTGTTGGTATTATTTTTCTTCTAAGGGACTTCCCTTAGTTTAAAAATGAATTACAGGGGTTTATTTTTATAGCGCCAATCCATAAGAATAGGATTACAGTCATCAATTTGGAAATAACCTCTTACGAACCGGAATTCAAGATACGGATGTTCACTTAAATTCAAAGCCAATGTAATGGACTGTGATCTATTAGAATGATTATTCAAAATTAGTTTAAAATATTGCCAACATTTCCCTTTAAATTAAATATTATTTTTCTATTTACAACTATTAATGTGATATTTATATATACATATATATTACTATTTTAAAATTGAATGTCAAAGGCGAAATATTATTTTTGACAAATGGAAGAACAAAATATTTGATGGAAAGAACTCAAATGATAATAAATATCTGGTAATATCATCTAATTATTATTAAGATACAAAGGTTAAAATATATTTTTATATTTGTTTATAAGAAATAAGTGGCATTATAATTTAGTAGGTTCATCAATAAATATTATTTAATGAATTATGCCATGCAACAAAATATACTACTAATATAATCTTTATACAACTGCAATTTATAATATATAATACATTCTATTATTTAAAAAATGTATACGACGTCATGTAAATTACCTCTAAAAAACCGTATCTACCATTTAACAGTATTTATATGTGCATACTGACACATTTATGTTGCCTTTATATATGTAAATTTTACTTTCACTGAACTTCGCTGTGTTCATGATTTTAGTATGTTTGTAAATAAAATATATCAACATAAATTAAATTATAGTTTTAGTAATAGTTATAGTAAATATTTAAAATAGCTATCCAGTTGTATGGATTAAAAATATGTTTATAACTGAATATAACCCAAATATGATTTTTTAAAATTAAAAATATAACTTAGACGTTAAAACTTATTAATGTATTTCGAAGTAATATATAATTTAATATATGTTTTTTAAACTCACAGAGTCATCAAAACTCTGCAAAATTCAATAAACTCTTTAACTATTCGTATTAACAAGTTAAACTAACTACTTAATGAATGTTTGCTATTAACTTTCAACAATTTCAAACAGAAAAACCTAATTTGTTAAAACTGAAGTTTTATTTCCAAATTTAATTTCATTGATTGAGTGTGTACTGTGAATAGTTTAATATTTAATTCTTTTAAATGTCATTTGAATCACTTTAATAATTATATAATTAAACAAAACGCTCGCTTGAATATTTGCAAAATTATATATAATTTCACTTGAGTTATGTCTTAAACACTGTGTATATAAATGTTATATATAATTGAAATTTATGATATTTATAGAAATATTCAATTAAATATGAAATATAAATGGAAGTGGACCTGATTTTAATTATTAATTTAACGTTGTGCATTCCATTTTTAATTTTTGTAATTTTGAAACATGTATATGTATAAAGAAATGTGTTACAGCTGTTACAACGTGAAACAAATATAATGAAAAGGAAATTTTATTATAGTAAGACATTAAACATATTTAAAAAGTTTTATATTAATAAAATGTATGCTTAATAATAGTTTATTCCTAAAATATTTGCTTGTAGGTTTACATTGGGTCAAATGAAATTTTAAAAAAGTACTTTAATTCCAGCTTGTATATCTTAAATGCAACACACAAACGTAGATACATTTTGATTTAAAATATGCTAAGCCAAAATACCAATTTTTACATAATACATAGATTTGAATACATAATTTTAATTTTAAATTTATTTAGTGTAAAACAATATAAAATAGTGTCGTGGAAAAAACATTTGTTTAGAGAAAAGCTAATACAATTATTATTTACATAGTGGTTATATTTTTCCACACTGGATAAAAAGAGAGTATTGTATGATCGTACTGGCTTGATCTTCTCAGAAATAATAAATATAGCACCGTACTTAAAATGGGTATAATATAGGTATATCACGTTTAAGGTCAATATAAAATTTAAAAGATTGTATAATTAGATTTGCAAGTATAGGTTAAATAACGACAAAAGCTGAATAAAATAGTAAACACGCATAGTTTATTATCTTAATAATACAGTACTTTTTTTAAAAATACAAATACAACGTTAAAATACGCAATAAAAATCCATCAAATCTGGACATGTTTCGGGAGATGATTTCGGAGAGTGTTACTGATCAAGGGAGATGTATCTCCCGAAACATGTCCAGATTTGATGGATTTTTATTGCGTATTTTAACGTTGTATTTGTATTTGTATTTTTAAATTATTGACGCAATGTCCTATATGACGAGTTTTTATCTTAATACAGTACTTAAATAATTACAAATACAAAAACAATTTTAGAATTTTTTTCACAACAATAATATAGAACGAACCGTGTATCTACACAAACTAACACAATAACCGATTCCACTAAAACATAAATCGGAATTAAATTTTTTTTTCAATCACAATGCATGAAACTATTTCTTTGAATTTTGTAACTACCTTGCAAGTACATTTAAATATTATTGTGGTTATTAATTGTATACTATAAATCTATATTGAGAATTTTGTACGAACTGCAATTGGCATCCCTTTTCCGAAGTGGTAGTCTCCATTTAGCATTTTTTAACTGGATAAATGAATAAATTATCGTTTCTAATTTCTAACGTACATTTAGGTGCAAAATCTATTTTCATTTATTTTTTGAATATGTATATTTTTTGTGAAATAAACCTAATACAATAAATCATTAAATAAATATATATTTATACACATCAATCTAAAATGATGGATACGAATACGTTATTTTAGTGAAATTGTATTTTTCACACTTCTTAAAAAAAGATGAATGTATATTAAAAATTAAAAAAATATTCCGCATGGAGTAAATTAATTAAAAAATGTTAATTATAGCAACAAAAATTATATTATATCTTCAAATTTTCCCACAACTTGAACTTGTATTACAGAAATTTATGAAATCATTGACAACATCTGCTCAAGGGAAATTCAATAGAACGTAAAAACTAAATATGAATGTGCATTCAGTATGTTAGACTGTAATAAAACTACATTTTATTCAGAAATAACAAGCGGATTACGTATAGCTTAAAATTGATAGATAACTAACCAAAATTATAGACGTATTTTTAGATAATTACTTATTTTTAAGTAATCTCAATTGCCATATTGCAAAGAATAGCAATATTTATAGTTTGGATTAAAATGTACGGATAAAAATAATAAAAGGAACTATTATCATTAATTAAAATTATTTAACACATGTAAGAAACAACATTAAATGAATCCAAATTAATTGTACATTTTATTCCAGAAATAAAGTATATATTTATTTTTCTTTACCTACTAAAATTTAGTTTATTTTTAAAAATACACGTGTTTTTCAGTAAGTTGAAATTTTTTGGTCATCTATAATGACAGTTTCACGAAAAAAAATTGATGAAAAATGTTTAATTTCGTTCGTCAATGTTTGCAAACTTATAAGTAAAGAGTAAAAATAAAAAAAATCTTCTAGAAAGGTGTGATTGACAGCTTAAGTTCGGGATTGTGTAAGTGTCACGTTGGAATACGACGAATGTAAAGAGTGATACCTCATAGAATTTGGCTCTTTTTATACCGTATAAAACTGAAAGTTCAAAAGAGTGAGTATAAGTCAATTTTTAGAAAGGGGTTTTCAAAGCAGTATATTCATCATAAACTCAATCTGAGTGCATAAACCAGAGAATAAAATGCAAATATTTCTGTAATGACAAAACATAAGTTATTTTGGACGTTTTGTTAATAATGTTGATCATTTTGAGACAATGAAACGTTTGAGCCAACACTGGTATATTTTATTTACCCTGCATTTTTTAATGTTTGATGGGTTTTGAAATACTCTAAAATTAGATTCCAAGTTTTGGTAGAACTATTGCATCGCATCACTTCAAATAAATTTTTATTCAAACAATTTACAATATATTTTTTAGAATTTTTTTTATAACAGCTAATTGTAATGTTTCATAGTATTTAATAAATAAATGCTACTTTGCCATAGAAACATAATTGGCGGGATTTTTTTTAAATAAGCAAATATCGATGAATGCTATATGGAAGATTTTAATCTTAATTAAAATATTTAAGTAATCAAACAATTTCCTTAATGTACATAATATTAAAATAAAATTTAATAGCGTTTTATTAACTAACAATTTTTTCCCTTATCATAATTTTGTCACATATTAAATACCACATAAAGTTAATTGAACATTTTTAAACACCTTTATTAGTTTACGTTTATTTTATAATCAAAATACAATAGTTCTAAACCTTTAAAAACTTATTTTCTAACTTTACACAGGGTAGTATATAAATTCCATAATGATTCATGACATTAACATCACAGCAGTTTCTTTTTACTTCCATTACTTTAACAAAATCTCCATAACTCTTGACATGCCAATATCATCTGCACACCAATACACAAAAAAACATCATTTTGACTTAACATATTTAAAAAAAATCCGTTTTATTGCAATAACATCCCAGCAGAAAACACTTCAGTAATTGTTTACACGCAAGGCCATTAAAAATACCTTCCAATCCAATATCCCTCCCCCCCATTGCAGCACCTACCACGCCGAGTCAAATATTTACCACCTGGCGTTTCTCGCATCCAGTCCAATACTAAGTGCGCCAGACAGATTCCAGCTTCCGCACTTTGCAAGATTTCAGCACACCGCGAAATGACTTTGCGGTCGATTTTAATTATGAGTTGAGAGCTCCTCTGTCTTAGCACGCGAATCTTTAACTAGCGAATGTTTGGCTCGTGGAGGTAGAAAATGGAATGTTTAGTATAAGTAGTGGTAACTATTTCCACCGTGGAATTTAATCATTCTCGAAGTTCATCTGAAGTTTTCGCTGAGTTTTGGTGATTTTTTTAATATTATTATTTTAATGATGAATATGAATGAGGCTAAAGAAGTATTGATTTTGAATATATTGTTGTTTATGTTAGTGACATATTTAAAGGGTCAGTTGAGAATTTTGATACGAGCATAGTTTCGATTTTTAAAATGGAAAATATATTTATCTCTTGTAAATTGCAGACTATGATTTGAATAAAATTTAATGATACGTTAACACAAGAAAAACCTGCATATATTCCATAATACAAATTATATATTGTACATTTATTAAAAGAGCAGTGAAATATTCTAGTTGGCTTGTAATGTATGGATTAAGGATACTGTATTTAGAGTGTCAGCCATTGCAAACTTACCAAGACTTACTTTTAAAAAAATTTAAAATTAACTTAAAAACTTTATATAGCATTACAATTTAAAATTAAGGAGGTTATTTTTTTTTAAATAATTTGCAATCGCAACATTAATGTTGATGTTATTGTATATTAATAAAGTAGCATATTCCTGAAAGAATAATGTATAATGAAAATATAATGGAATATTCATTTGCAATAAAATAAATAATACAAATATGATAATTTGACCATACTTCATATTTTCTTTGCTGAAAATACTACCTCGTAGTAAGCTGCTTAACAACTGAGTCAGATTGCACATGATCGGCGCCAATGACACTTTACCCAATAAATCGGTAAGGACATGTTCCACGCCGACACTGAGTTACACCCCGTATCAAGGTATCAAGGCATGATAGGCTTTAAATTTTATCTGCGTGATATATTAAAAAAAATAATGAATGTAATCAAAATTGAAAATTTAGGATTTAGACGCCAGATCCATCCAACCGACGTTACATCGGGTAGTAGAAACAGATAAGCCTCAAATATATTGTGGAGCAATTATCAATAGATTTGTAGTGGTGGGCAAGTTTGAAGAGTGGTGTGCCAACTAAGACGTTGTACCCGTCAAATGATGGTGGTTTAAAATTACGAAGCGATGTTTATGGGTATTGTTTACTAAATAGATCAACAACCGTGCGTAATAGCCAGATTGTGTAGCTCAATTGTTAAGTTAATTTAATCTTATTTACATTTCTAAGGATTTTTAATGAATATTTTTTTATTCATTACAGGTGTGTATATCATAAAAAGATAGACATCCATGTAATACATAAAAACTTATATTTAGAAATGCATAATTAAGTAGCAGAAAATTAAATATGTTTGGTTTCAGTAAAAAACTAATGCTTATTATATCATTTTATGCGTTTTTAATGTACTTATTTACCAAGGAAATTATTTATTTGATACACGATTGCAGATGCAAAATCCCATTTACCAATACGTGATATTTAAAACTACGTTATTAGATAATGGTAAATAAATATGACTGTAACATTTTAATGAATGTATAAATTTATTATTAAAAAAATCCTATCCTCATCACAAAATGAAAATAAAATATTCGAATGCTATAATTATGCCCCTAAAGCACAATAAAAAAAATGCGCTCCACTATCACCACTACTAAACAATTCCTAAATTATTTATCCTACGTGATACTTTCTCTTTATCTATGTTATTTATATTTGTTTATCTTCACGTTAAAAATAACGCACCATCATTACGCTTAAGAAGTAAACCAAAACAACCCTAATTCAAGATGTCCTCCCTAATCGACCCACTTCAGTGCGCAATTTAAACAATACAGACATTCGCACTCCAACACCCCTTTACTCCTGCTCTTTAACTTAATGACCGAACTAAAGATAGTCGCTTTGAATTCCAGTTATCTCATTTAGTTCATTGGTCCCAAGGGGGCCCTATAGGATGCCGCAGTGGTATCGCTACCATGATCTTTGGGGTCCCACAGGGGCTGTTTTAGGATTTTAAATCTTCCTTCTTGTGTAGCGAACGAGTTTGGGAATTAGTGTTGGTACAAATGAAAAATGTATTGGGGTGATTTATGAGGGTTGATATTTACCGGTACATTGCTTTTATGAAATACTTGGTCGTTAAATTTTTTAATAAATGAGTAATTGGGATGTTGCGTAATGTTAATTGTGTTTTAAAGGTGTTTTAATAATGTGTTTCTGTTTAAATTTTATAAATTTTGTAAGCCATATAGCGAAAATAGCAGAACCGTTTCTCTAAAGTTTCATATATAAAATTTTCTAAATGACCCAATTTTAATAAAAATTAAAAAACATTTTGCTAAATATATGTATAGGCTGTTTTACAAAAATTGTCAGTGTAATGTTTACTGAATTTAATATAGCAGTAATTAGTTTATTACCGATTTATTTTAAATAACCTAGTTATAATTTTCATAAGTTGTTCGCTACACGTAAATTTTCGGAGCTAAAACGCAAAAATGCAAAAACGTGTGAAAAAAATATCAAAATATGTCAATTCTCTAAAATGTTTTACAAAATGTTTAGTTTTTAAATTCTTCTTCTTTTCTAATCAAATGAACGGTTATGGAATATATAAATGCAAGTTAAATGTGTATTAATAATTTTAATAAAACACAAATTTAAAAGTTTATAAGCAAATTTTTGAATATATCTATGAAAAATTTTTGGTAAAATGTATCCGTAATATATAATTAAAAAAACATTAAAAAAATAAAGTTTTTGTGGCATGAATAATATAATAACATTTTAATATTAAAATAAATTTATATATTTCGCTACAAGTGAAAGTACAAAATTAAGGAGATAAAAGCCACGTTGATACCAATAGTACTTCAATCTGCAATTTCACTACACATATGATATTAAACAATCTCATTATTCTATTTTCATTCCGACCTTAACGATAATTTGTCAAAGCTCTTTTGTAGAAATTAACAACTAAACATAGTTACCCACTGCAAAAAAGTGTGTAATGTTTAAGGGACACTTTTATATTTAACTGTTATCATTCATTTATATTATAGCTATTAAAAAACTATTTGTATCACAAACGCATTGTTTACAAAATCCCCACCAACATGAAATAAAAATTTTAAAAACACAACAACATACATTTTACTCACTCACAATTTTACACATTTTCTTCTTCAATTTTAGAAATATACAATATTTGCATTAAGCCTTGAATTCCTATCTAAAACTAAAGTAGGACGAGGGATCTCTTTTTTCATATATGCTCATGGAATCCCAACCATATTCTGTGTAGGTATGCAATTTTAAAAATAGGTATACCAAAATAAGTAATTTTTTATAAATAAGTACTCATTTTTGCTTACATTATATGCTTATCATAGCTCCGAATACATGTTTCATTTTTGAAAAAGTCATGTATTCAAAAATTAGTAAAAATTAATAAAAAGTGCACTATCTTACCTACATAGACTGCCTTCATAAATCACTTTCAATAAATATCGACAACCACAACTAAGACTTAATGGGAATCGTACCCTGGTCTTCAGGGATTGCAGCCCAATGCCGTATACGCTGCACTACCAGGGCGACGTGAATAAGTTATATTCAGAAATTATGTTACAGAGGTGTGTTAAAAGAATGGAAAGTAAGATAATTGAATTGTAATTACTTTTATTAAGTTTTCCTTTAAGCAATCGACATCAAATAATGTGGAAATTATCTTCTGAACAACTATTTTCCATTTGCCACGTCGTTTTGTTAAGACGACTTTAACAGAAGCTGAAATGATCAATATTATATTGCACTACTATTTTTTTTAGAAAGTACGGTTGCTTAAATTTGAGTTCGCCATCGTTTATTTACGATGCAATTGTACTCAAAGAAAAACTAGTATGTTCAGGTACTCATTTTTAATTTTTTTTTCTTACAGTGTACGTATCAATTTCATTTGAATATGAAAATGTAAAGAAGAAAGACATTCTTAGATTTATGTTACAATTTATTTTACTTTTACAAACAATGTGGACACACATTTACCCAACAAATACATAGCAAAGCTAACACCACAGACAGAAGTTTAAGTATTTTTAGTCTCTTACACGTATACATTTAACACTCAAGAAAATATTGTAATACTCATTTAAGTTAATTATAAAAATGTATGGGTGAGTTTCTTTTTGATTTATAATCTCGTATAAGTAGGCTGAAAGCTTGGTGATGTTTTTACTTTTAAATCAGTGTATTTAAGACATTTTTTATTTGTGATTCTACCGACCCTTTAACATTTACTGGCGGATCCCATGGGTCCGAGGTCTACCTTTTGGGAAACATTCCATTGCTCAACTTAAAACTAATTTTTACCTTCTTTCTTTCTCTTCAATCAGCCCATTAATATTAAGAAAATAAATTTTAAAATACGAATCTGCTTCAAAGCATTCAAACAAACTAAGCTCTTTGATGTGAAATTTCAAAAAAATATCCAATATATGTAAAATAAATAAATACCATTAACGAGATGGGTTTACGTTTGTGAAAAAAAAATAGTTACATTTACTAAGTGAATAAAGTTATTTTTGAGATGTCATTAAAAGTTCGTGAAAATAAATTTTCTTTTCGCTGGTAATGACATTTGATGAAGTGTGTGAAAAACATTTTCCAACAATTCAACAAACAAGTGTAATTGCTTTGTAGTATGTTGCATGCATTAAAAAGCTAATGATGTTGCTTATAAAAACAAGTTATTGCTTAAAATGCATGGAGAAATGGGAACTTTTATTTCCCAGTCATCAACTCCTAAATAAACGTTTTTGGACGAAAATAACCTTTTCAAATTAAAAGAATGTTTATACGCAGCAATTGTTACTTTTATTAAAATGTTTTATATGTGTATTTGAATTTTTATCAGAAAATAAAATATTTTTGAAGCAAACGTTTACTTGAATATATCTAGTTCGTATATACAAATGAAGATAAATGTAAATGTCGTGGCCTATTCGCTCTCCAACTTCTTTATATATTTATCACTCAAATAAATCAAAATCGGTACTTTTTCGACATCATACAGAATGGTTCTAACACGATTCGGCAGAAAATCTGGATACATGTTCCGTTTATAGTCCATAAGTCATGAACGTTCAGGTAAGATGTTTTGTGTAATCCACAGAAATATAAGTCGTAATACAGCTTGAATTTCAGATTCATCATTAGTTCTTTTGCATCATTTTTTTTTAAATTTTGACACTTTTTTTAATGTAAATATTTATACAAATAATGAATCCCTGCCAGTTTTTTTCGTCTGGTACGATTTACCAGCTGTTACACTACATTAAAATTACCGTAACTTCTGTTTTAATTTACGCAAAATAAAAAAATATTTTTTTTTAGAATTTTAACGAATTGGGATCTTTACTTGAATAATAAAAAAATATGTGAATGTTAGTCAAAAATTTCAATTTCAACGTAGTTGGATTCACTAAAGCCAATATAATTCTTAAGCGTTTTAAAATTCAAATCTATACTAATATAGATTCCGAATCATCATATACCTAACATATTATTTTCACAGCACTATTCCAATTCTACCAAATAAAAACTACTCTACGTACAATCCCAAAACTAGACGTATGTTTTATGATTATTAAAACGGAATCAAACACGTCTTACAGCTCCACTTAGCTCCACCTTACAGCTCCAAGTTACTAAGATTACGAACAAACTCCAACCAACTAATCCCCCACAAATTGATCAATCACGCATTTCAAAGTACCTTTCCAAACGGAGGATTATGCAAAACAAGCTAAAACCATCCCCCCAAACATTCATCATTGATTACCCAATCGTGCATACCTCAAAGTTGCAAACCAAAAGCAAAGTTTACGTTTGCATTCCCCCCCCCCCCTTCAAAACCGACTCCTCGGCAACGATGATTCCAGCAATTAAACGGCTGAACGATCCGGGGGAGCGTCATTCAGTAAACCGGCAGCCTCACAATTTTCGAGTTACCCGACAACGGATCGCAGTAATAATTCCTTCGGATTCCCCCCTCATTCCGGAATGTCACTCAAGGGACTTCCCCTGATTAACTCGCAGTTTCCGAGTCACTTGCGATTGGGGGATTCCAAATTAGTCGACATAGGTCCTGACATAATTAGTGTCCCAATCCCAATGTTCGGCCGGCGAGAATATCTGCGACTAGCGAGTGGTTAAAATTTATGGTTGGCACTTATGCGATATCGGTTTCTTAGGTTCGGAGTTATTTATGGGTAAATAATTTGTGAGATTTCTCCGTCGTTTAAGTTATTTGGGTTTCAGGTAACTGGTTTTAAAGACAAGTATGGATTGATGCAGGTATGGCTGTCGTATATTAAGGGGACTTGGTACCCTTTGATTTGAGAAAATCGATGAAAATATCAATTTTTCTTTTTTTTGCTTAAAATATGCTCTTATACCTAAAGTTCATTATTACAAAGTTTTGAAACGATTTGATAATTATAAATGTAATAAAAATGCGTTTCATTACTTTCACAGCACTTAAAATGCTACGTCCATTTCAATGTTTACGCTTTTGACGCGACAGCTTTTGGTCATTTATTTAAAGAAAAATCAGCTAAGAACAAGTTGAACGTGTTTATCTGTGACTGTATCTATCACATCACGTGTTTGTTTACTTTTTTTTACCGTGGTTTGATATAATTTTAAATTTGAAGGTACAAGGAGACGTATTTGCCAAAGGCGACGTATTTAACAAATGTAATACATGTTTTTGCTATTGTCAAAGCCCATTCTAAAGTGTTTTATGGTATGGAATATGTATGTTTAATGAATTCAGTTGTATTAGTATGGTTTCTAACACAAAATTAGTGTAAAATAATATTTTAAACATTATTATTTTGATTTTAACAGATTTTTCTCAAAAATTTAGTTTTGTTATCATTTTAAAACTGAGTACATAATAGTAATTTAATGTACTCCAATTAAATAATAGAAACCGGAATTATATATGTATGCAAGTAGTTATAAAATTAATTGTGTGTGAAGAAAATCTCAAATGTATTCATCGAGTTATTTGGATTTGAAATGTTTAAACTGATTTATCTCAGTTTGTGTTTTTTGCATATGCCACGGTATTTAAAATAAGAATACTTTCTCAAATATTATTCAAATGACTTGATTTTTTTTCTGAAATTCCTGTATAACCTATTTAAAACAATCAAGGATGGGTTTTGCAAAATAATGAAAAGAAAAAAAATTAAAAATTAAAAAGTAGACTAAATCATGTTTTTTTTCCATTTTTTTGCATATACATCGACATTTTATTTTTTCTCTCAAGAACTAAATCAGTAATTTCAAATTCGATCCTTAAAGTTATAAAGTATAGTATAGTGAATGTAAGAAAAAAAAAATCTTTACAAAATATTAAAAACTGAAAAAGAAAAACCATTTTTAAAAAAGTTAAATTTTTAAGAAAAAAATTAAATTTTGAAAAATATACTCTTAAAAACATTTTTTTTGTTGCTAAAATCATGTTATATAATAATAACCTTCAATAATATGTGTAAATATCTATGTAAATTATTTAATAAAAAATATTATTCCAAGGGTACCGAGTCCCCTTAACTCAATAACGCTCACGCTATTTTAGCAATTGCAAAGTTGTTTTCACTATTTGGAAGTTTAAATATTTTTTCATAAGTGTGATTTTTTTACATTTTTACCGAAATTTTAAAATTAATTGTGTAATGAGATCGATTTTAAGTTATACTAAAAAAAGAGATTTTAAAAATATTGTAAAATGGAGTATTTTTATGAGATTAAAAACGGGATGCATCGATGGAAAAACTGGAGATATCTGGACGTGTGTCGTAAAGTTGGTTACGGCAACCATCTGTCATAACGTTTGTTACGGCAACCATCTGTCGTAAAGTTGTGGTTAGTACATTTTATTTTGCGTTGTGTTATTTTTTTGTTTAGTTTCATTATGAATAATGTTGGTGTGGAAGAAATACATAACATGCACAACTTTTAAGCGGTGCTTTATTAACAAGTTAAGTTCATTATGGCAGTAGAAACTTAGGGTTGGGGTGTTACGTGTAATATAAGGCTAAACTGACTCTTACGTGAACTGGTGAGGAGAGCTACCGTCTGCGGTGATCCATAAATATCCAGTGGCTCGTAGAGGTCCGGCTTTCAGGGGCGGTGTCATTCGTTGTTCATGGAATCATGGATCTTCCGTCTTGGGTCATGGCATCGGGATTTTTCCTTCGTTGCGCATGGAATCATGGATCTTCCGTCTTGGGTCATGGTATCGGGACTTTTCCTTCGTTGCGCATGGAATCATGGATCTTCCGTCTTGGGTCATGGCATCGGGACTTTTCCTTCGTTGCGCATGGAATCGGAACTTTTCGCTCTCCAGTGGCTGGTAGAGGTCTGGCTTTCAGGGGCGTTGTCATTCGTTGTTCATTTAATCATGGATCTTTCGTCTTGGGTCATGGCATCAGGACTTTTCCTTCGTTGCGCATGGAATCATGGATCTTCCGTCTTGGGTCATGGCATCGGGACTTTTTCTTCGTTGCGCATGGGATCGATGCAGTAAAATTCACTCGTCTTTCATGGTCAAAGGCAAAGTCGCAAGTGGGGTGGAAAATCTTCAATTTCCCACGGTGTTCTCTTGGGATGGGGGGTTTGAAATTCTGCATGAATAACCAAACCCACCACTTGGAATTAGCTCCGCCCTTCTGGATAACCCATCTTAACCAATCCTGGTGTGGTCATAAAATAGCTCAGTGACGTAACTCTCCCCACATTGTAACACAGTAATAAAACCGGCGACAGTCAGTCTAGCCATGAGTGTCAGAGGGTTAACACTTAACCCACTGACGCTCACGCAATATTTGCAAATGTAAAGTTGTTTTCATTGCTTAGACACTTAAATATTCTTTACTGGGCATGCTATTTTATATTATTTAGATTTTTTAAATTAATTGTAAAGATGAGACAGAGGGTTAAAAAAATAATAAGTATACATTTTTTTTCAAATGATTTAAATACCAAATTAATAACAATATATGAAAGAAAAACAATTAATTATATCAACCTTACGGAATTGCGTAATAATCATTCGGTGGTTGGAAGAGCCCCCTAATAAAAAATTTATTATTATTAAACACATGTATTATATAATTTTAAAGTCGAATCCATTAATAAAATTGTTTTTAAATTCAAAATAGGCAATTTATTTAACTACTAAAAATTCGTAATCATAAAATATGTTTTTAGTTACAAAGTTCGAAATGTATTTTTAAATTATGTAATTAATTAAATAAAATATACTAACAACTGTGTAAGTAAAATTTTCTAAAACTATAAAATAAATAATTCTGAAACAATGTATTTAAAATAGTAATTTCTATGATTTTTTTTATTTTAATGTCATAAATAAAAATAAAAACATAATTAAATAAAATACAAAACTCAAAAAAAGTAAAACCCATTTGAACAGGTGGCCATCATTAAAAGTACATTAGGGAAGGAAATAACGTTTAAATTTAATAATGTTTCATCTTCTTTGACATACTGCGTTGTTTAAAGTACATGTTATATCGATTTATGATTTCGTAGTTCTGTTATTTGCATATTTCAAAACAACATGTATTGATCTTGCATACACAATTACAATTTTAGATTTGCTTACAATTGTGAAGTCATGTAACTAAAATAACTGTGTATTCAATTCACCTGTACACAAACTTACTTAAATGTTTAAACAAAAAAACCTATTGTACAAAATTGTTAATAAAAATGTTTTGCTTAAAAAAATACCAACAAGACGCCAAATTGTATTTTTTACACTTTTTGCATTTAATTTAAGTATAAAGTAGTGAAAGGTGGTTTTTAGTATAAAAAATACTTACCAACAATAAAACTAGATATTCATTCTAAAATAAAATATGTGTTCTAATAATCCTAAGAATGGTGATTCTTTCAATTTGAATATAAGTCTTTAAAGGCTTTCTTTATTTGTAGTTACTTTTACTTAAAATGGAAATTTATTTTCGTTTAGGTTGCCGACTATCGCAAAGAATTGTGAAACAGAATCTTGTAACATGCTTAATCTCCGGTGATTAAATAAAAAAAGGATAAAATGTACTACGTTCTATAGAGTACTTGTTTAAATCTTTTTATCTTTTTTATTTTAAAATTAATTCCATTACATTGTCGCAACTCTCTTAAAAAAGAATCGTACACTTTTAAAAGTTATTGGACATGTTTTGTGCTATACTGTTTTTTAAGGTAAAATAAAGTTTAATTAGAAAATAACTTTGAGAACGGGTGTACTTTTAAGGCAGGTTTATAGGAAATACTTTACTTTATTAGAAGTAATTCACTGTATTATAATTATGTTCTATGTAGAATTAAGTTAGACTGTACATTTCTATGCTTATTCTATCTTCTACAAAATAAATTACTTATATTGAACGATTATATAAGTGGTAATTCGTTGTTTAAAACAACTTCATGAGTGGAAACAGCATTTTAAACACTTCAGCTAGTACCCCATGCTATTTGCATAGAAATTTTTAAAAAAATTATTGGGGGGGGGGTCAAATAGTTTCTGTCCCAAAACATTTACTAATATAATAAAATTAACGCTTATTAACAATTATGCTAATTAGTAATTACCAATTAGTTATTAATTCGAAAATTTGCATAATTAACAATAATGGGTTAACTATCTAAATAGTTTCATAAATTTCTTAAGAAATTGACAATTCTGCAGTTTTTTAAAATTCTAAAGAGTATATAATATATATATATATATATATATTTATATATGTATGTCGATTTTAAAGTATTCAAGGAACATTTATACCAAATTTGAAAACAATTAAACATCGCGTGTAGTCGTAATTACGTAAGAAACGTATGTCCAAAAGTCCAGTGTAAACAGAGACCTCGGTTAATTGACATAATGTTCACAAATTGTACGAAAAAACAATATGTTTAACATCTTTTAGGATAATGGTTGAAAACTTTGACTTGAAATCCTACGTAGGGTGGTGTGGGGGGGAGGGGGAGTTGATCAATTATATTTCCTAAATATATTAATCAACTACGTAACCTCCATATGCGTTGAAGACATTGGACTAACAATGGCAAGTTGGAAGACATCGGTTTTAACATATTGATTATATGACAGAATGTGATTTATATAGTTTAGTTTAAATTATAGCTATTAAGAAAATTAATTTAACAAAACTGAGTATATACATATACATACATATATATATATATATATATATATATATATATATATATATATATATATATATATATATATATATATATATATATATATATATATATATATATATATATATATATATATATATATATATATATATATATATATATATATATATATATATATATATATATATATATATATATATGCTTGATATATATATATATATATATGTTTTAGAAAACGTTTTCCCGTATAATAACTTACAAACTAAAAATTAAATAGCTTCCTAGTTGACTGATTCCCAATCAAAACCGTGATAAACCATCAAAGATTCCTCCAATTTCAAATACTCAAACACACAACCCTATTTCTGTTGAAAGGCAAATTCAAATTTATATTTTATTGCTCATTTTATTCCGACATCAACAGTTGCTTAGATGCCCCGTCTCTCCTCCAGCCACTTTATGATATTCGAAATTGTCACTGCAGGGCACTAAAAATGCGAGTAAATTCCAAATCCTTAACTCTTCAGCATTCTTATTTCACTCTTATATTTAACGAAGCCCATAAAACGTGGAACAATATCTCCAGCGACGGTGCTGCGAGGGGGGGGGGCTATAAAATTCTACCCAATTCTAAGGCAGGCGGTAAAATATAAACTATTTTTCAAAGGAGCCATATACCTCCTTTTATTACCATCATTCATTTTGTTAAGGCTTGAAATCAAAAAGTTTTTTTTCTCTTTGATGCTTGATATGGCTGTTAAATATTCAACTCGTGGTGATTGAAATTATAATCAGGTTGTTGTTTTAAATTCTGCTAATGTGATATTTTTTTAAATCAAGAAATAAGCATTGTAGCATAATGTGTGTATGTTTTTATGAACATTATCGTTAAACGTAGAGCATTACGTAGTTAAAGGTAAAATGGACTTTCCAAATATCCATCAACATTTCGATTATTTTGTTGTTTTACTATAAATAACACTGTTGTGTATATTTATAAGCACAAGTATATAAATGATCCGTATAATGTGTATATAACCCATACGTTTTGAAAAAAATAAGAGCTTTAATTAAAACATCTTTAACAAAAATGCGTTTTTCTCATTTTGTCAAATTTAAACGCAGGTAATATTTCGAAATGGTCCGTGCGCATTAGTTTTTTGGATAGAATCTTGAAACTATTTAAATGTTCTACATACATATAGAAAATTGATTTTCGCATGTTTCTTAAATGACAGTCGATTAATAATTTTTAGATTATGAATATTGTTTGGAAATATCTGTATATTTCCACAATACTGTATGATATTCTAAATAAGTTAATTTTAAAAAAATATATTTTGCATCAACAAAATATGATTTAGGTATGTAATACAGTGTCAAAATTGCTACAATAAAATACCAATTTACCATTAATTTAACACAACGTATCCTTTTACCATTCCAATTTACCATCAATTTATCAATGTACCATAATTTATCCTATTACCACACTAATTTACCATCAATTTATCAATGTACTGCAATTTATTCTTTACCATTCCAATTTACCATCAAATTATCCTTTTACCATACCAATTTACCATCAAATTATCCTTTTACCATACCAATTTACCATCAAATTATCCTTTTACCATACCAATTTACCATCAAATTATCCTTTTACCATACCAATTTACCATCAAATTATCCTTTTACCATACCAATTTACCATCAAATTATCCTTTTACCATACCAATTTACCATCAATTTATCCTTTTACCATACCAATTTACCATAAATTTATCATTTTACCATACCAATTTATCGTCAGTTTATCATTTTACCATACCAATTAACCAAGCAATTTACAATGCTTTACAACGATACACTCGCCGACAAACGTCTAAACGTTTGAGTCTTAACATATTTAACAAACACAAGACTAAAATATGAGGCTCGTTTTCGATAGATTTTCACTCCAGTAAATCAAATGCAAAGTTAAATCTGAATTTTATCTCTTTTTTTTAAGCACTTTATATTTAAAATTCATACAGTTTCTTATATTTATCATCATATTTAAGTACACCGTTTATAGAATTTAATCATCATATTTAAGAAAACAATTTAATTAGTTTTATTAGCAAGAAAAATATAAAAGTACATATCTATAAACCCTTTTAAAGTCAATGAATTTAAGTAAATTTTTTACAAATGAATTATTTAAATTCCTACAGACAATGAGGAAATATTATTTTGTGTTAAAAAATACGTACTCAACGATCATTATCATAAAATGTTATGCAGCTAATTTAGTATTAAAAGTGTTTGATAGCTCGAACTGGAAACCTAATTTCAATGAATGGCACTTCCTTTTATATGTAAATATAAAGAAAGTAATTATCTCGGTAATTATTCCATAAACAATTTACTTTATAAAATGGATAGTTTATCACATTTAGGTACATTAAAGAACAAAATGGAGTTTAAGTATCACCCATTAGAAAAATAATTAGACTTTTCAAGTATGAATTAATATTTGTTGTGTTCTAAATTTATTCAAGACATAATTAATTAACAAAATTAATATAATTCGTGATTGAATTATGAGTCCCGGGAAATGCTTTTAATGTACATAAAGAATTAAGATAATGAGTGTCAAATAATTTTTTAAGTAAATGTTTATAATAAAATAAATTGAACATATACTTTAAATATATAGTAGTGTATTGGGCACAATCTATTATTGAACTTATAATCAACTCTATTAAAACCGTGCATCTATTAGATGTGTATCTTTATATAAAATTATCTTACGCGGTGATTAAAAAACGCTGTTTTATTTCTATGCGGAATGGCAACAGTTACTTTGTTTACAAAATTCTGCTGCTCTCGCATTTTTATTTTGCCATTATGTAAGCCATTTTGAACCCCTATAAACCCCTTCAATTCATTGGTAAATAAGTATTTTGATGATATCAGCTTAAATTAGGAAGAATATAAGCCTTATTAAATTTAAAAATAGAAGTTTTGAAAAACGCTTTTCCAAACTTTATATAAAGGAAAATGGAGGTGGCGCCATCTCTTGGCAATTTTAAAAACTAGATTTTTATGAGGTCCATTTTTATGAAGTATAAACTCAGTAAATTACACACTTCTGGTAGGCAAGATTTATGATAAGATTAACGTCAATTATGGCCAAAACAAACTACGAATAATGTTAGAAATTTAACTAAAACGCGGGGAAGGTGTGAAAATAACGTGGAAAATAATGAATAATGGTAGGCTTGCCAGTGGTATCATTGTTTTCATTTGTAGTTGAAAAGAAATTAGCTTAAATGATTTTATATTGACTTACATGGCGAAAAAAATGTAGTGATGTGAAGATGAATATTAATTTAAATTTACAATTTCAACTTTTAAAGTTTTTAGTTATACTAGGAGGCTCCACCCCCTGCTCCGCTAACGCTCCTCCAAACCCCGGATGATAGCTACGCAATCTTCGCTCGCTAAAAGGTAGGACACAATAACAATGTGACCTGGTAACAATACTTTTTTTAATTATATTACCAAAAACTTTAAACGTTGAAACTAAATTTAAATTATAATTCATCTTGGTATCAATACATTTTTTTCACCATGTAAATCAATATAAAAACATTCAATTTAATTTCTTTTAAACTACAAATGAAAACATTGGAACCACTGCCATTATTTATTATTTTATTTCTACCATTATTTATTATTTTTAACAATATTTTCACACTTTTCCTGCGTTTTAGTTTAATTTTTAACATTATTGGTAGTTTGTTTTGGCATAATTGACGTTAAGCTTACCATACTCTTGCCTGCCAGAAGTGTGTACGTAACTAAGTTAATACGTCATAAAATGAAGGTAATAGAAATCTAGTTTTCAAAATTGCCAACAGATGGCGACATGTCAATGTTCCTCTGATGTAAAGTGTAGAAAAGTATTTTTCAAAACTTCTATTTTTAATGTAATAGGGTTTATATTCTTCCTAATTTAAGCTGACATCAACAAAATAATTATTTACCAATGAATTGAAGGGGCTAATCGTCAAAATGGCTTACATAACGGCAAAATAAAAATACAGGCACAACAGAATTTCGTAAACAAACTAACTGTTGCCACTCAGCGTACAGAAAAACAGTGTTTTTCAATCACCGCGTAAGAGAAATATATATAAAGATAATTAAAAAAGTATTGTTACGAGGACACATTGTTATTGTGTCCTACCTTTTAGAGAGCAAATCAAATCTATGAGGATTGCGTAGCAATCTTCCGGGGGTTAGCGGAGCGTTAGCGGAGCAGGGGGCGGAGCCTCCTGGTATATAATATACCAAGTCATAAAAAGCCAAATTTTTCCAAGTTATTAAATGTAAAATATGGATTTAAAATTTACAATGTTGAGGTAGACCAAGTTCCAAAGTTTTAGGTTGTAAAAATATGTGGAACTTTACCTAAGGAATAGCTAATGATTTTTCGCACGCTTTAATATAATTGATGAATACATAAAAATTATTGTGAAATTTCGTAATTTGGATTTATCCAACTGCTTTTATAATGAAGATGTAATAGCTGCATATACATAATACACATTACAGAACTCAAATAAAAAAAACGTGATATCCCCCAAAAATTTTTTAATTATAATTCCAACAGAGATAATATTTTTGGTGCGTTTTAAAGTGTTAGGTTTTAAAAGTATGTGAAACGTTACCTAACGAATAACCACTGCTAGAGGGAGATAGATATGGTTGTTTGCACACTTTTTCGCAAGCTTTGATATATTTGATGCATACATAAAAAGGAATGTGAATTTTCATAATTTGGATTTATTAAACTATTTTTATTATGAAGGTGTAGCTGCATTTATATAATACACATTACAGAACTCGGATAAACAAAAACGTAAGAGCAA
This sequence comes from Troglohyphantes excavatus, assembly GCA_963932185.1. Lineage (NCBI taxonomy): Eukaryota > Metazoa > Arthropoda > Arachnida > Araneae > Linyphiidae > Troglohyphantes > Troglohyphantes excavatus. The sequence continues at coordinate 51,643,598 of OZ010674.1, read as the reverse complement.
AACCATTGTTAAATTGTAATTCCAACAACAAATATCCTATTTTTTGTACGTTTTAAAGTGTTAGGTTTTAAATATATGTTAAACATTACCTAAGGAATAGGGTGTGATTTTTCGTACGCTTGAAATAATTAATTTACTTGCTTACAACATAAGTTTTATTAAATAACACTACGTGTCATGTGTTGAGCACATTGTGTTAAAATTATAATAATCAATACAACACTTGTTTACTAATTAATATTATTTATTTATAAATAACATGATTTGAACATTCATACAATTGTACAAGAAATTGTAGTTTATACAAAATTCCACAACAGTAAATGTTGTTCAGCATCTTGAATATATTACATATTTACATATCTTTACAAAAAGTCTGCTGTTGGTGTCGGAGTTTATTCATAAGGGTAGGTTTCCATCTGCCTCAAACCCACAAGACAAATATTTAGATCTGTACTCTTCCCAATATTGCTGAGAATAACAATAATGTGATCTCTAACAATTTTCGTCAGATGATATAGAATAATATTTGGAAGGAAAACAATCATGCAGTTTGCATTGTAAAACTACGGTGATATGGATCACGAAAACAGTTATTTTACATACAACATCTCTTATAAGTTTGGTACATATAAAACACTATTTTTTCCACGGTCAAGAATATGAATAATTTCATTCCTTCTTAAAGATAAATAAAAATACGTTTAAATAAAATTCTAAATTTGTTAGGTTCACATAGTACTGTGTTATATAGTTGATACATCATAAGTAATAAGATTAAAACCACAGTTCAGATAGGAATATTGTAACAGGAAATATAATATTTTCGCACACATTAAAAATATAGTAATATTCATTCCATATCGAATAAAAATTCAACATTTTATTTATTATTTTATGTAGGTATTTTTTGTTCTGTGATTAAAATGGCTGTTATTTAGCCAAATTATGCCATGTATCATTTCTTAATAAAAATTGGCACATTTTCTTTGATAGATATTATATATATTTTTTTCAATTATATTTGACTTTTTTTTAGGAATTCAATTAAATATACTTTTATTTAAGTAATATTACACTTTTATTTCTTGGAATTATTTTACCCTTAGGCACCCGTTTTTCAGGTATAACTTAAAATACATATTTTTATAATAATTTAAAAAAAATATTTTTAATTAAAAAAAAATCTACCTTTAAAATTGATAAAATACTGTTAGATTCAATGGGATAAATCATTTCCGCGTTAGCAAAAGAAAGGCAAATTTAATTTTCTATTACATTAAATATAGTTATGTATTTATATTTATCTCCATAGTCAAATTATTAACATTTGTATTATCTAATATTTTTTTTAATAAATATAAATAAATTTTGTTTCAAATATCACACTTATATTAAAGGAATGATTATAAAGACATCACATATTTCAAAATGGGTTTACTTTTTCCAAGACTTTAAATATAACAATACAGTTTTTATTATACTTATAAGAATATGAATGATTATTTTGAGTTTATCAAAAAATATGTTGGATGTGTTTAAACCATTGGTTATAAGCGAGTATCAGAACTTATGTTTGTTCAAGTTTTTCACAGTTTTGAAACAGTATGCGATTACAAAACGTAAGTTAAAAAAAGAATATATTTTATTCTCCTATACATTTTAGATACTGGCACATGATTTCAATAAAAATGAATTAAACTTCGTTAAAGAACGCAGTGGGATATTTGACAATTATACAACAGTTCAGTCAATTTATAAGTAATGTTATAAAAATATAAATGAAAAAATGTGAATCTTTAGCAATTTGCGTTATTAACGAATATAATTTTAAAGAATTATGAATTCATACTCGAGAATTCTCGATGTACATTCTTATTTTTTTAATATATTACTTTATAAATATTATTAATGTATACAACATTTCCATTAAAATTATCTTCATATATTATAAGTATGTGTGTAATAGAACTTGTGATTTCACGAACAATTCCCTAAAATGCATGTTTCAAACATTATTATTTTACAAATGATTCCCTATAATCTCCTTATTTTCCCTAATCTCCTAAATAAAATGTCCAATTAAAGTATTTCATTCAAGCATGAAATGTACAAAACTTGAACATAAAAATACAGATTGTGTTTGTTTTTTACATTGTTAAAATATCCATATAATTACAAGTTTAAAAAATTTTAATTAATTAAACACTATAGTAAATATTAGAGGTTTTATGCATTGCTACTACACAAAATTTTAAATTAAAGACGTATTTGCTATTGGATCGTATAAAATACAACAATTTAAAAGATAATTGTTTTTACATTGATACCATTCAAAACACAAAACAATTTATTCCACATTGATCAAATAAAAATTCAACAACATATTAGAAACAATACCAATAAAAAACATGATAAATTATAGGCATGTTTTTAAAATATCCCAAATTTAAAATGTATAGTTAAATTTTAATTATTCATGAAGTAGTTAAAAGCTGAACATTTAGATAACTTTCATTAAAATTCATTTTTCTAAACAATAAATAGTAATAATCTCCTAAATTGGAATTGTAATAAACATACAATTAATAGGTAATATTATAGACTTGTAATATTGTTTGCCTTTATATCATTCAAAATGCAACAATTTTGAAGATTTATGCTTTTACACTGAGACTATTCAAAACACACAACAATTTATTATTCCCTGATCAAAATAAAAATCTTACAATAAATACCAGTACAACACCTGATAAATTATAGGCATGTTTTTAAAATACTCCATACTTAAAATGTAGTTACATTTAAATTAATTCCTGAAATGGTAAAACTTCAACATTTAGATAATTTCAGTTTCAATTCATTTTTCTACACAATAAATAGTAATACTCTCCGTAATTGAAATTGTAATGAACAATCAATTAATAAGTAATATTATAGACTTTAGTTTATAACAATAATATCAAATAGGTAGCATCCATTTTACAATGTTACAATTTCAGAAATACAGAATTCTCGAAACAAATAACAATATAACGTCAATCTTCCAATCAATACACCACATACACCATTCATAAAATATAAGCATGTTTCTAAAATACACCATACTTAAAATTACCAGTTAAATTTGAATTAATTATAAATTTTACATTCACATTTGAATATAATTTTAGATTCGACTCATTTTTCCAAAACATTAATAATGTGTTGAATTCTCAATTGAAGAAAAATAATAAATTAAAAATACAATAATAGTTATTAATTTTGGTGTTACTAGGCAATCAAAAAAACACCACACTTTTTAAAATATTACATTTTAATATTCACAAATACACAATTTATTCCTCCCAAAACAGATAACAATAGAACGCCATTCTCACAATCAATGTAGTAATGCACTAACACAAAATATAAGCATGTATTTAAAGAAAGTCATACTTAACATTTCCAGTTGATTTTTTATTAATGTATAAATGATTAATTTTACAAACTCTCACATTTAAATGTAATTTTAAATCCGACTAAATTTTTCCAAAACATTTGTAGAATTCTCAATTGAAAAAATAAATAAATTTAAAATGCAATATTAGTTATTAACTTAGGTTTCACTAGGCAATCAGTCACAACACTTTGAAATATATTACATTGTTACCATTAAATACACAATGTTACCATTGTATACACAATGTATTCCTCCCTAAACAAATAACAATGCAACACCAATCTTCCATCAACACAGCAATACACTACCCATAAAATATAAGCCATAAAATATAAGCAATATAAAATATAACCATAAGCCATACTTAACATTTCCAGTTAATTTTTTATTAATTTATTAATAATGAAGTTTACAAACATTCACATTTAAATATAATTTTAGTTCTGACTCAATTTTCCAAAAGATTTTGGAAAATATAATAAATTAATAAGTGCAATAATAATTATAACTTAGGTTTTGCTAGACAATTAGTAAAACACAACACTTTGTAAAATATAACATTGTTACCATTAAAAAAATACACAATGTATTCCTCCCTAAACAAATAACAATACAATACCAATCTTCCAATCAACACAGCAATACTTTTATTAATTTATTAATAATGAATTCTACGAAAAATCACATTTAAATATAATTTTAGTTCTCATTTTTCCAAAACATTTGTTGAAATCTCAATTGAAAAAGAAAATACAATAACAATTATTAATTAAGGTTTTACTAGACAATCAGTAAAACGCAACACTTTTGGAAAAACATTACATTGTTACCATTAAAAAAATACACAATGTATTCCTCCCTAAACAAATAACAATCCAACACCAATCAATACATCTAACATTCCTCCCCAATCGCAGCCCCTCCTTCACTTTTACACAAACAAGTCTCTCACACAGGGCACGCCGAGTACTAACGATTTAACGGGTTCGATTATTCTTCTGAGGGGGTTGTCCTCATCAAATATGCAGAGCGGTTCGAAGAAAAACGTTCCAAATTGTGTCCATACATCACTCGTTATCGGCACATAGGCCGTAGTTGGCGGAGAGGGGACCGATTCGTAACTTGACAAATGGAGAATGGGAACCTGGAAAGAGAGAAACGGGTAGAAATTATTTGGGGTATTTTTCATTTTTGGGTATGCCCTAATTGCGTTTTTGTGTTGGATTATGTAAAATTATGGGTATGATTTGGATTTTTATGATAATGGCTCTTGTCTGGAGTTCTGGTTCAATGCGTGGGTGGACTTTAATAGAAAATGTCACAATGGATTGACGTGACTGATTTTTATGTATGTTTAAATTATTATCGCAATAGCTGGGAATTGGATGGGTCGGACACGACCAGAACAATTTTACGCCAAACGTCATTTTAACGAAATATGAAATAGTCGCTAACAAAAACAACACAAATAACAGGAAGATACGCAAACATATATAACATACTCCTAGAGACCCCATTACACATCCAGTAAGTCAATTGTTTTGTTTTAATGTTTTACACGCATTGGCGTTTAATTTCATATTCTTGGAGATACAATTTATATCAATCCTGCTTCTTTTCAAAACGATATAGCATGGGTGATTTTTAATTACTCACATATCTCATTAAAGACTTTTTAAGTAAAAAAAAATATTTAACCCTCTGAAGTTCATGAGCGTGATATAACATCCAAAAAATATCCAGTTTTTATAGCACTGAAAAAAACATATTTAAATTCTTAAAATACTCTATTTTAAATTATTTTTTAAATACAATACAATTTTTTATGTAGAACTTTCAAGCTATCTTTTCACAATTTATTAAAAAAAAATATTATAAAAATATATGCAATGAAATATTAACTAAACTTCAACGCAGTGAATCCAGGTTTACAATTGCAAAAATTGCTGGAGCGTGAATGGGTTACAAAAAAATCAATCAACATTTGTACAATCAACATTCCATACAGTGTTTGTTATTCCATATAAAATCGACATTTTTATCATAACACGTTTTTGTTTCAATCATCTTATGTATCTGACTCGTCAAATACTCAATTAAATGTTAACTTTCCGGCAAATATCATATTAAATTGAAACCTGTTATTTTTACATAATCCTGATGGCATCAAGGTATTTGGTAATAAGAAAGAGTAAACAAGCAATAGTACTATTTAAAAAAAAATTCAGTATATAATTGTCGTGGCGGTAAATTGGCTAGTACATTTTTTGGATTGCGTTGTGTTATTTTTTTGTATCTTTATGAATAATGTCGTCTTGGAAAAAATACATACATACCAATAATTTACTTTTAAAACGGTGCTTTATTGACACATTAAATTATATAGGAGAAAACTTATGGTTGGGGGGGTTATGTGCAATAATGTGATACTGACTCACGTGAACCGGTTGGGGAGAGTTCCGTCTGAGGCGATTAGCTGGTTGTTTGGGGTGTAGATGACCGGCTACCAGGGGCGTTACCATGAAATGTGGATGCTGATGTCTGGTGTCCTGGCATCAGGACCTTTCCTTCTCCAGGGGCTCGTCTGGTGTCCTGGCATCAGTGGCGTTGGTACCAAATGGGAGCGCTGCCGTCTGATCTCATGGCATTGGGACTTTTCCGGAGATGGACATGAGGACGGGAGACGATGGAGCAAAAATTTACCCGTATCTCTTGGGCAAAGGCAGAGTTGAAAGTCATGTGGGAAACCTTGAATTTCCCACGGTGGTGTCTTGGGGTGGGGGTTGTAATTCTACATAAATTACCAAACCCACCACTTGGAATTCGCTCCGCCCTTCCTGGTCACCCCTCCTGGCCAATCCTGGCGTGGTTGTAAAAAAAATGGCTCAGTGACGAAACTCTCCCACAATGTAACACAGTAATAAAAACCGGCGACCGTCAGTCTAGCCATCTGACCAAATTGCACAAAGTACAAAATAGGTCAGATCCCTATGTAAAAATTGCAACGTGTGACAGCACACTGTCACAATAATGAAAACTGAGACACCATCAAGTATTGCATTAACGAATCAGAATAATTATCTGATTAAGGCCGATACGAAAAAGCGCATTTGGATAAAACTTTATCCCAGATTGTTAATACACAGTATAATATTATGAGAGTAAAAATAAATAAATTACATTTCCGAAAATAATTCTTAAGAAATGTTTATTACCTCGTAATTTTAATGAGATATACATTTATGTATCTCTACATCGGCAAAACGACATTTAAAACTTTTAAATTTATAAAAGATATAAAAAGTTCTAAAAATCTTTTATTAACGTTGTGTTAAGATATGGTGTATTTCTTATTAAAAATATTGTAAAACTCAATAGTGTTTATGAATAACAAATCATTAAATTTGTTATTAAAGCACATTGTTTTTAAAATATTTTTATAAAGCAAATTTTCTTGCAAAATTTATAAAAGGTCCATATACATTTTTTTGGTATAAAAATAGGAATAAAAGTTTAAAAAATAGAAAGGTGTTTGAAACAAAAATTATTAACTTCCTTTAAAAGTAAATGTATAGCCTAGATAATATTCTAATAATTTTAGGGATATTTTCAATAAAGGAAAAAAAACCTGTACAATTCTAAATGTCAGTAGGACAGTTAGAGTATTTTTCCCCAAATAAATTTATTTATTCGGATTTAATGTTCGTAACATATGTAACAGACATTTGTAGTAAGTAATATTATTGATAAACATATATTAATTATACCGCTTTACAAAATTAATATAAAACAAAATGCTATTCATGTAAAAAACTATAATATTTCATATCAATAATTTTCTACTACACTGTAAAAATAAATACTTAAAACTGAGTACATAAATATATTAGTTTTTCTTTAAGTACATTTACATCGTAAATGAGCGATAACGTACTCAAATTTAGGCAATAGTAGTTTTAAAAAAATGAGCAGTGAGATTTATTTTTGCAAATTTCAGCTTCTGTTCCAGCTATCTTAACAAAGCGACCTGATAAATTTAAAATAGTTCTTCAGAAGACCGTTTTCTACATTATTTGATGTGGATTGCTAAAATGGAAACTAAGCTCAATTATTAACAATTCAATTATATTACTTTATATTCTTTTGTCACATCTTTTTTAACATTTATTGTGCTTATAACTTTTTCATGTCGAACTTATTTAACAGCGGATAAGGTACTGGACTGTAATGCCCCAGGATATGGGTTAGATTCCCGATAAGTCTTGGATGTAATTGTCGATATCTATTGAAAGGGATTTATGAAGGCAGCCTATTTAGGCAAACTACTACTATTTTTATTCATTTTTACTCATTTTACTCAACTTTGAGTACGTCTATTTCAAAACTGAAAGTCATGTATTCGGAGCTACGATAAGCATCGACTGTACTCAAAAATGAGTACAGTTTACTTATTTTTGAGTACACATTTTAACAGTGTAGATACTTAACACTTATTGAACGAAAAAAAACCAGATATAATTCAATACTACAAACCTTACAGAAGTATAATATATTTTATAACTGTCACATAAAATCATTATATTTGTGATTAAATAAATTCGAAAAAAATCAACCTTATAAGAGTCAAGATAATAAATATAGAACAAGTCTTAATACATATTACTTTAGATTCAATCTCGTTTTACATTCACCATGAGAAATCGAGGGTTTAATCAGTAAAGAAAATTACTTTCTTTTTCTCCTACTTGGAAGATAAGAGGTTATTTTGATAAATAATATCCATAAGAATAAAAGATCCAAATGAAGTATTCAGAAAGTAATTTGTTTCTCCATAATGCAGCGACTGATTTAATATTTTGAAAATGAAAATGGGGGGAGGGTTTATATCTACTTTCGAATCAAATTTCTCATTAAAGTCATGTCAGATTATTTGCGAGACAATATGCATTAATTTTAATAAAAATACCTGTGTACTTTTAAATTGAATATTTCGAGTGTGTAAATGCAAATGGAATTTACTTTCGTTTGATGATTTAAACACTGCCATATTTTTTATCAAACAATTGTATAGTGATTTTCTAATATCTAATATATATAGATATATACTCATATATATTCTAATATATTCCATATATTATAATATATATTACCGTATAATTCTAATATATTTTATGCAAATTTGCACTTAGTGTATCACGTTTGTTAACGTAAACATGTACATAAGTTATTTGTTTTAAAGTTATTTAGTATATTAATACGAATGACCGTGTAATTGTAAAATATTACTATACGAAAACATTTAACACAATCAAATAATAGCTTAAATGTAATTAACGTAATATTTATAAACATTATTCCTTTGACTGTTAGGAGTTCAATCAATTGGGAATAATTGATTGCGTGTTTTTGTCAGGAATGAATATAAATAATTAACAAATAATTAATTATAATTTATTAGCTTTAATTCCAGTTTAAAATCGATCAGGTCACCAAAAATAAAATATATTTATAAGAATTCTAATATGTTTTCCACATAAAAGGTTATTACCCATATATATTTTTCTTGACTGCTTAACCCGGGAGCACTCGCGCTACACTGTTAAAAATGTCAGTTCAACGTTGCAACATATCTTAGTGTTCTGCAGCAACTTTCACATTATTATGGTGCATGCTTAGTTTTCTAGGTTGAACCAAAAATCCTTGATCGAAAATAGCGCAGCTTTTACCAAAAAATCGTGCAATCTCCTTAACTGCAACTCAAACAGGAGCAGATGTAGTATAGGACATTTGGCGCGTTTTTTTAGTTGGCGACGAAAAAAAGTCGCCAAAACGGTTTTTTCGAATTGTGCTGCTAAATTGTAGAATGTATTATGAATGTTTATGCAACTTTTGTTTACTATTTTGTTGTATTCTTATGCTTTCATTAGAAATTGCCCTTAAAAATAGTTCCGGTATCGCACAAAAACGATGACGTCATAGGGATGCCAGATTTAAAGTCGTTACAAGTATCAGAAAATACCGACAATGTCAGGTGGGATTGCTATACCATAAATTTATCGCCCAAAAAAGTATGGTATGGCAATCGCAGACCCACAGACAGAGATACCGTGGCCCGGCTGTTCAGTGCGTAAAGGCGTTCAGCTGGTAATCAAAGGATTACTAGTTCGAGCCCGTGCGATGACAAAGATAAGGGAAAAAGTATTGAACTTGTGATCGGAGGGTAAAATATGAGAATATTTGATCTAATCTAACTTTTAATGAGGGTAGTGGGGGCCTCCGTGATCCAGTGGATAAAAACGTTCAGCTATGAATCAGAATATTCATTGTTCGAGCCCCATCGGTGACAAGTTGTCATCATACGGTCTGAGGGTTGCTAGAAATTTACTACTGTTACAATACAAAGAAAACTTGTGTTTAATGCAACGTTACGAGTTTTGGAGCAATGTTTCACCACTAAACCATTCGTGGTAGCAATGTAAAATGGCAAAACTAAGCACAGAACGTTGGTTGCAATTAAATGTATACCACAGTTTAGTACAGTTTAGTACAAAGGTAGTGGGGGCCTCCGTGATCCAGTGGATAAAAACGTTCAGCTATGAATCAGAATATTCATTGTTCGAGCCCCATCGGTGACAAGTTGTCATCATACGGTCTGAGGGTTGCTAGAAATTTACTACTGTTACAATACAAAGAAAACTTGTGTTTAATGCAACGTTACGAGTTTTGGAGCAATGTTTCACCACTAAACCATTCGTGGTAGCAATGTAAAATGGCAAAACTAAGCACAGAACGTTGGTTGCAATTAAATGTATACCACAGTTTAGCACAGTTTAGTACAAAGGTAGTGGGGGCCTCCGTGATCGAGTGGATAAAAACGTTCAGCTATGAATCAGAATATTCATTGTTCGAGCCCCATCGGTGACAAGTTGTCATCATACGGTCTGAGGGTTGCTAGAAATTTACTACTGTTACAATACAAAGAAAAATTGTGTTTAATGCAACGTTACGAGTTTTGGAGCAATGTTTCACCACTAAACCATTCGTGGTAGCAATGTAAAATGGCAAAACTAAGCACAGAACGTTGGTTGCAATTAAATGTATACCACAGTTTAGTACAGTTTAGTACAAAGGTAGTGGGGGCCTCCGTGATCCAGTGGATAAAAACGTTCAGCTATGAATCAGAATATTCATTGTTCGAGCCCCATCGGTGACAAGTTGTCATCATACGGTCTGAGGGTTGCTAGAAATTTACTACTGTTACAATACAAAGAAAACTTGTGTTTAATGCAACGTTACGAGTTTTGGAGCAATGTTTCACCACTAAACTATTCGTGGTAGCAATGTAAAATGGCAAAACTACGCACAGAACGTTGGTTGCAATTAAATGTATACCACAGTTTAGTGCAAAGTCGTAATGATTTTTAACAGTGTTGAAACTTACGTCGACAATGTTTATAATATTTTCATATCCTACCTTGTAGATCAAATTACACGACATACTCAAGCAGAAAAAAATACATGAGTAACTCGCACGGGGTGTCACAGCCCAATTGTTTAATGCTAGTGAACTGCGAATGGAACTAACAAAATAAGCGTTTCTCCCTCAGGCAGAAAAAGAAGACATGAGATATGTAGAGCAACAAAGAAGTGCGTCACAAAAACTATAATTGTAATAATTTATTAGTAGGTGTACCCAATTATGTTACACATTTAATTTTTTAATGCATTGATAGTTTTAAAATACTAATATAAACAAAATATTTTAAACTGAAATCAATCAATCTAAGAGATTTATATGTAGAAATGTTGTAATAAGTTATGGATTTACAACATGTATGCATATATTTTTAAATTAAATTTTAAATTAATATATAACGTAAAGCATTATCAATATATTGTTGACACTCTGAAGTATTACATATAATGTTATATACGCATATTTTAATTAAAAACACAAGTTTTAAAAACGTATTATACCACTAATAACGTTATTACTGTATATACATTTTACTGCTAAATTTATCATAATTTTCTGTTAAAATATTTTAAAAGATTCTAAATGCACATTTTTTAAATATGCGATATTAGCCTGTGTATATATAATTTTACAAACGATTTAACAGAACGGTATAAATATTAATAACACTACGTTATATTTCACCAAGTATTACCCAGAATAAACCAATCAATATCAAATAAAAATTTATCATTTAAAATTAAATTACGCCATAACCACAATAAAAGAGAAGCATATCCTATATAAATAATATTTTACTCGTATAGCACTCCAGCCCCTTTGCGTGTTAAAGTATTGAACTATCCCTTCAAACCAGACTGTTATCCGACTCTAAGGCAATTCTTTACTGGCCATTCCGCAATCTGATCAGATACTGTGACAAATGCCATCCTGCAGCGGAATTTGCATAATGGCCTGTTTCGAGGGGCGCAGTCAAGAGTGGGGCTTTCAAATGCGGCCATTACGAGCCCTTGACTATCCATGTCCGATGAGTGTTGCTGGTCACGAAACGCATGCTGGAAGAGGGGTGGGCGCAAAAGTTAGTGGGCACCTTACATGCTGGTTAGAAATTATCCACGGATAAATGATATTTAAATAATGTTAAGAGAGTTAAGTGGGTGTTAGTTTTTAATGAGTTTGGCAGTTATCCAATTTTTTTTGGTTTAAGTAAAATATTTCGGGATTTTGGTAAATTCATTGTATTTAAATGCAACTAAAAAGGGAAATAGAACTATAAATTTAAAAGGGATAGATGGCGCTCATACACACTGTGGACAGCGATGGTACCAAAAATCGGGGTAACCGGAGAATAAAAAAATTAACAGTAATTCAGGTTGTGTTTTTGGTCATGGATAAAATATAATTTTATTATGCTACGATAATGACAATGATTTTAGTTTTTAATAAGTTTGGCAGTTATCCAATTTTTTTTGCTTTGATAAAATATTTCAAATATTGCTAAAATAGTAAATTAATTGTACCTGAATGCCGATGTAGAAACTAAAAAAGAATAGATGGCGCTAATGTACGCTGTTGACCCACAATATTGGGTCCACAGCGTATAGCGCTGGGGCAGAAACAGGGGGGAGGGGGGGCAGATACAGTTAGACAGCGCTGGGGCCGAAAAACAGAAAAAATGAAAAATGCAACAGGAAAAGAAAAATATGTCTTTTGTTATGAATACAATATATTTAAATAATGTTACGAGAGATAAATTGGTGTTAATTTTTAATTAATTTAGCAGTTATAAAAAATGGTTTCGTTTAAATAAAATATTTTAAGCTATTGTTGGTAAAATAGTAAATTCATTGTATCTGAATGCCGATTTTGAAATTAAAAAGGAATAGATGGCGCTGATATACACTGTTGACAGCACGTTTACTCAAAAACCAGGAAACCGGAGAATAAAAAATTTAACAGTAAACGAAGACTGTGTGGTTTGTTATGGATGAAATATATTTTAATATTGTTGCGAGAGTTAAATTGGTGCTAGTTTTTAATGAGTTTGGCAGTTATTCCAAATTTTTGGTTTAAGTAAAATATTTCAAAACGTTGGTTAAATAGTAAAATCATTATATTTGAATGCTAATGTACAAAATAAAAAGGGATAGATGGCGATCATATACACTATGGACAGCACTGGTGCCGAAAAACGGGAAAACCGGAGAATAAAAATTATAACAGTAATAGTAGGTTGTATGTTTTGTTATGTAGCAATACTGTTTTAAATATTTTCATTATCAGCATCAAATAAAATAAATATGTGAAACAAAAGAAAACTTGACATCTCTGTTACATTAGAAAATAAGTACTTTCATAATTATTTTAGGTAAGATATTCTACAGCCAAGTAATACGGAAATATGAGAATATTTACTTTTGCAGAAGATATTTGAAAGTTGTAGTTGTGTGTATAAGAAAATATCTTTAAAACCAGATAATTTAGAATGGAAAAGGGTTTTAGGGTTCTTTCAATAAATATGGCAAATTTAAAAGTTAAATAAAAGGGAAATTCATTATGTAGAAAATAATAGCAAACAATCTTGGTATTTACAAATCTTCTTGTAATACGTTTAGAAATGTATTTTACTTTTTAGATGATGGTACAGTTTTTACTTTTGATGGGTTAAATATTTTAATGAGATACTTCAGTTCGTTTTTTTTCGATGACAAAAATATTATATATATTTTTAAAAATAATATATATTTTCACATTATAAATTTTAGAAATTTCAATAATGGTAAAATGTTTCAATTGCCAATTGACGACAATATTCGTTTTGGTTTTAGTATGTCTTGAACAATATAATTTTTAATTTAATTTTCCTAAAATTTTAGAAAATTTTCTCAGGATTTTAAAAGTTGATAATTTGCTGATATTATTTTTTTATTCCTTTAACTACGTCAATAGTATGTTTATAGAATCAAGAATGAAATATTTCAGCATTTTATGGACAGAGTGCAAGCAGAAAAATTAAAAACATGAAATGTACGTGCAATGAAATGATATTTTTGTGATTCATAATTATAGAAGGTAAGAAAATCGGCATAAGTAGAACTGCTATTCTGATTTGCAAAAACATTTTTTGCTAATACTTTAAAATGCTAGTGCCATCCATATATGTATACTTTTTTTAACTATGATGCTTTGTCTAGAAAATTAACAATGGAAATTTTTAATGTCAATGTTAATGAAAAATAACATTTTTAAATACACTATTTACCATTATTAATATGACATATTATAATTTTAATACATTATTTATAAATATTAATATGACAAAATTATTTTTAGTTAGTACATTTTTTAAAAACTAGTAAAAGTTAAATATCCATTAACTATCTATACATTAACTGTAGATCCATGGACGTGATATCCCATACATGGATCTACAGTTTTTTCAGCAATGCACTTAATTTTTAAATTCAGGAAAATTCTCTCTTTTACAATATTTTTTTTAATTTAAAGGTTTAAGTACATGTTACAATATAAATCTTTACAATTAATTACTAATTTAAGAAAATAATAAAAAATAGTATGTTCCTAAAAAAATAATTAAACTTCCAAATAGTGAAAACAATCGCTTGAGCGTTTGGTTAAATCGTAAAAATATATTGATAATGCACATATACAGTCTTATTTAAAAAAAAAATATGTTAGCAGCTCTGTATAAACTAATTCCTATAAAATTACAAAAAAATATGTAGTTTGTTTTAAGTTCTAGGCAGAATAAATTTTTATACGTCATTTTATGAACAAACAACGCGCAGATAATTGCTTTAATATTAACTGATTGAAATTCTGCTATGTTTTGAAGTTCAAACAATGTTCTTACTCACGATATACCCATAGGAATCTAAGTTAATGAAATCACCATGGTTACATGTCAGTAATAAAGGATTTTTTGTAAAGCATAAAAAATATTATTCAATTTAAATTTACTTTTATTTATTTTTTACTTATATTTACATTTACTTGTATTGATTTTTATTTAATGATGATATTGACTTTTTAATTACATATTTTAAATTAAATAAATAATTTAAATTATACAAATGAGTTTAAAACATTTATTCATGTTAAAAATTTACCGTTGTTTTTTTCATGTTTTTCTGATAAAATTTAAAATGAAAAGTTAAGTTAAGAACAAAATAAAGTTTAAATTAACAAATTTACAAAAAATCGTGTATTTAAATAAATTGTATCTTTACCATACTATTTTATGTTATATTTTTCGTATTACTTTACTTTCAATATTCAACTTAAAATCGTAAGCATTTAAGTTTCAAACATATTTTTTTAAACTATGTTATTTATGTTACTTGTCTATAACTCTTAAAAGTAAGTCTTAAGACGTAACCTAAGTCTTAACATTGTGTAACTCTTAAGGTTACACAATGTTAATAACAATTTACTTTGTAATATTATTGTAACCTAATACTTTGTAACCTTTTGCTTTATAACCTTATACTTTATAACCTTATACTTTATAACCTTATACTTTATAACCTTATACTTTGTAACCTAATACTGTTTAACCTTATACTGTGTAACATTACATTTTGTAATATTATTGTAACATTATACTTTATAACCATTACACTTTTTTTTATCTATAATATAACTTTTTCAGAAATAAAAAAAACGATTTTAAAAATTATAATTTTTTCTTAACTTAAACTTTATTTTCACATTTTTTTAAAAATCCTTTGGAAATATTTATTACATTACCCATTTTTCATACATTTCAACTAGTAAGTCAAACAAAAAACTAATCCTTTAGTGACAAGAAAAACATATTTTTAATATATTATCAGATTTTCTGCGATTGACTATTAATAAAAACCATAGTTTGATGAATAATATATGTCGTTCAGGAATAATAATAATAATACAATACTTCTCCCCACGCATTCAGGATAGCGCACAATGTTATTATCAAATGTCTGGAAATATCAAGACACAGACAGTTAATTACACTCCAAGACCGACCAAACTCATCGTCAACATCAATTGTAATTGAAAATGTAATTTTCTGGCTTCAAAATCAAACCTTCTGATGACAGTTTCGTATTTCGTTTGTGCAAGCGAAAATAAAACTTTGGGAATTTAGGTGGCTTCACAATGAAAGTAATTTCGGATGAACTTAAAAAAAACAAATTGATGCTGGAAGTAATTAGTTTTCTTTTGAGAATCAAATATGCGTCTTTTGATTTTATTATTGCTGATTAAAGTTACGCTTATTTATTAAATTTCAGTCAATTGGATTTTTTTAGCTTAATTTAATTAAAAGGTATGCTTTAGTTTTTCATTTCCAATAAGTAATACATATATTTCTGTACTTAATTATACATAAAGTTCAGCCGTTGTTTATTGAAATCGAATTAACGTGAATATTTTTTTTTATTTTTATGAAAACTGAGGCAACATTTAATTTATTTTACTGAAAATATAATATTAATTTATGTTTTTTTTTTTAATATCGTAGCACTTGTGTGCGTATGTAGTTTCTAAATACTTCTTTTTTTATGGAAACGAATGACTTCAGTGCTAGTTAAGCATTGTGTAAAAATGTTTAATGATGTTTGATATGTGATTTAACAAATATTTTAAAGCGAATTTTTATGGAAAATATGAGTGAAACACTTTTTTTTTCGGGGGGGGGGTGGCTAAAGACGGTAAATCAAGTAAATGGCGGAAAAGGTTTTGCGAAACTGATGAATAAAGTTCGTTGTTACTAATAAAAAAGTTGTTTTTTGAGCTAATTAATTTAGTTGGCAACGCACCTTTATCCCCTGTATCCTTCATTAGTTTACACCACATGATATTCCTTAACTATTATCTGTGTACATTTTTTGTAATTGCATGATAACTAAGCATATACGTGAAATTTTACATATATGATTTTCTACTTGTATCACCTGGATTTCGAACAAAACATTCAAAATAACCTGAAATTTGTTTCTCTGGTCAAGTAAATTTTCGATAAAGAAAATTTTGGTTTGTGTTCTCAACTAAAAATATTACTTATATATAAAATATCATTTTATAATTGTATGAATGATGTATGATATATAATAATTAATTAATGTGAAATTTTATCTTGCTTTTAATAAACTGATTCCATAACACTTCCTATATTTGTTATTGGTATTTAGCCCATTTAAAAAAATTGCATTTTTTTTATAGAAGTTCGTTTTTAAAATAATTATCAAAACTAGTTATTATAAATTAAACTTTTTTATGTTATGTATGTGATTAATATTATAATGCATATCTTGTTTATTTTATCGATTTGTTTTATATATTTTATTGTATATTACGTTATTCAATTCGATTTTGTAAATTTCACTTAATACTTTGCGATTTATTTTGTATGTTTTATTGAATATAATAGGTTATTCAATTCGATTTTGTAAATTCCACTTAATATTTTGCGATTTATTTTGTATGTTTTATTGAATATAATTGGTTATTCAATTCGATTTTGTAAATTCCACTTATTACTTTGTGATTTATTTTGTATGTTTTATTGAATATAATAGGTTATTCAATTCGATTTTGTAAATTCCACTTATTACTTTGCGATTTATTTTGTATGTTTTATTGAATATAATAGGTTATTCAATTCGATTTTGTAAATTCCACTTATTACTTTGTGATTTATTTTGTATGTTTTATTGTATATGATATGTTATTCAATTTGATTTTGTAAATTCCACTTAACCCAATGTAAATAATAAATTTGTAGAATATTTACACGATCTAGTGTGTATGTACACTAACCCACACTGTAAAAAAATGTATTTAAAAATAAGTACCTAAACATTCTCGTTTTTCTTAGAGTAAAATTGAATCATAAATGAGCGACTACGTACTCAAATTTAAGTAACCGTATTTTCTTAAAACTGATAAATGTGATTTAATATTACGAATATCAGTTTATGTTAAAGCCATCTGAACAAAGCGATCACTTAAAATAGTTGTCCAGAATATGTTTTCCCATATTATTTTACGTCGATTGCTTAAATGGAAACTGAATTATTACAATTCAGTTAACTTACTTCAGATTTTTTTTTGACACACCTTTTTACATTTCTTCTGATTATAACTACGTAACGCCACCCTGATAGTACAACGGATAAGAAAATGCACTGTGTTGACTTAGGATATGGGTTCGATTCCCAGTAAGTCTTGGTTGTAATTGTTGATATTTATTGAAAGTGATTTATGCAGCCTACAGAGGCAAGCAACTGCTCTTTTTATTATTTTTTTCTCATTGTACACATTTTTGAGTACGTCTTTTTCAAATATGAAACATGTATTTGAAGTTCTGATAATCACCAACTGTACTCAAAAATGAGTACATTTTACTTATGTTTGAGTACTTCCTTTAACAGTGCGCATTAACTTTCCATCCACCACACACATCTCATCTCAAAGGCCAAACCCAACAACCACCTTAGGGCATGCCCCCTGCAACTGCAGGCCCACCTAATAACAGCCAGCACCGACCCAGCAAGCGCGAACGACAGTTCAACCTGACGAGATATCCAAATCAGTATGTGGCCAAGATCCACATCCTCGAAATGCACACTCAAACCGAAGGACCTCCCATTGATTTCCGAAACTGATCTAATGTCATCGGCATACTGATAATGTCCCTCACTACGTCGCTCTGATTGTGATTACGTCTGCAGAGAAGGCGTGTATACGTTGGGTTGGATATCTGGTGGGGTGTTTACGTTCAGCACCTCGGATTCTGCTGGAGGAGCGGGAGTTGGATAAATGAAAATGACTCGTTGATGGCTCGGAGAGTGGGTTTATGCAAATAGGGGATTTGATAAGCGATTTGAAGTTGAGAGGTTTGGGTTGAAATGTTTGGATGGGATTCGGTAATTATCTTTTGGAAGTAAATAGTATTTTGGAAATGGTTTAGTAAAGAGTAATGTTTGTGTGGCTTTGTTTAGGTATTTTCGAAATAAGAATAAATAATTTTTAATATTTAATATGTTTACATTATTAATTATATAATATCAAATGGCCCAAAAAACGGTTAGCTTGTTTCGATAGCATGATATGAGCCGTCAAATTTCAAAACCAGTTACATCCATTTTCTGATTATGTTAATTATTTTTAGTTTTCCTACATACATATTAGTAGACAAAGTCATAAGATTCAAAAGTAGCTAGATAATATCCATTATGTGATGTGAAAGTAATAGTTGTGTATAAATCAGTTTGAAAAGCAGACCAATCGCATAGCATAGTTGTAAAACCATATACATTCCATTGCTTAGTTACGAATTCAGATAATTTCAAAAGCTTTCGCAAAGTTATACTTATGCTTAACTAAAATTTGATGAAAACACGTATCTATATAATACCAATTAGTAAAAATAAGAAGATAAAACTTTTTCATAACTAATGCAATTAATTAGTATTTTTTATTTTCTTTAAAAAAAATTAAAAATTGATTTAGTTCAAAAGTTTTGTTTTGAAACTTTAGGGCACTTATACAAATAGAAACTTGTTTTTCAAACGAAATACTTAAGTAGGCTGTGTATATCAAGACAACCTCAGTATTTAAGGCGCATCACGTCAAATTTATGTGAGTGGCCCCTTTTTCGATTCCGGACAAACAAATGTACGCTTCCTTCCTTGTGTCTCGTTCATAGAATGATGTTTTGAAACGTCAATCGTGAGGGAAATATATGCAATCATGACAATGCTGTTTATCCACTAACGGTTACATTACAGTACACTGTTAAAAATTTCAGTTTAACATTGCACCTTATATTGGTATCTTGACACTCTGCAGCAACTTAAACCATATTGTGCTGCAATCTATGTTGAACCAAAAATCCTTGATCGAGAATAGCGCAGCTTTAACAAAAAAGGTGTAATATCCTAAACTGCAACCGAAACCTTAGCTGAATCTACAAACCGGGGAATCCCCTCAATCCTCTTGCATTAGGGGTCAGGTTGCCCAGTGGATAAAGGAGTTCAGTTGCTAATCAGAGGATTGCTAGTTTGAGCCCGTGCGGGTGACCTGACAAAAACGTAAAAAAAGTGAGAAAAAAAAATACAACAAATTATACCGGCGTTTCATCATATATCGGGTAGCAAAAACGCGAATTTTGGTTCAACGTTTCACCATAAAATGGTGAGGCGAAAGTATGTGTTATGCGTTTTGGTGCAACGTTTCACCACTAAATGGTATCCGTGGTAGCACCATAAAATGGTGAAACTAAGCACCATATAATAATTAAATGGGCACGCAAATTTTTGCATCATTAACCGGGAACATATTTTTTTTAAAAATTCACGTCAAAAAATAATTACAAGTTTACTAGAAATCATTGATTCAGTTGAAAAGTACACGTTTATAATAGTATTTTTAAAATTTTACTTTTTATTTGTAATTGGATATCACAGCATTTCAAAAGACATAAAATTGTTTTTCTGGGAATAAAGTCCATAAACTCAAATAAACATGAAACTATATTTCATTCTCTCATAAGGAAAATTAACAATATATAAGTAAACTTATATATAAAGAAGAATTCCCATTTCTATCAGTATAAAAGAAGTCATTACAACCTTTTATTTATAATGGTTTAATTAATTTATTCTACGTTAAAATATTGACGTTCGTGGCCAAAAAATATAATTATACACAATTAAATTAAATTTTCAAATGCATGCTCTTCATTTAAAAAAAAGCAACATTCGGAAAATAAAAAAAAATAAGAACCCATTAACGATATTAATTAAAAATTGCTAGCTACACAAAGAAATGGTAATTCATAAAATAGTATTAAAAAAATTAATTAATATTCAATTTATTAAATGGTACGTTTAAATTATTTTTTTATGTAAGATAAATACAAATATATAAAAAAATAATTAAAATAAGTATTTTTAATAGTAAAAAAGTATAATTATAAAAAAGTTGAATTATTACGTTATTTTACGATTTTTATAGGACTATTTCCACCATGGATTATTGAAGTGAAAAATATAAAGGCAGTTATTTATTATTTTGACACCCCAATACCCCAATAAAACATTATACGTATTGATACATTTTATAGAAATCTCTCCCATTGTAAAAAAAAAGTAAGCCTTAGGGGGAATTTTCAGTTCTTTCAATGTTATTCAGATCGTATCTCAAAATCTAAAAGTCCTAAAATTACGAAATTAAGTGAATTTGTTACAAAATGTTTGATAAATAAGATTAATATATTTCTGTTTCAATACTGTTATTAGTTTATAAGTTATTTAATATTAAAGTCGTCGTTGATAAAATTTTGCTTACAAGTAATTTTGTCCGACGATTTTCTTAAACACTATTAAGAGGAGAGATCCAATTTTTTTAGGGAGTGCACAAATAGGTTTGAGCTGGAAATTCAAGTGAACAATTTTTAAAATTCGAATTAGTTTTGGATTTATAAATGTTTTAAACATTTAAACACGCTATACTTTTTGAAACTTTTTTCACACTTATTTTTAAAACGTGATTTCTAAATTGCTAAAAGTCATTTAAAATTACATATTTTCTTATTAAAAAAATATATTAATGTTCGTTAAAACTTTATCTTTCCGATGTTATAAAGATTATATTTATATCTATACGATTAAATTAGATATGGTAAATTAAGATAGGTATAAAAAATAGCGAAGAAGTGAAAAAATGTCGGATATTTCGAGCAAATTTTATTTTGCGACTTTTTGTCTCATTGTTCCGCTTGCATTTCAATGATTAAATGTCCTTTAATTATAAATTCATAATTTTTAGGATACTTGCCTTCCAATTTAAAAAAAAAAAAAGGTATATAGATTAAACTATTGGCTACATATGATCCAGAGCGTTTGTAAAAATTCGATTTAGTTTTGTAGTTATAAATTTTTAAATAATTGTCTAATTGTCTGAAATAATCGTCAGTTTTACGCATATTTTCACAAGGGAAAAATTAAAACTGCTAAGTAGTTAAAATACAGTTCGGAAGCGAAATGCCAACATGTATGGCAACCCAGTTTCCCATAACTTAATATATATCTTAACGGCGAATTATTTTTAGCGCCAATTCTCAAGTATCTTATTTTATATAAATACAAGTTGGCGATTAGGCTTATTTATGCTTGGCGCGTTTATGCTGTTGTTTGTTTATACATTTTTCGCTTTTCAATGAGCAGAAACAATTGAGTTGAAGCAGTTCTACAGTTGAGCTTTTCAAGTTATCAGGCCCACCACAACGGCGGCAGCGGAAAAGGGAAGGATTTGGGGGAAGCATGCCTCCCCCCCCCCCTCGGTAAACTTGAAACCTTAAAAGTTGGGAATTTCGAGTTTTAAAAATCCCTGAGTTGGGAAAATTTATGCCTCAGGAAAATAATTATTATTAGCAAATGAAAGCGACGGAAGACTAGAAATTGCCCAACTTGTATTAATATGAAACTTAAATTAGACCTCAAAACGGAACACTGCATTGGAACATGCGCTTAACAATTGAAACTGAAATCATATTTGGCGACATTAATTTTGACACCTTGGCGGTTTGCCACCTCTTTCGTTACTTTTACTGAGAAATGAATGTACCTTTAAGATGCTGATGATAATCTCGATCGCACTCAGCTTCTGACATTTCATGGCTATCGGTCGTGTTGCCCCCTCCTTGAAAGCAATTCTTTTCTCCATTCGAACTACCCTCTTCGTCTTCGGAGTTCCTAAGAGGACATACAATTAGAAATATGCTAATTCAAATAAATAATACACAACTTACAATGATATCAAACATTTGTAATTTTCCTAACTAAAAATTCCAACCCCTTCTTTTGGAAATTTATATTCAAGCTCTAATTCAAATTACCAGTAGAACTGGAAATGATCCGCCCAATTCGATAATCCTCATAAATCTTATGGATGTTGGTAAATGTAGACATAGAGCGCAATAATTTTCAGTGACACATACTTCATACCACACAACTTTAAATAATTCATGAGGAATGCTAATCATTCCGTAGTGACGCAACTGATTGAATATGCATCTCACATGCACGCGCGACAACAAACTTATTCGCCAAGCGTATTGAAAGCATGGGGGATTTAAATATTCTTTGGTGTTGAGTCTGATACATGCATTACCTGATCGAGTCCGACGTATGCATTGCCAAACATTGGCGACTTCGATGTGTTTCTCTCGTTATGAAATATTTTCCATTTATGGTCTGAGTTAATATTCCATTTCTAACAATATTGGAAATTTGGAAGATAAAGATACGATTGCAATCTTGCCAAATTAGTGGTCTCGGTCTCTAAATCTAGTTTATAATATGTTAATTACCTGGCATTGTGTATTGTATTTAATTATACATGCATTACTTCTAGTGTAAAATTAATAAAAATAGTTCAACCTAACTAATAGATTATTCGTAATAATTATATTATCTACATATTGCATAGTACGATTATAGCCAACTGGCGATTGTACTGTGTTATTTATATTAACCAAAAATTTCCAATACAGTGTTATACGTATAATCCAATACATTATTCCACTGTGGATGTAATAATGTAAAAGTTACTCGTTAATAAGATTACTATTAATATTAATATTAGTTAAGGTAATTGTTAATAAGAACTACACTGTGTCGGGAATTTAATATTATCCTTAACGAAGTTTCTCCTGTTTGGATGCCAACTTTGGCTAAATATTTTAAGAAAGGTGTGAAGAAACACATCGAACACATCAATCAAGATACGAATCTTATTTATTAATATTTATTCTGTCGCGATACAGGTTAATATTCGACACATCAATCTGCAGGTACAATATATAGGTCATTTAGATTTCATGTAGATTTCTTTTGGAATAAAATCTCTTTATCAAAGTTATACACCAAACCATCGTCGGATAAAATGTTGTTTCGAAACGCTTAGTCTGCAAGTTTCAAAGATATCTTGTCAATCTTCACCGGGTTGCCCAGCGGAAAACTTTAAGAGACACAAGCCCCGCCCCTTGGTTGTGTGGACTCATGATCATTGATCAATTCAGGTGTTACCAATGTATCCGAATTGGCTGTCATTGGTCCTGGATGACAGTCGGTGTCCTGAAAGGACCACATCAATTACGTCAACTGCCTAACATGGTTCCTCGAAGTCCAATGAATTGTTGAAATAACCATGCGTGGTGTTTTATGGTGGAGCACATAATAGCAGAGTCTGAGACCACTGGACCACAGAATAGGGGAGTCTGAGACTCCTTGGCACTAATATATGAGAACTGGCATGGGAAAGTGGGATGGAAAATATTGCAAAATATTTCCTCATCACGGTGTATAATGTCCTCAATTACAACTATGTAACATTCTTAGAAACAAAATGAACTATACTATAGTTTTTTTTATAGTATGGGCGGTCTGTCAGCCAAGTGGAGTAAGTAACACAAATCCTAACTTAAACTAACAATATTCCCCATTACTAGATATCTAGATCTGTCATTTTTCTAAGTGACATGGGTCGTTGTTCAAGGTTAGCCAATAATGAGTTGAATAACATTCCACTTTACATTAGAGACAAGGTAAGTTTGAAACTTGAATCGCTCTTATCTCGAAGTTCGGTTTTTGGATTGAATAACTTCCCAGCACAGCCAGCATAAACATATGCTAAATACTTGTCATTACGTATTTAATAAGTAATATATCATGTGTATGTAAAACTAATCAACGCAATTCAATCATACCATCAGATAGTTTAAAATTCAAGATATCATCAACTCCAGTACACAATGCAATTATCCAAATATATCGACGAGAAATGAGTTTATCTATAATAGTCAAGGACAATTTGCTAAAAGTAAATAATTATAATACAGTACTACATTATTTGCATGCTGATAGCTTAACAGTTTACGTCGTCTAATCTAATTATAGTACAATGGAATTTATTATTTACAAATATAATTATATATAGAGTAAATGTATATTAGTTACCGACCACAAACCATTTATCGACCATTTTGATAAATTATTATAAAACTAACTACATTTCATTAAGTTTTTAAGAGTCATTTCAAATAATGTTACTCAAATGCTATTAAAATTTGTGCATTTCATTTTACAGTCTCATATGCGTACAGTAGTCACACGTTTGGCACTGGTCGGAAGTTAGTCTTAACTGGTCGGAAATTGGTCTGAACTGGTCGGAAATTGGTCTGAACTGGTCGGTAATTGGTCTTAACTGGGTGGAAGTTGGTCTTAACTGGTCGGAAGTTGGTCTTAACTGGTCGGAAATTGGTCTAAACTGGTCGGTAATTGGTCTTAACTGGGTGGAAGTTGGTCTTAACTGGTCAGAAATTGGTCTTAAATTGGACGGTAATTGGTACATTGCCCTATTGGTAATAGTGTAACGTTAATTAAAGTAAATCAGTAATATTTTCATAATGGCCAACACACATTTTATTAACCGTAAAAAATACAGTGCATCGCTTAACCTGATTAATATTACATTAATATATTACTCATTTAATATATTAGTACTAGTGTAAATTTAATCAAAATAATTCACTTATACCATTAGAGACTTCGCTTTATACCACTACATAATATAATTATCGCCATATGGCGACGGTTCCTTATTCTTTATTTTTACCAAAAGTCCACTACGGTTATCTTCCTAAATGCAATTTTCGATAGCGAGATCCTCGAGATCAGCCCCATTGCGAAAAATCCAGTTGCTATGTAATGACTCTCATCTCAGAAGATAATTGCTGTAAATTGCCCTGACCTCTTTTGATTTCCTCCATCTCTTCACTTCAACTCCAGGGCCTTTTCCCAGGATTCCCCGGTAAATTCCGGCTTCCGATCGAGTGCTCCCAAGATTCTTCTCCTTCTAGAAGAATTAGGAATTTTGTTGGAGCATGTTGTTTTCTCGAGGATCCGTTCTTTCTTTTTGCCTCGAAAACTATCCGGATATTTTTCAGTGCCCTCTCGTTAACGAGTCATTAGCTGCAGTTGAGGCGGTTAAGTTCCTCGAAAGTGAATGCTATTCAGGTGGGGAAGAAGCACGGGGGCAATTTTGTTGTAAGTGCTGAGATTAGGCTCGAGCTGTTGATGGCAGGGGATGAGGATGGGTTGTTGTTTATGGATCGGGAGATTATGGAGATATGAAAAATGAACAAATAAGTTTAGTAATAAGGGGGGGGGTCCTTAAATATCGCGAGTTCGA
Source organism: Troglohyphantes excavatus (assembly GCA_963932185.1). Classification (NCBI taxonomy): domain Eukaryota; kingdom Metazoa; phylum Arthropoda; class Arachnida; order Araneae; family Linyphiidae; genus Troglohyphantes; species Troglohyphantes excavatus. Next base: position 51,617,415 of record OZ010674.1, on the reverse strand, counting down.
TTAGAGGGGATCTTTTTATTATTAGGAAAATTTAGCTAATGTAGTAATAAAGCAAATCCATCTATTGCGTTAAATATTGCCTGTTTAATAATGTAATAAGTTTCTTAGGGGAACTCGGAAAATCAATAGCTTAAAAAATCGTTTTTAATATTTTTGTTGGTTCAAAATTAATGTCTTAAATATATATTATTACTAATTATTACTATACTAAATATATAAATATTCCCTTTCTAACGCATAGTAAATTTTGTTCTTACGATAAATAGAAGTATTTTAAAATAATATGTTTGTTCTACTAAAAGTGGCATACCATAAATATATTTTTTATTTATTTTGTATCTCAGAACTATGTTTTATAAAATCAACATACCTTTTCTCAGCAACAACTTCAGTTAAAGCGTACACATTTTTAAAGCACAATTTCAACATATCCAAATAGACTTTAAATCTTTATTTTGGCAAAATAACAATAATTTAATTAATAATACCATTTTTACGATGAAAAAATGCTATTTTTTAGGAAATTTTGAAGTTTCTCAAGTAAATATATTGTTTTTAAATGATAAAATATTTCAATTGCTAAATCCGAGCCTTAGTGTACATAAAAAAATTTCACTAGTACATATATATATCAAATTCTTTACTGTATATATTCAAACTTATGAGAAAAAGATGCATTATTAGGGTTTTTTAACATGGAAAACATATGGCTTCTTCAGATCCCCGTTAAGGATATTGTGTCACCATTAAAATGTATAAATACAATAATGTAATTTTATTACGCTTTTCTATTTTAAAACAAACATAACAGGTGCCACTCACAAATCTATAAAATTGGAAACTAACAAGTTCATCTGTAAAATTTATTTGGCTTGTCTTTTTGATAAAAGTGGCTTCAATTTTGTTGAACAACCACTACAAAATCCCAACGGATGTGCTGCCCACGTATTAACGCTTCATTTCAAATGTACTTCTTCTTTACAATTGTCATATGATAATATGACAACACGATCTTGGTATCGTTTGGGTCTAGCCATGGTATAGCCTAATAGGATATCAACCGAAGGATCGCATTATGAAAACCAGCAAACTTCCCTCCAAACTATACGAAAGTTGTTTACATTTTAAGAAAATGTATCAAATAAACCATCTTTAAAATATTAACCCTCTGACGGAGCTGAACGATTCCAGTTAATGTAGCACTAAACAAAAACTTTAAATTCATAATAAAATAATATTTAAAAAAAAAAGGAAAATGCGCTAAAAAGTAAAAAAATATTTTTAAATTACGACTAAGTTGAAAAAATTGAATTATTTAATATAAATTTTATACTTATTACAACTTTTCGAAATCGGCGCCAGACTTTATGTATGGTTTATTTATGTGTATGGTTTTTTTGTAAATTGACACCAACTTCAAAAAGTTACAATAAGTATAAAATTTATATTAAATTATATATATTTTTTTTTTAAAGATTATTTTATTTTTTCCATTTTTAGTTTTTTATTTAGAAGGGAGCTTCTCCCCCAATTATTATTAACAAAGAAATTCAAGTGGCAACTTGTGCTCAACTATGTATATTGTAAAACAATAACTACCAATACCAATAAATGCTGGTTAAACGAAATGTCATTGTTGTACAACTTCTGTTAAACAATAATAATATTTTGAAAACGAATAAATTGTTTAAAAAAATCCGGTTAATCGACATTTCCGGATATATAACAGCTGGATAACCGATTATTGTTTTGCAGATTTTGATTAAGTAGATTTTTTTTTCTATCCAACAAAAAAATAATTTTTGGAATCGGACAATATTTTTTTTCAAACGGTCCGGTTAACTGAAAATTCCGGATAGTTAAATGCCGGATAACCGGATATATTTTCAAATGGCTCTCAAGTGAAACATTCCCTATCCAACAAAAAAAAATTTCAACATTTCTGAATTAGAACCGAAATTCTACGCGAACATACATACAACAAAAATGCATAACAGTCGAATTCATAACCTCTCGACATGGCGGTTTTATTTTAAAGTTTTTTGGTTTAGTTTTGATTGGCGCTGTTCAGTCGGTTAAAAATAGACAGACATACAAACGGACGGACGAACATACATATAGATTGACAGATATACAGACATATATGCATACACGTATACATACATACATACATACATACATACATACATACATACATACATACATACATACATACATACATACATACATACATACATACATACATACATACATACATACATACATACATACATACATACATACATACATACATACATACATACATACAGACAGACAGACAGACAGACAGACAGACAGACAAACAGACAGACAGACAGACAGACAGACAGACAGACAGACAGACAGACAGACAGACAGACAGACAAGTAGGTAGGTAGGTAGGTAGGTAGGTAGGTAGGTAGGTAGATGGATACAAACAGATAGAAATAATATGCATGCATTGGAAATATTAATTAAATTATTTTTAAGAGAAAGCAACTTCCCAATTTTTCCCTTTTTCTAACCTCCGGAGGGTTAAAGACGTAATTTTAAGTTAGACTCACTAAAACGTTTTTTAGCTAATACGAGTAATGTTTTACTGATTTTTTAATTCGCAATTGCTAAAAAAATTTAATCATGTGGGCTTGGCTTTTTATTACAATAGTACTTAAAACTTGTCAAATATTTTCGTTTAAAGATCATTTCCAACACTTTCCAGAAACATATGATGTACCATTATTTTACAATAATCCGTCTCATTTCCATGATTGTGTATCTTTGAATAGAAAATCCATCGCAGAATTTCAAGAAAGGTTTATTGCGCGGAATTTATAAAGGGGCGTATGAATAATGGATGACTTCGCAGATTGTTTTATAATGCCCCCGACTGCGTAGATTACTTATACATATTTCAGATTTATAAATAAAACGAATGACATTTTCTACTCAGGAAACACTCAACTATTGAAATGTTATGCTGTTCAAAATCCGAGGGGAAATAACCTTATAGTCGAATTTACATTGCTTACGAATTTTAATGAATTACTTTTGCATTCCCGCATTGATGAATTAGGTTCCGATTGCTTTTAGTTTATGACTTTTCTGAATTGCTTAGGGACTATTAATGTGTTTTATGTTCGCTCGTATTTAATTTTCGAAATTAGAATAATTGATGAAAAATTTGCATTTAAAGTGACTATTTTGAGCAAGGCTGTAAGATAAACAACAAAAAATATAACCCATGGGTATACAGTGTATTTAATATGTAAACGCTTATGTATGTTTATAAAAAAATGATTATTTAAGCTCTCAAATTTCAGAACTTTTTTTGATTTTTAGATTATAACATTTATTTTTAGTTTTCCTACAGATCTATCAGTAGACACAACAATCCAAAGCATTTGATTCCATAACATTTCAGATATTATTCATTGAACAGTGTGAAAGTAGCAATAGGTTTCACAACCAGATATGTAAAGAAATCAGTTTCAAAAGCACATAAATCGAGATATGCGTTGACTGCAAAGCACCAATCAGTTACAAAACCAGATAGATCCCATAGCTATTACTTTAATCCCTCTATTACAATATTAATTTAATCTTACTAAAAATAATATTATATCTTCTATTACAATAATAACCTAATATTTATACTAAAAAAATAATTAAATCCTTCTAGTAAAATGTTAATTTAATTCTTTTAGTAAAATAATAATTTAATAATTTTTATTAAAATGTTAATATTTCTATTAAAATATAAATTTAATCTTTATAAAAGGCTATAGTAATCTAAACCTTCTAATATTAATTTAATATTTCTGGTAAAATATTAATTAATCCTTTAATTTAAACATTTTATTAAAATATTAATGTAATATTTATATTGAAATATTAATTTAATAGTTATATTAAAATATTAATTTATTATTTACATTAAAATATTAATTTATTATTTACATTAAAATGTTAATTTAATAAATATTATTTTAATATTTACATTAAAATATTAATTTAATAAATATTAATTTAATATTTACAATAAAATATTAATTTAATAAAAATTAATTTAATATTTACATTAACATATTAATTAATCATTCTATTAATATTTTAATTTCATTTTTATACTAAAATATTAATTTAATTTTTTTATTTATTTAATTTTTTAATAATAATTTCATTTTTTATTAAAATTTTGCTTTAATCTGTATATCAACATATTAACTTTATCTCACTTTAAAATAATAATTTAATTTTTTATTAAAATTTTGCTTTAATCTGTATATCAACATATTAACTTTATCTCACTTTAAAATAATAATTTAATCTTACTATGAAATATCAATTTAATATTTCTTGAAAATATTAATATTAAATATTCATTTAATATTTCTTGAAAATATTAATATAAAATATTCATTTAATATTTCTTGAAAATATTAATATAAAATATTAATTTATAATTTCTTGAAAATATTAATATAAAATAATAATTTAATATTTCTTGAAAATATTAATATAAAATATAAATTTAATATTTCTTGAAAATATTAATATAAAATAGTAATTTAATTTTTGTAGTCTAAAATTCGTAGGTTAAAATAATAATTTATATTAAAATATTGATTTAATATCTTTATTAAAATATTTAACAATCCTTATATAAAAATATAATTTTAATATCTTTATTAAAATATTTAACAATCCTTATATAAAAATATAATTTTAATATTTCTCTTAAAATATTAATTTAATATGTCTATTAAATATTAATTTAATCCTTCTATTAAATATTAATTTAATCCTTCTATTAAGATATTAATGTAACCCTTCTATTAAAACGTTAATGCAACATTTTTCTCTGAACAAATTCGTGTGTAATTGAATTGATGGCTGTTGTTAATGTAAACTAAACACATCGAAATTAAAACTCTTGAATCATAGGATTTACTAAACGTAAAATGTAAAGCTTTCTATTGTTACGCAACGAACTTTTAAAACTGATAAAAAAAAATATAATAACTTTCGTACAATATTAAGGCTTAATTCGGCATATTATGGTATTTATTTATAAAAAGGTAAAAATACCATCTCCTCATACAACAAAAAACTCTAATGCTCTTAAAAATGAACCAAGTTCTTAAAAATAAACACATGTTATAAAAAATCGAAATGCAAGAAAATAAAGAATGTTAGCAAAAATGCAAACATTAACTTTCATAGAAACTACTTTTTATATAAAAAATATATCAAAGACAATTATTGTAATATAAGAAATCAGTTAATGACAATTACTTATTAATTCTTGACTTTTATAAAAAAAATACAACATACAACCAAATTTTACACTTTTGTGATATAATTCACTGTTAAATTCCTTATGTCGACAACTCTTTAGTTATCTAAAGGTACCTTGAAATGTATGTCTACTCCACAATAAAACCCGAAAATATGTTATAAGAGTATTTTCCCCTTCGCAAAAAAGTTGTATGATCACAACATTTTTTTTGAAAAAAAAATTATAGAACCTAATTCTTATATAGTAATTTATTAATTCAAATTATGATAATATTAGAAAACAGTAAATGCCAATTACTTATTACTTCTTGACATTTATAAAAAAATTACATCACGCAACTGCCGATTTTACAGTTTTACAGCATCATTCACTGTAAAATGTCTTATGTCGACAATACTTTATTTAGCTGGAATTACCTTAATAGTAATTTATTAATTCTTATATAGCAATTTATTACTTCTTATATAGTAATTGATTACTTCTCATATAGTAATTTATTAATTCAAAATATTGTAAAATTAGAAAACAGTAAACGCCATTTACTTATTACTTCTTGACATTTATAAAAAAAAATACATGATACAACTGACAGTTTTATACTGTAAAATTCCTTGTGTCGACAACTCTTTATTTAGCTAGAGTTATCTTGGAATATATGTCTAACCCACAATAAAATCCGAGAAATATGTTATAAAAGTCTTTCAACCCTCGCGAAAAGAATTCGCATGATCAAAAAGCATCTTGAGCATGTTATATTGAGCAAAAATTGTATATGAAATATCTTTGAAATGAGAAATACTTCACACAGCTTGGCTGGTTCTACCCTCAGGCAATTGTAGTCTTTCCTCAGGAAAGTTATGCGCATAAGGAATTATTTGAATATTATAAATAAGAAAAATATTTATATATGTTGCGGAAGGTTTGGAGTTTCTACCTTTTTTGCAGATGTCACCTTCCTGTTTGCAGTTTATATTAAGTTTGGAATTCTGCTATTTGGCGAGCACTTTTCATGTGCGTAGTATCGTTAAGTTCCACGTCTGGGATGTTTTGAATAGGAAACTCAATGTGTTTTTCCTTTATATGTAAACACAAACTAAATATTTATGATGCACAATCTTTTCAAATTAAAAATTAAAATTGTAGAGGGACATATCCTAAATATTAATAGTTGTTTTGCTTATTTATATTTAAAGTTAACAATTATTGGAATATTAAATATATTTAATATAAGTATATTTAACATAAATATATTATATAAATATATTTAAAATAAATATATTTATATAAATATATTTATATAAATATATTTATATAATTATATATATATATATATATATATTTATATAAATATATTTATATAAATATATTCATATAAATATATTTATATAAATATATTTATTATACATTTTATTAAATTATGTATTTACGTTATATCGGTGATATTCATTTTTATTTTTTTAATACAAACATTTAATTTTATTTATTAATAAAAAATGTAGACTCTTTGATTATTAAGTTCTTATTATTTTATACATGTGATATTTTCACCAACCATGAACTTAACAAGGGTTTAAAATTTATATTAGTAGCTGCTAAACTAGACTAATATATTTATATAAATATATTTATATAAATATGTTTATATAAATATATTTATATAAATATATTTATTATACATTATATTAATTTTTGTATTTACGTTATATCGGTAATATTCATGTTTATTTTTTTAATACAAACATTTAATTTTATTTATTAATAAAAAATGTAGATTCTTTGATTATTAAGTTCTTATTATTTTATACATATGATATTTTCACCAACCATGAACTTAACAAGGGTTTAAAATTTATATTAGTAACTGCTAAACTAGACTAATATATTTATATAAATATTTTTATATAAATATATTTATTATATATTATATTAAATTTTGTATTTACGTTATATCGGTAATATTCATGTTTATTTTTTAATACAAACATTTAATTTTATTTATTAATAAAAATTGTAGATTCTTTAATTATTAAGTTCTTATTATTTTATACATATGATATTTTCACCAACCATGAAATTAACAAGGGTTTAAAATTTATATTAGTAGCTGCTAAACTAGAATATACCAAGCAATATTTTTAAGGGGATCTCAGTTGGTTAGTTGGTTTAAATAACTTTCGCACTAGAACTGCGCAGCAAACGTATTATTGTGAATTAGAATAGACACCTCACAGTAAATACGCAAATTATTTTTTACCGCAATTTTTTTTTAGGATCGAGTTTTTTGGAATGGTAATGTGTAGGCTTTCCAAAAATAAAAAGCTCTTACGACAATGTATAACGGAAGTTGATCTTTATATATAACTTTCTGCAGTGTACAGACACCTAATATATCGCGTTTTGCAAAGAAAACATATGTTTTATCATTTACCTGATTTTAAATAACACATTTTGTTGCGTTTCCATCGTCAAATCTCATACAATTAGAACTTTTTTATTTTAATCACAAATACTACGTTAAAATACGCAATAAAAATCCATCAAATCTGGACATGTTTCGGGAGACATTTAATTTTCCAACCTAAATCTTCAGTTGAACTTGACTTCCTGGAGGCGTTTCATATTTTTAGCAATATTTATTCGATTGTCAATGAAACATTTACGGTCCCAATATGTCCCGCTTGTTGGCACACAATAGTTAACTCCAACCGATTGAAATAGTTTTGTGTTCTTGGCAATTTTGGTGTTCTTTCAATTTATGGGTTTATTTATATTTTATTGCACACATACTTTTCATTTTCTGCTGATGATGGGAGATGTATCCCTCGAAATTTTTTTATTGCGTATTTTAACGTTGTATTTGTATTTAAAACTCTTAACGCAATGTTCTATAAGACGAGTTTTTATCTTAATCGGAACTTTGGTAAAATTTGAGAATAAGGGAGCATTCCGCCATTTTAATTTTCATCAACAAATTTGGCGTGGAAAGACAGGGGTTTCTATTTCCAACTCCAAGATATCGATGTTACGTAAACAAGTGGGTGGACTGCATTTATTGCTTAAACCAATGTGAAACAAGGAATGAAAAACTCACCAGACGGCAATTCATTAAGAAACTATTACTAATTTTCGAAAAGTAATTACGAAATGGTGAATGGTCAAATTATCGTAATAACTAAAAACAAAATTGCGATTGGAAAACTAACGAAATCACGATTTGGATTCGAATTTGCACATGCATGTAAAGTATATTACGCAACTATTTTGCGCATGCGTATAAAACGTATGACGCAAGTATTGCGCGGTGTCGCCAATTTGAACTAAACTTATATTTAGAGAAATTAATTGCAACATCTTATCCAAATGTTCCTTTATTCTTTACTTTAACTGGAATTTTACATAGTTATGCAATCCTGATGACATTACAATATTTTAATGCATAACAAATATTACAACAATATAATATTTTAATGCATAACATCTTCTAAAATATTGTGTTTATTTAAAAGGAGTTGTTGGAAACAAATGTAAACACTCATGAAATGAAAACAAACCTACAAATGTAATGCTTTGCTCATCCGTCAGACGTTTAAATATGAATATGTAAATACATATATATGAAACGGGTAATGCGTATTACTAGAGTAAAGTAAAATGCAAATTAGTGTTTAAGCAAATGCATTATAAAGAAACTTTTTAAATATTTTGAAAAAATTATTTTAAATTAATGCTTTCACAAACATATTTTTAAAAAAACACGTCATTATTTCATTTCAAATTGCTACAAAAATAATATGTAACGCCATTTTTTATAAGTGTAATGTCATTTTTTTTTTAATGTAACGTCCACATTTGTATGGCAAACTTTGGAATAAATTACAATTTTTATTTCGTAATGAAATATTATAATCCGAAATGATCCCTTGTTACACATTGACAAAATGATTACGCTGTCAATTTTTTCGCTCTTTTTCCCACAGAAAGAGACACCAACAAATTTGAAAAGTTGCACTAACAATAACCCATTTTTCTCTCACACTTTTTATTCCCCTAAGTCTCAAAAAACTAATTTAAGCCATCTCATTTTCAAACCAACCTCAGACAAAAAAAAATATGAAAATAGAGAAAAATATAACCAACAATTGAACGTACGCTTCAAGAGGTTTATTTGAGAATGTTAAAACTCTTTATCACAAAGATATTTCAACGGAAACGCAAAGCGCCAAGACAGTTTATTTCTTCCATTCATATTAATGAACTGAAGTCCCCCCTCAAGAGCAGATCCGACTCGCGACTCGCTATAAGAAGGTAAAGCAAATTTACATTTATGCATGAAGAATGATCCGTCTTTTTTAATACTTCTACCCCATTCTTTTCAAAATACCGCTATTGTTGGGTCCTCTTTCGAACTGCGTAAAAACATTTATGCAAATTCGTTTTCGTGTTGGAGTATTTACCCCAACTAAGGGATAACATGGTCTGGTAATGGATAGGACGTAGAAGTAAGTATAAAAACTTGATTGTTGGAATAATTATAGCGGAATAAAAAGTAACATTAATTGGTTGGAGCTCATTCGTATTTGTTTGAATTGCTAAGTAAGTGAATGATGAATGGGAATTTAATTTGGTTTGGGATTCATTGTATAATAAAAGGGCACTCTGTTAAACTTTTGATTAATGTTATCTGTTGAATAATAAAACGTAAAAAAGTATCATACCATTTACATCTTTTAATTCAAACTCTTGTTTATTTAATTAAATATGCAATGTTTATATTTAATTATTTACATTGATGCATTATTTATAGTTTGAAGCAGGTATAAAAACGTCTCAACTTTTTTTCAACAATGCTGACTAATAATAATTAGTCGATGACCATTGTGTAGTTGTTCGACTACACATAATAAACCATTCTTTTTGTTATACTTTAACTACTGTCTTTGTTACTACTTTAGCTAAGCGACTTGTTTAAAATATAAGCGAAGTAGTAGAACAAAACTAGTTTTATTATGTCAGTAACAGATAAATGTGTTACAGCCAAACAATGACCATTGTTCAGCAATTTGTGATCATCCATCAGTATGCCTTGATACTTTTAAACATTGAGTTTGATAATCAATTATTTAAAATCAAAGTCCGTGTTGGTAGTTTGGTTGGTTAATCTAAAGTCGCACTAGAATTATACAAGAGAAACATTGAGGTTTGGTTTGGTTGGTTTTGTTAAATAACGTCGCACTAGAGCTCACAATGGGCTATTGGCGACGGTTCGGGGTCAACCTCGAAGGAAAGACCCGGAAACACATACACATTCATACATGCACCTCGTTATTTTTAGAACCATGGTCAGATGACGAGGAAACACCTGAACTGGCACCCAACGCCTTCAATAGACATCGGAACTTTGGACCCCGATCAGATTTATCGTGCACCAGTCCCGTATACACGCCAGTATAATTTGTTGGATATTCTGGACGACTTTCTAGTATTTTTGTAGCGATTCTGGCAACCCTCCGATTGCAAGATCACTACTTTTTTACTTTTCTATGTCAAGTCCATTTCACGGATTCGAACCACCAATCCTCTGATTAGTAAATGAACGCCTTACCAACTGGGGCTCATAGAAAATTGAGACAGTTTAGGATCTATCCAAAAAAATACCCGGACACTACCTCGTAATTTTGAACCATGGTCTGGTAAAGATGACTCTTAATATCAATTTAATTGGCATGGAGACATTTGCACAATGGCAGATTTGCACAGAACAGTGGTCCCCAGCGATCTCACCTTATAACCTAAACTGATAATTTATGTGTCAAGTTTATTGTACGAATTAACTTCCAACTATAACTACATAATAAGCCATAGGCGACGTCGAGGAATCTATACTGAAGGAAAGACCCGGGAACACTACCTCGTTATTTTGAACCATGATCATACCACAAGGACACAATCTGTGTAGGCACATCAATATGCGTGAGGACATTTGAATCGGCATTTACAAAAGGGGGACATGTTAACTTAGACCATACCCCCTTTTTACAAAAACCTACTCATTTGACCACGGTGGATTTGCACCGTGGCCAAGTCACCGTGGCCTATCCCCAAGTATTTTACATCCTAACCTGAACAGATAAAGCATGTACCAGGTTTAGTTGGTTAATAACATCGCACTAGAGCTGCACAGTGGGCTGTTGCTAACTGTTCGGATTGTATCTTGAAAGAAAGACCCGGGAACACTGTCATTTATTGTTTTAAACATGTCAGATCAGATGCAGATTGCACGAGGTTTCGTACAACTGAACTGCAAGGTAGAACTAACTTTGAACTTACCCGTCAGATAGATAATCGTGCGCGAATCTTGAATTTGGCTCGGAGTGCCTGTTCAATCTGTAGATGTGTTGCTGCTGCAGACTGGGCAATAACTGTGGATGTTGAAGATGATCGTGAAGATGCTGGGGATGATGGAAGAGTGAAGGTGAACGCTGGTGCTGACCCTGCTTGGATTCGCGGGCTTGCAGGCACATGCGCTGGACGACTAAATGGCGCTGATCGACCTCGAATGATTCTGAAACAAAGACAAAACAATATTTAAAGTGATTCGAAACAAAAGCAAGGCAATGTTAAAATATTAAAATACAAATACAACGTTAAAATACGCAATAAAAATCGTATAATCCGGACATGTTTCGGGCGATACATCACCCTTCATCAGCGAAAAATGTAAAGTCTGTGTGTAATAAAATATAAATAAACCCAGAAATTAAAAATGTTGCCAAAGAACAAAAACTATTTCAAACGGTTGGAGTTAACTATTATGTGCCAACAAGCGGGGAATACTGGGACCGCAAACGTTTCATTGACAATCGAATCAATATTTCTAAAAACATGAAACGCCTCCAGGAAGTCAAGTTCAACTGGAGATTTAGGTTTGCAATAAATGTGAGTTAGAAAAATTAAATATATGACCATGTTCCCAAGAGTGCTTGGCAATGGAGGACTTCTTTATTTCTTGTTTAACAATATGTGCTTGGTGCTTCTTGATGCGAAATCTTAATTCTCTCTTTGTTTGAACAATATATGACATTCCACATTGGCATGAAATACTGTATGTGCCCCAGTTATTAAGATCGTCAATAGGGTCTTTAAGTTGTGTGAAGGTTATCTTATTGATAGATGAAAAAATGGAACGTATGTCGAACTTACCGAGAATTTTAGGAATTGGATGGCTGATCTGGGGATAATATGGTAAAACAATTAAAGCATTATAGCGCTCAGATAGACTAGAATTTTTAAGTGCATTTTTCTTATCAACGACGTTGGGTGAGAAACCTCGATTCACGGCGACGGCTCTAAAAATGATGAAGGGTGATGTATCTTCCGAAAAATGTCCGGATTATACGGATTTTTATTGCGTATTTTAACGTTGTACTTGTATTTTAATATTCTTAACGCAATTTTCTATAAGACGAGTTTTTATCTAATGTTAAAATCCATCGGAACAAAGACAATGTAATGTTAAAAGGCATCGGAACAAAAGCAAGACAATGTTAAAATTAATTGGAACAAAGGCAATACAATGTTGAACTGAATTGGAGATCCCAATTTTTTTTTTAATTATTGATATAGAAATCCTTTCAAAATTATTTATTCATGTATTTATTTGAATAGTTTGTAAATGTCACTGACTCAAAATTGATATTAACGAAGTTTGGGGAGATATAAGCAGACTAATCTTTCAAAAATATATTGCATATAAATAAAATGTATATAATCTCAAAGTATCACCCATCATTTAAAAAAAAAGTGTTAAAGATTGTAATATACTAATTTATATGCTGAAAGGCGTGTCCAACAGTACAGATTTAATGTAATTATCATATAGAAAAGAAATGGCTTTTGTTCATACCTAAGAAAATAGAGCTATATAAAAACGAATATTTGCCCGCGTTGTGTTTTATACGGTAAATCTACCTAGATCAAGGGCCTTAGAACATAATTTATCGGAAGTAGTTTTTATCATCGAAGTAATATTTATTTATCGGACAACATAAATATATTTCTTCCAATAACTAAATACAATATAGCCCAAACTATTTTTCATTATACAGTGAGTGCAAATTTTGGTCGATAACCATTGTTTGATTGTTTAACTATCCATAACAAACCATTATTTTTATACACTTTAAACTACTTTGTATGTTGTTATTAAAGCTAAGCGACTTGTTTTTTTGTCAAACCCATGGCAGGGCTCAACTTTGTTCTTCCCAAAGAAGACATGCTCCTGTGAAGGGAACTCATCAAAAGACGTGAGCCATACTAGTCAGCAATGTAAGATACACCACATAATTCTGAAGACTCAAGAACTACAGGGTGGTGCAAAATGAAAGTTATGGTTTAAATGCTTTATAACTGTTTTATTTTTGAATAAATTGTTAACATTATTTTGTCAAAATACAGCATATGAATGGAGAATATTGTTAACTTAAACGTGAAAAAGTACGTATCGCAGGTGTTGCCTATTTTCTGTTTCATAAAGTCGTGCTTTTTCCAACACATGTTGCATGACATTTTGCAAAATTTCAGGGGTTACGGCACGGATTTCATTGCGAATATTGTTTTTCAGTTCAGGTATGGTCTTATTGGCGTATACTCTCTCTTTCAAATAGCCCCAAAGAAAAAAAGTCTGGAGCGGTCAAATCCGGCGAACGCGATGGCCAACTGAAATCGCTCCTACGCGAACACTGCGTCAGAATAACTGAGTTTACGTTTGAAAAATAAAATTTAATGATTTTTTTCGCTGTTCTATTATGTACTGTTCCAGTTCAAATTCCCCAAGCCTTCTTTAAACAATTCTGAAGCAAAAGAAAAAATGCAATATTAAATAAAAAAAGTTATATAGCATATAAACCATAACGTTCATTTTGTACCACCCTGTATTACAGAAGTTCAAATTACATGCATTACAATCTCAGCATTGCAAAGTTTAACATTACATAAGTTACGAGCTTAAAATTACAAAGTTTGAAATTACAAGCAAAGTTTCAGGACAAAATAAATATGTTGCCAGGCCAAATCAGCTAAATGTGATGTAGGCAAATAATGACAATCTCCCAGAAATGTGTGAACACCCTGCATATTTATTAGTGTAACGCTACATCGTTCTATTATCATACAATGCTATCCTTATAAACATATGCTTACCAGCAAACTGGTGAAGCCCAGCTTCGGTTAATAACTGCTGATAATCATGAGCTGCCACTAAATAACTTGAGGGGTCCCGAAACTAGAAGAAAATAGGTGTAAAATTACATCACCCAGGCAGTAGACTTAGTTCAAGTTTTTATGCTTTAAATACCAAAAAGCAAACTTTGTTTTTGTATTTCATCATACATTAATTTCAACTACTAAAACATTCTAAGTTGTCTTTTAAAATAAAATAATCTATAAGTATGCAGAGGCACACACAAGGCAGCCAATACTTCGTTATAAATCTCAAACAAATAATAACAAGTAGTAGTACTCGCTACAACGTATTTAGCCTGGGTGAAATCATTAACTGTTATTTCGAAATAATACCTGTAGCACTTACACAATTTTAACGGGAACCCCTCAAGTTTTCATAAATAATATCATTGAAAAATATGAATTAGATATCAATTGTAAATCTCCTAGTTTGAATTCGAACACTTTTTATTTCCCAATTAAAATGTTTAAGGGTTATAAAACCTTTTTTGTAATATACTAGAGCAGTTTATTTTTGTCATGCATAAGTACTCTTATTTTTTCATACCACATGCTGTGGCAAAATACAAGACTTGAAAGATTTTTTATCCAACTGTTCAGGTTTTATATTGTATTATTTATGCAAATCAAAGATTAATTGTAAATGAGTGGTTATAAAATAACAAAAATCGTTGTTGTTAGTAATCGGTTTTCAAACAAAACTATTATTGTCATCTATTATATAAAAACTTTTTCCAATAGCTTTTAGTACCAAATTTACCAACAACTGTCGAAATTTATATATTTAACTGTCTTCAGAAATCTCGATGAACAATCTTCTATTATCATAATTTACATAGTATATGAACTACTTTTAAAATAGTTTACATCATGAAATAGTTTACTGGAATAGCTTACTTTTGAAGAAAAGCACATGTTACTTACAAGCCAACTGAAGTTCATTTTAAGTACAGGCAATTTCAGATGTACACTGCAAAATGGTTTATTTGGATTCCGATTGCATTCAAAATGACATATGTGGAATTAAAAAAAAAATGTAATGATAAGTATTTAATGTATCAACATCCATATTAGATTAACCAAAAAATATAAACGGCAATTGGTCGATACAGAAGAAACACAATATTTACTGTTACCACTTATTGTTTGAATTTCGTTTAATTGAAATCAATCCATATTTTCCAATGATCCTATATAGAATTATTATCAGCATTTATTAAGAACAGAAACAGTTACTAGTTAACTGGAATTACAATCAATTATTATGACTCCAAAAATATAAGCGTCAATTGGCCGATACAGAGGTAACAAGATATTTATATTTACCACTTAATCTTTGAATATCGTATAATTGATATCGGTCCATATTTTCCGATGATGCTATATGTAATTATAATCAACAGCTATTAGGAACAGCAACATTTACTAGTTAACATGCATTATAATCAATTATTATGACTCCAAAAATATAAGCGTCAATTGGCCGATACAGAGGAAAGACAATATTTACTTTTACCTCTTAATCTTTGAATTTTGTATAATTGAAAACGGTAGATATTTTTCAATCCTATATGTAATTATAATCAACAGTTATTAGAATTATAATCAGAGGAATTATTATGACTCCAAAAACATAAGCGTCAATTGGCTGATACAGAGGAAACACAATATTTACTTTTACCACTTAATGTTTGAATTCGTATAATCGAAATGTCGAAATCGATCCATATTTTCCAATGATCCTGTATGGAATTATTATCAACAGTTATTAAGAACAGCAACAGTTACTAGTTAACAGGAATTATAATCAATTATAATGATTCAAATCTATTCTTAACGTTTGCTTTTTGTCAGTGTCATCTCCTTACCTGCTTCTGTGGAAAAGGCACATCGTACGTGTGTTCTGCCCTGTGCATGCCGCTAGGCCTCTGAAGACTGTTCGTCTGGCCGGACGACGACTCGCTGTCGGCCGAGTACATTGATATACGTGTCGTGGCATAGGGGGACGGGTAGTAGAGGGTCTCCCTTGGAGTCTCGTATACTTTCTTCCCAACGGATGCCATGGAAATGGTGTCTCCTTTCTGCTCGTTTCTTTGTTCTGTTAAGGGTTATGAAACAGAAAATCATCAAAAATATACTAACATATTTTATTGCTTTAAAACATACTCCATTTTATTTTGGATCTAACGACACTAACATCATTATTCCATATTTTAAGTACAACTAATGTTTTTTTTTTTTTGCGAAAAATGATTAAGCTATGGTTTAGGATTGCCTGAATGCGTAACTTTGAACTCATTTTTCTCAGTGAGGACTTTTATTGCGTTGGATCAAGTTTAAATTGATATAAGTTCAGATGTACTCTATAAAACTTCTCCAAATTTGCTACAGTATATTTTCAAACACATTACTTAGTGAAATTAGTAATTTTTTCTAAAATATTTTTCAAAAACATTCTTTTGCAAATAAATCTATTGGAAATATAATTATCTATTGGAAACGATAATTTAATTTTACCACTAAATAGGTGATATTTCCTTTTCACACTTTTCAAGGGGAAAGGAAATCCTTAGAAAATCCCTAATCCCTAGAAGTCCTAAAAAAATTAGGTCCGTTTGCGTATTTGTGAGAAATTAAAGAGGTCCTATTTTCGTAAAGAAATAGTTAATTGCTCCTAATCTTTCAGTTCTTTTTCTCCCCACTTCAATCCATCACACCAAATGTCTGCTATCCAGTTACAAATGCTGTCGCTGTATATGTCTCAGCCTTGAGACAGTCGGCAAGTCGGCGATCACGCTGGTGATTAATTCCTTTGAAGCAAGGTCCCTGTGGTCAATGGAAGTCATTTGACTTCCAATGACGTATACATTGGTAACGCCCATATTTGGTGAACAGTGAATAGTTGTCCATTACATTTCTTTCCTACAGTAACCGTTATCGTATTTTTGAATTGGGCAAAAAGTATTATCAGACGTTCGCAGTTAATATCAATCAGATTAATCAAAAATAAAAGATGGTATTCTAGCAGTTTGAGATATATTACAGATATATACAGATTTTCATTAAAAATCAAAAATAATATTCAGTAAGTAGGCGATGGTTACTTTAAACAACCGATGCGGATGTTATGACATCGGTGATCGTTTTGGACTAGTTGTAAAATACGGGATATCATTACAAAAGAAGTTTAACGGAATATTCACTGGACTGCGATGCTGAGGATTTGCGTTCGATTCCTGGTAATACTTGATGGTAATTGTCGATATTTATTGAAAACGATTTATGAAGACATCCAACGTCGGCAAGTATCTGCTAATTTATACTTTTTATGCTCATTTGGGAGTACATGTCTGTTTCAAAATTCAAACTCAAGTATTCAGAACCTTGATAAGCATATAATCTAATAAAAATTTCTTCTGTTCATAACTTCTTTAATTCGCCCTGATATTTTAACGGATAAGGCTCTGGACTGCGGTGCTTGAGGTCCAGGGTTCGATTCCCTGAAAGTTTTAATTGTTGATATTTATTGGAAGGGATTTGTGAAGGCAGCCTATGCAGGCCAGCATCTGTTCTTTTTATTCATTGTACTCATTTTTGAGTACACGTCTTTTTTCAAAATTGAAACTTATGTATTCAGAGCCAGGATAAGCCTCGAAAGTACTCAAAAATGAGTACATTTGACTTATTTTCATATATATATTTTTAAAGTAGGTGTAAAAAAAAGGTGTAGCAACTTTACAAGTTTTTAAACGAAAGTGACGTCGTCAGTTTAAAAAATCTAGAGTTAACCACGAAAAATACAGATTTACTTTAACAATATAAAATATCAGAAAAATTATATATATATTTAAATCTTAGAACCGTGAGATAATAAGCATAAAAGTCGTTCTTTTATGCATTACATGTTTTCTCATTTTCAATTTTAATGCGCAACACCATGCAAAGTAAACAAAGCATGACGCGACATACACTTCAATTCCCATTTACATGTGTACTGTGTACCCCTGTTTGTTTATGACGAGAGCAACACTGAATGCAATCTCGAAAACCATTACTGTTTTCATTCATTGCGTCCCTTTTTAAATAGTTATGCACAAAGAGGGAGTTAAATATAATGTTTTTACGACTTTCTGTTCCACCTGAGGCGAATAAAGGGACAAAGTAAGGGATTTCCATTTCGGTTTGTTTACAAAAACAGGGGAAGAAATTATTTTCTCTTTGTATGGTAAGTTATTTTTCTCCTGGTATAAACAGGATTTCTGTGAAAGATTTCAAAATGGGGAGATAATAGAAAACTTGGATTTTTTTTAAATTCCACAAAACAATAAATGATTTTCCATACTTATTAAAAAGGAGTCAAAATACTTATCAAGAAAGAACTTGTATGGTTCTATAGAATATAAATAAGGCTCTATGTAAACTATTATTTAGAATCCATACATATAATTGTTTGATTATTATTCTGACTTATTTAAAAAAGTATGGAAATTATTTATTGTTTTGTTGAAGTTAAAAGAAAATAATACAATTAAAAAAATGCATTTTAATTATAAAAGAATATAACAACTTTGAAAGGCTGTATATGCACTATCTAACAACTTAAAAGGCTATGCAACATACTATTGTGAAGAAAACATTCTGAAATTTAAATTTTTTTACCAACAAATTTCTTTATGATCATCCTGTAGTGCGATACAAAAATGAATTGTTGTTTGTTGTCTATTCATGTTTAGTGGCAACCCCATAACAGGAGGCGTAATAGTACGTTGGTTTCGTCAATATACAGCAAAATGGTGTTTTTGAAAAAGCAAAAGTTATAATCAAAAGTGTGATAAATGCAGCACTTAGAGACAACTCTTGCTAATAAATAACTAAATAAAACTTCGGAAGGTCCTCGTCACAACATATGTATAATAGCGATCTAAGTACTTTGGTTGAAAATATATAGCATTTCCATGTTGTATTATTCTTTTGCTATCGTCTAAGCATTAAATAATATTCACTTGTACGTTGGCTTACATTGGAATTTGCCACCATTTTTTATTTAAAAATTGAAAGTAATTAGCTTAAGGTAGTTTTTTCAATGTGAAATAAATGACTAAATAAATTACTGAAAGTGGTAAACAATTTAAACTACTGACGCTCAAGCCATTTTTGCAATTGCAAAGTTGTTTTTACTGCTTGGAAGTTCAAATATTTTTTTTCTGGTCGTGCTATTTTATATGTTTTAATTCATTGTAAATATATAGCTTGTGAGTTGTACCTCAATATTTTAAATTAAAAATTATTGTAAAATCAAGTATTTTTTTTTATTTAAAAATTAAAAGTAATTAGCTTAATGTAGTTTTTTTAATGTGAAATAAATTACTAAATAAATTACTGAAAGTAATAAACAATGTACACCAACAACGCACAAGCCATTTTTGCAATTGCAAAGTTGTTTTTACTGCTTGGAAGTTCATATATTTTTTTTTCTGGTCGTGCTATTTTATATGTTTTAATTAATTGTAAAGATATAGTTTGTAAGTTGTACCTCAATATTTTAAATAAAACATTATTGTAAAATCAAGTATTTTTTTATTTAAAAATTAAAAGTAATTAGCTTCATGTAGTTTTTTTAATGTGAAATAAATTTCCTGGTCGTGCTATTTTATATGTTTTTATTCATTGTAAAGATATAGCTTGTAAGTTGTACCTCAATATTTTAAATTAAAAAATATTGTAAAATCAAGTATTTTTTTTATTTAAAAATTAAAAGTAATTAACTTAATGTAGTTTTTTTAATGTGAAATAAATTACTAAATAAATTACTGAAAGTAATAAACAATGTACACCAATGACTCTCAATCCAGTTTTGCAATTGCAAAGTTGTTTTTACTGCTTGGAAGTTCAAATATTTTTTTTCTGGTCGTGCTATTTTATATGTTTTAATTCATTGTAAAGATATAGCTTGTAAGTTGTACCTCAATATTTTAAATAAAAAATTATTGTAAAATCAAGTATTTTTTTATTTAAAAATTAAAAGTAATTAGCTTAATGTAGTTTTTTTAATGTGAAATAAACTACTAAATAAATTACTGAAAGTGGTAAACAATTTAAACCAATGACGCTCAAACCATTTTTACAATTGTAAAGTGGTTTTTACTTCTTGGAAGTTCAAATAATTTTTCCTGGTCGCGCTATTTTATATGTTTTAATTCATTGTAAAGATATAGCTTGTAAGTTGTACCTCAATATTTTAAATTAAAAATTATTGCAAAATCAAGTATTTTTTTATTTAAAAATTAAAAGTAATTAGCTTCATGTAGTTTTTTTAATGTGAAATAAATTTCCTGGTTGTGCTATTTTATATGTTTTAATTCATTGTAAAGATATAGCTTGTAAGTTGTACCTCAATATTTTAAATTAAAAAATATTGTAAAATCAAGTATTTTTTTTATTTAAAAATTAAAAGTAATTAACTTAATGTAGTTTTTTTAATGTAAAATAAATTACTAAATCAATTACTGAAAGTAATAAACAATGTACACCAATGACTCTCAATCCAGTTTTGCAATTGCAAAGTTGTTTTTACTGCTTGGAAGTTTAAATAACTTTTCCCTGGTCGCGCTATTTTATATGTTTTAATTAATTGTAAAGATATAGCTTGTAAGTTGTACCTCAATATTTAAAATTAAAAAATATTGTAATATCAAGTATTTTTTTAATTTAAAAATTAGGTGCACGACTAGAAAAAAACTTTATATATATATATTAGATCTTGAACACTTCCTTGTAAACTAACGCCTGCTGCCTTAATAGAAGATACTGACAAAGTTGAACAGATCTAAAAATAAAATATTTCAATAAACAATGGAGGGGGGGGGGGGCATTATAAAAAAACTACAAACATATTTAAGAAAACGTTTATTGGAGATGACTGGACGTATATATACGGCCTTGAACGTCAGAGGGTTAAGTGCTAAAAAATTGGAGATGACTGGACGTATATATACGGCCTTGAACGTCAGAGGGTTAAGTGCTAAAAACGAACTTTTGGGGAAATAGGAAAAATATATTTTGTTTGCCCATATGAACGTTTACACAATCAATATTTTCGCAAGCTCTTTTCAGCTATTAAATCGTAATACTTAACTTTATTTACATAATGATGTATTAATTTAAATTAGTGTAATCACGTTTATTACCTTGATTGTGAGGGGGCGCCGCGTAATCAGGATTCCTGTTCTTTTTTAGACACACTATGAGAATGACTAGGGTAATGACCAAGAGTACGACGATAGCGCAAACAATGGGGACGAGCACGGAAAGATTTCTGTAAAACGTTGGGCTTTCCTCCCTTTCAGCTACAATGGGTGTGATGGTTCCTGTTTGACAATAAACAAATGTTTTTAATATATCATACAATTTGTATATTAATATCATATAAGGCGTATTGACTAAATAACTGCTCAAGGATTGTACATAAACATTTTTAATCACATCAGCCTAACGTTACAATAACTCGGGTTGGGACGAACCTAAATTACGCATTCACCGTAAGAATGCAGTTACATGACTGACGCTGCCCGGCACAGCGGGGGCGACATAAAATATGTAGAGGGCGTTACAATCGTAATAACGGGAACAATATATAGACACGTAACGGGGACATGAAATATATACAGGTGACGGGGACATGATAATAGGACAAACATATAAGATAATACATAAATGGATAACGCTGGTTACAATCATAAAATTATTTGAACATTATTATGTATTGATTTTTTTATTGTAATCTTCACAAAATTAGAATGTGTATATTTCATGAAATAATACCACAAATTTAGATACTGGTTAGTTATAGATTTAAAATTCCCATTAAGAAAAAATATTACTGTTTTTCTTTAAAATAATAAAACTTGCTTCTGCATTATTTATTCACTATTTTTTTTTCTTACTTTCAGAAATTTTAGAAAAACAACCTGGAAAATACGTATTATTTGGGACTAAATAAAAATGTCTTAGATTAGTTATTTAAAAAAATGTATGGACTTTCTCTTCCGTCCCAAATACCTAGAGAATTCTACAGAAAATGAGCAGATTTATCTTTGTTCAAATACTGTGTTTCAATAGGTCCAAACAGTTACAGAATTTATTTTCTCTTTTAAATTATGTATATAAAATATTGAGATTATTTAAAATTATATCTAAATAACTATATAATTTTTATCAAATTGTATATAAACTCATTGCTCTATAAAAATTAACGTATAGATATATGGCAATGACCAATGAATAACAACCATAAATAGTAAAACACCAAATATATTATGAACTTATTATACTAATTGTGTAACTAAAATGTGCATTGCATCTCTTTTATGCATCTAATTTTAAATGTTTATTTAATTTTTATTACTTAAAATATTCTAATATTTCATAACACTGTAATGTAACTTACACTAATTTTAATATTTCAAAAATATTGGTTTTTAATGCGACTTCTTACATAACATTTTATAATCAAGAATTTAAAAGTTATAATATGTTACCTTTTCTATTGATATGTAATTGTGTTTTTTTTAAGGAGAAAAAGCTATAAAAACATTATTTTTATTGAAAATGAAAGTTATCCATAACACCAGGAATTTAAGAAACAAACAACAAACACTGCTAAAATAACAATTGTAGAAATTATAAGCTATTATTTCTCCAATGACCCAATATTCAAGACATAGTTTTTATTAAACAAAATATTACTTTAGTAATGCAATGATTAGGAAATTGATTACAGAATTTAAATACTTTTTTTGGTAATGTCATTTATGTATGAACATTTTGTAATACAAACTGCTATGCTTGTAATTTGAAAACCAAAGCTTTTGGAACAAGTTATCCATAATTCAACTCTTAAAGTCGGCATAATACTTTTTATAAAAATATTTTTTAGATATATGAATAATTAACTATATGTCTAAAGCCCTTCTAAAAAATCGGATTTCCTTTATAGATTGAGAACTTGCATTATAGTTTATTCACAGGAATAAATCCGTTTTTAACTATGTATATAAGCAACATTCCGATTTGCAATGTAAATTTTTAATATAAATCAGCTCTGGCTAAACATATTCTGTGGCATCACTATGTTTACATGGTTTGGAATAAGCCGATTGGTCGCAACTCGCTGAAACTAGTTTGTTAATTAACTAAACCCAGTATATATAGGGGGATTATCTGGTGCCGAGCTATATTGTACTATACACTAAAGCCATGATAATATCAACGACACATACCCACTGAACTCTACCTGTAGCTCCTGGAAGGCTCAACATTTTTCCTCTATGGGGGTGTTGAAGCCAATGGAGAAGCAGCCATACTATACCCAATTTTTTTAAATTGATTTAGTGGTATTTTTTAATGCCATAGCCTTGTAGAAATATTAAATGTATATAACCAGGACTTGATTTCTCATCAGCTCTCAAACCCAAATCTGGAATCGTATTTTTTTTTCCCAAATAGAGGTACCGGAACGCCGTTCCGGTACGTTTCGGCTCAAATCGAGCCCCGTATCCAACTATTATATTTTCTTCTTATAGAATTAATTTTTATGTTCCGAATAAAAAGTTTTTGCTCTTGCTTTTTAAACACTTCGGCTTTGACTTGTAAACGGCTTTCTATTTTAATAGCAGATTACATTCAAAATGGGTTTCAAAAGCAAATAGATAAAAACCAATACATGTCGGTTAATTTTAACATGAAAAATATACGAAATATTGCGGTAGCGGTGAAAATAGGGTACAGTTGTCACCCCTTCAATTGACTTCAAGTAAACAAAATGTCTTACACAATCCAGAACTTAAATTTATAGATCAGTGCACATACCTCCCGTTACTGTAAGCGTTGCGAAGATGTATTCCGCTTCAGTGGCACCAGCTTCGTTGTGAGCAGACATTAGCAGGTTGTACCAGTTAGCGGGGTCCAGTCCTGGTATGACGAACTCCTCGTGGCGCGGGTCCAGGTTGCTCGACACCAGGACCCATTCCCGGTCGCCCTTGGACTTGTACTGGACCACAAAGAACGAAATGGGACAACCCCCGGTTTTCCATGAATTCAGGTTGAGGACCACGAAAGATGTGTTGATGCTCAGCAGCGATAATTTGTCGGGTGCAATTGGTGCTATGTTTTAAAAGAAATGAAATATAAATAAATAAAAATTATTTTAATTTATATTAAGGATTAATAAGTTTATAGGGTAAGGTGGGCGAAATTGGGTTTATTGAAAATTAAATGAAAATTGGAGATTCTTACACTTATGTTTTGATCTCGTTCCTTTTAAGAAAAAAAAACGTTGTTTCATGGAGTACAATTCAGAAAAATATTAAATTTCTGGGTGATTTAAACCAAGTCGAATAGTCGATTTGTTTGAGTTTTCAAAAAAATGTATTTGATAATATTATGCGTGACATTTTTTATATATAATCTAGAAAAGAGTCGATTTATTCACCCATTTTCCTGGGTTTTGAATAGGATAGAAACATTTTAATACATTCCAATAAAAAATTTGAAAAAAATATATAATTTATTTCGATTTGTTATAAGGATTTGCTAGGTGGGAAAAATGGGTAATCAAAATTAATAATGCTAAATAATATTAATTTCGATATTTCAAATATTTCGGGAATTTGTCAACTGTTTTAAATAGCTGAGATTGCGAGGAACTACAATTTGAAGACAGTTTTAATTCATCAGTGTACTTGTTGCGTCTAGATGACAAAAATAATTTATATTAAAATTTGGGTGACAATACATTTTTAAACTCCAGAATACGTTGTCCTCTTTAATTTTAAAAATCAGAGAAAATCACCATTATTTTGATGATTTAAAAGCGACAATCTGATGCAAAAGGTTAATGAAATATGTTGATACAAAAGTGTGCCATAATTTAAAATTGAGTTCGACAAAAACAATCTAACAAAAAAAAATCAGTTTTAAATTTCAAGAAAATGCAGTTCTCGTTTAATTTGAGAAATGGTAACAAGAGAACAAATCGTTATTTTGGTGACAGAATTGCTACTCAAGTTCAAAGGGTTAAAATTCTTTGCATGCATGACTTTGGAAATCTTATTTCAACAACATTTTGATCATTTTCTAAACCAAAATATTAGTTTTTGATATTGTTACATTATTAAACGAAATCATATACTTTTTTTAAAAAGCTCCTAATGAATATGTATATATTTCTTTAATTTAAAATACGTCAAATAAGGTGCGCAATATCATCATGTTTGGGAAATATTACATGTACTTCATATTTAATTATTATTTTATATTTATAAAATAAAAGAGTAAAATATAGTATTATATACTTTTAACAAATATATAACCGTTGAACAAACATAGAATATGACTGGCCTTTTTTGAAAATTTTTATTACTATTTTCGTCGGTCTTTGGCTTTCGATTTATCTTTTTTAAAGCATATGTCTTTATCGGTCTGACGCACACATACTATTTCTTTATTTTCAAAGAACATTGTTCAAATTCTCAAAATATATCGCTCAAACTAATACTACGAAATGTATTTCCTTTTGTAAAAATATTTTTTTATTTAGTCAATATCAATATTTAACAAAATATACTTTGACGATTTTATAATTGTTTTTATATCAAATGTATTTTTTTTTACTTCAGCGTACAATTTATTAGTATAAAATTATTTTTGTTTTTTGTGTTGGGTCATTTTTTTCCAGTTTTTGTAACAACATCATAGTAAGATATAGTTTTAGATTTTATACATTTTCAATTATAACATGTTTATGTCAATACACCATGTTCGTTTATCTTCAGTGCAAATATCCTTTGTCAAGGGTATTGCGGGAAGTATAATAAATATTAACATGTTACAAATTTTTATCGGTTTTGTTTAATTTGTGAATTTTGTTATAAGGGTTTTTTGATAATTGATATTGTGATCCTTAAAGGCTTCAAGTATACACTAACGTATTTTGAGCACAATTAAATTATGAAAATTGCACTTCTACTGTCATGAAACACATTAAAATATTTAATATGCAAAAAAATTAATTGCAAACTCTACGTACACATTTTTTAAAATAAGTTTTCTTTTTATAAACTATCAAAAAAGCAATAAGTAATACAATAATTTTAGTTAAATAATATGTGTGTGCGTTTTTAAAAGTTTTGTACAGAAAAATATAATTTTTGAAAATGGTTCGTTGTAGTATGTTCTTACTAAAAAGGTCTAACATTTTAAAATTTACAATAAAAAATAACTTTGAAATAGATTAAAGCAGTTTCCTGCAAACACTGAGTACAGGTATACAGTAACAAAGTATATAGTAGATTTACACAAAATGATTGCATTCCGTATATTTACCATATAAAATATACAATTGTTTTTACATTTACACATTTGAAGTATTTGCTCATGGAAAAAAATACAGATATGCTTACAACAATGAGTTTAAAGTTAATTCAATTCTTCAATATAAAAATTCTGAACATTCTTGAGATCACTGATCTATTAGAGATATTTTGGTAATTGGCATACATTTTAAATGCTAAAGTGTTAAATAACAATTTAATATTTAAATAGACAATTGATAATTTCTTAATAGAGTTTCATGATTTTCAAGAGTGTGTGTGTACACGTATTCGCCATGTAATTGGATACATTTTAACACAGTGTTTTTAGATCTCTTTTCTCAAGTTATTGCACATTTTCGGAAATATTCCTAGCCATAACACAATGTTTTATAGGAGCCAAAAACAACTTTATGTAGATTATATAAACTACTATATTTGCTATCAAAATAGTATTGTTTGTCAGTTTTTAAATTAAAATAGACAATCAATAATATCTTTACGAGTTTCACGATTTTTCGAGTTTCATGAGTGTATGTACACGTGATGGACATGCAAAGTGATACATTTTAGCGCATTGTTTTTAAATCCATTTTCTCAAGTTATTGCAGATTTTCGGAAATATTCCTACTCATAACACAATGTTTTATAGGAGCCAAAAAGAACTTTATGTAAATTATATAAACTACTATATTTGCTATCAAAATAGTATTGTTTGTCAGTTTTTAAATTAAAATAGACAATCAATAATATCTTTGCGAGTTTCACGATTTTTCGAGTTTCATGAGTGTATGTATGTACACGTGATCGACATGCAAAGTGATACATTTTAGCGCAGTGTTTTTAAATCCATTTTCTCAATTTATTGCACATTTTCGGAAATATTCCTAGCCATAACACAATGTTTTATAGGAGCCAAAAAGAACTTTATGTAAATTATATAAACTACTATATTTGCTATCAAAATAGTATTGTTTGTCAGTTTTTAAATTAAAATAGACAATCAATAATATCTTTGCGAATTTCACGATTTTTCGAGTTTCATGAGTGTATGTATGTACACGTGATCGACATGCAAAGTGATAAATTTTAGCGCAGTGTTTTTAAATCCATTTTCTCAAGTTATTGCACATTTTCGGAAATATTCCTACTCATAACACAATGTTTTATAGGAGCCAAAAATAACTTTATGTAAATTATATAAACTACTATATTTGCTATCAAAATAGTATTGTTTGTCAGTTTTTAAATTAAAATAGACAATCAATAATATCTTTGCGAGTTTCACGATTTTTCGAGTTTCATGAGTGTATGTATGTACACGTGATCGACATGCAAAGTGATACATTTTAGCGCAGTGTTTTTAAATCCATTTTCTCAAGTTATTGCAGATTTTCGGAAATATTCCTACTCATAACACAATGTTTTATAGGAGCCAAAAATAATTTTATGTAGATTATATAAACTACTATATTTGCTATCGAAATAGTGTTGTTTGTCAGTTTTAAAAGTAAAATAGACAGTCGTTAATATCTTTGTGAGTTTCACGATTTTTCGAGTTTCATGAGTGTGTGTGTGTATGTACACGTGATCGACATGCAAAGTAATACTTTTTAACACAGTATTTTTAGATCCCTTTTCTCAAGTTATTGCACATTTTCGGAAATATTTCTACCCATAACGCAATGTTTTATGGGAGCCTTAAAGAATTTTATGTAGATTATATAAACTACTATATTTGCTATCAAAATAGTGTTGTTTGTCAGTTTTAAAATTAAAATATACAATCGATAACATCTTTGTCGAGTTTCATAATTTCCGAGTTTCATTGTGTGTATGTACACGTTATCGACATACAAAGTGATAAATTTTAACAAAGTGTTTAAGGGGGTCCGATACCCAAAATTCGCAAAAAAAGTCATTTTTTTTTATATTTAAAAAATAATATTCAAACTTATCTTAATAACTCACAAAAAACTGCTTCAAAAAATTCCTATTACTTTTTTAGTTATGAATGTTTTAATGATGTGTTCCTATAACATAGTTGTATCATATGTAAACTTTAAAAGCAAATATCTCTGTTCGTGGTTTTGAAATTTAATGAGCACTAAAAATGCTAAGGCTTTTTTACTATTATACTTAAAATCATAATTTGTGTGTGTATAGCAAGATAAATATATTTTAAATAGATGTATGCATTCAGATTTCCTATTTTTACCATAATTTGTTTTTTAAAACCACTTAAAATGGAATTTTATTTTTTTTCGTCAATTTTTTTTCCAAAATTTCTAATATATTTTATTTTTTTAAAGTGATGTATTTGAATCAAAATTTGAATGCATACATCTATTTACATATTATTCAAGATCTTAAATAAAAAAAATTGCTTCAAAATATTGAAAAACAAAAAAGGAGTAGGAATTTTAAAATTGTTAAAAAATTTACTAAAATTTTAATTTAAAAATAAATGTGCAATTTAAAAAAAAATTGAGCGTCTTAAAATGGTTTTTTATGCATATTTAGAAAGAGAAAAAAAATTGGATTGTACAAGTATAAAAATAAAAAAAAATGTCGAAGGTATCGGACCCCCTTAAAGATCATTTTTCTCAAGTTATTGTACATTTTCCGAAGTATTTCTACTATTAAACACACTGTTTTAAAATCAATTTTCTCAAATTATTGCACATTTTTTTAAATATTGCTACTATTAGCAGATTGTTTCTAGATCCCTTTTCTCAAGTTATTGCACATTTTCCGAAATATTCCTACTATTAACACCACATTTTACAGGAGCCAAAAATAAGATTATGTACATTATATAATCTACGATATTTGCTATCGAACTAGTGCTGTTTGTCAGTTGAAATTATATGCCCGTTAAATTCAAGAAACGACCCTAATTACCTGTAGAAACTGCCAAACTCATAATGACGCTCTGCGCCTTGTATTAGCCAACGAGGAGCCAGAAGCATTCATATTGTCAAAATTATCCCGATGCATCATTCTTGGCAGGAATGATGGGAACCGAGGCAAGCATCTTACTATTTACTGCTTTTAGTAATTTGCATTATAAGTTTTGCCATTAACCTTCTATAATATCATGAATATTTAATTATATATTTATGTAAAGTTACAAAAAGTTATTAATTGAGTTTATTCAGAGGAAGTTATGTTGTATCATCTATTTACAACAAACATAAGATTTTTTTTAATAATCTTATGTTAATTGCCAGGGACGCCTTTTGAAACCATGGGGCATGGAGAGAACCAAGTAGCGTGGCTTAACTGCGCAATTTCTATTAATGTTTTTAATTATGTTCTTTCTATTAATGCTCTATTAATTATATTTCAATTCTTATATGCGCTGTAGTTGATTTTAATAACGTTTCACGTCAAAAGGAAAAGTAACTGTAAATTCAATTTATCTAATTATTATGCATTTTTCTTCGAGCCCCGAGCTTCTCCAAATGCCATGGGCCCAGGTCAGTGACATGCATCGCACACCCCCTAAGAAAATCCCTACTAATTATATAGGTATACATTCCTAAATCATTCTCATGTAAAAATATTTTATTTAGTTTTTTAAATAAATTAATGCGAAATTGACTTATTTGCATGATGAAAAATTGAGTAAAAAAGAAAAATATATCAACAATATTTTTTTTACTTTTACATTTGGCGTGTGTTTCTTTGTAATGTACTTTCCTCCATTTTTTTTCGAAATCAATAAACGTTAAAAACAAAGATAATATTTTTTAACCTTAGTCATTGCAGAAAAAAAAAACTATAATAAAGAAGGCGAAATAATATTTTTTTATAGTGTTTATATATTTAATTGTGTGTAACTTAATAACTTAAACTATGTGTGTGTTTCAGAATAATACGAAAGAAAAGAAATATGTAAAATCTAAGTTTTTTTTTTTAAATCAATACCTTATTTGCTACTATCTGTTACCCGCGGTTTCACACGCGCTGAAAAAAATAAAAAAATTCCCCATAGGTTTGTTTTCCCAGCCAATTTTTTATAATTTTATTTTCTCGAAAGCAAAACAAATAGTCAATTGTTCAAACATCTTCGGGTACATTTCCGAATGTTAGTTATTCCGTGAAGTTTTTCCATTGAAGTGCAATTGTCAGATACACGCAAAACAAATAGTCAATTGTTCAAACATCTTCGGGTACATTTCCGAATGTTAGTTATTCCGTTAGTTTTTCCATTGAAGTGCAATTGTCAGATACATTTATTTCGCCAAATCCATTTTTGATCGCCAACTTTCAATGGTTGAAAACAATAAATATATATTAATTTATTTTTAAAGTAATTCATTGTTGTCGCAAGACCTTATGATTTTATAACAATGTAATTTTATAACAATGTTAATTTTATAACAATGTAATATTGTAACAACGTTAATTTTCTAACAATGTAACTTTATAACAATGTAAGTTTATAACAATGTAATTTTATAACAATTTCATTTTATAACAATGTAATTTTATAACAATGCAATTTTATAACAATGTAATTTTTTAACAATATAATTTTATAAAAATGTTAATTTTTTAAAAATGTAATTTTATAACAATGTAATTTTATAACAATGTAATTTTATAACAATGTAATTTCATAAAAATGTAATTTTTTAACAATGTAATTTCATAAAAAAGTTATATTTATAAAATTGTAATTTTATAAAAATGTAATTTTATAAAAACTTAATTTTATAAAAATGTAATTTTATAACAATGCAATTTTATAAAAATGTAATTTTATAACAATGTAGTTTTATAATAATGTAGATACTATTTTTTTTAAATGGTCATCTGAAAAAATAGCTTCTAAAACCATTATAAATGGAATTTTATAATTTCATTCCTCACGTTCACAATCACGTACGCTGTTGAATATATATATATTTTCATCTGTGCCTGAGCCCAGAAGATAGTGTCTTGCTTCCACAGACACACACGCAGACTCCTTCTTTATTATTTTAGATACGAATATTTGGTAACTTCAATGCAACGAATGAATGCGTTTATCCTGCATCACTAGCACTATCCATGCTTCAAACATGTGTACTTTACATAAAATATATGGTTCCCACGGGAACTTTAACTTCCACTCAGCATCCCCGATACTTTCATTTCCATTAATTTTGAAAGTTAATTTGACTTTCTTAGCATCACTGCTTCGAGATTACTCACACATTTAGTTCCAGGAGAGGAGAGTGAAATTCATAAATAATTATTCTTCCTATGGGTATTGGGAATCAGTGATTTCAAAAGTGTATTTTAACTGGGATTTCGAAAGTTTATTTTGAAATACGTAATTTTGGGTTTTAGAATAAATAATGCCCCTGTACGTAGAGAATATTAAAAACATATTGAGACGCATTTGAGTTATATTGGTTTAGCAACTTCATTGGCCAGGGAATGGGAATTAATTTCATAATTCTGCATACTGTCTACTATGTTTATTCGTACATCAGAAATTCAAAAGTCAATCATATATTCAGGAAATTTTGAAATGCTAGAGCGACATGTCACTATGAAGAATTAATATGATTCTAGGGTTCTCTAGGAGTACGATTTCCTAGGATTATGTATTTGATCTGTATCATATATATATATATACTATTCAAAATATTCAACATCCATCTAACTGTGCAATTATGGCTGAATTAAAATTCCGTTTGAAGCTGTTTTAGAAGCTTTTTTTAGATTGTTATAAATTTACATTGTTTTAAAATCGAACAATGACAGCAACAATGACATATTTTAATATAAATCAATATGTATTTTTTTTTTAAACAATTGAAAGTTGGCGATCCGAAAATTACTTTGGTGAAATAACTTTTTCAGACATTTATGTTTCGACGGGAAAACTAACATTCGGAGATGTACATGTAGATGTCTGAACAATACACCTGCTATTTTGCTTTTGAGATGGTAAAAGAGAAATAATAAACGGGAAAAATGAACCAATGGGTTAAAAAACAAAAAAAAATCGATTGTGAAACCGCGGGTAACATCTAGTTATGAATATATTTTTAAAAGGATGTTTTAAAGGATATTTTATATATTTATGAACGATCAATAAAAATCACTATCACATCAATTTGAACCATGGTCAGAGGACGAGGCCAGCACCAGAGATGACACCCCTGTTCAACTCCGAAGACATGGGGGACGCTTTGACCAAGAGGGACTTAACGTGCACGAGCCTCTCTTAATATAAACTTATTTTCGGTTAATGGAATAGTGCTGCCATCTACTAACAAGACATTGAAATGATTATTTATATTGCTGTAAGTGATTGCACGTTGTGTATGCAATTGATGCGTACCACATTAACATATACATAGTTTAAGTTAAATCCATCGAATGTTTTTAATTTTTTTTTTTTATAAATAACAATAGTAACTACTTACTTGTAGGTTTTCTTATATAGTATATTTTTGAAGTACAAAAGTTTTAATCTAGTAAAAGTGTTTGAAACTTATTTGAAAGATCTGGAACACGAAACTGATGAACACTTAATGTTTAGATTATTAAGACATTTCCATAAAATGCTAGTTCCAGATAACAATGTGTTTTACTTGAAAAATCAGTTTGGGCGTATCTTTTAACAATGGAAGCTCAAGGTTGTATTTTTAACCAGTTTATTTGCAAGACATTTTATTCAAGCAATGAACAAAATAAAACATATACAACAATGAAAAAAATCGCGATATTTATGTATGTATTTATTTCTTCAATCCTTTCCTTAATGTATAATTCTTGAAGATTAATCCTGGTCAGATGACAAGGACAACACCTGATCTGGTACCGACGCAACCTCAATCGGCGTTAGAGCATTGGCCCCGATCAAACTTTTAGGTTAGTGTGCATGATTCTCTTAAAACATAACTAACTTAGTTAAGTCATCCAGTTGCATAGCTCTTTAAGAAGAATATAATTTGTTTACAGGATGAGTAAGCAAGCCAGTCCCGTATATACGCCAGTATAATTTGTTGGATGTTCTGGACAACTTTTTAGTATTTTTGTTGAGAAGCAGGCCACCCTCCGATCGCAATATCACTACTTTTTTACGTCAAGTCCGTCGCACGGAATCGAACCAGCAATCCTCCGATTTCTAGCTGAACGCTTTTATCCAGCGGGCCACTGGAGGTCATGCTTATTGGGATTAAATCATGTGCAATTGTTTTAAAACCCCTACTCACATTTCCACAAACTATAGTTTTTAATCATTGCTATTTCGTGCTGCCATCTACTGGTAAATTCTGTAAACTTATTACGACAGTTAAATTGAGAAAACAGAATTAGTTTAACAAACATTAAGTTTATTCAAAGACTAGTTTTTTATGCAATTAAAGTACAGATAAAAAGGAAATGATACCTTAAAGATAAGCCTATATTGTCTCATAAAAAGATCCCGGTAATTATTTTACGATATGTTATATGTTTTATTAAGGTATAAAATATATCAATGAAATGTTATCTTTTTCGAACTTGTTTATTACAATGGCAACATTTATAAAGTTAACTATTAAATTAGTGAAAATTTAGATTTCATTTTCAAAACATAATTTATTTTTTAATTATTTAAAGTTTTAAGTTAGGAGGTTAGAAAAAATATTTTCAACGAAAAACTAAAATATTTCACGGATATAATTTGTAGGACATCCCGTTAATCATTTTAAAAATAAGAAAGTATACTAAATATACAGTAAATGAACATTAATAAAGTATATACTACGAAAATATTTGGACTTTTTTATCATGTTAATGTTTAAATGTGCGGGGAAACTATTTAATTAAAAAAACGCTTTTTTCAAACCTTTAGATTAGTGTGCATGATTCTTAAAACATAATTACCTTTTTTAAGTCGTCCAGTTGCAAAGCTTTTTAAGCGCTATCCGCATTTTTATACAGGGAGTGTAAGAAACTTTGGACTTATAGAGTTCAGATGCAGCATGAAGTATTTATAAAAAAATTACATTGTCTTACACAATAATAAGTGAAACATATTGATAGGAGGATGGTAATACTAAAAAAAAAGTGAGAAAACATCGAGGTATTAACGAGTATTGCAGCAGTATCGGATATTAAACTAGTTTCAGAAGGTATATTAATATTTTGTAACATGCAGCACATATGTTGGTTCAACGAACAAAATGGCGCACATTTCTATTTTTTGGGGATTTAATTGTTGTATTACAAAATAAACCCCACTTACATCCGCCTTGTGTCATTAGACTGATCACATCACTCGGGTCACTCCTCCCGACGTCGTTGTAGGCGACAATGTGGAACTGGTATTTGGTTCCGCAGTTGAGGGATCGCAGTGTGTACTGGGACTGAGAAGGATCCGGAATTTCCACTTCATCCCACTCAGAGTCGGCTGCGCGGTAAAAGAGTTTGAACCCTGAAAATATGCAAGAACGAATAAATTATATTGACTATCCATCATGGGATTGGTTTGGTTTGGTTATAATTAACGTTGCATTAGAGCTGCACACTGGGCTATTGGTTTGGTTTGGTTAATTAACGTCGCCCTAGAGCTGCACACTGGGCTATTGGTTTGGTTTGGATAATTAACGTCGCACTAGAGCTGCACAGTGGGCTATTGGCGACGATTCGGGGACTATCTCGAAGGAAAAACCCGAGAACAACGCCCCGTATCTTTGAATCATGGTCAGATGAGGAGGACCTGAGATGGCATCCGACGCCTTCAATAGGCATCAGGATATTGGACGCCGATCAGGTACATCGTTCACCAGTCCCGTATATACGACGATAACTTTTGTGGATGTTCTGGACGACTTTTCTAGTATTTTGTAGCGAACTGGAAACCCTTCCAATCACAAGATCACTACTTTTTTAAAAGTATTTGCCAAGTCCGTCGCACAGGATCGAACTAGGAATCATCTGATTTCCAGCTGACGCCTTTATCCACTGGGCCACGGATGCCCTATCCATTATGGGTAGTTGACGTCACACATACACACGTCACCGGTCAAAACAAAAACCAATATGAGATGGAAACATATGGGGAGAGACAAAAAGTGGTAGGACTATTTTACGTCTTTCCCCATAATATTTCGCCTAAGATTTAAAATTATTGGGGAGAGACATAAAGTAGTAAGGCTGTTTTACGTCTTTCCCCATAATATGTTGCCTAAAAACTAAATACACCTCTTTAAACGTACAAATATTTATAGGTTATATAACAACATATATTTATAGGTTATATATACATATTGAAATCTCAGCTTTCTTAAAATTGCACTGATCTTCATCCAACGCTAAACAAGAAGGGAAATAACTATATTTTTCTATCTTGGCCTAAAAAAAGTGTAATATATTCGCGTATACTTAGACTTCTCCCCAGCTCTGTGGTTTTATAATAAAGGTTTCGTGCTGCCATCTATTAGATAAAGCAACAAATATAAAAACAACTTCAACTGTTTCACACCAGATGGCAGCAGCACAAAACAGTCAGCAAATCGTTAGATGCAAAATACAGAAATTCGATAAAACTGATATTAAATGCATGCATATACACAAAATAAAATCATTAAAGATAATTAAGAAACAGTTACACTACTTGCTGTAATTACATTTATTTCTTATTTAAAGGAATATATTACGCAGCAAATAATTTCATAAATGAATAATGTTAAAAAAATTCAATTTAGTAATGGCTTAAAACCGTTCTTTAATGATTAAGTATTTGCATTATCAGACAAAAACAAAAAGTTTAAAAATTAATTTACTCAAAAATTAAAAAATTAAGAAAAACTGTATAATTTTTATTATTAAAAAAATATTTTTAAAGAAATGTTTGTTCTTTGCACCACCATTCAAATGAGAGCAGTTTGTAAACGATTTTTCATTATATCGTGGCGCCATCTAACATGATTATAATAAAATATAAGCGCTGGATTTTATTCAAAGTTATTATCTATCAATAAACACTTCAATTAAATAACTTAAACAATAAATAGTTTTAAAAAATCTTAATTCCTCCTTTTGATCAGTAATTGTTGTATTTTGGTATGCATAAATATAGTTTTGATGCAGTATGGCATATACAGGTATCCACAACTTTCCCAATACAATGATGTTTTTACGTTCGTTACTGCGTCAATTTTAAACATTACTTTGTTTTGCGCCACATATTTCTAAATATTATTATCAGGCATCATAACAGCTGACATAATATGTATATATAAATACATTTGTTAGGATATGTTATAAGAGTATACCGCTTTTCTACTAATACATGAATCCACCATACATTTAAGAAACGAATCTTAATCGTTATATTCAATTTGATAACTTATTATTTTTTTAATATTTAAGATATAGGCTAAAATTCTGTAAAAAAATTCAAATTACATTTCAAGACATGAATTTATGGTATATATTATTCTAGATTAAAGGTTTAGTGCTGCCATCTACTAGCAAAACATTGAACTTTTATTTATATTGCTATTAGTGATTGCCTGTTCTATATGCAATTGATGTGTACCACATTATCATCTACGTAGTTTATTTAAAAACTGAATGGGTATGAAAAATATCAGTGCAGTTTCTGTGTTCAAACAAAATTGAAATAAAAAAAATGTATTGAAAGTACAGTTTTTTTTTATTTACCTTTTACAGGATTGGTGTCTGCAGATGCAATCTCCCAACCTAAAACCGCAGCTGAAGAAGTTGAAGATACAATTTCTAGAATTGGAGATGGTGGTGGATCTGAAAAATATTAAAAAATGTTATATCATGTATTATATCATAAAACATCGTAAATAATTAAAATAGTTTTATAATATGGATTCTGAAAATATCAATAATATAACTATTATGATTATTTCATATCATATATATTATAGTATATTGTAAGGTATCAAAATAGTTTTGAATCATATTATGGATTCTGTAAATATCAATAATATAAATATTACCTTTATTTCATATCGTACAGTATATCATAATGTATGAAAACAGTTTTGCATTACATTATGGATTCTGTAAATATCAGTATCCTGAATATTAATATCTTGGTATATTTGGTCCCTAAGAAGTTATCAAATACCGATCACCGTTGATCCCACATCAATTAATACCGGATAAACGTTAATTATTACATTAATAATAAATAAAAAAACTCGTGCATTACCATTTTCGTGTGTTTTCACAAAAGTATCCTTAGATGGGGGCCCGGCCCCTCGGTTGTTGAACGCTTGGACCGTGATGCTGTACTCTGTGGCGCGTCGCAGATTCGTGATTGTGCATTCCAGGGTCGTGTCGTAGTTGCCCTCTTCTATGGTCTTGTAAATGTAATGGTCTTGAGAGTTGAGGATTTTGTGGCCAACGTAGTAGCCGCGGATTTTACCGTGGGTGCCGCTGGCCGGTGGGGGCTGGAAATAAAGGTAACAACAAAAAGTTTTATGTAACAAGTTAATATTTACGTGTTGGCTATTACAACGTGTGTCCCATATAATATAGATATACAGTAGTTGGCTTGAAACACTTTTCGATCCATGGTATAGGGGAAGAATGTTTAAAAGTCGTGTGGTCTGAAGAATGTTGTTTGAGGCATAACAGGTAATTACACCTGTTCGGACAGGTGAAATTTCGCCAATAGTTTCTGAAGATAACATTCGGTTGCACTTTTCTGTACTTTGACATATGAATGGTCCTTCCCCGAATATACGTGATTTGAGGAAGGATAGTTAATGATTCCTCCGTCAGACTGTAACACGCCTCTTATTGTTCGGCAATCATCCCTCCAGAAAGCTTTGAGAAGTCTTTTTCCTGCCTCACAAAGATAATTCTTTTCATCACATTAACACTTTTAGGAACTAGCCCACAGTCAGTGGAACTTTTTTGTTACGGATCCCATGTGAAAAGGTTAACCATCTGTTATTTTAAATTCAGTTGAATTTACGAAATGTACCAACGTTTCCCGGCATATTTTTCGAGTGCAAAAGATACCCTTATAAACGTATATTTACCTACATATATTTTTTTAAGTCACATGTCATATTTTTAATATATTAATATACATGCCAAATTTTTTAACTAAAAAAAGTGTCATTTCAAAATGTATTAAAATAATTGATTGTTATTGATTACTTGTGTTCAACTATTGGTTATGTAACAAGTAGTCGATATATTGTGTTAAGAATACATATAAAGTATTTTTAAGTGATAAATGATTCTACGTAACTCCTTTCATTATAATATTGCTCAAATAAATTTTAAATAAAATAATACTACATTTTATAAAGGTAATTGATATATGTTTTGGGTTCACGCCTATATGGAAAATTAATTAAACATTTAAAAAATGACATATTATAAAAAATAAATATATCAGTTATATTTAGTGAGTTCGTTATTTAGTAAAAACACATACATAATTATATCGTTAATATTTAAAACTATAACTAAATAAACCTTGAAATGATCTGTTTTAGAGAACTTCTTTAATTTCGCATAATATAAAATAATTACATTCTAAAAATTTTAATTTGGGTGATGTAGCTCTAAAATGAAACGTTATAACTTACTAAGTTTAAGAAATAAATATCCATATAAATTAAATTGAAATTAACATTGATGTCTTTAAACGAAATTGTATTGAATTTTTTTATATAAAATGTGCTAATTTTAAACAGAAACTCAATCAAAATGTCTTTACCTACCTACCTTCCATAATACTCGTATTGAATGGGTGCTTATGGCAATGGCTTCCACATGTGTAGGTGGCTCACTTGGAACTTTTAGAAAAATATAATACATTAGTATATTCTAAATAAAATATTTAAAATAACTCGCATAGTTCACATGATTTTTTTAATTTCTAACTTCAAATGTTTAACTACAAGTTTGAAATATAAATTAAGGTGTGCAATTATACATCAAAAATATAAAATTTAAAATATTTGAAAAATTTAAAATAATAAACAGTTTAAATAAAAAATAGACAATATTATTAAGATAATATTTATTATTTTATATCACATAAAATATTCACGAGACACAAATTAAGAAAAAAACTATTTTTAATGTCAATGAAAACAGCTGTTTCTAAAAGATGTTTTAACCTTGTTTACTCGTTTATTCTATAATAATGACTGAATGTGCATGTGTATGAATTGCAATAAAAACATTCACTTCAAATATCTTCACACAAAGCAGTAAATATCTTCTTAAGCTTATATAAAAACATTCACTTCAAATATCTTCACACAAAGCAGTAAATATCTTCACACAAAGCAAAGTAATATACTAGGTGGTCGCCAATTGTTAAGAAGTTGTCTTAGTTTTAATGTTTATCAACACATAGTTTACCATTATTTTTTGTTAAATTTTTAGGAACTTGTGTGTTGTTACTAAAGCTAAGCGACATGTTTAAAATAAGTCGCCCATTTCCAAAACATATCTTGTCCACTTCGAAAAACTAGTCAATCATATTTTTTTTCGTATTACTTTTTATGTTTATCCATGTAATCAGGCAAATTATGTTGTACATTTGCTTCATTTCAGG
The DNA here is from genome assembly GCA_963932185.1 of Troglohyphantes excavatus. NCBI lineage: Eukaryota > Metazoa > Arthropoda > Arachnida > Araneae > Linyphiidae > Troglohyphantes > Troglohyphantes excavatus. Next base: position 51,576,929 of record OZ010674.1, on the reverse strand, counting down.
TGTTGAAATAAAATTTAATATACGAAATAATATGATTTTTTTAAAAGGTATTTTAATGTAAAAAAAGGTACTTAAAAATAACAGAAGTACAATTCCATCGTAAATGAGTGATGCGGTACTCAAATTTATGTAACCGTACTTTCACGAAACCGAGCAATGGAATTTAATATTGCTAATGCTGACAAATTTCAGGAGATGGTTTTTCACATTATTTGATGTCGATTGCTTAAATAGAAGCTGATTTATTACAACTCCATTATCTAACTTCACATTGATTTGGCACACCTTTTCAACATTTCTTCTGTTTATAACTTATTCACGTCGCCCTCGTAGTACAACGGATAACACTCTGGAATGCAGCCAAAGATAATTTAGGTTCAATTCCCTGTAAGTCTTGGTTGTAATTGTTGATATTTATTGAAAGTGATTTATGACGGCAGCCTATGTCGGCAAGCAACTGCTATTTTTATTCATATTTACTCATTGTATAATTTATGAGTACGTCTTTTTAACAAAATAAACTTATGTATTCGGAAAAATGGTAAGCAGTGAATGTACTCAAAAATGAGTACATTTTACCAATTTTTGAGTATCTATTTATAACAGTGTAAGGCTAGTTCTTCAAAGCGGACAACATACGTTTTGGAATTGGGCGACAAAAATATAAGCCAATTAGTTAGGCCAATATTTTTTTATGATGCCAATGAATGTAAATATTATTCAACCAAGCAATGAGCATCACCCAACAATTTGTGACCACCCAGTACATCATGTAAGTAAGTATATGTTCAAATGTGATTATTGTATGTGACACAATGCAAAACATAGAAGTAAACATATATTGAAATTACCTTCCTCATTGGATGTAATCGTAATAACGTCACTGAAGGGGCTTCTGCCAATGATATTCTCCGCTTGAAGCTTGAAATTATACGTCGTAGTTGGTAGTAAATTACTTATCGAAATAGATGTATTGGATCCTGATATTTCAATCTTTTTCGAATCCGAAGACCACGAGCCACCTGAAAAACAGTGTTAATATAAGATTGGTAATATAATCTACACACTGTTAAAAATGTGTTATCATATTAAAAAAAAGAGATGACTGGTATGTGATCCGATGATTAACTATTTTGTCAAACTGAGACAATTCATTGGGTTTTTTGTTGACTAAATTTATGGATGAAGACGATTTTGAATATTATAATACTTCAATATCGTCGAGCTTACTTAAACTTCGCACCTATCGTTCCAGAGTCCAAGTCTCTATTCACTCGCCCCTTGGACAATTACAGAATTCTCTAAAATGCTAGTGTAATTTCTGAGAGTGCAAACGGCTTTTTTTTCTAATAACAAATTTCTATAGAATATCGTATAAGATTAAATTATTGGTTTTATTGAAAGCATTTCAACAATGTTCGTTAAATTTGTAAAACATTTTTGATCTTAACTTTATTAAAACCAGTATACCGAACAGTGTAATATATAAATAGTAGTAGCTTATTAGTTACGCATAATACATTGTGAGGAAGAACCCAGCAAAAAAAGTCAGCATAAAACCTTCATTAAAAACCTGCATAAAACCTTCATAAAACCCTCATAAAAACTGCAGTTATTTGTTTCAATGTCCTTCAAAAAACCTTCATAAAAACTGCAGTTTTTTCGCAGGTTTTATAAAGGTTTAATGCAGGTTTCCTGGTAAAGAAAATTAAAGGGAAATTGAAGGTTTTTGTCTGCATAAAAACTGCAGTTTTCATGCAGGTTTTTTGAAGGACATTGAAACAAAAAACTGCAGTTTTTATGAAGGTTTTATAAAGGTTTTATGCAGGTTTCATGGTAAAGAAAATTAAAGGGAAATTAAAGGTTTTTGTCTGCATAAAAACTGCAGTTTTCATGCAGGTTTTTTGAAGGACATTGAAACAAAAAACTGCAGTTTTTATGAAGGTTTTATAAAGGTTTTATGCAGGTTTTCCGTGAACCAAAATTAAAGGTTTTTGTCTGCATAAAAACTGCAGTTTTCATGCAGTTTTTTTGAAAGGAACTATTTTTCTATTTTAAACAAATCAAAATTTAGTCTATTTAACATTTTATGTTGTATTTCAATATTTTTGCACTAAAGAATTTTAAACAAAAAGAATAATTTTTTTCTCTAATCTAATATTCAAAAAGCTGTAGAAAATATTTCTACTCTATACATATAAATGCCAAAAAATAATCATTAGCTTAAAAACTTTATTAAAACTTTTTTTTAAATATCTTTATAATTTCATAGGGTGTATTTTATTGCTAACGAGTTATTACCAAAATTGTAATTAACTTTAAAACTATATCTAAGAATTGAAACTACATTACTTAGAAATCAGGTTTTTAATATTTAAAAATCTTTTGAATTATGAAATAATTTCTAATGATTTTTTTATAAATTACTGAAATTCTTCAATCTAGCCACAATGTAGGTGAAGTTGTAAGCATTCGTAACGCACATGTGAGCAAAGTACAATATGGAAATATTAAATAAAAATAATGTTTAATTTTTTAACATGTATTGTTCAATTTATATTTATTGCTATTGAAATCATCATGATGATTGCTTGAAGCATCTGAAACTTGGCCAAACTAATGTTCAAGCATGATGAAGTTTTATAACAACTAATTGTTCAAATTGACTGATAATTTAAATTGAATTCGGAGCACTTCTGAATTGTTTTCATCTAGCCATATATTTTGTTAATAAGTGCTCCAACAATTTATTTAAGCCAAACTTGCAAAAGAAAGACCGATACAAGAAAAAAATAATAACTTGTCATACACTTGCAGTATTAATAGTACTATACTTTTCAATAATAACATTTAATTTCAAAACCTATTTAGAACAGTTTTATTTTAAAATCAATTTATCAATGGTCAATTTATCAATTATTTTGATGTTATCTATCAATTTTTATGATATCATTTACTAAAAACGCACGTTTTAGGATAAAAAAAAGTAATAATGTCCTATTGCTTTACAGGTTTGATCAAGATATTGAATACCATTTACTTTTTGTATTCCTGGTTAATAAAGTGAAATATATTCCGTTAACATATATCTACACAAAAATATAAGTATTTAGAAAAACCTTGCAATAAATTTTTTCTACTAACATACGCATAACTCTTTTACATTTCGAAAAAATGTGTAAAGTTCGTTTAAACCCTGAAACATGAAAATTTTAAAAATTGTTTTGTATACAGTTTTGCATTTGCAAATACTAAATTACAACTTAAAACAATTACATAATTTTATAACATATTTATAAAAAATAAAAGAATACATAAGTTTAGAATTCAACTTTTATTGTATAAAAATCCATTTACAATAAAGATAAGCACACAGTTATTAAAATAAATAATAAAAACTACCAAATGTCCAAAGAATTAAGAAACTTTGCTACAAAAGATAACAACATTTTACATGAAAATCCAACTTTGGAAACCGCACCTTTTTAAACCGTCGAGATCCAACTTTTTTTGTTCTATTCCAATGAAAAATGAGTAAGAAATGAATGACCGCGTTTATTCTAAATTTCACCATTTAACAAAACAGCAGTGAACACTTGCATCTAATTATACCATGGCATCTGGTTTCATAAATGTGTTTGCAATATTGTTCGAAATCAAATAGAAAACATTTTCCGTTCCATTCCATCTGTCAAGCTTGCTAATCATTTGATAAACATTTCGGGTGTTGCCACTCAATCATAGCAAAATTATATTGGAACTTCAAAACAGTTGAGAGCAAACGATTTCGGACAACCTACATTTTAATTCTTATTATTCTAAACACTCGCTTGTTGTTTTGCTATTAACCATCTGCCATTTACTTGTAATTTGTATAATTAAATTAAAATTTCTTTGCAACCAGACCGACCTACCAGTTGAGAATTAAAATGTGGCAGTGTTATAAAAAAATAACTTTGCTTTCAACGAGCAAAATAAATATAGACGTGTTCGCGAAAAGGTCAAAATATTTAAACGTGTGTTGTCTGCAAATATTAAAAAACAGGAATGTGTTGAGTTTGGGTTACATTATATATCAATAGAAATAAGTTGATATATATATATATATATATATATATATATATATATATATATATATATATATATATATATATATATATATATATATATATATATATATATATATATATATATATATATATATATATATATATATATATATATTTTTGTATTTATATTATTACTTTTATATCACGGATTTTTATTCGGAAAAAAAATTTAAGTAACGAATAGAATAAAAGTTTTCAAATGCAAAAAGTAAAGCTTATCAATGCTACAGATTTATACAACGCGCTTATTTTGTTGACTAAAACAAAGAATAGAGAAGAATTTTATTCATTAGTTTCAAATGAAATAATTTTTAAACGGGTTTGTTCTACATAAATTATACAAGAGAAATTATGTACTTATTAACAAAAACTTTTTAAATACTTATTAGGTATTATTTATGAGGTATTTTTATAAAATGTAAAAAAAATGTATAAGTTAATTTAGTACCGTATTTCAAGAATAAAAAAAAGGTTGAACTGCTCTAGCTCAAGCTTTTTCCAGCCACATGTGCATAGCAACGATTACTCCAATACCAAAAAGGATAAGATTGTCATTATTCGATTTTTAAATATATTTCAAATGACCCCAGAAAGCTAGTTTTGCAATAGCCCTTCATTTAAAAAGACGGCTCTGTTTAGACCACGGCTTATTTAATGTGCAACAGTCCCTTAAACACAGCGGTTACTTTTTGCGGACGACACACACAGACCTTCGATTTCGCGGGGCGCATTCTATCCAAATGCCACCCACTCTGGCCCGTAACTATTTTTAAGAAAAAGATAATTCATATGATTATCTCAAAAATAAAAAAAGTAATTGAAATTTCCGTATAGTTAAATACCGATAAACTTAGTTTCATTGTAAAAGTTTTTGGAAGAAAAATCCTATCTATCAATAAAAAAATCGGTTAAAAAATATAATATTTTGTACAAGAATATAGCCAAATCCTAATTTCAAAAAATTTCATTTCAATTTTTTTTTTAAAAACCATTACTATTCATACCAAAATTTTATTAGAATATTACTACAGTTTGTAAAGTTATTTTATTTGTTTTCATAAAACCTTTAAAAAAACTGCATTTCGCCTTCAACAATTTCAATCCCGAATTTTTCAGTATCAAGTTTTAAAACAACAGCATTTTTTTAACGTTTGTAATTTACAGGCATAAAATTTAAAATTTCACAATTTTATTTAAGGTTTTATTCTGACTTTTTTCTGCTGGGACACACTAATTTTTTAACTATTTTATCTACCAATGCAATGTCGGATTTTAATGTGAATGTCGGGATAAATTAAAGGTTAGTAATATTTAAAACAAACGATTAATTTTCATGATATTTTTGTATTTTAAGAAACATAATTATCCTTTTATAGAAAAGAAGGAATTGATGGTTAAACTTTTCAATTAAATTCATACTTTTCTTTCATAACGAGCACATAGTCTCTAAGAGGACCTACTTCCGCATAAATTTAGAAAACAAATAAAATATTGTTGCCAAAATTAGTAATTTTAAATTAGGAAAATCTTATTAAGAAATAAACCAACTTTTGTTAAAGTGAGAAAAAAAATCGGATAAAAGGAATCCTCAAATGGGAGCTTTAGAAACCTCCCCTTCCCTTCATTATTGAAACAAAATTTCGCTTTTATAAAACAAACAGGTAAAATAAAGCTTTCAAAAAAAGTTCAAATATCAATTTTCCTAAAATTTACTTTTAAGAAAACCTTTACAAAATTTACACATTACCTGCCAATAATTTCCATGCTAAATTTTTCAACATTAAAAAATAAAAAAAAATTGCAGGTTTTTTGAAGTTTTTAATTTGTCTACATAAAATTTATAAAATAAAACTTAATTTCCCTTCAAGAATTTAGATGCTCAATTTTTCATCATTAGAACTTCTAATAAACAACATTTAAAAAAAAAGTTTTTAACTTTTGTTCAAGCTTTATAAAAGTATGCATAAAACCTTTAATAAAACTTCAATTTTCCTGTAAGAATATCATTACTAAATTTTTCTACATTAAACCTTCAAAATAACTGCAGTTTTATTGAAGGTTTAATGTAGAAAAATTTAGTAATGATATTCTTACAGGAAAATTGAAGTTTTATTGAAGGTTTTATGAAGGTTTTTTGATGGTTTTATTTACCTTCATAAAACCTTTAAAAAAACTGCATTTTACCTTCAACAATTTCGATGCTGAATTTTTCAGCATTAAACCTTAAAAAAAACTGCAGTTTTTTTGAAGTTTTTATTTTACCTGCATAAAACCTTCAATTTAACAATTTTAATGAAGGTTTTATGCTGACTTTTTTTGCTGGGAATATGATACTGTATAATTTTGTATAACTTAAAGTACATATTTTTTGAGTAAATATTTATAAAAAATACATAACTTTTATTTAACGATTCTTATTTTCAATAAAACCATATATTAGAAAATATTATAATATTAAAAAAATTTCACAATTTATTTTCATAAAATTTAAATATTTAAAAAAATGAATGTATACGATTCATAAATATGCGATACAATAAAACTAAGAACTCATTGAACACAAATCTACATCTAAAATATTTAAGCCGTTTACTTTGAAAGCCAGATAGAACCACAATTTTCTCAAAATCGTGTTTTTAATACATATTTTTCTCAATTTCTCAACGCACTACATTAGATTACAAAGAGTTATTGAGCAGAAGTGTCTGAATGTCGTCTAAAAATTCATTCAAAGTTTTGTCTTTAGATCGAAAAGTACAGTTTTTTTTATCGCTTTCGGCGTTTCATCAAAATTTATGAAAATGGATTTATCTTCTTTTGAAACTGGTCGGCTGAATTATTATGAAACACAGATATAATATTAAGAAATGTGAACACTTGCACTTCAAGTAATGAAAATTGCATTGGATATATATGTATCAATACAAATTAAATTACATTTTAAAACTAACATCTGCAAACAGGGATCAAAATTAACTGTCGTTATTAGTATTTTGCAAATACATTTTTTAATTTGACGACCGTAATTTTATGCCCAGTTGTCAAATACGTTACTTTAGACGTCAAAAATGACGACTGGGTATAAAATGTTAGTTGCCAAACTGAAATTTGTAAATGCAAAATACGAATAAAGAACTCTATGTTCGTCAAAGTAAATTGAAGAAAGACTAAATTTGAATTAAAGAAAGTTGACTAAAGTATATATTTGAATTGAAAAAAAAAATATTTAGAAGCTGGTTTCGAAATTAGTGGTCGTTATTCGTATTCTGAAAATAAAAATTTCAGTTTGACGACCGTAATTTTACACACAGTCGCCAAAGGTGTTACTTTAGACGTCAAAAATGACAACTGGGTATAAAATTACGGTTGATAAACCAACATTTTTATTTGTTATATACGAATAACGACCACTAACTTAGAACCCGTAATTTTATGCCCAGTCGTCAAAGACGTTACTTTAGACGTCAAAAATGACAACTGGGCATAAAATGTTAGTTGCCAAACTGAAATTTTTAAATGCAAAATACGAATAAAGAACTCTATGTTCGTCAAAGTAAATTGAAGAATAAATTTGAATTAAAGAAAGTTAACTAAAGTATATATTTGAATTGAAAAAAAAATGGCTTAGAGTCTGGGTCCGAAATTAGTGGTCGTTAATCGTATTCTGAAAATAAAAATTTCAGTTTGACGACCGTAATTTTACACCCAGTCGTCAAAGGTGTTACTTTAGACGTCAAAAATGACAACTGGGTATAAAATTACGGTTGATAAACCAACATTTTTATTTGTTATATACGAATAACGACCACTAACTTAGAACCCGTAATTTTATGCCCAGTCGTCAAAGACGTTACTTTAGACGTCAAAAATGACAACTGGGCATAAAATGTTAGTTGCCAAACTGAAATTTTTAAATGCAAAATACGAATAAAGAACTCTATGTTCGTCAAAGTAAATTGAAGAATAAATTTGAATTAAAGAAAGTTAACTAAAGTATATATTTGAATTGAAAAAAAAATGGCTTAGAGTCTGGGTTCGAAATTAGTGGTCGTTAATCGTATTCTGAAAATAAAAATTTCAGTTTGACGACCGTAATTTTACACCCAGTCGTCAAAGGTGTTACTTTAGACGTCAAAAATGACAACTGGGTATAAAATTACGGTTGATAAACCAACATTTTTATTTGTTATATACGAATAACGACCACTAACTTAGAACCCGTAATTTTATGCCCAGTCGTCAAAGACGTTACTTTAGACAAAATGACAACTGGGTATAAAATGTCGGTTGCCAAACTGAAATTTGTAAATGCAAAATACGAATAAAGAACTCTATGTTCGTCAAAGTAAATTGAAGAAAGACTGAATTTGAATTAAAGAAAGTTGATTAAAGTATATATTTGAATTGAAAAAAAAAATGTTTTTTAGGCTGGGTTTGAAATTAGCGGTCGTTATTCGTATTCTGAAAATAAAAATTTCATTTTGACGACCATAATTTTACACCCAGTCGCCAAAGCCGTCACTTTAGGCATCAGAAATGACAACTGGGTATAAAATTACGGTTGATAAACCAACATTTTATTTGTGATATACGAATAAAGACCACTAACTTCGAACCCTGCCTGTTATAAAAAAATCAAATATAGACTTCCTTCTATGTTCTATTAATATTCATAGTTCATCCCTTCCAATATTTTATACCATACCCAAATAAAAAAAGATTTAAAGTTCATCCCCCCAAATACCCCAACATTCCCCCCATATCAAAAATACCTATTTAGCACTTTCGTATCACGTCCCTCCCACCATAGGCGACATAATCCCGCCGAAATAAAGTTACCCCAAACCCACATTTAAAGTCGAAAACTTACCAGAGGCCCCCTTCCAGTACAATACATATTTCGTGACCGGACTGTTCCCGGTGTACGGGACGTTCCAGCTCAGCATCACACTCCGGCTGCCCACATCTGTTGCCAGGATGTCAGAAGGGGGGTCCGGGACTTCTGTACGGGAGAGAACGAAGAATAGAAGGGGGGTGAGACATATTGAATTTCGGAAATCGTGACTGGGATTTGGGATTGGAGAGAGAGAGTAACTAAGTTGAGGTGGGGTTTTTATCTGAATTTTATGTGACGTGTCTGAAAAAAGTCGCAAAGTGGGGTGTGGGTGTATCGTTATAGTGAGTAACGCCTATAGGTTTTCGATTTTATGTGTGGTTCTTATAGTTGTTGAATGAATATTTGAAAGTGGGGCTATACGTCTGGATTTAGGTTTATGTAGTGTGTATACTTGTTTGAATAGCAATATCTTTAAAATGGGTTAGGATATTGGAAGTGCCATTTTTCGAGTACCATCCTTTTCCGAATATATTGGTTTTAGTACACTGATAAAAGTACTCAAAAATAAGTAAAATTGACTCAATTTTGAGAATTTTCGATGTTTATCGTGGCTCCGAATACATAAGTTTCTATTTTGAAATAAGACATGTACTCAAAAATGACATATACTCAAAAACAATGAATAAAAAGATCAGAAGCCGGCCTACATAAGCTGCCTTCATAAATTACTTTCAAATATCGACAATTACAACCAATGCTTTCCGGGAATCGAACCCAAGTCCTCAGCCACCGCACTCCAGAGCCTTATCCATTAAAATACCTGGGCGACTTGAGGAAGTTATAAATTTTTTTTAAAGGTGTGACAAATGAATGGGAAATAAGATAATTGAGGTGTAATAACTCAGTTACCATTTAAGCAATCGACTTCAAATAATGTTGAGAACTCCCTTCTGAACAACTATTTACGTTTGACAGGTTACTTTGTTAAAATAATTGGAATAAGGACTGAGATAAGCAATATTAAATCACGCTAAATAGGTACTCAAAAATAAATAACTTTGCTCATTTTTGATAAAGTACGGTTACTTAAATTTTAGTGCGTTATTGCTCATTTACGATAAAATTGTACATAAAAAAAATTAGATTCAAGTACTAATTTTTAAGTACATTTTGTTAACAGTGTAGAATGAAAATTACAACCATGCATGCATTAAATGAGCGCCCTAGTTTTAATGACAAATATCATTTTCGAAAAATAGTTTTCATAAAAACTATATTTTATACAAGTTTTCAATGCACTACATCATCTTGCAAAGCGGTATTGAAAAAAAATGTCTGAATCCAGTCTAAAAACGCATTCAAGTCCATGCATTTAGATCGAAAAATGCGTGGCTGTCAATCGTTTTTAGGGTATCCTGTAAAATTTATGAAAATGGATATATCTGGTTTTGAAACTTGAGGGCTCAAATATACTTGTCAACCCGATTTTTACGAATCTCTTATTAAAATTTATCGTTTATAATAGATGCAAAATAGTTCTCCTTACATGTTTTTTCTGAACATTTAATTATTTTCCCGAGAATGCTTTTATAGTTTTGAGATATAATTTTTCCTAAACTGCAGTTATAAAAATAATCTAATTAGTATTGTTTAACTTACAAATGGGTAGCAAATATCCCAAGGGTATTTTGGTACTTGGAGGTGATTCATGGAAAAACGCAACTATATTTTCTTTAATCAACTTACTCGCATACAGATTTCAATGATTGTAAGTTAATTTCATTGAAAAAAAAGTGTTTTAAAAAATAAAATAGTGATATTCGATAGAAATTCGGAGGCGAAAATAATAATCAACCTATTTTTTTGACATTTTGGACAGAGCGTTTTTAATGTTTGTTCTTTAAATTAGTTACATATCTTCAATTACGAAAGATGAATGATTCAGTAATTTTATTGGGTGGCGCCATCTACAGTTAATAAATTGGTTTATATGATGATGTTTGCCCAAATTTATTTTAATCGTATTGTTGAATATTCATCGCAAAGATCTAAAACACTTATAATTTATTAATGAAGTATGAATGTGGTTAATGGTTAATGAAGTGCTTGGTTATTAATATAGAGTGAAAATTAAGTTATTATTCACTTAATTACACCGGTTTAAATAAGTAGAAAAATGTTTGCATGCAATAAAATATACGAAGAAAACAAATGAGGTGTTTGAATGAATGAACTGCTATACTTTGGTATGTAAAATATTTATTTTATTTAATCTTATTATGTTTATTTTTTATGTATTTTTTCAGATCGTTTACTAATTGTAATTATATAAATGGTAAAACATTAAAAATTATATGATCACCGTTTCACAATAAAATTAGTTAGTAGTTTCTACGTTCTTCTTAATATATATTTCCATAAATGCATAAACCCACTAATTTTGTAGCACGACCCATTAAGAAGGTATTGTGAGTAAAATACCGCTTACTTAATAGCTAAAATATACGTGATATAGAAATGTGTTCATTTCAAAAGTAGTTGTTGATTATTCATTGAATTATTGCAATATAAATGTAATATTTTAAAAGAAATACAATATTTTTTAAATAATAATATTTTAATACTTTTTGGTATTATGTCTCTATTATGTGGTCATATAATGTTTTTGTAACATTTAAGAGGCGAGTAATGTTGAACCATTTTGACTACTTAGGTAAACTGTGTGTTTTTATAATACAATATTTGTTTACCTATATAATTATTTCAAATATTGAGTAAACTATAAGTTTTAGTATTTTGTTAATGAGTTTAAAGTCGTCGTTTAAACATAAGAGTAGAGTATGATAAAAAACAAATAAATATCCAAAAGTTCAAAGTAAAACTAAATTTCGTATTAATACTAATAACGAAAAAAAAACCAGTATTATTCTCAAATGAAAAAATACATTACATTTTCTTTATGAAAAAATACATTACATTTTCTTTATGAAAAAATACATTACATTTTCTTTATGAAAATTGAAATACATCAAATCTCCAACTTCAATGAAAATCTATAGTAGATGAAGTGAAAGTTTTTCTTCTTCTTTTTTCGTTGTACATTTTTGTTTCAAGATCCATACTAAACCAAATAGAAGACTTGTATTTCAATAGAACACTTATCCCAAAAACTATTACTTTAGCAATAAAAGTTCTTTCTTTTTAAAAATAAATGGGAAATACAACTCTTTCTGTTGCTCGCAAGTGCAAAGTCAACATCGAATTAGAGATCTTCAAATATAATTTTCTACCGAGTTATTTTTCTCCTTTTCTCGAACAAAAAAAAATAGTTTTGTAAATATAGGGCAGTAAGATAATTCGATAACACTGAGTCGATGGAGTGAAATAATTGGGCAGAGGAGCTGAGTTAAACTCAATTATTTCGTTGGTTGTTTTATCTTCCATTGTTATAGCAAACAATGTAATATTTCGAAATTTATTCAGTTCTATTTTCAATTTAATTAAAATAAAATAAATTTAGCAAACTTATTAAAGAAAACATTAAAAGCTATATATATATATATATATATATATATATATATATATATATATATATATATATATATATATATATATATATATATATATATATATATATATATATATATATATATATATATATATATATATAGATTGAGGTAAAATTTAAAAATAATCTACATGGAGGTATAAATATAGAAAACCTTAAACTAAACTTTTAGGGTGGCCCATTTCAACACCATAGAAATATTCCACTCCGTAACAAAAAGCACTATTGTCATAAAGTTAAGTTGTTAAGAACATCAATACACATGGCGTCAGTCTTAGCAAACTTATTAAACTTATTAAAGAAAACATTAAAAGCTATATATATATATATATATATATATATATACATATATATATATATATATATATATATATATATATATATATATATATATATATATATATATATATATATATATATATATATATATATATATATATATATATATATATATATATATATATATATATATATATATATATATATATATATATATATATATATATATATATATATATATATATATATATATATATATATATATATATATATATATATATATATATATATATATATATATATATATATATATATATATATATATATATATATATATATATATATATATATATATATATATATATATATATATATTTATATATATATATATATGATGTAAAATTTAAAAATAAGCTACATGGAGGTATAAATATAGAAACATTTTTTATTTTAATCTTTCGTTAATAATCGTGGTTTATCTTTCTCCTTCGGTTGGCGAGGATTTTGTTAACGACGTTCATTTTGTTATTTGGACACTAATTTCGCCATTCTGATGATATTTTTAAATATAAGACCTCTATTTTAGATCATTTGGCAACATTTTTATTGATTTGGAGAATTTTTTTATTTCCTTTGGCGTCATTTTTAATTCATTTGGCAATATTTGGCGACCTTTTTTATCCGTTTGGCGACATTTTTAATTAATTTTGCGACAAGTTTAATTTATTTGGCATTATGTGGCGACATTTTTAAATTCATTTGGTGACATTTTTAATTCATTTGGCAACCTTTGGCGAAATTTTTAATTCGTTTGGCGAAATTTTTAATTCATTTGGCGACATTTACTCATCAGCTAATCAAAATAAATCGTTTATCCCAGTATTGTCGAAAAATGTTTTTGGTCGCCAAGGTGATTTTTAACAATAATGTTATGAGGGGAAGATCGAGATGTAAATTTCCCATAGGCGTAATGTTAGAGAAAATGGAAAAAGTTCTATAACTATTGAATGGTTGCAGATATCCACATGAAACAAAGTGCAGATTTTAAACTAAGAAAAGTGTGTTCAAATGGTGCAAGTTTCATTAAAATCCGTGCAGTAGTTTTACCTTCTTTTCATCTGCCACGTTCGTCATTTACTCGACGTATGCTTTTTTGGATTTCGGTGGTCGCCTTCAAAATGCTAAGGCTTTGTAAAATATTTACTTAAAACTAAACTGCTAATAGTTACAAAAGTTAATAGTTTCATAAATGTATGAATAGTTACATTATATTTTTTAACGAATTAATATACATAAAAATTAAAATATTTTTTTAGTTTATGAAATTAAAAAAAAATTTAAAAAAATTAAACACAAATCTACCAAAAATTGATTCATACATCAGTAGTATATACCTTGACGTTATTTAATCATTTTTTTTTTATTTTTTATAAAATTTAAGTATGTGTAATGTTTATTAAAATAGATTATTAACGCTTAAAAACCTTGAAAAACGAAAATATTTTTTAAAAATATTTTTTTATTTTGATTGTTGTTCAGAAAAGGATGTCTTAACAATGCAAAAAAATGGTATTTCTAAATTCGTCAATATAAAAAAAACAGTATTTGAATCTCGGGTCTCCTTTCAGTACAACCAACTTATTAGCCTTTATATTAAATATATTTTAAGCAACATAACCCTTTATAAATATGAATTCCATATTAGAAACCCAAATATATTACCTTATTGATATTTTGTGGTGGTTCCGACAAGCCTCTAAGGCAAGCACTCTCCTTTTATTGATTAATTTACCCAGCTGGAGCATTCACCGAACCCGGATTTACCCCCATCGAGAGGCTTGCTCAAGCATGGGGAATAACTTCATTTGAGTGGTTGCCCCATTAAAATTAATAACTGAGAATGGGGCGCACTTAATTTAGGATCACCATTCTCAGGGCTTAATTAATATGTATCGATGTTCGCCAATCTCCGGTTGTGACAACAATGCACCATGAAAGATTACTTTCGAGTTTGGATGCATGCGTGTTTGTAAAATAATTGATGGACGTTCTGTTGCGGAGCACGGGCTTAATGGCTCCGTTGTTCAGTTGAATGCCGTGATGCCTTATGGTCAAATAAAGGGGATTGTTAGATGATAACTTTGCTGGCTTCTGGTGCGGAGACTGACCGTTTGGCGACATCCGTGATTGTGTTTTCGAATTCCAAAGTGGTCACAATCCGTTGGGCGATGATCAGTTTTTGGTTGTATCGCATTTAGTTGTATTAGCATAATGAATCATCGTTTTTTTTCAACTACTTGGCTTTTATTTTAAACAAGTCACTTAGTGTGAATAGCCACATACAAAGTAGTTAACGTATATCAAAAATAATGTTTTATTACATTGTTACAATTAGATATTCAAAAATAGGTAAAATGTATTGATTTTTTAATACATTCGACGCTTATCATGGCTCCTAATATATAAGTTTAAATTTTGAAAAATACATGCACTTGAAAATGAGTACAATGAATAATGAATAAAAATAGCTTTCATTGGCTGCCTCCCTAAATCACTTAAAATAAATAACGACAATTACAACCAATACTTATCGGGAATCAAACACAGTTATGCAGTCACCGCTGTCGAGGGCGACGTGAGGAAGTTATAAACATAATAAACGTTAAAAAAGTCTGTCAAAGAATGGGAAGTAAAATAATTGGGTCATAATAACTTAATTTCTATTTAAGCAATCGACATCAAATAATGTGGAAAACCACCTTCTGAACAACTATTTTGAGTTTGTCAGGTCGCTTTGTTAAGATGGTTTGAACAGAAGCTAATATTAGCATTATTAAATCACATGCTCAATTTTTAGAAAGTACATTTGCTTAAATTTGAGTACGTCATCGCTCATTTACGACGCAATTGATTGAAACTCAAAGAATAATGAGTACTTCATGTACTCATTTATAAGCACCGTCTTTTTTACAATGTACTCTTAGTTAAGCAGCCAAACAATGGAAATAGCCTAAAATGTGTGGCCACCTTGTATAATCGAATAAAAAAAAAACTGCTCTTTGAATGGGGTTACTTTTAATGACATCATAGAACCAAATAATCCTTTATTCTAATTAATAATAAAAATACACATAAAAACTTATTTTTTCAGGAAAATTTTGGATTTTCATATGACATATATAACATAAAACAAACATGGATTTGCTCTATGTTATTTAAAATAATTATTGTCAAAATTGATCCATCTAACCTAAAAGTGATGAAACAAACTGTATTCCCACACTCAATCAGATAGTTTGGTTTGGTTTTGTTAATTAACGTCGCACTAGAGCTGCACAGTGGGCTATTGGCGACGGTTCGGGGTCAATCTCGAAGGAAAGACCCGGGAACACCTACACATTCACACACATATTAATACACACATTCATACATGCACCTCCTTATTTTAGAACCATGGTCAGATGACGAGGAAACACCTGAACTGGCACCCAACGCCTTCAATAGACGTCGGGACTTTGGACCCCGATCAGATATATCGCGCACCAGTCCCGTATACACGCCAGTATAATTTGTTGGATATTCTGAACGACTTTCTAGTATTTTTGTAGCGAATCTGGCAACCCTCCGATCGCAAGATCACTACTTTTTTACTTTTATATGTCAAGTCCATTTCACGGATTCGAACTACCAATCCTCTGATTAATAGCTGAACGCCTTATCAACTAAGCAACTGGGGCTCCCTCAATCAGAGAGATTGAGATTGTTGAGCCTGCTGAGTATGCCAAATAATGAGAGCAAAAGAGGTAAGTTGTAATAACTCTGTTCTTTTTTAACATATCGATATAAAAAGTGGTTACCTCTCAACCGATGTAATATTTTGGGCTTGCCAATTTTTCCGCAGCGGATATGATTAGCGAACTCAACAAACGGTAGTTCAGAGAGAAAAAAATTGCATTTTAAGTTTTTCACATGCAGAGCGAACTGTGCATTCTATTTTTCATCATTGCTTTTATGCGGTTGAAAATAGTAAATTCAAAGAAAGAACTTATAAGATAAAAACTCGTCTTATAGAACATTGCGTTAAGAATAGTAAAATACAAATACAGCGTTAAAATACGCAATAAAAATCCATGAGATCTGGACATGTTTCGGGTGATACATCTCCCTTCATCAGCAGAAATGAAAAGTGACTGCAGAAATGAAAAGGCTTTTCACTTTTCATTTTTGATGATGAAGCAAGATGTATCTCCATAAACGTGTCCTGATGTCATGGATTTTTTATTGCTTATTTTAACGTTGTACTTGCGTTTTAATAAAGAAATTATAACCTTATAATATAAAGAAATTATAACCTTATAATTGATGTTTTAAAAGTCGAAAAAAAAAATTGAAACAATGTTAAACAACTCTATTTGTATCCGGAATGCCTGAAATTTTCCGAAATCCACCCCTAAAGAATATTTTGCAATTTCTGAGCCGAAAACATGCGTAATATACGTAAAACTAGTTGCGATAGACACAAGAATTAATTTAGTGATTGAACTCAAAGGTAATAATCTTATATTTATCAAAATTAGGGTCATCAGAGGCACACAGATTATGTTCAATATGATATATTTCCATAAGTGCAACAAATTCCGTCCGATCAGATTCTGACTAATAAATAATTATTTTCTTTGAATTTAATCACTAAATTAATTCGTATTTCTATCACAATTTTTTTGCATTGATTTTAAGTGGTTTCTACTCGACCAGAGCAAAAATTGCCCCTACAGTGATTTTTGGAACTATTTTTTATTCACGGAAATCGTCTCACCTTCAATATTCTTAATATGTAATTTGGTGCATTTTCGTTTATTAGGTTTAGCTGCAGATGCCTCTAAACATGGAAACATTTTTATAGCCCCCTTGTATTTAAATAAAAAAATATAATTTAGCTGATTTTATCGAAATAGAATTCAACTTCTAGAAAACCGACATTTAATTGTTCGGTTAATTACAAAATTATTTTTATTTTGAAATCTAAGAAATAATTTTAACTAAAATTTTTTAAATTTTTAAATAGTTATAAGATATTGGATGGAAAATACATTAAAAAACAGTATATTATCCAAAAGACATTCACATTTATTAAATTCAAATACGTTTAATTTATCTTACTCAGGCCAGTCACTGCTTCCAAGTAATCATATAAATTAATATTTGATTAGTAAAAGACAAAAAAGATATTTCTCACAAAAAAACAAATATTCAAATATCACTTAAGAAATATAATAAAGGTTCACTTAATTACTTTCCAGTCTCACGCAATTTATTAAAAAATAAATCAAAGCAACTACGATGAGATATTGATTAAGTATTTAATTAAATTTCTTACGCTAAGAGAAATAAGACAACTTATAGGTAACTGGAGGTTTAATAAATGATATGTTTCATTATTAAAATAATTTTTTTTTAATTATGTCATGATTTATATATGGATTAATTTTAAGGGTCAAATTTATTATGTAAAGCAATGGTTATTTAAAATTAAAATATGAATGTATATAAAAAATTAAGATATGGATGTGTATCTGGATATATAATAAACTTTTTAATGCACAGAAAACTTCAATACAACAATTTAAAAACTAAAATTGCTTTATCGTTAACTTACCACTAAGATCCACATGGTGATTTTTTAATTTTTTAATTATGTAAATATGATTATGCTTTTCAAATAATTAAAAGAAGATTAAGGATTTACAATGAAATGAAAGGATTTCTAATTATGGAATATTACTGACGTTTTTATAATAAGTGAATATTTTCAAAGACGCTAAAAATGCGCGTTATCTTATATTCAAATTCTGGTAAATATATTAGGAAATGTTGTAGTTTATGGATTTTTAGTGTTCCTTAAATAAATTGTTTTTAAAGTTATTATTAGTTTTACAATATATTTATATATATATATATATATATATATATATATATATATATATATATATATATATATATATATATATATATATATATATATATATATATATATATATATATATATATATATATATATATATATATATATATATATATATATATATATATTAATGAGTTTTATTTGTAAGTAGTTTAATAATTTAAATTTTTATATATTTTATTATTCCATAATTTTTAATAATTTATATAGTTTTTTGTGATAAAATTATTTTTAGTTTTATATTTTTTATATAAGTTTTTTTTGTTCATATAAAATTTAACTATTATACAGAAAAATAGGGGTTACCTTCCACAAGAACTTGGATGTTCGTATCATCTTTCCCAAAAGCATTGATTGCAGTGCATGAAAACAAAGCAGAATCTCTTCGGTCGGGTGTTGCCACAATTAATACAGAAACTTTACCATTGACAGTCAGTTCATCTTTAATATTGTACCTATTTAAAATATAAGTCATTATATATGCGAATGAAACAAATTTATTCAATTTCAGCAATTGCAATTGATAATAAGTTATTTAATCACATATAAAATATTTCAATTTTAGGTGATTCGTTCAATGAAATGTATCATTATGAAAAATATCATTTATAGTACATGTAATATCACATATATTCGAAAAAAAATCTTTAAAAATTGTATTGGAAATCTCGCATTAGAGATCATCATATATTAACACGTCACCTTTTTAAAAAATATATGTGACCACCATTTTTCATATTTTTAAACTTTTGTACACAACTTATTTTTAATGTATTTTAAAGATTTTTGCTTTGGACGTACCAAAAACTTTTGAATTGTTATAGTCGAAATAATTGAAGACATCTGTATGGGATATGTTTAAATTTTGATTTTGGTACAGGGCCATTCTTAGAAGTGTGCTACGAAGCATTTGCCCTGTGATAGCTAAGAACAACCCTGCTTTGGGATAATTAAAAATAGTAAGAATTCTCCAAACTTCAAAATTTTGAAAGATCAACAGATGGATATCATCGTATGCAAAAAATTCTACAATGTAAAATTTTATGTATCTGATAAATTTTTATGTACACCCATTTACTGTTGATTATTGCTCTTAATGCCTATGTGCTATGTTAAACTCTGACAAGAATATATATCTTCGGACGTCAAGTAACCATCATTAAAAATGGAAAATAATTATACCATATTAATTTCGAAATTTTTTAAAAAAATATTTATTTTTTAAATTTATTTTTTAATAAATATTATTTTATTTCATTCTTAACAAAAAATACAACATTGTTTATTTTAGTGTGATCTTTTATAAACATTTTTTGTTAACAATTTAATATTTTAAGTGGAAATTTTAATACATCTATGAACGATCAATAACATATGTTGAAGGATATTTTATTAATGACGGATAACATTTTTTTTCAGTTGAAATTATTCTTGCATCCATTAGACGATAACGTATCATCATTATTTTTAAACAATACTACTTTAACTACTGTGTTGTTAAGATAATTATATAAATAAAAATTATGTTTAATATTTCAAAACTGGATATTAAATCCCAATAAATAATAATAATAATACACTAATTTATGTATTTATTAAAATGTGCATACTTTATTGAAAACACTTAACGATGCAAACTAAATTTAAGTATACATGTTATTGGATATATAAACATACTTTTTTTTAACGTTGCTCGGATTTTTTTTAAATTGCAGAAAGTTGATAACCACAGCATAAAAGTTTTAATTGCTTTCATAAATTAAGTACACGATCTTCTTTAAATAGGGAATTTAACAACCTTGCATACGCATTTTTACGAAAATATTAAGTGGCTAATTTCTCAGAAAATATTAATTAAGCCTTCTTTTCCGTTATACAGAGTTCATCAATACCGAAGAATCTGAAGGCGAGCTAATTATCGCTCTCTGGGAACTTTGCAGCAGACATTGATTTCGCGTTCAGAAAATGAATCTATGAAGCTAAGGAGATCATATATAATTTAAGCTAAAACTCAATTTAAGTAAGAAAATAATACTAATTTATCTTGCGTGTGTGAACACAATAGTTCGACACACAGTGCTCTTTACGAGGCAAAGTATTTGAGTGCGAGGTGGTATAATTGAATGATAGAATGGTTGTCTATAAGTATCATAAATCATAATTGACTGCTCGAAGGTGGTACGAGCTGCTATCCTGAGTTGTCGGAGGCCGAAGGCCGGGGACCACAATTGTCCGGAGCCTTTAATCGACGTTAGGAGTCTGTGACATTAGCGCACGGGTGTGTGAGCTTAAAACTGTTGGCGAGATGCCAAGTATGACACAATTCAAACAAAGAAAAAAAAGCATGTCCTTGGCGCCATTTTTCAGAGTCACGACACGAAATAGAAGAATCGCAACATAAAATAATCGCTATAAAGAGTATCGTAAGTTAGGAATTGAATATAAATCCATTCAGGACAGAAAATGTCTTCCCTTTATTTGCGTTATGTAATATATGGACGACAACTCTCACGATTCCGCCAAATTTACCGTTGTCAAATATACCTACATCAGAGGTAAACACATAAGATGGCGCCAGGCACAATCTCAACAGACATCAGGAAATTCGACCATGATCAAATTTAACGTGCACCAGTAGTCCCTACACGATGCGGTTAAAATTATGTATATTTTAAACAACTTTCTTTATGAAAGAATCCGACAGCTATTCGGTCACAAAACCTCTACATTTGTTAAATCCTCGAAAAGATTTGCTCGCAATTCCTCGGTTACAAGTTAAATAAATTTTAGTACTGTGGGGAACCCGCTTTTTAGAACATATTTTGTGATTTTTTAATAACTCATATTTTTTTATAAAGACCACTTTATAAATTTGTCTGATTTTGAAATAATGGAAATTATATAAAGAAATTAAATAAAAAAAATAAGGTTATTAATTATTGAATAAATTTATATAAATGTGTTTATTTAATTTTTTAAAAATTTATTTGTTGGTTTATTTGGTTAAATATCGCTGCACTAGAGCCACGCAATAAACTATGTGCAACGTTTCAGAAATTATTCTGAAGAAAAGGATCGAGGAGACATCCTAGTATTTTCGAACATGTCAAAATATCAGTATAAATATAATACATATATAAATGAAAATATCAATAAAATATAATATAAAAAGTCACATTAGGTCATGTCTGACCTGATGTGACTGGTACCTTACTCTTAAAACTTCTACACCAAAACTTAATTTTATTGTACTTACCTAATTTCAGAATTGGGATTTAAAATGACTTTATCCTTAGACCACTCTAAGTTGATTGGTTTTTCTCCATAAGCTTCGCATTGAATGTTTAGAGAATCTCCTTTTGTCACTCTATGCACACGAAATGGGGTCTTGAAATGCGCAGCCACTGGAAATAAATGCAAATCAATATGCTAATAATAGTAATAATCAATATTGATTTCGTCTACCCAATACTGTTTTGGTTTTACAAATTGATTAATTATATTTTTTTAGATTATAATATTCCAGTGAGGGGTTACGAAAGAAATTTAAATATATACTACAACGTTTGTATTTTAAATCTGCCACATGTTGCATTCCGTCATTTAGCCGTTGACACTTTTAAAAATTATTACGACCTTGCTTCAAAATTTGGTACCCATATAGCTGCAAAAAAAAATTGGGTGTTTATTTTCACCATTTTTCGGTGCTACCACGGATAATATTTAATTTGATAAAATACAATTTTTAGATTATTGTATTCCAATACGGGGTTACAAAAATTAAATATATACTACAACGTTTGTATTTAAAATCCGCAATGTGTAAAATTCTGACAATTTGCCGTTTACTCTGTTAAAAATTATTACGACCTTGCACTAAAATTTTGTACCCATTTAATTGTAACCATTATTAGGTGCTCAGTTTCACCATTTTATGACTTCCATGATTACCATTTACTGGTAAAACTTTGCACCAAAATAGCTACCCCCATTAAAATTTAGATTATATCAAATATTCAAATATTTTACCTTCCGATCATAAGATTAATACTTTTTTTCTCATATTAGTCACGGCATGGGCTCGAACCAGTAATCCCCTGATTACAAGCTAACAGCCTTTACCCACTGTGCAACTGGGACACAGTATCCATGTCTGTGGGTTTGTTGATGTAGATTCAGCGAAGGTTTCGGTTGCAGTTTAATAGCCCAGCAAAAAAAGTCTGCATGAAACCTTCATAAAAATTGTCAAATTTAAGGTTTTTTAAAGGATATTGAAACAAAAAACTGCAGTTTTTTTAAAGATTTTAATTTTTCTTCATTAAACATATTAAACTATCTGCATTTTCCCTTCATGATTAAAAATTAAAGGTTTCTTGCAGGTTTTTATGAAGTTTTTTTACAGTTTTTATGAAGGATATTGAAACAAAAACCTTTAATTTTATAGATCTTCAAAAAACCTTCAGTATTCCTGCATAAAACCTTCAATTTCAAAATTTAGATGAAGGTTTTATGCTGACTTTTTTTTGCTGGGAGATTGAACGATTTTTTGGTAAAAGCTGCGCTATTCTCGATCAAAGATTTTTGGTTTAACCTAGATTGCACCATAATTATGTAAAAGTTGCTGCAGAGCACTAATATATGGCGCAACGTTGAACTGAAAGATTTAAAAATTTAAAGAAAATTGTACATTATAAAAATGGATTTCCAAGCAATCCAAATATAGCTGAAAAATAAATTTTCAAATTTTTGAAAATCAAGTTTATCTCAACTAGCAGCATAAAACGCAAAATCACGATAATGTTTTTCCCTTGGAAAATATTTTAAAGGGCCATTGTTGCCGGATAAGTAGGATCAATATTTAAAGAACCAATTTTTCTACACCGGAGTCTATTTTCCTAAAAACATTTTCCTGACAATTTTAGCCGGCCTCCTTTCACGTAGAGCATTTACGAATACGTCGATAACCCGCTTTAAAAGATGCCAAGTTTTCAAAAGGCGGTGGAGCACAACTTTCTCTACGGATGAATTTTTCATGCCGAAGAATTTTTTTTTCTCCCTTCCCTTCCACTCACGTCCCATTTATGGGACAGATAGGAATGGAAATAATAAGAAAAAAATAATGAAAAGGGAAGGGTTGAGTGAAAACTCGCGGAAGAACTGTCACCCTAGTAGTGAAACACAATGGGGGATCAGAATATGAAAATATACATTTTTTAGAACCTATCTTTGGAACCCCCGTCGGGCTATCGGGAGGGGGGGAAAGTAATTCTTATCGACTAAGTTAGACGCGAATTTGAGAATTTGGAAGTGAATTTTTAGTCCAGGTAAAAATGCGGAGTTTGGGAATTTTTATAAAAATACTTCTGGATTGGGTATGCTGCTTTTGATGGTATTTTATTCACCAAATAGGAATTTATAATAAAAGATTTTCTATATACTATTCAATATAGGTACTCAAAAAGTAAAATGTACTTATTTTTAAGTACATTCGATGCATATCATAGCTCCGAATACATAAGTTTCATTTTTGAAAAGACATGTACACAGAAATGAGTAACATTAATAAATATAGCAGTTGCTTGCCTACACAGGATGCCTTTATAAATACATTTCAATAAATATCAGCAATTACAACCAAGACTTTCCGGAAATCGAATCCAGATCCTCAGGCACCGCAGCCCATTGTCTTATCCGTTGTAATACCAGGGCGACGTGAAGAAATTGTAAAAAGAAGAAATGTTAAAATGGTGTGCCAAAAGAATGGGAAGAAAGATAAGTTGTTATAACTCAGTTTCCATTTAAGCAATCGACATAAAAAAATATGGAAAACCATCTCCTGAACAACTATTTAAATTTTGTTGAGACTGCTTGAACAGATGCTGAGATCACCAATATGAAATCACACTGCTCATTATTAAGAAAGTATGATTGCTTAAAATTGAGTACGTCATCGATCATTTACGATACAATTGTACTCAACGAAAAACGAGTATGTCCAGGTACTCATTTTAAAGCACCTTTTTTTACATTATGCTTTTGATAGCATTTTGTTCATCATAACGGAAGGCATAATGAAGTGTTTTCTATAGCTATTTCAAAATGTGTTATCGGTATTAATATCAAAATGTAGCATTTATAAGATTATATTTATTACTCCGTTTTACAATATTTTTCACATATTATGGTAAGGTACAACATAAGATAAATCTCTTTAGAATATTTTTTTTCGAAAAAACATTAAAATTGTTTGATCGGGAACAGTTATTTAAACATATAAGCAGAGTAAACAAGTTTACAATTAAATATAATACTTGAAAATGTTAGATGTATAGTTAAGGTGGGTAAAATGTATTATTACCTTTCCATATCTGGACATTTGGATTTGTCACTTGATATATCTTTAATTAATTGACCATAATAAAAATAAAAAAAATTGCCGTTGACATACACTCAAACCTGTTTTTGTGCGGTCTTTTTTTGTGCGTTTTTTTTGTACGACTTTTTTTGTGCAATTTTTTTTGTGCGACTTTTTTTGTGCAATTTTTTTTTGTGCGATTTGTTTTTGTGCGGTATATGAAAATTTCAATTAAATTGGAACATAATTGATTATCTGGTTACCGATATATATACAAGCGCCTAGTGATACAACAGTCGTCGCAAAAACTGATCACTGACTACATGGTAACTGAAAAAAAGTCAACTCTAAACGATAGTGCGAGGTAGTATCTTCAAGTGACGAAAGCGATTTTGAACCAAGTTCGCGTATTGTCAGACTACGAAGGATAATGGTTATACGTTTTGAAAAGTTTTGTTTGTGTAAAATAAGTACATATGTAAATAAAATATTTTAAAATGTTCACATGTGTATTTTCTAAATCAGATTCCAAAAGGTTTGGCGAGATTACAAGTAGCTGTCAAGCCTCGTGTCTGGATTTCGTTAAAAAAAGCAATTCCTAGTTATTTCGTAAGGTTTTGAGTTATTTTTAATATGAAACATTTTTTATGGGGTCCCTATTCACCGAATAAAAAAATATTTTTTAATTGTGTTGCGAAAACTATTTTTTATAGCTACTTGTGAAGTTTTGTGCAAATTTTTTATGCGTTTTTTATGCGGTCCCTATCCACCGGTTTCAATGTATTTCTTCGGAAAATTGTAATATATAAAAAATTATCAAATCATGTGCTGGAATTATTATAACTAAAGATTATTACTAAATCATTTTTAAAACTCATGATAAATCAGGCCGCAATTTTAAAAACTTTTGGAATATCACTTGATTAAAAACCTTGAATTAGAAAATATTTCTTTTTTTTCCCTGTATGACAAATTTTACCTAGGGTTTTAGAATAAAATTTATTTAATTTTCTTAAAATTAATATCTAATGATAAGTGCATATTCAATAAATTATAAACCATTATTCGATACATCTTAATATACCAAAATGTTTTTCTTTAAAATAATATGTTATTTAAATGAACTAACATACATTTATGAAGTTTTTATCAATATTCAAAATATATCCCCAAGAGAACATGAAAGATGCCTTTTGATCTAGGAATCACAAATTATTTTACACACTAAAATGATAAATCTACACTCTAAAATTATTCAAAATTACAATTTTATAAAAAAAAATTATCAAAAGATTTAATTTGAGTGCTTAATCACATCTAATATCACAAGATTTCACGATCCTCAACCCCTATCTAAAACCCATAATAAAATAAAACTCAAAATTTTTCCATTTACAATCCCTCCAATGACAATTAGTGAAAGTGGGGCACACCTTAGAGAACCGTCCTACAAAAGATAACATAATTTACCCTCAATTTTTTACATAAATTACCCTTCTCTCATCCACTTTTAATTACATTTAACCATGCTCGCATTATTCCGTATCTGATTCAAGCGACATTTGAAGGCCAGAGACTTAGCCCTAATGACTATTTGATGGAATTGTAATCCAAATGATTAGTTCGTTAACATTAAAAGGGGGTAAAATAGTATTTTCTTTGCTATTTTGGTTCTTTTACATTTATCCTTTCTTGAATGCACTCATTGAAAGAAATCGAGGAGGATTAATTAGTTTCGAGCGGTTCTTAGAGTTAGTGTTTCCTGCTGATTTGTTAATGTTTTTTTTTTGCGTTTCTGCGCCATGCCGTTTTTTTTATGGGGGACGTTATTTCTTTCTGACAGACGTTTTTTTGTCCTTCTATTTCTTGAGAAACGTTTTATTTATCTTGGTAAATTGGCACTGGAGTGAAGGGAAATCCGAGGGTCCGATAAAACCTTTATTGAAGGGAGGTAATAAGAATTGCTCAGGGCATTTTTATTTATATTTTTTCTGTCTTAATAGGAATTAATAAATTGGAAAGGTTTGAATAGAAAACACTTAATGTTAGTTTCTAACATTCCAAAACTTTTCAAAAGTATTTAAGCTTATTTTATAAGGTATTCTGAAAGCATTTATACAAAATAAAACAGTTTGCTTAGACTGCAATAAATTAAAATTTCAAGATATAAAATATGTTCTAGGAATGTATTTATATTTTAAATGATTTGTTATTTAAATATAAAGATATTACACATTTTTGGGTGATAATTTTAATATTTGAGGAATTCGTGACTCTTTAAATTTTTAGAGATATTTATTTACATTACAGAAGAATATAAAAATGTTTTTCTTCTGCATTTTTCCATTTATTAATTTTTTTAAATATATTTTTTCGTGAAATATATTTTTTAATTATATCTCAACTAATATATATGTTGCTAAATGAAATATTTTTTATGTATTTAAGGATTGGGTATATTTCAGGAAAAAACTGAAAATATCATGATTTATTGTAAAATATTATTATTTTTAATTATTTTAAAGTATATATTTTCAGGCTTCAGGAATAAAAGAAACACTTTTTTAATGATTAAATATATATGGAAATTACATGCACGTATTTACAATAGTTTTGTTTTACGTAAAACGTTTTTCAGTTTCGTTTATTGGGTGTAATTTGGCAAAACGCGTGTAATGCAAATATGTAGTGCGCTTGCCTAGGTGGTATCTACCAGTAAATGTACCAGTAAAATTATGCGCTTTGTTTACGTAACGCCAATAACAATTAAAACATAAAATTCTCTTTCGCGATGGGGTTGTGATGGAAAAAAAAAATCTGAATATACCGGCGTAAATGCTAAAATTCGACCCAGAAAGGATTCGAACTACAATTCAATGAGATCACTCAACCACTTCAGAACGGACTCCGCTCTGATGCGCGATCAATTACCACTCCCGCTCGTGATGTCTTATGTGTAAGGGGATTGTCAAAATACACAACAGAATGCGAATTTATTCAAATGAATAATTTGTTGGTTTAGGCTTTGTTTTTATTCAAATAACTATAAGTAAATAACAAATAAATTATCAAAGTTTATAAATTAAAAAAAAAAAAACTTGTTTCAATTTTTTTTTTTTTTTTTTTTTTTTTGCGGAACAATGAACGTCTATGCAGAATGGTTGGTTATACTGGTTATGCTGAATTAAGCTGGGATTCGAACTCTCAAAGTTCGGCCCCGAACTGCTCGGAAATCGCGTAAGTCTCTCGGCTATGATATCTCCATTGAAAAAAACATGTTAATACCTCATAAAAAGATTTGAATCCGAACCTGCATAGATTTAGCGATTAAGTAATTTAACAGGTTAATACTAATTCGAAATATTGTCTTTTGTAGAATTTCACATCACACTACATTTAATAAATAATTTCGAAATTTATTAAAATATGGGTTATGAAAATATACAATTTAATTTGATTAAACCATACTAAAGTTACACACAAATGCTGTTACATATAACACAGAGAACATAAAATTTCGCCCACATTGTTTAAAGATGTAGCTAAACAACGAATAAATTTTTTTGTAAAAATGTATTTCTATAATTTCATTTAGTAGTTATAAATTGCCACCAAGCCTTAACGGTACAGCCTTGCATCGCCTCCCTCCTACTATTTGTGATTTTCTACAATCCCATTATGCATTCCAAATATATGCACAACTCAACGACCCCTCATCCCGCACACAATGCAACAAACTCAGCCGAGTAAATGTTAGCACAAACGCCCACTCGGTCCCGCGCTAATTAGCGCCCAAGCCGAGCAACAGTTAGCATCCTAACGAGAATCGGAACAGGACACGGACGTCCACTTACCGTGAACGGACAGTTTGACAACGGTGCTTAGGTCGGCACCGACGTTGTTGGCCGCCTCGCACAAGTAGTGACCCCTGTCCTCTTCGGTGAGGTCCTTGATGCTCAAGGAGCCGTTCTCGAGCGTCTGGATGTGGTAATTGCTGATGATGGACTTGAAGTTTCGGCTGGCCGAACTGTCTCCTGTTTCGAAGAAACAAAGGGGAAATAAAAGGGGGGGATCTTAAATAAATGGGGATTATTTTGGTTGATAAAATTTTGAGGATATTTTAAAGTTGTATTAGATGCTATGGGTAATTTTTGCTTTTGGTGCTGATGTTTGGTTTTGATGGTTTGGTTTTGATGTTTGGGTGCTTTTGTTTGTCACACGGAATCGAATCCGGGACGTTGTTCCGATATTGTACCGGTAGGGATAAAGCAATTTCTCGAGCAGAAGTGGGAGTATCGGGTATACGAAGTGTCCACTACAGTACCCTCCTGCCAGTGAGTTGGACAGGGGAACGAATGGAGAGCACCCGCGAAGCATATCACGTGGGTGAAGATAATGTGGTGGTAGATGTTTGCAGATTTATATATAAACTGTTATTTTCTAGTTAGACCGAAGTAAGATATGTAACATTATTAATATTTACGCAAAACACTATATTAAATGAGCATTTTGGCATTTAAAATAAAAAATAACTTGACACATAATGTTGATAATTTTTGATAATTGGTTATTTAATTGATAATTTTTCATATTTAGTTGGCGCAAATACTGTATGTCTTAGACATTTTAAAGGGTATATGACTTTTTTTCTTTAATTTTTCAAGTATCATTATTTTACCATGTATGTGTGTAAATCATATAACATAATTACATATTCACACATTAAAAAATTATATATATATATATATATATTTAAAAACAATACAAATTAACAAAAAGTGATGTTTCTTATCTGTGATACGAGTCAAGAAAATATTTTCTGAGAAACTATGGTTTTGCTATTTTATAAAAAAAAGACTGTGTTGAACAAACTGTCTGCACATAATTTTGTTATTTGCAATTTTTTTTTTAATTTGTTTAAAAAAATGTAACTATTTAAAAAAAAATACTAAAAAACATATAATCTATCTATTACTAATCTGGCAAGGAAATATAAAGTAATATGCTTGAAAATACATTGCAAAAAATTTGAAACAGTTTTTTAAATAGATATGAATTAATATCAATTTTAATTTGATCAAACATGAAAAAAGTCATCACTGAGAAAATTAGTTCAAAATTATGTATTCAGGCAATTTTCGACCAAAGCTTAATATTGATTCGCAAAAAATAATTAGTTTTACCTAACGTAGAAATATATTTTTAAGTCGTTTAATTTAAAAATGAAGTGGACTATTTCTTAAAACAAAACAATACTTTCGGATATTTTCGATGATTATGTGTCCCATACGAACTTAAATTAGTAATTGCCTAAAGTGTGCGTTTTATTTTACTCATTTGTATTTTAACGCAATTTCATTGCTAACACATATGCCAATATTCATATTTCGCTTATCTTGTATTAGTTAATAATAGATAGTTAATAATAGAATAAAGAAAAACATTATTCCATTGTTAACCATCGACCTTTATATGTTAAACGAATTCAATCTTCTTAAATATTAATAGAAAACATTTTATCTGTCTTTATGTATTAGTTTGGTTGACCTTTGAGACGTAATCCTCAAATACAAAAATAAATAGTTCACGCATAATTTAGGCTAAGAATGTTTATATCTCTTCTAGAGCCCTTGACTTCCCTTTCTTTCCTAAATGGCAAAAGTTTCTTATCAGAACTGCATAAACGTTGAGATAGTTTTGGCCTCAAACTCTTCCCATCCAGGCCAAAAAGAAATACTGCTTATGTATTCGATACTAAACCTACTGTCACTTCTTACTGGCGAGTAAACATGTCAATCGCAACTTTCCGACGTTTTATGAGACAGTTCTTTTGGTCATCTGAAAGAAATGTTTTAATCTTCGAATTGATTATTGTACGCTTAAGAAGTAATATTTTATTTTTAAGTTTTATGTCCTACACATTCCGATATTACTAATGAAAAACTAAACCAGTAAACAAAAGTTATGCCATAAGTAAATTAAGAATCATTTCCTTATTTCCTTGTTGTTCCTTTTAACTAAAAACTACTTTTTTTATATTTGGAAAACTTCTTTAATCTTTGTAAACAATTAAAATTATACAATTAAGAAATAAATAATATGAATATATACATTGAAAGCGCAGAAAACTTATCATTTTAATATGATTAAAACCAAAAATATATAGTTTATTATTTATCATTTTCTTATCAATTAAAAAGTCAAATTTATTATATAAATATCTTAGATTTTAGTTCATAAGAAACTATAATATTTCATAGTTTACAAATATCTATCTATCTATCTATCATATATATATATATATATATATATAGATAGATAGATAGATAGATAGATAGATAGATAGATAGATAGATAGATAGATAGATAGATAGATATACATGTTATTTAACATATAAAAATAATAAAGAAAAGTTGCGAAGGAAACAAATACATTGGATTGGCCTATATCTTGACTTTTTTTCAATTAAGTTTTCACAGTTAAATTTAATTATTTATCGGGATATAATGTGGTCAGAAATTATTAATATAAAATAAAGAATAAGTATTTGATGACTGACTCAAAATTTTAGCTGTAATTTATGAAACTTAGTTGTTAACCGCGAATGATTTTTTTAATACAACAATTTCAAGCATAATAATACTAATTATTCACTTGTTTAAATATTACAGAAATAATGAGTAGTTTAAGTTAAGTGTTTTGTAAGGCTTATTTTTGCAAGACTGATTTAATTTAAATCAAATATATATATTTAAAGTATTATAGTAATAACCTCATGATTAAAAGATATGTATATATCTTTAAGAATATAATCAAATATTTTTGTTATATATAGATAAAATGTCATTAAGTTAAAACACTTCTAATATATTACATATTAACACCTTAGAGGATAATCTAAAGTTACCAAAGTTAAACAGAAGTGATGATTTCGATCATTATACATTAGCAGTTATAACTCATTAAGTTAATTGGTAATTGTTCTTTAATAACCAACTTAAACAATGGCGTTTATGTAAGCAAATCTTTCCTTCGACAATATTCGCTATCGCCGAAGATTACCCGTTGAGTCTATAATTAATCACATTTGCCTAAAGCTTAAAAAGTTTGCTGGTAACTTCAATAAATTGCTGTTCTTAAAGTTATGACAGGTTATCTTAGTAATTAATTTGTGTTCGGAAAGAAGGGAAGTAAGCACACACAAGCGTTTTGAGTTCAGTTTGGAAAATTTCGCTTTTTTTTTTAAAGATGGAAGTCCGTAATTTATCAGGAATACTTTCC
The DNA here is from genome assembly GCA_963932185.1 of Troglohyphantes excavatus. Taxonomy (NCBI): domain Eukaryota; kingdom Metazoa; phylum Arthropoda; class Arachnida; order Araneae; family Linyphiidae; genus Troglohyphantes; species Troglohyphantes excavatus. The sequence goes on along the minus strand of OZ010674.1, from coordinate 51,544,537 downwards.
TTTCAGGTAAGTCGCGGTGTTAAAAAGAGAGAATGATATTTTTGAATTTTTTTTATTTCTCTTTAAAATTGATGCCTTGGGATATTTAAAGACGTTGGGAAGATATAAGTTTAAAGAACTGGTGTTGAAATTTTGTGTTAGTTTAAATTTACAGAAACTGATATTTTTATTATCCATAACATATTGGGTATTTTATTTGCTCTAAAAAATTACAATTTGTTTTAACCATAAATCGAATGAATTTTTTAATATGCTACTGGATTGAAATTGCTGGAAAATTTTCAGATAAAAATCGCTAATAACATTTTTAACAAATACTTAAACAAATATGGAGCTTCTGAAAATATTTTATTTAATATAATACCAATGTATGTCTTCTATTCTGAAGTTGTAAGGGACTGGGATGATAGAACATATATCAACATTTCAAATATAAGATATTGATTTAACAACATATTCTATGGTTTGGTATTTGTAGAATCATAATTAAATTTAAAAAAGTATTTGGGCATGTTTTAAGCAACACTAATTACATTTTAACATATACAATTTATTATTTTCGGATGTATATATATATATATATATATATATATATATATATATATATATATATATATATATATATATATATATATATATATATATATATATATATATATATTTAATATGTAGGCACGAAATCAATAATTTTATTCATTCAGATTTACCAATTTACTAAATGTAAATGAGCTTTAATGTATTTTATTTTGAGTTTTAAATTGCATACCATATATTAACATATCATAAGAAGGAATTTTCACATTATTATTGTCTGATAGATCAAAATATTTATTATTGTGACAAGTAATTAATATAATTGCTATAACGTATTACATTTAAATTACTTTCTATCTCTTACATGTATTCATTCATTCAAACTTAATTATGATTAAACTTTAACAGATAATCTGTTAAACTAGCAAAAATCCTCCTAATCTCACCTGAAGCTTTTTTCCATCTAATTAGCGGCTGTGGATATCCTTCAGCCTGACAGTCAAACACGATTGAGTCACCAACGACTGCAGAAGCATCAATGGGCTCAACTCTCCATCTTGGTGGAACTGCAAGCAATACAAGTTTATTAATTAAACAACAAACTGTAAGGACTTGAGCTAACTGTAATTTACTTCTTAATATTATTAACATTAAAATTAAATGGGGGGGGGGGTAAAACAACCGATGGAGTATTTAATTCAATCTTCTTTTTTAGTAACAATTTTGAGTTTCGCTCCGTTTCCACATCATATATTTTTTTCGTCAAAATAAGGAAAGCAATTGTAAATCTGCATAACACAGTACAAATAATAAAATCAAACTACCGTATATACTCGCGTATAAGCCGAGAAATTTAAGTCAAAATTTTCATCAAAAAGTAGGGGGGTCGGCTTATACGCGGGTCATTAAAATTTCTGATATAATTTGCCTTAAATGGGAAAAGGAGAGAAGTTGAAATTAGCGGAATCTTCTGAAAACGCCCCGACACATTTCCGAGATCGACTAATCAAACTAATTCAAGTTCTACTTTCAAGTCCTTTATCTCGTAATTAAAAACTAAATATTTTAATAAGAAGTATATATTCATCCATAAAGTAGTAGCATTTCCATCCGAGATGGATAAAAAAAAATGTTCATACGTTTTTAATAGCGACAGTAGTCAACGATGTTGACAGAAAATAGTTGACGTTTTCTAATTTTTTAAATCTTTACAAAACGATGTTAAGGATTATAAATTGCACATTATGGTATTTATGTTTGTGGTTTAAAATATTTTATTTGATAATAAAGGAGATTTAATTTAAGAAGTCCTATGGAGGTTTGAAAGACACCAGAACATCGCGAATGGTACATACTTTTAAGCCCGATGCGAATCGTCACGAACTTCGGGGAAGGCCGTTTCTCCAGCCACTTTCTTTAAACTTTTAATTTCTAGGCTTAAATATTTATTTTTCTAATTAAAATTTCACTCTTTTCTCGAGGATTTGCCGATTTTAATCGGAATTTTTCATGTACGAAAATACAACTCGGTTTATACGCGAGTTTCCGATTTTGGACAAAAAATCGGCCTAAAATTAGGGGGTCGGCTTATACGCGGATCGGCTTATACGCGAGTATATACGGTAGTGTGTGAAAAGCTAGTTAAACGTATTTCGTATAACAACTAACAATGTCGTGACGTACGAAAGTTACTTCCCTGGTGCTGAAAGAGTTAATATATCTATGAGTAATTCTATATAGTTATATGAGAAGTTCAAAATGAAGGTTTATTCATTATAGCCATTTATTTAATTAAACAACAGGATGTTACATATTGTAAAAAAGCCATCAAATGTAGTTGATACAGAAATATATTTTAATTTATTTAGGCCCTGATCACATACAAGTAAGAAATACTATATTTATAAAAGAACTGAACTATGTTCATTTTTAAGATAAAAACTCGTCTTATAGAACATTGCGTTAAGAATATTAAAATACAAATGCAACGTTAAAATACGCAATAAAAGTCCGTAGTAATCCGTCCGGATTAGTACGGACTTTTATTGCGTATTTTAACGTCGCATTTGTATTTTATTGTTCATTTCTATTAAGTAAAATGGAAATTAAGAAAAAAAACTTGCCGAGTAAATTTACGAAATATATATTATCCTTTCAAAAACTCTTAAGACCTACGTCTTAAAAAAAGAAGATTTTATCAATGCATGAATTAATAACCGCAGGTCTGAATGAAATTTTAATAAAGAGTTTTCAAACCACCCCAACCAAATAATTCATTGTTCGATATACCCATCCATTCTTTTTGAATTTGGCTACTGTCCAAAACACAATTCCAACTACCTCCAGCCGACTTGTTTGACAAATGAAAAATATTAATCTGCCAATAACCGCTCAAAGTATTTAAAAATCAATTCTCCGAGAACCATAAATTAGGAACCCTTTCATGAAACACAATCATTAGTGGGACGCCTAAGTCTTTAATCTTTCCATTCGTGTACAAGGAAAAGGGAATGTCGATAAAAGGTATTTAGGGGATCCTAAATTTTCGTCAAATTCTCGGGGGCTAAGATAGAGAAGAGAAAAAAAATATATAAGAAAGTAGCGGATAGAAACAAAGATAAAAGTAGGTCTCCAGAAATCGGTAGCAGCGTCAAACACACCTGCTGCTTTGAAGACGAGATACTTGTATTGGCGCCAGATGGCGCTTGCGAGCTCGTTAGTGATAGAGTCACTTGTATAAGTAGGCTTTGTAAGGGAGCGGGGCAAAATACTTCAAAGTAAATTTGCTTTGTTGATACTCTTTGTTTTGTTTTGGAAGTATCAACGGTAATGTCACCTCTTAGAGTGTTATATAAAGGTATTGATTCGATCTCGAATTGTTTTTCTATTGTACTCTTTTTGATGGGATTTTCAGATGAAAAGAATTTTGTGTCTTTGAACGAGTTCTTGCGTGTATAATTCTCTGGTAATGTATAAATGGTAAAAAGAAAATATCAAGCTTAAAATGTCATAATCATTTTGTTTAAACACATTCCTTTATTTTTAAGACTGTTATTTACTTTTTTTTAATATTAGTTTAATGTAAACCCAAGTGTTCTTAATGTTATTCCTACTAATATTCCCAGGCCAATCATGAACAATGTACTGGTGTTTTAAAATTATTTTACTTAGTTATAATTTCAAATTACTTTCATATATTATTACGAAAACAAGATATTTTATAATTTTTATTTAAATGCGAATATGTTTGTCTAGTGGAATCTATACTTTTATTTATTTATTAAAAAAAAGGTATATTTGTAAACCTTTACTGTGAAATTGTTCGACAGTTTTTGACGTTAATAATTTTATTTAAACTTTTGACAAGCCTGAAAACAAAGACAAATGATACATTAAAAAATCGAAATATTTCCTTTTTTGTAGAATGTCTTTATGAATATAGGTTATTGGTTTAATTTGAAACAACATCAACATTACATTAATTCAAACAGAATTTACTTAATATTTTCAATGATACATAATCAAACATGTCACCTTATTATATTTGTCAAAATAATATATGTAAATAGTTTGCTAAATGATATATTATCCTAAATGAAATGTGCCATCATTTAGAACATACAATTAAAATAAAAGATATCTATAACCAGTGATAAAAATATATGTGAGATTTCTGATAAAATATTTCACTTATTTTATTTAAAAATATGTTTTTTTTGCATCTTAAATACATGAAACGACAGTGAATTTTTAAATATGTTTGGGAATTGTATATTACGAATTCAATAAGTAACATCATTACATTTATTACAATAAATATCACCTATACCAGTTATATTTTTTATCTAAATACGCTTGTTAAATTATATTTGATATATATAACTTAAATACACGTTGTATACTTATATACTTCTTTAAAAAATAGTTGGTTTCATTATAAAAAAAAGTTAAATAATTTTATAAAAACAATATAATTGGATCTGGAAATATATTCTATAATATATAAAAATTGCATACATACAACACACTATCACTTTATAATAATATTAAACTTTTATTTTTTTAAAACGCATACATTTAATAGTCAATGCAATATTTTAACTTTTTCATAAAAAAATGCATAATTAAAACTACCATGATAAAATACTAATTCCAAAAAACAAACCAAACTAAATCACTAGTGATTAATGGATTCAATTAAAAGAACCATTTACTAAATAAAACAGTCAAAGCACAAAAAACAGCTAAAAATAAAACTTTTTTATGTTCGTCACTACAACAAGGCCCCGAAATTGATTACTATTACGTCACGATACCCTGGAACTCCGTAGATTGCATCAGATAATATTTATTAATGGTCTTATTACTGGAGTAAGATGAAATTAATTCCATACAGTCCATAGATTTAGTGGGTTTTTTCGCTAGGATAAATTTTATATTTTCTTTGCTCTGTAATTGATTTCGTGTAATGACCTGGTTTCGGAGATTTCCCAACACTTCTTCATTCCGAAATAAATCCTTTGGAAATAGAAAATAAGACCGGATTCTATTCTGCATTAAACGATTTATTTTCATCTGTAATATGTAGAAAAATGAGATTTGTATTTTTTTTTTCGCTTTGGATGTATGGATGCTTAATCAAAATGGAGTTTACAGACGTGATATGAAGTGAAATTAATTATGAAACTTAATTATAATTAAATTGGGTATTTTTTATTTATTGAAATACAAATAGATAATGTAGGTTTTGGTTTATATGTATATTTAATGATAACATGTGTTGGAAAATTGAATTAAAATTAATGGTTTATTTGTTGTTGTTTCATAATAAATATTTAATTTGAATGATTGTCAAGATGAATGATTTTTAAATTATAACTTTTTTTGCTTAACCAACCACGCTGCTGCAAACTTGTGGCATTCGGCCATATATATATTGATGTAAGAGGTTACTGATTAAGGAAATAGGATTGATAAACGGTTCATCGTCGCTCCCGATGAAAAAAAAATATATGTATGTCTTAAAGGAGATTAACCCACTGAGGCTCACACGAGTTTTTAAATTTAAACTTATTTTCGACGCTTGAAAAAAATGTAAATATATTTTCCTGAGCAGGCTATTTTATTTTATTTTTTAATTAATTGTAAAGATATAGCTTGTAAGGCTATATCTTAACAATTAATTTAAAGGCTTCAGGTGAACCTGAAGCATTTAAATTAAAAACAAAAATATTGTAACATGGAGTATTTGTATGAATTTAAGAATCGGGGTCATGCATTGCTCGAAAATCTTGAGATCATTTGACGAATATATATGGCATGACCGTCAGAGGGTAAAGCCAATGGTTGTATTGTGTAAGCTGCATCCTTTTTCTTTCTATTAGATGATGCTCTATCCATGCGGAAAAAAAAATTCTAAATATAATAAATGACGAAATACGTGAAATTTAATAAATCAGTTAGTTTATGATATGCAATTGTCCTAAAATAATTACTGAATTCAGAATATTCCTTACTTACGGGAACATATAAACCCAGCACATTTATTATCATTGATTTTTCAAATAAGGTTTTTATTTTATATTTAAGGGGACACAGTACCCTAAAAATAATCAAAACATCGAATTTTTTTTATTAGCTTAAATTACTCTTCCAATATTTCTAAACATGTATGAAAATTTTCAGAGTTTAATTTAAAATATTTAAGAAGTTATTCGCATTTATATTGAGTGACAGCGGCCTAAATGTGCACTTCAGTTCGGGCAAGTTAACGTGCTAAGATGACAGCCATATGAAACATTGATTTAATCTAATTTTTTTTACATCGAAGTAAGAGTTGATGTGAAGTAATAATTCAACGGTATCCATGATTGTTATTCTCGTGTTGTTTATAAGGCTGAACTAGATGCGCGCGCGTTCTATGCGCGCATGCGATGGAATGCCACCAAATCTAAAAAAGAAGAGATTACGTACAAAGCTGGAGGATTTTAATTTTTTTTTTAACTTTTAAATTGTGAGTACTTAAATGTACTTTCATGTAAATGAATAGAGAACTCTAAAATTAAACAGAAAATTGCTTGTACTTATGAAATTATATATATTTTAGTGTTTTAGTGAAAAATTAATTGAAATTTAAGTTGAAAAGCAGTTCTCCCAAAATTAAAAAATCACCAAGTACAAAAGTATTTGCTAATAAATATACTTATCTTGATGCAAAGTATGATATATTTTGATAACAGCATGATACATATACCATACATACCGTTTTTTTACATTTGAAATCTTTAAATCACTTTTTCTCAGTGTTCAGTTTTCACGCATTTTACTTTATATGAAATGCTAAGGCTTTTTTTGTAATAGAGATAGATATTCAATTTTTTTAATGAATGTTATCAGATATGTGTTTAACATAATTGGGTATGGAATAAGCCCTAGGACAAATAGTTTTATTTTTAAAAATAATTCAAACAGAAAATTTCAGATTTTTAAGGTTTTTTTGGCTTTTGAGAAGAAAAAAAATTATATAAAATCTAATTTTAGTACTATTTATTATTCAATACCCAGTTTTGTTTATTATATTTCAAGGAATACAAAAACAAAATTTAGTGACTAAAACTTAAAAAATAAAAAAGTAGTAGGAAATTTAAAAAAACGCAAATTTTTTAAAAAAAATTAATTTTGAATTTATTAAAAAACTTTTTTGAATTTTTTTAAACAATTTTGTCATTAATTATATATTAAAGTATTTTGCATTCAAAAAATAATAAAAAATATTGAAAATAAAAAAAAAATGTGAAGGGGTACCGTGTCCCCTTAAAATAAAAAAGCAGGCAATATGAATAAACAAAAATATACTTTTGAAATATTTATTATATTACTAGGTCAATTAAATTTATTACATTAAAAAAAAACCTCCAAATAAAATAATATTTCAATTATTAAGCTTACTTACCATTTACTAACATGGTTGCAGTGAAATTTGATTCTCCAGCTGAATTCTCAGCTAAACATGTATAGTTTCCATTATGACTTCTGCCAACGCTATTGAATACAAGCGATGATCCCAGGTGACCCATCGAACTCTCATCGATGTTCAACATCTTTTTATTCAGGGACATCCCATCTTTCAGCCATCGTATACTGATCGGGGGATCCCCAGTTAAAACGCTACATGTCACAATAACATGGTTTCCCTCCGCCAGCATCTTTGGGAATGCAAACGGATTAATACGCGGTTTCTCTGAAAATAAAATAACAGTAATGTTGTCATAAATACATTTTCTGTTAAATAGTTTTATTATTTAAAAATTGTTTATTACATTTAAAATGGATAATACTGAAAACATATAATTTATTCAAGAGATAGTTAAAAATAGATTATTACTCATTATTTTGATGTTTAATTCCTTTTGGGCTTTTTCTCTTTGCTTGTTCACAGCTGTGCAGACATATGTTCCTTCGTCAGTTTCACGAGTTACATCTTTTATAAATAAGCTTCCGTTCGAATTGACATGTTGTCTTTCGTTTATTGGCAGCTCTTTCCCATCTATTAAAAACAAACTTATGGTTAAAAGTAAAAAGTTTCTTTCCATATGGTCAAAAATAAAGTACTAAACTTTAAAATATATATCCTATTGAAGAGTAGAACGTGTTTTACCTTCAAATTCGTTTTGTATTTAATACATTATTGTCTGAATAATATAAACACTATGCTCAACTTGTGGAATTAATCATATAATGTATATCCAAAGTTTACATTGTTATTTAACTTTATGCGTTCCCAAGTACCAAGCAAGATTGTTTTTTGGGGAAAAACAAATTAAAGTAACCGTGGTTCAACTAGCACTAGGCATCGTGTTATTTTAAAATGCAAGAAATGTGAATAATAAGAACAAAATACTTATGTAAAATTAAGGAAATTGAAATGAAAAACGTGTTCAGAAACAGTGAAAGTATAAAGGGAATCAAACAAATAAGGAAAATTCGTCTAGAGAAGGAGGGTTATATTGCATTACATTGCATTGCATTGCATCGAATTGTATTGTATTGTATTGTATTGTATTGTATTGTATTGTATTAGACTGAGGATTTTATTGGAATTTTTGAGAATTGGATGGAATTTCGTACATTGTTAAAAATGGGTACTTGAAAATAAGTAAAATGTATTACATTTTGAGTACGTTCGATTTTTATCATGACTCGGAATATATTAATTTCAATTTTAAAAAAAAGGCTACTCAAATCTGAGTGCAATTATTACGAATGAATATTTGCTTGCTGACTGGCTGCTTTACCATATTTTACAAACTTATCATTGATGTATAATACAACATAAACAATTTTCTATTAATAGAAATAACATAAATATTAAATTATAACACAATTACATGCAAGTTATATCGGGAATCCAACCAAGATACTCAACACCACAGTTCAGCGCCACATCTGTTACTCTACCAAGGCTTACTATCAGGATTTTTTAAAAAAAAAAAAAGGTATGTTAAAAATGGGGTGTACGATAATTGCGTTGTAATAACTCAGTTTCTATTTAACCGATATACATAAAATAAAAAGGAAAGCCTTTTTTCTGAAGAACTATTTTAAGTTTGTTAAGTATCATTAAGATCGCTTGAACACGAGCTGAGAATATCGATATTTAAGGGGACTCGGTACCCCAAAATCGATGAAAATGTCAATTTTTTTTTCGTTTAAAATAACGCTTCAACCTTTTAGCATGTTTTCTCAAAGATTCAAAACGATTGAATAAATATTAATCATATTATGAACGTTTTCTTCACTCATTATCCAATGTGTTACATGGAGAAAGTCATAAACAGAATGTAAAAATGGGTACATCTAAACAAACTAATGACAATGTATCAAATGATTGCTTCTACAAAACTGTTATAAAGATGTGTTACCTGCCAAACGCAAAATTCCAACGAAATTGTACACATCATCAGCTAGTTCAGATATCCCAAAGATACATTTGTAAACAAAAAGCGAGTCTGTGTTTTTTTTGTAAAATTTTGTATGTGAATACAACTTAGAATCCTATACTATGAAAAAGTCTATAAGTCTAAAGTCTATACTATGAAAAAGTCTTCACAATCTTTAGGATCAGACGAGAAATTAATTTACTGAAACTCTGTGTGTGAATTGATTTGCCCAAAAGACAAAAGAGGAAAAGGCGGTACACTGCAAAATCTCTTATTTTGCAATACTCCGCCACATCAGGGCTTTTGCACTCAAACTTGTAAATATTGCGATGCATAAAGATAAAAATTAATTTAAGAATAAATTAGGAGTAACTTATGCTGCAGCGTGCATTAATTTTACAGTGAGTGCCATGTATAAAACCACTAAAAACTTTTCAGATTTCCCAGCATTACACTCAACAATAAAGCAAATTATATATATATATATATATATATATATATATATATGCAGTCAATTTTTGTTTCATAATGTTCAGTAGGTAGTGGTTTGCTTAAAAATGTATTACAAGAATAAAAATTTGCTTGACAGTAAATTATTTTATTGTTTTTTTAAATTTTGCATGCATTGAATACTGAAAGTGACATTTTTATTTAAGGTTGCAGCAAAGTTAAATAATTGTTATTTGTCATTAATTTTACATAATTTGTAGGATATATATTCGTTATTTATGTGAAAAAATATTTCAGTTAATAGGAACATTTATAATAAAATATTTTCAAAACTGAAATCTTTAAATGCATTTATCTCAGCTTGCTGTTTTCGTGAACATACACTTACTTAAAATACTAAAACTCAAACAAATATGCATGAATTATCGTGAATTTTTTTGAACATGTACACAAAAGTATATTGAATAGAATTAGGGATGGAATTAGAAAAATATTAAAAACAACTTATTTAAAAAAATAAAATGTTTAAGAATTAAAGTTTTTTAAACAAAAATGGCCGATTTCTCACTAATTTTTGTTTTTCTCCTAAACTAAAATACTTATGCAAAATCCGATCCCTAAAGTTATTAAGGATAAATCAATACAGCTTACAAAAAAAAAAATTCGATGCAAAAAAATGGAATCTGTAGAAGAAGAAGCATTTTGAAAAACGCATTAAATCGTCAAAAAATTCAACAAAAATTTAATTTTTGAAAAACTTTGAAGAAATTTCAATTTTTTTTTCTTTTTAATCTTCTTTCCTGCATAGTTTACATGTAGTCATCACAAAAATATTTAATTTTATATCAAATTATAGGAAATAATTTTTGGGCTACTAAGTCCCCTTAATGACATTGTTATTTTTTTAAACTTGCATTTGAGTTCGTCATCGCTTCTGTATGATGCAGTTATACTTATAGAAAAGCGAGTGAGTTTAGAAACTCATTATAAGTTCATTTTTTTCCCAGTATATGCATTAATTGTTTTCCCGTATTTTATAAATAGGCGTTCTGGCACAAAGTTAAAAACATAAATGTACTGTTTATAAAATCAAAGCAAAAATCAAATGTCTTATTTAAAAGTTCCCAACATTTTCAAATATTCCAAAGTGTATATTGTATCTCATTCTTTTTCCAAACTTACCTGAATAAACAATACGATGCCTATTCACTCCCAGCTTATAGGATTGACCGATCATATACACTCCACAGGAACCCTCTTCTATCCTAAAAATCCATTTGCCGCACGGATCAGTCTAAAAGCTCCCTATTGAAATGTAGTACACGAATGAGGGATGTACTAGGACGGATTTACGGGGGTTCGAAACACCCTCTCTGTCTTAGAGGAAGCCCAATTCGTCTCGGATTACCTCTTCACCAAGTTTTCCTTTTAAGGAGAGACTCTTAGTTTTTATTGGCGTGGATTATGTACCTTGGGAAACTTTTCGAAAAAGAGTTAACTTCTCAGAAAAAGACGTACTATATTTAGAAAAGTAAGACTAGCACTAGACGGGAATAATGGGTCTTCTCCTATGGTCAGTTGAAGTTGGTTAATAAGATTAGATGTTATTTTAAAATACGTGTGTATTTTTGTTTAAGGGGGTCCGTTACCCAAAATTCACAAAAAAAGCCATTTTTTTTATATTTAAAAAATAATATTCAAACTTATCTTAATAACTCACAAAAAACTGCTTCAAAAAATTCCTATTACTTTTTTAGTTATGAATGTTTTAATGATGTGTTCCTATAACATAGTTGTATCATATGTAAACTTTAAAAGCAAATATCTCTGTTCGTGGTTTTGAAATTTAATGAATACTTAAAACGCTAACGCTAGTATACTTAAAATCATAATTTTTGTGTGTATAGCAAGATAAATATATTTTAAATAGATGTATGCATTCAGATTTCCTATTTTTACCATAATTTGTTTTTTAAAACCACTTAAAATGGAATTTTATTTTTTTTCGTCAATTTTTTTTCCAAAATTTCTAATATATTTTATTTTTTTAAAGTGATGTATCTGAATCAAAATTTGAATGCATACATCTATTTACATATTATTCAAGATCTTAAATAAAAAAAATTGCTTCAAAATATTGAAAAAAAAAAAAGAGTAGGAATTTTAAAATTGTTAAAAAATTTACTAAAATTTTAATTTAAAAATAAATGTGCAATTTAAAAAAAAATTGAGCGTCTTGTAATGGTTTTTTATGCATATTTAGAAAGAGAAAAAAAATTGGATTGTACAAGTATAAAAATAAAAAAAAAATGTCGAAGGTATCGGACCCCCTTAATTAATTTGATTAAATTTTATTAAATGGCGCCCTACACATTGAGCTAGAATGTAATAACTATAAATACTGGATATATGACTCTATTGAGTGACAATGTACTTTACCGGATGCATATAACTAACTTGAAAGAAATATGTAGAAAACATTCATCCTTGGCTATACGGGTGCTTACGTGACGTCACAGAAAATTTTTACAACGGGTTTTTTCAGTGGCTTTTGTCTTATTTTTTCTTGTAAGTGAGTATGGAAAAACATTAAATGTGTAACATACATTGTAATTTTAAAAGCCAGAAATGGGTTTTTATATATTTGTAAACCTATGCGAAAGGAGTTTAAGGTATATTATTATAGTTATAATATTCCAGCTACGTGGCGCTACATAATACGATCTAAGTAAAATTTACTTTTATAGTTATTTTTAATTTGAATCTAAAACTTAAACAATACCATTTTCTATCATTTTGATTTTAGTCTTTTTCTCTAAGATATCTTCTTCCAGTAACTTGAAGTGTACGTACACACTTGAATTTTTTTTAATTATAAACTTAAGAATGTAGTTTTTTCATGTATTAAAACACCTTAAAAATCATGATAATTCATCATAAAAAAACTGAATACAGTAAAATATTAATTAGCTAAATATCATTTTATAAGCTAATTAGAATGTTTTTCAAACGTGATTACACAAGTTGTAATTAATTTGTAAGCATAATTTATGTAGGAAATTACTTGCAGTATCCTTCTTAATATTATTAATTTCCAAAACGTTTATGGCATTTAAAGTTTTTTTTTAAATAATATTTCACCACGAAAGTCCAGAAAAACCCACTTTCTATTCGAATTTTCAACTTGAAAATTACATTAAAAGTTAATTTTTTTATATAAATCATTATAATGGAGGGTGATAACATCTCACAACTAATATAAAGTTCAATTAAAAACTAGTTTTCTCAAAACAAACTTGATTATCATGTTTGGAATGAAGGGGCATATGGTAAAAAATAGAAATCTCTAGAAATATAGTGCAACGTTTACAAAACATATTTCCAGTGCAAGCGGTACTCTAGAATTAAGCCTTGTAAATAAAACAAGTTTTTTAAATATTTATTCAATCTTGGTATTATCCGAAAGATAATAAATTGGGGAATACTATTTTAGGCTGATTTTCGTTTTTTATAGTGTATATGTACGGCTTGAATGACATTTGTTTTATTTTATAATTTAAAACCTTATTGATTTATTTCATGAAAGACATTAAAACATTCCAATTTGTATGAAATAGGGAATAAGCTAAACATACATAAATATTTTGTCCGATTAAATATTTTCAATGAACACATTTAATTAAATACTTGATGATATATTAATTTAAAAAATAGTATATTAGTATAACTTTAATAAATTAATTTATCCGTACTTTATAAATTATTCATACCATTATAATATAACTATTTTTACACAATTCAAATCATTGAAGATTAGTTATTTGATATTAAAGCGAATATTTTAAGAGTTATTCAAAATCTTCTTCTAAAAAATATGATTAAACTCATTTGAATTGCATGTATTATATTTCTCATAATTGAAAATTCTATTTTTACTCCAGAAATAATAACATATAAATTATAGAAAAACTATAAAAAAATAAATGAACATTCCCTTTTGACCTTTTTATTAAAATATTGATTACAATAACTTATTATATTTATTGTTTTTATATAATTTACTAATAAAAAATAAGGTTTTAATTTCAAGCGAATTATAATTTATTAAAATCATTTTGGGAAAATAAAACCTATAATTAATGACTTTAAAAGTTTAAAACAGCTCAAGTTTCTACTAAAGGTAATTCGATGGATATTTGTAAACCCTTTTTTCTCGGAACATTTATTTTTATCAGTGGATTTGTTTTTGAGAACATAGGTTAATATTTTTTTACCAGGAGAAATATCATTCTTTCCGTGAAAAATAAGAATTGGAACAGCGAAACTGAAAACCACTTTTGCGACCATTCCATCTGTCTTTTTTTCTCGGACCCAAAGAAATTTATTGTTTTAGTAAAAAGAGAAATGTTGTTTGTTTCTGTCACGAGATTCGTTATTTCTAGAAAATCTCATCTTTCACAGGTAATGATGGAAAACAGTTTCACCATCTTATGGAGGTTTCAGGGTAAGTATAAACGTTATTTTCATAATTACTCGTATTACGTATATTAGTTCTTACATATACTCATTGATTAAATGCATTAACGGATAATTTAATCTTTTTTAATTTCGTATTTTTAAGAATTTGATAGACTTAACAAATTAATCAAAAACAAATTATGCAACAGAACCGACAAAATAGTTTATTTTACATTTATAAGACAGTATTGAAGCCCAGCTTTAGTTTTTGGATACAAACTCACATGTTTAACCACTTTGCTTGCCAATGATCACTAAACTTAATTTTCTGAACATATGTTTTAGAGAGAGAGACATAGAGAGGGACAGAGAGAGATAATGACAAAAATGTAGTTTTAGATCATATACGAAAAATTTAAAAGTTATAACAATATATATTTTTGAAAGACATCTTTTGCATCTGTATGAATAGAAACTTTAACTATTGCCAACAATACAAATATATGACTCTAAAAAATATCATAAAGGCTTAAAATACAAACATCTTTATAGCTAATAATGGAAAATAGCTTAGATTACCTACGGAGGTTTCAGGGTAAGTATAACTTTTGTTCTCATAATTATAACTTATATTAATTTTTACATATACTTATGTCTTCATTGCATTTACTCTTTCAATCTTTTTTTAAATTTTTTTTTAAATTATAAACTTAGCATAATAAAATAATATAAATTATGTAAGAGAAATGAAGAAAACCTTTTATTTTACATTTATAAGATGGTACTGAAGCCAAGTTGCAGTTTTTGGCTAGATACCTAAAATAATTGTGATAACCATGGTTAACCACTTTGCTTAGCAAATGTTATTAAACTGAATAATCTGAGTATATAGCGTTTGAGTGCGAGATAGAGACAGACAGAGAGAGAGAGAGAGAGAGAGAGAGAGAGAGAGAGAGAGAGAGAGAGAGAGAGAGAGAGAGACAGAGAGACAGAATGAGTAAGAGTAAAAACAATCCAGTGAAATCAAAATTCGAAAACTTAAAAGTTGTAACAATATAGGTATTTGAGGATATATTTGCATGTATATGATTATGAACTTCAACTATTGCCAAAAAATACGAACCTACGACTCTAAAAATATCATAAAAATATTTTTTTTTAAATATTAAAAATATAAAAACTTTAATAAAATAATTAATTAACAATACATAGTACTAATAAAAAGCAAGCATGGGAAATATATAGGGTTATAAGCGTCATATTAGTACTTTTTTATGTTATAATTAAAAAATAATTTTTTAAATATCTTGTCTAAAATATCTTGTTTATTATAAAAACTTGAAGGAAACATCCTGATTGTAACACAAATAACATGCAAATTTGTTTTTTATATATAATTTACTCTGCATTATTTGTTTAAAGAACTTTACTAAACATTTTTAATGACAATGTCTTATTCAGTATTATAATGTTCAATTTAGTACAGATTTATAGAAAAACTGATATATTTTGCGTTTACAAAAACCGTAAAGCATACACCAGAAGTCAAAACCTTAATTGTTTTTATATCTATTGATATTTTAAATTAGTTATTTTATTAATGAATTGACAAAGCAATAGAAATACATAGTTTTAAACCGAGTCCGTTTGACAAGGAAATAGTCCACATCAATTGAACGTAATGTTTTTATGTTCACATTGAATTATTAAAAAATATTATATGTAACTCCTCGGTAATAATTATTAAAATTATTAAAAAAAAATAAGATAGTAATTAATTGATAAAATTTCCAATTCCATTTTTAATTTTTTTTTATATTCATCCTTTTTGTGCGAATACCTGAAAATGTATTCTTAGTAGTTCTGTAATTCTTACTTCTTCCGTACTTCAAAAAATGATCCTTAACCCTCCTGGCGGCAACGACGAGATATCTCGGAAACTTTTCTGTACGGAAAGCGGCACAGGACGAGTATACTCGTCTAGCTTTTCTACACCCTGAGCGGCACCGACGAGTATTCTCGTCTCTTATCTTTTTTCCTTCCCCCCAGACCTCCCATAGCTTACTAATTGGGGGCTGGGCTGAAAGACATATGGAAGTTCTTTCCCCTGTTGGGGGAAGGACACTATTCACTTTTGTAGAAGACGGCAATCTTTTAGTTGTCTACTTGAGAAGCGTAAAGTGATGATTTAAAAACTTAATATTGATTTTTTAAATTAATTTTAGATGTTGTCTTCCATTAAGTATTCGAATTTATATTTAGCTGGAATGTTGATATTATTAATAGGAACGAAACTGTTAATGTACTGAATATAATAATTGCTATTTTAAAAAACTTAAGAGAAAAGTTATGAAAGAAAATATTTTTGGTTCTGATTTATCGGAAAAATTAAGGAATTAAAATATTAAGGTTTAATTATATCCTTTTATTCGGATTTAAATTGGGATGGTGACCATTGAAAGTTTTAATACAAAATTCTAATAGTTTTTCAGTTTATTAATATGTATTAAAAAATACATTTCAAATAACAAGTTATTTCATTTAAATAAAATTATTTGATCTAATTCAAACTATTTCATCTAATTAAAATTATTTCAACTAATTCAAATTATTTGATCTAATTAAAATATGTCAAGTAATTTAAATAATTTCATCTGTTTTAATTTTTACATTAAATTAAAATTATATATGTACTAATTAAAAGTATTACATCCAATTAAAATATTATATTATTTTACTTAAATTATTTCATTACTTATTAAATTTATTATTTTAGAAAAGTTTTTACTGATTTTTTTTGCTGGAAATAATAAATGTTATTGATTGATTAATAATTGGTTACAAACAATTTATAAATTTATTAAAATTAAATTATGACAAATCTTATAGAATAAACTTATATTTTGAAATTAATTCATTAATTTTTCGAAATATTTTTTAATATATCAAAGCGTTATTTACAGGAGCAGTTTTTTTTTTAAAGTTTTAAAAATCCTCGATTACAAAATTTTAATTTTAATCTATCATTTGATTATAAGAAAGATTTGATTTGTATAAGTTTTTTCAAATTCATTGAGTTATTACAGAAATTACTTAAACGTACAGCAATTATTCTACGATTTTTTATTTACAACTGTAATATTTATATTGGGCATGCTGAAATGCCCAAGTTAATCTTGTTCTATCCCAGACAAATACTATTAGAAACTTATCATGTGATGAGGGGATATTGCACGTTATATCTTTCATGGATCAATACCTCTAGGAAAGAGGCTGTATCCCCTAAATCGATTCGTCAGCGAATATGTGCATCAAATGTGAGAGAGTAAAATATAAAAAACTTTTTTTGTATGCTTCCAATTTGTCAGTTTACAACCGGGAGATTATATATACGGTTTGGTTCGATTAATTTACGTCGCATTAGATTTTGGTTTTGGTTTGGTTAAATAACGTCGCACTAGAGCTGCACAGTGGGCTATTGGCGACCACGTCGCATTAGAGCTGCACATTGGGCTATTGGCTACGGTTCGGGGTCTATCTCGAAGGAAAGACCCAGGAACGATGCCTCGTATTTTTGAATGGTCAGATGACGAGAACACAACCTCAGATGGCACCCCATGCGACCTCAATAGGCGTCATGACATTGTTTCGAGATCAGATTTATCTTGCACCAGTCCCATATACACGCCAGTATAATTTGTTGGATATTCAGGACGACTTTCTAGCATTTTTGTAGCGAAACTGGCAACCCTCCAATCGCAAGTCCCTACTTTTTTTTAATTGTCTTTGTCAAGTCCAACGCCTGGGCTCGAACTAGTAATCCTCTGATTTCCAGCTAAAGGCCTTTTTGCATTGAACAACTGGAGGCCCCAGATTATAAATACAAAATGTGGGTTAAATCGTAAGATTAATTATATTATTAAAATTATTAACTTACAAAAAAAATTGTGGAAATATTTTTTAAATGTTTTAATTTATTATAAAATAAGATTGGGAGTCTTTCGTAATCCTGTTAGTATTAACTTTCACATATACAAATTCTCCATATGTTATACATTCTTCCCTTTGCTATTCGCTAAGCTGTAGAGTGTGCCCTAAAGTCAAATCGGGTCGGTTGATTCCAAAATCCTATAACTCTTATTGTTGGTGGAAACTATTTGCAGTTGTGTAGGATTGTACAGTGAGCCCACGTGTTAGGCAATGTGAGTGTTTCTGAGAAGGCTCTAATGACAATTTAAATTTTCATAATGCCCGACTCTAGACTGGATTCCGGGGAAATAAAATGTGTCGGTGAAGTGGTTGTGTTTTTTATTTTGTTAGTAAATACCAATGGCTAACAGACCCGGTTTCCAGTCGAAAAGAAAAGCACAAACAAGCACCATTCTTTTGTACGACTGCGGCCTTTCACCAGGTGTGTTTTCAGGGGCAATTGAAAACCGCTTGCGAGTGGAATGAACAAAGCGGTTCAACGTTGGCCCCGGACAAAATCTGCAAAATGGTATGGGGGGGGGGGGGGGGACGAGAAAACATAATGGTGGAAAATAGAAATCCATGGTTGATAGGTTTAATACGAGCGGGAAAAGAAAGAGGTTGTTATAAGGTAAACATTAGGTGAATATGTGATTTCTGTAATTGAATAATTAATCTTATCAGATTGTACGGTACGGAATTCAGATAAACTCTTTTTGTTTGCGCCGTGTGGAATAATTAAAGTTTCTTATTTGTACAATTTTTTTTACGGAATCAGAAACTTATGTAAAAAAGGCATATTTTTGTACACAATTCCATCAACCTTGTCCATGTCATTCCATCAACTGCCAAATTAACTATAAAAATGCGTGCTTTATAGTAAAAACGTAATTTATTGCAGTAACTAACTAACTGCAAAATTTGATTTTTATTTTTAAAGTAAGGAATAAATATTATAATTGAATTATACGCTACATCCACATCGGGAAGATGTTATAGCTTTATAAGACACTGGGTCTCCATAGTAAAGTTATAAATTTCGTAATTGGCGAGCTGTGAGTTCAAATATCGACTTCAACTGCGCAGCGAGGTCGTGATCAGGGGGCTGCAGCTTCGTACATTTTCATACGCAAAAAAAATGTCCATCCTAAATAAATAGCGGATTTGTGCACGTTTAATCTGTCGTGGCTCGAAGTCCCCACGACTGTGTCAGGTGCATAGGGTGTTTGCTCAGGTCTTGTTCTAGTCAGCTGATCATTGTCAAAATTACGACTCCCGGGTTTTCCTTTATGGAGAGATCCTGAACCAAAGCCCGTGCTATGTCACCCAACCCCTATTCATTATGATGTATAGAGAGCATTCTGTGTGAAAATACTACGACATGACAATTGCGGACCCGCCCTGCTGCTGCCTGTTGACCAAAGAGGCGCATTGTTTGCGAAAACTAGTTCCTCCATACGGAAGCCACGTGCAATCCAAAGTTAGGTTTTCTTAGAAAGGTGCGAATAGCAGCTGGTGGATCACATCTTATCCTGCTATGTGTTCAGGAAGGGGGGGGGGGGGTAAGCTTGTTAGGAATAAAGGATTTCTTTTGAGAGCTGTGGTTTGTGTTGTTCAAGTAACCCCTAAGTTACGCTAGTTTTTCATTGTAAGCTATTTTTTTTGAAGAAAAAATAATCTGATTATATATTCATTTTTATTAAGAAGGTATATGTGTGTCGTTTAATTTTAAAAATCAAATTAGTGGAATTTGGGGAATAGCCATTAATTAGGTCTGACTATACAGGTTAAAATGTAAGGAAATCCAATTCTGGAACAATGAAACAAAAGACGTTCGAGAACTGTATCAGGCTTCGCAGCAGGTCCCTTTTTTTTTACCTAAAAGTCCTTTTTTTTTTAAAATACGGTCCCTTATTTTAGCAAAAATATTTTTTCCCCTTTATGCCTATGATAACACATTTCTGGCCCTTTCCCCTCTCCTATTTAACCAAATATTAATTATATTTATTTTGAAATCGCCATTACAAAAATCACCATTCATGTTAGTATTTATGTTGGGTCTGCTAATAGGGTGTTGCAACTCTCGAAATATCGTTAAATCAGGAGCAGGCTTACTGTTTTTGTCTTTACAAATGTAATTAATCACATTGGTGTAGAATATAGGGCCATGTGTAAAAAATTTCTGTCCTTCCAGAACCACCGGATCTCGTGTATCATTGTATCAAAAACAAAATGTAAATGAAGACCTTGTTTAGGAGAAGAATGATAAATAGCAGGTTCAAGTGTAAATTGTAATTATATATATTCCCAGTACCTCATATTGTAATTAGAAAAATACTGTTCGATTTACATTTTATTTGTAAAATAGACATAAGTGGCATAAGTATAACTGCTAAATTTCAATTCGGACCATAATTTTAAAATTAAAAACAAACAAACGTGAGATTATTGAAAACATATTAAAAAAGTATTTTCGCACAATAGTTACATGCCCAATAATTTCTAAATGAGCAGATACAATTTGAATTTTTCTGTTACAAGCAACTAATTTTTCATTTAGATGTCTAATAGTTGCCAGTGCGCGACTAGCATGTATTGTTACATAGAAAATATAGCTTTTTTTTATTTAAAACTCTTTTTGCTCTATTGAGTTTTTCCTATAATTTTGTATCTAACATTGATGACCTAAAATTTAATGAGTATTTAAGTTTTATAGGTCCTTTTTTTAAAGATTTTTAGTCCCTTTTCCTCTAGGGACACATGTAAAAAGTGTTACGAGCTCTGCTATATAGAAAATTCGAAAGTTTTTTAAATCTGTTATTTAAACGTTACCAAAAAAACAAAACACAGTTGAGCTACAAAGAGAAATAAAACATCTTGTATAAACGAAGCACGATGTCCCGAAAAGCAATTTTTCAGGTCCTTTTTAATCAATACAACTTCCAATAGCTGATTACGAAATATATTTAAACTGAATATATCCCGAGGCAAAATATTAATATGACACGTGTATGCCCTTCGTATGCCCGACTGATTTATAGTATGCGAGAAATATGCCAAACATGCTATCGAACTGATGATCGCGGAGGCTGTATGCCAAGAGTATGCGAACGGCATATGCTTCCGATTTCGATCCAATTTATAGCAACATTAATTGGATGTTTACAACTTCTTCAGTTCCACTTCATTATTTATGGGTTGTTTGAGGAGAATTACAAAAGCACACTGACTCGGCTTTTTTATTCCTACGATCTTATTTTACTCTATAGACTTGACTTGTTGGAGTGTTTTTGTGAGACGATGTAGCCAACGGTTTTTCGAATAGTATTCCAATTACACTGTTTGCGTTAGTTATACGGTCGAAGACAAAGGAAAAAATTGTTGTTTCTGCCAATCTCATTAGAGGCTAGTTGAGGGACTGTGAAATAAAAACTGTGCTGTACGATGGAATACTGTGAACGGTTCAGCCAAATACACAGAGGAATACCTCCCACAGTGGAGAAAGGTGCAAGCTTAACATGAATAATAAATTCGGATGGTTCCTCAGTAGAGTCTCAGGACGTGAATGAATTTATTACGGAAGATATATCTTCAGGTGCTGGTGAAATCAAGGTAGGAGTTACCAATAGACGCATTAGGCCCGTGCCTAGAGGCCACAACTTTTATTTAACTAACTAAAATTTATTCAACTTACGCGTGCTCATATATACTTAAAAAATATGCGTATTTTTCAAAATTGCAACATAAGATTCGAAGCTATTATAAACTATTATACCGTAGCATTGCATCCGGCGCCATCACCGGTACTGGTTTTCCCGGTGTGTGAAAAAACAGCCTTAAACTTACACTCTATTTACTTTATTCAACATCCCTTTAGAAAGGCTGGGAATTTTATTACAATAGACTTGTATCATTGTCTGTAAAACAAAAAAAAAATGCACCCACCCCCTAACATTTTGCTATTTCTTCGCATATACTTATAGTCAGTGCTCGATTTCTAAAAATAGAGGTACCAGAACAGTAACCTTCCGTGGAGTGTGGGAGTGCAATGCAGCATCCATCAAACCCAAATCTGGAATCATAATAATTTTTTACTAAAGAGAGGTACCGGAACGCCGTTCCGGAGCGTTCCGGCTATACATTTAAACATTTTAGGACGGAACACTATTAATTATTTTTAATAAGAGTAAGACTTTTAAATATAATTAATATTGTTTGATATTTTTACATTTCGCGGCTTTGGTAAAATATTGTCTATACTATAAATCTGCAACTTTATTTTGAAATACTTAGATTTACGAAGCGGGTAATCAAAAAATTATATAATCCACATAACAATCAATAATAAAACATATATTTAGTTATTAATATTTTTTTTTATTAGGAAAATAGTAACGTGTATGCTCTCAGTTATCAAACACATCTTCTAAATGTTAAATCTTCATTTGTTGCGCAGAGGCAAAAGTTGTAAAGAAAAACTACTTCCTTGAAAAGAACAAAATGCTATCTGTACAAAACACTGTGCAGTGCGATAATGCACACTTTAAACTAAATCTCCCTTTACTGAGCACAACCACATCTGCGAACTAAACCGAGGGTCATTTCAACACCGGCCTTTGTATACTAATGATCTTTTGCCACGGGCGCAAGGGAACGCGTTGTCGCGAAAGAAGACGAACCCCTCCCTTCTGGGTTCGGTCCCTCAGTCCGCTAATTGAGCAATACATCACTGTCACTTGGAAAAACCGCAAAGGGGGGAAGGAACTTGCCTCTTAAAACTACCTGCCGCTAAGAAGGCCACAGCTTTTTAAGATGGGTGCCGTTTGCTAGGTAAAGGAAAATTTTAGATCGGCCACTGGGAGGGTTAAATAGCTTCCTTCTTCTACATATAGTGTATATATATACTGTTGCTGTATAAAATGTCAATATCGTCTATTTTCAAGGAAAATTGTTGTTTTTAGAGTAGAACGTGTTTTTCCTTCAAATTCGTTTTGTACTTAATACATTATTGTCTGAAGTTCTTATTTATTTACACATATATTGCTTTTTTCACTTTGTATAAAATATAAATTTTGTTAAGCTTTCGGACTACGTGTTATGTTAAAGTAAGTTAGCTGATTGCATTTTTTGTAGCTTTTACTGGTTAAGTAGCTTCAGTTTTTTTTTTTGTTGGGAAATATTATTTTAAGGACTTTTTTTGTGAGAAAAATATGATTTTCATTGAATGATTTACATAATTTGATTTTTCAAACAAAAATTGCTCAAACGATAATTTCAAGTTGCGAAATTATATTTATATTTATGTCTAGAAGATGTACGACTAAAATAATTATACGAACGCTGCATGTGGATAAAGTATGGATTCAGTTTTTATTGAAATCATTTTTATTAAAATCATTGCAAAACGGAAAGATCGATTAAGAATAAAATGTCATAAAAAGTTGCATGCTCAGAATCAATTTATAAACCATAATCAGGACACAATTATTTGATTCATATGTGTCTCTTTTCTTTAAAAAAACTAGATAATCCAAAGATTTGTTTAATTTATTTTATAAGCCTTTATCATTAATTTTATAATCATAAACTGTAATTGTATCCAATAAAAAAATTATAAAAATATTTAATACTAAGTGTGGATCCAAATGAACAAATATTAACAATTGATAATATATAGATTTTATTACAGATAATAATGTGGATCTTAATAAGATGTTCCTATGTGTTAACACATGGATATCCATCCACTTTCATTAGATAAAAATGTACTAATGATGAATTCCATTGACAATTTTACAAATAAATAAATTATATACGGAGTTTGAAAAGAAAAATCAATACGAGAAATCTATAATATGCGTGTTCATCACTCGCAAAGCTGGAAGATTACAGCCTGGGAAATGTTTGTGATAAATATTCCTCTAAATGTTCTATATATTTTTTACTTCTTAAAGTCCTCGAGCTATTTGAAAAAGAAAATCAGCATATGTTTACAACTACGCTTCATACCCTTTACATTGACTTGGGGCGTTTGAATCATTTGACGATAAGATTTCTTTCGAAATTTAACGAGAAGCAATGATTGCAGAACAATTTTGAATATTCCCTGAAACTTTATACTGTTTACACTACATATACTTTTAAAATAACCAATAGCATAGCACAATTCATAGGGATATATTAAAATATAATATTGTGCAGATGGTAGGACTTTGAATTTTAAACATAATTATACCATTTATATAAGAGAATGGACTAATAATTTCCTAAAACTCCACAATAAGATGTCTTTCGAAATTTAACGAGAAGCAATGATTACAGAACAATTTGAATAATCCTTGAAATTTTACATATACTTTTAAAATAACCAATAGCATAGCACAAGTCATAGAGATAGATTCAAATATAATATTGTGTAGATGCAATGATTTTGAATTTTAAAAATAATTATACCATTTATATAAGGTTATAGATTAATAATTTCCTAAAAGTCCATAAAATGTTTTTGACGGAAAATGTTTTTCATGTAATAAAGTAACACGTTCATTCTGAAATCTAACATCTAATTATCTTGTTAGCAACAAACAAAATTATTTCTGATATTTATTACTAAATATACTTTTATATATTGACATAAAAAATCGAAAATAAATTTAAATGTTTTTAAATTATTTTAAGGAGATACTTTAATTTAATACTTTTTAAATGTTAAATAATGATTTAAAATTGAAAAAAATATGCAAAAATATTAATTTAGTTGTTTTTAATGGGTAGTGGGGGGGGGGGGGGTTACGTTTTTCTAAAAATACAGCGGAATGAATACTTTATTCAATTAATAGTTTGTTTTACTCTTACTAATGCTTTTTAACAGGAATATAATTAACTTATTAAAATATGATTAAATTTCTAATATTCCCAGATATATTGTGTATCACATACAATTACATATTTGATTGTGGGTTAAAACCCATAACAACCATAACACATTTGTAAATCAAAACTCTTTCGAAATCCTTAATTTATTTATTACACGTTATTACAAAATCGCTAATAACTAATTTACCTCAATAATTTCCCACAACGAAAATATTATTTTTTCTTTTTCTGTCTTTTTCTGTACATTAATGTCAAAAATACTTCAGAATGAGAACTTTATCGAAGAAGTAACTTTTCACACTTAAAGCAAAATCGAAATATCTCGATATATCTCTCCATTGATGTTCAGTCAGGTTCTTCTAAGAGATGTCTCTGAGAAGAACAATAAAGTGACACCTGTCAAGCTCAAAGGAAGAGCAAAAGACCATCTGTTTTTTGCGGCATTTGATTCATAGTGCCTTACCTGCCATTTTTATAGAAAATCCTTCGCTTATATCCTGATGTGCTTCCAATTCTGAAGAAGCTACAGGAACATTATCTAAAAACAAACAAACCTCAAATGCCCAGAATCATTAAAAATGATTTAATGCGTTTTGACATACTGTTTACTTTTAAAATATCCAGAATGGTAGAATTGTGTTCGAACTAGTATCAGAAACTATTTTATTTATAGTTATATTTCGATTTTAAACGTTTATACATAAGTTAACATTGTTTTATTGATTTATTCGCTTGATGTTATTGTTGTTAAGTTATATTGGCATATTTATTTATTATAATACATTGGTATATTTTGATATATAGTTCACTGTAAAAAAAGGTAATTAAAATGAATATATATATAAAACTACTCGTTTTTCTATAAGCATAATTACATCGAAAACGGGCGTATACCATACTCAAATACAAGTAACCCTACTTTCTCAAAAAGTAGCAATGTGATTTAATATATATTGCTAATTTCAGCTTCTGTTCAAGCAATCTTAATGAAACATGACAAACTTGAAATAGTTGTTCAGAATATGATTTCAACATTATTTGATGCCAATTGCTTAAACAGAAACTTAGTTATTACAAATTAAACTTTTTAGTCTTTCTGCATTTTTTTAAACATTTCTTCAGTTTATAACTTCTTTACCTCGCTCTGGTAATTTAACAGATAAGGTACTGGAATGGAGGATCTGAGTTCGATTCCTGGTAAAACTTGGTTGTAATTGTCGATAATTAATACAATTGATTTATGAATGCAGCCTATGTAAATAAACTACTAATTTTTGCCATTGTACTCATTTTTTGACTACACGTCTTTTTTTAAACTGTATAAAGTTAAAACAAGATCTTTAACCTTTTCAAGTAGGTTAAGTTAAAGAAAATTTGCCTTAAATATGAGCTAACTTCTAAACGTTCTAAATGGGGGGGGGATAGAAACTATCGCTTTGGGAGACATGACAAATTGTTATCAAAGCGTTGTGGAAGGAGGACTTGCCTTACAATATAAAATGTGTAACTGTCTGGCGGACATATCATTAACACTTCTTCGTCAAAACAGGTAGATTCGTAAGTATGGGTAGGGTTACTTTAGGGGTTAAAAAAAACTTAACAGCAAGCTGAATACGATTTGTAAAAACCATTATTCAAGCGACGCATGTCTGAATCCATGTAATTATCTGCTATCATCGCAAGCCCTGTAAAATCCATGGCGCAGATGTTGTCGCAACCAACGTGTAAAGTTAAAATACTAGTTACATTTAAAACTAAGATCGTTAAAAAATTAGGTAATATGAAAATTACATCGTTCCTCCAATATTATTAAGTTTTTTGTTCGCTCATTAAGTTTATAGTTTTTTTTGTTTAAAAATTGAGATATACTACTCGGTAAACCCCCAGATAAATATTATATAATTAGTATGATATTTAAAAAAACTGATATTCCAAACAACGTATTTTTATTTTAATAGTGCTTGTAAATAAAAAATTCTGGTGATAGATATGTGTCTCACAGGTTATGATAATATCATAATACTATATTAAATATTTACCATAATACTATACTATATTAATCATAATATTATCATTTCCCATATTATAATGACATTTATTTTCACATATTATAATGACATAAATATTATAAAATAATTTTTATATTAGTATAAAATATTAATGAATATATGACTAAATACCATAGTAACTTTATGTCTAGATTTCAGCCGATAAACCATTTTTAAATGAAAGGGTTGGGGAAGGTTGCATTAAATTACTAGATTTGATATTATAACCACACAGTGACTTTTATGAAATCTCATGTTATAGAATAATTCTAATGTCTGAGGTGTTGCTAATAATCCTTGAAAAAGTATCTGAATTTTTTATATTTCATATTTTTTTTGCTTTTAATATTGTGTCTTAACTATGCCAAATATTCTTTGGAAAGATAAAAAAAATCTTCAGTTTTCAGCTTCAAACTTATATTTCAACTTAAATCGGAAACAAAACACAAAATCCCTCAAGACACCCCGAAATCCAAGAAACTTTCCAATACGAACACTCACCACTTCAAAAACCCCAACTCAATTCGACATTGATAGTCACGCATTCGACCACAGGATCCTCAAACAACCAAAAACCCCAATACCGGATGCAACAAAGAAACACCCTGGAGAGAATAAAACAAATCTAAACCCCATAAAAAAGTATCCAAAAAACTATCTCCAATGTGGCATTCCATCACCCACTCAGTTGAGCGTGGCGATACCCAGAATGAATGTCTTCAGGACCCCCCGCCCCCTGTTCCGTCTCTCGCAGGGGCGTAACTACGGGGAAGCCGGCAAAGGGGCGTCCTGGATGCCCTATCAGCCCCAATTCCCGGCCAGTTGATCTCAATGGGGTGAATGAGGTTATCTGAAGGCGGCCAGCTGAGGCCCTCCGCAGTACAGCGGGAGCGTTGCCAGCGTCTATCTATTTAGAGGCGTGAAGGAATCGTCTGCAGGAAGGGGACATAAAAGTAGATATCCTCTTTAGAAGAAAGGGACGGCCATTGGTTTGTCGATACGGTATTTCTCCCTAATTCTCTGTGATTTTGTTTTTTCCCTTTTTTTTCCCCTTTCTCTCGTTCGGATTAGTCAGTAATGGTATTAAATGATTTCGGGGCCGCCTCTTAATAGGGGATGCGTATAGTTTGTGAAGTGGGGAGGGGGGTGAGATGAGTAGGAAAGAAAATGAGTACAGACGATAATAAAAATAAATTGAGTCTTTTGATTTTATTGTATTTAGAATGATATTTTTGTTAATAGATTTTTATTTTCTATATAAGGAAGCAAATGATAAAAATCTTGTTATACAATTATTTATCATATTGAAAACCTATGACGTCAGGGCCGTATATTTACGTCCGGTAATCTCTTTTTTTTTTCTGGTCATTCACCCAATTTCTTAATAAATTGAGTAAATTAGATCAACTAGCGATAAAAATAAAATGTGTCTTTTTTTTTAGCATTAAATTTTTGTGAATATATTTTAATTGTTTATATAAAGAAAGCAAATGATAATGATCCTGTTATAAAATTATTTATCATATTGAAACCCTATGAAGCTCAATGCCGTATATATACGTTCGAAGATTTCTAGTCATTCACCCACTTTTTTAATACATAAAGTAAATGAGAACAAATAGTGATACAATTATAGTGTCTTTTTTGTATTTAGAATGATATTTTTGTAAATATATTTTTATTTTCTATATAAGGCAGCAAATGATAATAATCCTGTTATAAAATTATTTATCATATTGAAACCCTATGACGTTCAATGCCGTATATATACGTTCGAATATTTCTAGTTTTTCTAGTCATGCACCCAATTTATAAATTCAAAAAGTAAATGAGAACAAATAGTGATAAAATTATAGTGAGTCTTTAATTTTTTTTTTTGTATTTAGCATAACATTTTTGTGAAGATATTTTATTTTATATATAAGGAAACAAATAATAATTATACTATTATAAAATTAGTTATCATATTAAAACCCTCTGACACTCAAGGCCGTATATATATACGTCCAGGATATCTAGTTTTTCAAGTCATGCACCCAATTTTTAAATTCATAAAAAAATGTGTCAGTTAATAATATTTTTTTTAATTCATAATTTACAACTTTAAAGCTATTTATTTACAATTAATTAAAAAAAAATTAAATAATATAAAATAGCATACCTATGAAAATTAATTTTTAAGGTCCAAGC
Source organism: Troglohyphantes excavatus (assembly GCA_963932185.1). Taxonomy (NCBI): domain Eukaryota; kingdom Metazoa; phylum Arthropoda; class Arachnida; order Araneae; family Linyphiidae; genus Troglohyphantes; species Troglohyphantes excavatus. Next base: position 51,515,073 of record OZ010674.1, on the reverse strand, counting down.
TGTAAAATCAACTTTACAGTTGTAAAAGTTGCTTGACCGACAGTGGTTACATCATAAAGTATTTCAGTTTAAAACGTACAACTTTTATTAAAACATTTATTTTGCATTTTGGCCATTCATTCTTCTCCAAAGCCAGATAATTTATATTTAAAATTTTATAATACTAAAAAATATATTTACCTTATAAACGTTACAACAGTATTTTTGCGCTCTTGTTTTACCAGTTTTTCAAGCTTTACACATGTTTTTTTAAATTCATAATAATACCTTATTTTCTATTTTTTTTTCAAATAGCTTTATCGGGTTACAAATTAAAACCCATCACATTTTTTTTTTTTAAATATAATTAAACTATTTAACAGAGAAAGGTAGTATACAATTTATTAATTTGCTGACGCCACAGAGGGTTGTAATAAACAAAGTATAATATTATTTATAGTGATTTTTTTTAATTTTTCTGGAGTCGTTAACAATCACAATGTAATTATAGTTTTATATATAAAATTGACGTGGTTTAAGAATTGTTGATTCGCAATTTTGATACTTTTAATTATCTTATGATTAACGTAACAATAAAATATGTTTTTAGTCTATATTGTGGAAAAAAGGACTCCATATATAACAATTTAATTTTATTAAATAATTTTAGTTAAATATATTAAAAATAATAATATATTAAATATTTTTAGTTTTTGTTAACTTTATACAGAGTATATAACACTTTAACGTTTCTTAAGAAACTAAAGTTGTATGATTTATTTCGTACTTGAAAGGCCTACAAACAAAATTAGTATTTACACATACTGACATTATAAGAAGTTCTAGTCGAATTCATTAATAAAACTAGATTTTAATAGTCTGTATCACTGCATGTTTAAATATTTGATTTTGAATAATAAATATAAATAAGGAGTACTATATATTCAATTATACGTTTAGCTGTTATTTGAGTAGAAGACGATATCATAAAATATGCACAGACGTAAGGATCTTCAAACAAATACCAAACCTTTCATCAAATATGAAACACTCTAATCTCTTTCCATCGTATATTTGATACCAGGAAGCTTTATTACCATACATATATAAACATATGCTGGTATCTTTATAAAATATATACGAAATATAGCCTCAAAGAAAAATCTTTTATCAGCGTATATAAAAATCAACATTATCTGGTGAATACCTATCATTACTAACATTAACCAGTTATTCATTTGCTTATTTTTTTACTTCCTATTAATATCCAGGTACTTTTCGAAAGAAAAGATTTCGAATATTGAGTGCCTCAAGAATACATAGATGTGTATTCATTCAACCGTGTGTTGGATCTGAAGCCAGAGCACAGAAGAGAAGAAATTGGAATCTTCACCGAGGCTTATGGGGTATTAAATTTTTAAAAGACTCAGCCTTTGGCTATAAGACGGCGTCGATATTGGAGTTTTTAGGACTTTCTTTCAAGTTTTATTTATTTTGCGGATTGTTATTTTTTTTCCCTCGTCGTATCGTGGCGCTGTTACCACGAGAAATGGTATGGGCCGCGTTTGGAAAAAGCCCGTGAGGCAGTTACTTCGAACTTGGGTTTAGAACGGGCTTTTGTTGAATACATTCGGAGTTTGTCACCTACATCTTTTATGAAGTAGCAAAAATAACGAAGTTGGTTGGAAAAAGCATTAAAATGTGTCGGATATCGATTTCGGAGATCGGTTGGAAAAACATTTTAAAGGGACACGGATAAAGTTTGATAGTTAATGAGTAAAATGAAGTATCAGGGAGAGTTGAAATGAACTTTTTGAAATGCCAGTTACCAAAGCAGTTTTTTTTTAACTTGTGTAATACATAAAAACATTTATTAAAAAAGTAATATAATGCGTTAGACATTTTAGTTGTTTTTTTAGATACTTTTTATTATCAATAAAATACCATAGTATACCTTATAGTTTTCTTGGAGGAAAATGAAATAAATCGTTTCACATTTTCGTGGAAAATAAATGTAAAAACTTAACGATGATAAAATATCCATAAAAATTGCGCATTTTGACCCTATTAGTATTGTATAATATAAAACCGCATTTTATCCGTGTATCGCAAAAAAATACGTAAACTCCCAGAAATACATAATTTTATATGACGTGTGCTAGTTAAAATAAGTGTAATTCATATAAATTATTTTAGCCGATAATTCCATTGAACAGAATACGTTTTATTAACTAAATACAAGAATTATTCTAAAAATTCCATAACATTACCATATATTTATTTTTATAATTAACAAATATATCAATCATATAATTGAAATACAGATTGAAAACTTAAAAAAATAATAACAATTCAACTAATATACAAATGCAAATATTAACGACCAACTATAGGCTCAATTCCCAACATGGTTGGTTTAGCTAGTATCTTCTAACTATTAATGAATATCTAACTTCTTAAAATACTTTGCTCCTGTTCAATTAACAATATTCACTGGTGAGTTGTTTCATTTGTATAGTACCCTATTATATAAATAGTGTTTAATCCCTTCCCGATTAAAATGTGATTTGTTTAGTTAAAACCCATGACCTCTCGTTCTATCTAGTATTATCATTTAAATCCTACACATCCTCGTGTTTAATAAATTTGAACAGTTGAATCAAATATCCCCTAACCCTTCTCTCTTACCGAGTAACATATTCAAATGTCTGAATATTTCGTCATAATCCATGCCTAAAACCCTAGGCCACTTTAGTAGCCCTGTGCTGAACTTTGTTATTTATTTTGTTAAATCACCTTAACATTGCTCTACTTGTTCATCGTAATACCCATAATTTAGTCTTATATAAATGAAATATTTTCCTTTTCATTTAAACATACAGAGGAACTCCAATTCTCCGAAATACAGTTGTCTATATCAAACAAAGCAGACCATCAATTATCCTAATCCAAATCGCTTTGAGAGAATAACAACACAAAAATAATTCAGCAAAATCTCCACATTTTAAATGTATATAATTGCTGAATTATATAATTTTTAATAGTTATTAAATTACATTACATACTTAAAAAAAATCAGTTGTTGTTTTCTTAAAAGACAATTACAATATTTTCGTGACTTATCCAATTATCCGTATGGCATCTGATACTAATTAATAAGGATAACTGGAGTTCTATTGTATTCACAACAAAAAAACAAGATTTTTAAATCCTTATATTGTGTCAAAGTTTTCCCTCATTTTAAGCGTATGAGCAAACTAATTCCCAATGTAATTCAACTCCAATACCCAATTCCAACTGACTGGAAACTCCAATCCAATCCATAGCTGAATCACTCCTCCCTAGTAGGATTTACCCACCGCATGCCCATTCAATTCATAACCGCGTTTGTGTACATAACTCCAGCCCTATAGCTCCAAGACACCAGAGCGCCCTTCCACGCTGTATCCTATAAGCTCCCACGTCAACGTGCTGCGATCTAATTAACGCATCTTGAGTTTGGAGTGCTAAAGGGGGGCTTAAAATCCGAGTCAACCCCCTCCCCCCATCCTCACACTTGGGACCCCTTGTTTTCGCACCGCGACCAATGAGAAACGAGGCATGCGGTGACGTCACGCCACAATCTCCTAAACTGTCATCGACGAAACAATTAAATATAAGACGAGCCCATTAACATGATGAATGGAGTGCCACTTAAGGGTATGGCCTAAAATTGTGTTCAGTCTCCCTCCCCCCCTACCCCACGGGTCCGTGATATTATAATGAGGTTTTCTCGGGTCTGGATGCAGTGTTGATAGATAGCCACTTAGTTGGTCTTGGGGTAATATGCTTAACGTAAATAAAAGGGCTGGGGGGTTGAGGTGAATCTCTTGGAAGTGTCGTATGCACGCCAGAGAAAAGACTTCTTGAATTTAGTTATTTTTATTAAGGCGTATAATTCGTGTAGTTCGTTTTGAGGAGTTACGTTATGGGCGTGAAAGATCATTTTTCGTAAATAAATTCTGAAGGAGTGAAACTTTAAATGGAGATTGTTGTTTAAAATGGAATTTGGAGGAGCTGGGTTTGGGATATATTTTAGCGTAAAAAGGTTTTCGTAAGTGTTATGAAAGATGACTTAAATGTATCTATTATATGCGAGGCGTTAAGTTCGTAATATATTTAGGGCTGATATTTTGGTATTTATATTTTAATATATAAATATTTTGACGGAATTATGGTGTAGGACAATAGAATAAGTGTGATATATATTCAGAATAACATGTTTTTATTTTTATATTAGCCATTAATACGTAAACGTAATTTAATGTTATGGTTTCTGTATTTTATTAATGTTTTCAAGATAAGTTTCATTAAATAAGCTCACAAATCACACGTTAAATAAGCTCAAATTAAACATAATAATGTAATTACCTGAACAAAAAAAACATATAAAAAGATTTTTATTTTAAATTAATTCTCAATTGTTACTTGAAAGTGTAATATTAAAACAAACAAAAATTAAATTCCAAATAAATTTTAAACAAGAATATTACTATCAAATTAAACAAAAATCTCTAAATAACGAGAAAAAAAATGTATTGTGTATATACTTTTAATTTACATTGTAAATCGCTTCTTTATTTATTTTTGAAACTTCTATTATTTTAACAGAAATGCTATAATGACGACTAAAATTTTCTCCCCCAAATGTCTTAAAATAAAAATGTTTAGAAAATTTAAAAAACATAAACACACATTTGTACTTCTCCACATTTAATTTCTAATAAAAAAAACTATTGTTGAGTAACGTACATGAATATTGTTTGAAATAATAATTAAATATTAAAGCAGTGACCGTAGTACAATGCATAAATATTTCTAAAACTACATACCTTATTATTTTTATAAAAAAAATACTGTTTCTTATAATCAATTGCGCGAAAATAATTTATGTTTTTTAATGTTAAAATAATAATAATGTCTCAAAATATTAATGTTTCAATATTATAAACAATAAACATACTTTTATAATTCTTTGCATTTAATTTAAAATGAATATATTGTTGCGTAACGTAATTGAAAATCGTTTTATTTTTAAAATTTAGTCTTAAAGTAGTGACCAAATAATGTATAAATATTTCTAAAGTTACACATTACTACTTTTCAGAACGTAAGTGTAAGTTTAAACTTAATAAACTATAAAAAATTAAACAGAAACGAAAATATCACGTTTCTTAATATCCATTGCACGAATTGTTAATATTAAAATAATATTAATGTCTTAACTCTCTAGTGCATAGTGTAGCATATATGTTATACAACTTTAAAATGATCGCTAGTTGCATATATTGAGTTTTATGTTAACTATTATAGTATTGTCACGTAGGGAGCCATGTGAATAGTTCTTATAACCGCCGCCAGGTCCATTACCCTTATAAAAATGATTGTGATGAAGGCAATCAGTTGCTATAAGGTCTGTTGTTCTAAAACTGGCTCGTGAAGGTAAAGTTTTATTACTTATAAGTATAATATGGCTCTACAAAAAATCATTGCTAATACCAGCACTGTAAAAATTGTATTTAACTATATTTTCATACTTCTTGAAAATTATTTTAGTAATTACATATGATGATGTATATACGCTACATAACGGTTTTAATTAATTATTTAATTAAATAGGCACTTAGGATTTTTTTTGTATATTTTTCAGTGGTCCAGGAGCAAAAAGAAAACAAAAATCAATTATTTTATTAAAAAAGAAAAAATTATTAATTTTTAAAAACCGGAAAAAAAATTATATTTCATTTAATTCGTAATGAAAAAACGAGGATATTGTTGCGCAACTTACTTGAATATTTTTTTTTTTTAAATAACATAAATTTAAAATAGTGTCCGTAAAATGCATACACATTTCTAAAGCTACACCTTACTACTTTTTTTAAAATAAAAAAATATATTTTAAACTTAATAATCAATAAAAAACTAAACAGAAACGAAAATATATTGTTTCTTCCAATCAATTGCGAGGAAATATTCCATTCAACAAATCAATTCAATTTACCCGAGGCAACGGAAAGTTCATTTTCGCACAAAAGACCTAAGATAACTATTAGCCAGAGTTCAAAATAAATTACGAACTCCAACATAATTTTTTAATCGAAAGAGGAGAGTCCCTTTAATGATCCATCGATTTAAAATTCGAAACTCAATTAAACAACTGAAGCGAAGCAATTACTCCAGAGTTCCGATATTTTTTCAGGAATATTTTAACCATCGGATAACACATTTCCTATCAGCGAATTAACAAAGAAACCGGAGCAAATTTTAGAAATGTGTTGCAGGCATTATCCAGTGCGCTCCCAATGCTTTTCAGTGGTGCGTGCCCTGATACCATGAACATGTGTTTCCACTTTTCTTTCAAATGGAAGATTCCCGAATCAAGTTTAGTTTCCTTTACAGAAGAAAACACTCTGCAGTAATGGCGATAGAATTTATAATGGTATTTGCTTTCGATGGGGGACTGGATGTGTTTCCTCGCTATGCCTTAATTAAAAGAAATGTAGAGAGTTGAAAGGATATTTTTTGTAGTTTTGAAATTGATTTATTTCAGTTGTAGAATTTTATTTAAACTTTGTAAATGGGTCGCGTGTGTTTGAGTAATAATTTGTTAAAATGGCGGGCTTAAAGTGTATCAGTCCATTATTAGTAATACATTCGATTTAAAATCTGTTCCTCATTTGTTAGTTCTTTTACTTAAGAATAATTGTTTGAAGAATGCAAGTAGTTACTTTGAGAAATGCATAGTCATTCATAGATCGAATTTTTTATTTAAAATTCGTTCCTCATTTGTTATTTCTATTACTTGAGAATTATTATTTGAAGAATGCAAGTATTTTCTTTTAGAAATGTATAGTCATGCAAAGATCGAATTTCCATTTTTTTAATCATTTTTCTCTGAAGGTTCTAATTTGTTTCACGGTATTTTATTTCACACGTTTTATTTATATGTCATGTATGCCCTTATTTTGTATTATATCAGTGAATTTAATTTTTTTCAAAAACACATAACTATAACCTGAAATAATAATTTACAATTAAAAAAATATTTCATTTAAGAACGTCAAAATCTATGTTATTATATTAAACTTGAGGTGAAAAATTTTATTGACCAATACTGATGTAATTAAAAAATCTAAAAAAAAATTTGGGGATTTTTTAAATAGTGGTTTAAAATATAAATTAAATGTTGAAATATTGCGTAACATTGTTAATTAGATATATTATAATTATTAAATATGTATGAAAAAAAATATAACTCTAATAATAAATGGGATTTAACTATGTTTGATAGATTCGTAAAAAGGAGTGTCATTGACATCGCAAGTCTCAATCATCAGTATACATATTGTAACACGCTAACAAAATATAGGATCACGAAGATGACCATAAATGTGAACAAACTTCAATTGATATATTGTTATTGTATTTTATTATAATAATAAATCTATATGGTCAATATAGATATTTCTTGATAGCTATTTGTATTGGGAAAGTTTTAAAAAAATAACTCCAAGTTTAATTTTAAAGCTTGAAATCTAAATTTTTTTTTTATTTTACTTTTCATAAATACAAGCCTACATTTATAAGTGTAGAGAAACCAGTTTTTAAAAGCTAAAAAACCTAAACATTAGACAATTTTGTTATTCAAAAACGATAATTTTATTATACTATAATTCATATGAACCACCTAGTTTCAAAAGCAGATAAATCCTTCTTCATAAATTTTACAGGAGGCACAAAAAATCATTAAACATCCATGTACTTTCGGATCTAAACATATGTGTTTGAAAGCCTTTTTAGACTAAATTTAGACACTTTTGATCATTACCGCTTTGAAATGGGATGTAGTGCATTGAGAAATTTTATATATATATATATATGTATATATATATATATATATATATATATATATATATATATATATATATATATATATATATATATATATATATATATATATATATATATATATATATATATATATATATATATATATATATATATATATATATATATATATATATATATATATTAAAAAAAGACGATTTTTCGAAAATGACGGATCTATCCGGTTTTGAAACTAGACAGATCATATATATTATCTACAACACGATAAATATTATCACTTACCTTTACTCCATGTGATAACGGGCATCGGGTATCCAGACGCCGGGCAATGATAATTCAGCGAATCCCCATCCACCACAGTCACATTGTTCATCGTCCTGATATAAGGCACACCCAACACATCCACCCTCTCCCTGTGCACTACCGACCCAGCCTCATTCTGAGCTTGACACTCGTATAATCCACCGTCTTCAGACCTCGCAGAGCTCACGTTCACGAAGCTCACGACCTCTGCGTGCACGCTCACGAAGTCCCCGTACTGGACCCGGTGGTTCTCCGGTATCGGACGGGAGTCCAGAAGCCATGTGACTCTTGGAATTGGGTTCCCGGCAGCCACACAGCGCAGCGAGAAGCGTTCACCAGGTTGGATGGTTTGGCGAGAGAAGACGTATTTGAGGACTGGTGCGTCTTCTGTAATAAAACAATGTGAATCGGAAATGAGATATGAAGTTTATTTTATTTTGTTATTTATTTTATGATTTATAAAAATGTAAACTTATTTCCGTAAATTGTATTCAGCATAAACAAAGAGGTTTAAGAAACAATTGTAATTATATACCGTGGTAGAAAATAGATTGTTGAAAAAAGTGACCAATCTGGTAAATTGTACATATTAACTATGCATGTAAAAAGTATGTAACAATTTAAAATGTCCACTTTGACAATATTAGTGCAAACAAATCTAATTTTATTTTATTTTTCTTTAAATTTTCTTTAAATTTTCTTTTATTTTTATTTAAACTTTATTTTATTTTTCTTTACATTTTATTTATTTTTCTTTATATTTTATTTATTTTTCTTTACATTTTCTTTTATTTTTCTTTAAATTTCATTTTATTTTTATTTCATTTTAACTGGAAATACAACTATTTCACTCAGAAATCTGAAATGTTAATACCTAATTTTTTAAAATTAATGCTGTTTAATGATTGAAAATCTATAATGATGTTATAGCTATTGGTCTAAAATAACTAATCATTTCACTATTTACTTTACCGTGCCACGCGGATGCATACAATTTGGCAGAAATGTTGAGAAACGTTCGTCCTTGTCTACGGACAAATCTCATGTTGCGTCACAAAAATGTTTAAAACTATTTTTTACTGTGGCTTATTTTAGTTTCTTCTTATAAGTAATTATTGAAAAACATTAAATGTGTTAGATTTAATGTATTTTTTTAAAGCCAGAAATGCGTTTTTAAATCTACACAAATCTTTGCGAACGGACTATTTTTTCTACCTTCTCTCAAAAAGGAGTAAAGTGATCGGCCACGTTTAGTCCTTGCTCAAGTGATTATATTTATTTTATTTTAACTAGTAAAGGCAGCAGAACGATACTGCTTTCACAGTAATGTAAAAGCATTGTTTTTTTTTTAAATACATATTGAGAGAATAGTTGCATTTGTTACCAAACAGTGGAGTTGTAGTCGTCTCAGATCTCATGTTGTCTCTACTTATGCCGTTAGTAGTTTAAAGTCCCCATGCTGATTAAAGTTATTTGTTATCATGTGAGAGCAATAACATTTGAAATCGTCTTGGCGGCTCTTAAGAGTGCCAAGACAATTATTACTATGTTCAAATTGTGCTACTCCAATACGTAATAACGCAAATTATTGGACACCTATCGGCGTAAAATGTAACTATTCTGACAATAATCTATATTCGTCATTAAAACAATTCCTATGTATATTTGTGCATGTATATTAAAATTGCATGCTTGCATGTATATTAAAATTGCATGCTTGCATGTATATTAAAATTGCATGCTTGCATGTATATTAAAATCGCATGATATTGTCTATATTTTTTGAATTATTAAATAACCAGCCATAAAATAAATTCCTGTTACTTTTGGATAACTCTGAAGAATAACAATTACATAATTTAAATCAACCATAAAATAAAATCAATATTTCTTTAAACAAATGATTTATAGTGGTATAAAAGATCAATATATACATCTCCTATTTCATCTTAAAATATTCTCAACAAAATAACAATATATTTTAATCCAAGTACGTGCCTTTAGGAAATCGAGGGCGATCTAAACTAAACATATTAAGCCTCGATATACATCCTCTCTTACCAAATATTTACTTCATAATTACGAAATAATATAAGTTTTAAAAGTTGCTAGCTCGGAAATTCGACGGAATTGGAATTTAGTATAAAATAAACATGAGATGTAAATCTTTCGAAAACTAATTTCTTCTATCGGATGCTGATCTTGCTAAATTACCTGACTTGATCCTGCTCTGAAAAGTAATTATATTTTATTAACTTTAAAGTTACGTTATATAATCCTTGTAACTTGTGTTTGCAAAGGAACGATCTAATTTCTTTAAAATTTATATTATGTTCCTTATTTAGTGATGAATTTGTATGGGAGGGGGTGGGAAGTCAAGGGGTACGAGTGAGAATTTCATCATTTTGTGAAAGCGCAGTTTAATGTTCAAACAAAACAGCTGATTCTTGAAATAGTTTATAGATCTCAGAACATCTAGATCTCAGAATATACAGACATTTACTTGTATAATTTTGCCACCAACATTTTATATGCATTAACTATTTATAACTGTACTTAACTTCATTTTTTAAAAAAAATCACTTGTAACCCTTGATTTCTCCCCCCCACATATATGATTAAACTTAGTTGATATAAGTTTTAATATAGGTTTATTATATATTAATTATATAATTATTTTTTTGGATTCAAAGGTCAAATATAAATAACTCCAAATTTAAATTCACACCGTGCTTTACAAAATCATTCATATAGTAAAATTTATTATAAAGCGTGGTTAAATATGATGGGCTATAAACGTGGATTCTTAAATTGACATGTCCAATTTTTTAATCAGTTAACAATTACGAAAGTATGATTAATTTTAAGATGGTATCACATTTGCGAGTGGGTTAAAAGTTAGTTATAAGATGCAACGGAAAAAAAATGATTTATATAGAGCGTGAATAATTATGAGATCCAGGAGTTTATACGTAAATGTTACTGTGAATGTGAGGATATCAATGGATATGCAGATATACTATTGACTTTGTAGATACATTAGGCCAATACGTGAAAGTGCGGAAAATTGTTTGATTTCGCACATGTACTAGTGAATCTGCAGAAACTGTGAGGAACACTCGTGGAACTGCAAAAAAGATCGTTGCTCGAATAACAACAAGGTTTCTATATGCTCATTGTATAGTACTTTAAAAAAAATAAGAAATCACTCGCTTCAAAGGATATACCACTCGATTGAAACCTAAAACTATATTATATTATTAAAAATTAAAATTTATTTTAAAAAATGACATGTGATTTTTGGTGGTAAGATACCAATATCAACTGGGCGGAGGAGAGTAGAATACTTAAATGACTGCTCCAAGTGCTCATAAACTGTTTTTGAACATTTATAATGATAAGATACTCACCAAACTGACTGGCCAAACCGACTATTCGAAATTATTATTCAATGTTTCTGGGTGTTTCCTTTAAGGGGGTCCAATACCCAAAATTCGCAAAAAAAGTCATTTTTTTTTTATATTTAAAAAATAATATTCAAACTTATCTTAATAACTCACAAAAAACTTCTTCAAAAAATTCCTATTACTTTTTTAGTTATGAATGTTTTAATGATGTGTTCCTATAACATAGTTGTATCATATGTAAACTTTAGAAGCAAATATCTCTGTTCGTGGTTTTGAAATTTAATGAACACTAAAAATGCTAAGGCTTTTTTACTATTATACTTAAAATCATAATTTTTGTGTGTATAGCAAGATAAATATATTTTAAATAGATGTATGCATTCAGATTTCCTATTTTTACCATAATTTGTTTTTTAAAACCACTTAAAATGGAATTTTATTTTTTTTCGTCAATTTTTTTCTCCAAAATTTCTAATATATATATTTTTTTTTAAAGTGATGTATCTGAATCAAACTTTGAATGCATACATCTATTTACATATTATTCAAGATCTTAAATAAAAAAAATTGCTTCAAAATATTGAAAAACAAAAAAGGAGTAGGAATTTTAAAATTGTTAAAAAATTTACTAAAATTTTAATTTAAAAATAAATGTGCAATTAAAAAAAAAAATTGAGCGTCTTAAAATGGTTTTTATGCATATTTAGAAAGAGAAAAAAAATTGGATTGTACAAGTATAAAAATAAAGAAAAAAATGTCGAAGGTATCGGAACTCCTTAATATATGTATAAATGTAAAGAGTTGGTTTGTTAACATTAACGTTAGAATTAACTTTAAGATTAGACCAATTACAAATATCTACTTTAGCGTGATCGTATATGATAACCCTACGGCCATTGCGTTGTGATTTAACAATATTAAAGTAACCAGAACGTGGGTTTTCCTGTTGGGGAGAAAAGGCATAAAAATGCAGAAACTTTAACTAGAATGATGCAAGGAAAACGATTACACTTTCATTATGTACAAATTTATTAACAGTGCGATAATAATTGGTCGCATGACTCACCAGTGACTGGAAAAGGACTGGTAGTCGACCATAGAAATACTCTTCAACATGAGAGATTAATTAACGTTGTTTATATACAAAAAAGCCGAGAGTCTAAGTTAATAGTTTTCTTAAGAGTATGAAGAGAGAGTTGAAGTCTAAGCAAAGAGAGAGGTGTCTTTCAATGTGGACAGTAGAGATCTGTCGAAAGGGGGCGAATGGACCGCCCTCTGAATTCCCCCCCCTCATTCCATTGGTCTTCCTGGATAAAATATCTCTCGTCGGCTTGCCCATGATTTGGTAATACGACTTATTCACACGATTGGGCCCGACGAGATGAAAGGACCACATTTTTTACATTTATGAGCCCTAAATCGGCAAGTCGAAAGAGTTTTCTTAAAAGTCTGAAGAGAGAGTTAAAGTCTAAGCAAAGAGAGATGTGTCTTTCGATGTGGACAGTAGAGATCTGTCGAAAGGGGGCGAATGGACCGCCCTATGAATTTCCCCCCCTCATTCCATTGGTCTTCCTGGATAAAATATCTCTCGTCGGCTTGACCGTGATTTGGTAATACGACTTATTCACACGATTGGGCCCGACGAGATGAAAGGACCACATTTTTTACATTTATGAGCCCTAAATCGGCAAGTCGAAAGAGTTTTCTTAAAAGTCTGAAGAGAGAGTTGAAGTCTAAGCAAAGAGAGATGTGTCTTTCGATGTGGAGAGTAGAGATCTGTCGAAAGGGGGCGAATGGACCGCCCTCTGAATTCCCCCCCCTCATTCCATTGGTCTTCCTGGATAAAATATCTCTCGTCGGCTTGCCCGTGATTTGGTAATACGACTTATTCACACGATTGGGCCCGACGAGATGAAAGGACCAATTTTTTACATTTATGAGCCCTAAATCGGCAAGTCGAAAGAGTTTTCTTAAAAGTCTGAAGAGAGAATTGAAGTCTAAGCGAAGAGAGATGTGTCTTTCGATGTGTACAGTAGATATCTATCGAGGGGGGCGAATGGATCGCCCACTTAATTTTTCCCCCCCATTCCATTGGTCTTCCTGGATAAAATATATCTCGTCGGCTTGACCGTGATTTGGTAATACGACTTATTCACACGATTGAGCCCGACGAGGTGAAAGGACCACATATATTTCACATTTATGAGCCTTGAATCGGCAAGTCGACTCTTTTTGGGTATTGCCTCACCACAATATACACCTCGAACCGTCGCTAATAGGAATATATCACCTAATCTACAGTTTTGAGAGACTTGCCTTCGCCAATAGCCCAATGTGCAATGCGCATTGGGCGATGTTAATTAACCAAACCAAACTGAGAGGCACATACAAAGCAGTTTCTTCTAACAACACTTTTGCGGGCCTGCTTTTACCAATGATATACCTAATTGCATAATAATATTAATGTAATAGACTTCTATCTATTCCCCCCTGTAATTTAAAACCGTTTCCAAGCGCCATATGTCGCAATTAATTAAGCTAAGTGGTATCCTAAGATTATGTGAGCTGTTGTATAGTTGAATCAAGTTTGAGATAGAGCTTTTCATTCTTTCACGATTTTGCAGATTCCTTACTGAAAGTGCGGATGATTCCTACTTTGTAGATGATTCCACACTATCATTGAACAAATCAGTGTATCTTCGGAATCACTAGTGAATCTGCAGAATTTTGTATTTTCACTTTAACATACATATTTTAATTCTGGGGAAAAGTTGATATTTGGCAGAATATTTTTAAGACACTTATTTACTTTCCTGATATTCAATATTACCACTAAGTATATGACATGTTGGATTACTAGCCACACTGTATTGTATAATACTTATGCCATTTTTAAATGTATATGGAAAATAAATTAATATCTAATTTGATTCAGAAACTAAAAATTAGTAGTTTAATTTTAATGGGTACATAATGAAACTTGAATGTTTCAATTTATAAATGAAAAAACCGTTTTACTATCAACGTTTGTTAATTCGTTTAAAATGAGAACCATTATATATAAATAAGTAATCAACAACTTAAATATCAGATAAATTGTTCTACCATTCAAAAATATATTCTGTAAGCAATGCTCATTCAAACCATCCTTTCATAGGGACAATAATCCCGCCTTTATTATAAATTCCATGCATCACTGACTTAAAAAATGCCCAACTAATTTGAATTGAAGAACAGTAAACAAGGTTATAGTTATAAAACTGGGTAATTAAAAGGTGATTCTACAGGCTTTTAATCCCGCGCAAGCCTTTTTTTTATTCGAAAAATTCCTACGTGAAAATCCTTCCATGCCTGTAATTAAAGTGTTGTTTTCTTTAATTAGCATCTCTCTTTCAGAAACTGGGTTTGAATGAACCGTATGTGAGCGAACGGATTAAGCAGTATAGTGGATGTCCCGTAATAGGATTAATAAGGATTAAAGGGGTTTTATGCTGTAACTTTGTCGTCGGAAATAGACTAAGGTGTATAATAACAAGCTTTGAAAGCATTCTTATTTTTGAAAACAAGCTTATTTATGAAAACATTCTTTTTGGTTGATTCCTATTAATGTTTGAAAAATTCTAACTTTTAGTGTGTAATCAGTGATTGGTACATTACAGTAATCAATACAAGTAATATGTTTGGTGAATTTCGACTCAGAAGTGATTTGTTATTATGATTTACCTAAATGTAGCAGTCTATACAGAACCGTTATAAAGTATACATAGATATCTGTTTACACACATATATAAATGTGTATATATACAAATAGCCATTCTTTTATTTAATGAATAATGTCACGTTTATGCAATAAAGCTTAAACATTTTAAAAATGTATGCATTAATTTTAAGTTGAAAATCTGTACTTTGAATTTAAAGGGCTAATTCCATTTTTTTAATTCATTTTTTGTTTATCCGATTTGTTCTTAAAAGTACACCTTCTCATCACATTAAAAAACCATAATCCAAATATAATGCTGAGTTATAGTGAAAATATTGTTGACCTTAACTCCAGTTAGGGTTTTGATTGATTGAAGAAGACCCTATATGAAAAGTAAATACTAAAAAGGCCCTAAATCCATAATGGGCATAGAAAAACATGGTAAACCTAAACGGTAAAAGAAAATTTAACTATTACCAAAATAAAATTTCATACAAGCATACAACTACTTTTATGCAATAAAGCCTTCTTTTAAAATTTCAAATCTTTGACGCTAGTTTTATTTCTTTAAATTTCCTGCAAAGTTTTGTTTTTTGAAGTTACGACCTTCTTTCTTATAAGGACAGTAATATTGAAGGACAACGCATTTTATTTAATAATTAATAAAAATAAATAACATAATTCTTTATTTACTAAATGTAAGGTGTAACTTAACGTTTAGTAAATAAATATTAAACATAATTGTTTTCATTATATTATAAAATAAATAAAACTGTCGAAGAAGTTAATAACTTAAATGTGAAATAAAATACGTCGGAAGTCTTATTTTTTTGCAGTAATAAACTCATCAGTTGGCTATCAAATAACTCAATTTTTCAATTAGCGTAACATATCCTACATAATAATACATATATTTTAATTTAGGTAAAACAATATTACTAACCTATCAAATAACAAATGGTATTTAAGTGTAGTGATATAATCACTCTTTTTAAATACCCATACAATGATTGTCATATGAAATTATAACTAAAATAGATTTTAATTGCATAAAAAGATTTTAATTGAGTATAACTTTTCTTTGAAATATATTAAAACATAACTTTTAGATAATTAATAATTTGTTTTAGACGCGCAAACAATGGTTTTTAATGGAAACCGTAGCCAAATGCTTTTTTTAATTATATGTAATTTCTCATCAAAATATATTAAAATCTAAATTTTAGAGAACTAATAACTTGTTTGTGATGGGTACACAATGGTATTTACAAGCCATCGTAATTTAAATAGATTTGAATTGCAAATGCGTAATTTAATCAAATGTAACTTCTCATAGAAATATATTAAAATTTAACTTTTAAAGATTTAATAACTTGTTTTAGACGCGCACACGATGGTTTTTAAAGGAAATCATAACCTAAATGGATTTTAATTGCAGATACGTTTTTTCAGTTAAGTCTGACTTATCATAGAAATATAATAAAATCTAACTTTTAGAGAATTAATAACATGTTTATTAAGGTTTATTTTTCAACGCAGAGAAAAAATAAATAAGAAATGTCGAGTAATGTAGAACTATGCTTGACGATAAATATGTTTTTTAAATGAGTTTTGTTTTAACTCACTGACACTCAAACAATTTTTGAAATTATGAAGTATTTTTAATGATTGAAAAAAAAATTTAAATAATTTTTTCTCGATATGCTATTTTATGTTATTTAAATTTGTTTAATAAATTGTAAACAGACGATTTGCAAATAGTGTCTTAAACCTTTGAATTAGAAAAATATTGTAAAATTGCGTAATTTTTAAATTTAAAAATTTGGTGCATGACTATAAAAACTGGAGATCCCTGGGCGTATATATACGGCCTTCATCGTCAGAGGGTTTAAAATAAAGAAATAACTTAAACCTACTCCAAAACAAAATTACATCAAAAAGTAGTTAAAAAAAGAGTTGGAATAAAGCTTTAAACCAACAAATATGCGACGAAGAAATTATAAAGAAAAAAAATCATAATAAAATCATATAAAGAAAAAAAACCATATATCGATAGAAAAATAAATTTTACTTAAATTAATAAATAAAACACTTAAGACTCTACTTTTAAGATTTAAAAAAATACGAAATAAATTAACTCAATTTTTTGTGAACAAAATAAAAGTCATCGCAGAAGTTCTGTATTATTTCTGCAATAAACAAACCCAAAACAAAGATTTAAAACATTTGTGAGCATATTAAAAAGAAATTTAATTTTTAATATTTTAAAAAGAAAAGCTAATTTAGTTTTATATTCGGAAAAAAACTATAACATAAAACCTTTTCTTTTTGTACTTAAGTTTTATTTATGAATGGTTAATTCAATAATAAATATCTCGTAGTCTTTATTTAAATATAAAATTTAAAGTACTTAAATATTTTTATTGCATTAAAGTAAATATTGTTTTGCTGTCGAAGGTTGAGAATTTTTTAAAATTAAAAGAAATATGTAAATGTAATATTAAAACTTCGTTGAATAAATTGAACATATCGTTTAGGTTAAAGTTTTACGATAAAGTAGAACAACCAAATAAAGGTTTTTTGCAAATTGGAAATTTATTATTTATTTTCGTATTTGTTTAAAATATTCTTGAATTTAAAATGAGTAATATTAGATGGATATTAATAATGAAGCCTTCAAAATAAATTTATGTTAGTTTAGTGCTTTTACATGTTTTTGAGCCCCAGTTGCTCAGTTGGTAAGGCGTTCAGCTACTAATCAGAGGATTGGTGGTTCGAATCCGTGAAATGGACTTGACATAGAAAAGTAAAAAAGTAGTGATCTTGCGATCGGAGGGTTGCCAGCTTTGCTACAAAAATACTAGAAAGTCGTCCAGAATATCCAACAAATTATACTGACGTGTATACGGGACTGGTCCATGATTAATCTGATCGGGGTCCAAAGTCCCGACGTTTATTGAAGGCGTTGGGTGCCAGTTCAGGTGTTTCTTCGTCATCTGACCATGATTCTAAAATAACGAGATGCATGTATGAATTTTTGTATGAATGTGTGTGTGAATGTGTATGTGTTTCCGGGTGTTTCCTTTGAGATTGATCCCGAACAGTCGCCAATATCCCACTGTGCAGCTCTAGTGCGACGTTAATTAACAAAAACCAAAAAAATTACATGTTTTTAGTAGTTATAAAGATACTAAAAGTCTTTATATTAATATTAATATAATAAAATATAGTATATGAAATATTTTGTTTTATAAACAGCCCCTTTATTAAATAATACAATTATATTTTTATTAATTTAGAGATGTTTGATAAATAAGTAGTCGTGTTAATAACTGGAGTACAGACAATTACGTTTTTATCGTTTGCAAAAATAATTAATTAAACGATCAAAGTTTTTTTTTTAGCTATTCGGTGTAAACGGAAATGCATTAGAAAATAAGCATTTTTGAACACTATGAACAAAAACAATAACTTAACATGCAATTTAAATTTATTTTAATTTTCTAATGATGTAAGACATTATTTATCTTGTCTATTAATACAGGTCAGGTGTGTCGATATAATGATGGTCTACTGAAAAAAAAAGTATTGGCTTGATTCCCTCCTTCGGACAGTTATCTAAAAGATTTTATGACTGATCACACATCAACAAGAATTATTTCATATAGTAAAATATAAATATATGATGGTTTAATGCAAAAACACCGCCATTACATGAAAAATGGTTTCGAGAAAAACGCAATGTAAAATTTACTAGCATGCCCGTGCAAGGGCGGAATATATTAGCGTATTTCTTCTTGCCGAAAAATCATAAAAGTTTAACGCTTCTGCTCATTCATAGATGGCAGCAGTATCAACGGTTTGTTTAAACAAACACGTTTAAACGAATTACTTTAAACGGATTTTGTATTAAAAAACGTTGATATTTATGAAATAAGAGTACGATTTGTCACTGCTCCTAAAATATTTATTTTTTTATACCGCATGCGTTTGGATACATTGAATACAAGGATAGTAAAAGGGATATTTACTACAGAAATAATATATATGTTCAATGAAGAGAAGATATTACACATATATTTTCCCCGATAAGCTTTAAAATTAAATTGATGGCACCTTCAGCTCATGTTCGACCAAAAATACTATGAAAGGTATTCCCTCTGTACCATTTAATCCCATTTAAAAGTTAAACGTATGTACTTATATATATTGCCACTAAATACGGGAAAAACACATTGAAATATTGTACTGTGTTTTGTATTGTTATGATCATATTGTATAGTTAATTACCTGAAAGTACAATCTGCGCCGTGCTTTGTATGGATTGCATACTACCGTAAACAAAGCATTGGTACATCCCTTGGTCCTCCCTCACCACAGATGTGAAGTGCAGTATCTGCTTGTTGATCACCCTCACTCTGTTGCTGGTGACCAGGTGTCTCGTGTCCTTGAACCACGTGATGGAGTGGACGGGATAACCGTGGACGCTGCAGTTTAAAGTGGCCGATCTCTCAGATTCGGTGGTTAACTGGGCTGGATGAAGCGAAACGGACAAGTTTCCTGAAAATTAGAATATTTTGTTTTATAGAAAAATATATGAAACTTACAGTTATGAGGGATGTACACTTTCAAAATAGAAAAAAATTATCAAAGTTATAGTCATTTTATTTTTTGCTATACATGAGACTGTTGTTTATATTTATAAGCATAACTTCACAAATGTCCCATCTAATGTGTATATGGCAATAGCCCAAATGCGGTCGAAAGTAGCCAGGTTTACCATATTCTTAAAGAAGAATACAATCGTTTAACGCCCAGACAAAAGGTTGTCATGGGCCGCAATTGGAACTTTCCGGTGTATATAACCCATATTTTTTGCAAACAAGTTTTCATAAATACAAACCAATTGGTGTTTTAATATTTCTAAATGTTTCATGTGTAATAGTGTTTTGGCAAGAATTTTGATTTTTTTTAAATATACTACATATTTATAGAAAATTATGTGTTCATGTTTCTTATATGAAAGTTGAATAATAATATTTATATTATGAAAATTGTTTGGAAATATCTCTATTTTTTAAAATATTTTAATAGGAATCTAAATAAGATAATTTTTTTAAAGAAATGATTTTTTTAAATAGTTTTACACAGCGAACATTTAGTTAGATATGCAATACGGTGTCAAAAAATGCTACAGTAAATAATATAAGCAAAAAACATTATTTTTTAAATTCAATTAAAAAGTTGTTATTATTTTCAAACCAAAACGTTTTGTCCGTCTTGAATAATCATTATAAATATATAGTAAAAATTTCAAACGGTTAGGTTAAAAACTAGATTAAAAAATAGTTTTTGATAGTCTGTACCATGAAATTAAAGTTATGGTCAAACGTATGGGTAAGGGGGCAATCCACCAAGGCGTCAAATCACATTTCGCCAAGTATGATTTTAGTTCAAACTGGAAACTGTGCAACACTTGCATAATATGTTTTACACGCATGCATAACAATCACAATTCTGTTAGCTTTCCAATCGTCATTGTGTGATTAGTTATACGCTAACTTCACAATTAGCTATTTTGTAATTAGTTATTACTTCATAAAGTAAATATATTACTTTATAAAGTAGTAATAGGTTTTATAAGTCATGAAACATCGCCAAACTGACGTCATGTAAAATTTTTATTCCATCCCTCTCATAGGTTTAATCTACAGCAAATAGCTCCATCCACTTGTTTACTTGACTTCAATATGGATGTTAGGAATAGAAACCCTAGGACTTTGTTCCCAGTGCCAAAGTTGCCGATTAACATGGATTTGGCGGAGTAAAAGTAAAGAATAAGAGAATTATTTACTTTCACCAAAATTAGAAAATAACCTGCTCCTTTTTCTTTGAGTAATATTGCAAGGTAAAATTTACGCCTTGCTCAATTATGCATATACCTAACGCAAACATTATTCGGAATTGTGGTTATGTGAAATTTGTTTTTACGCCATAATCAGCTAACATGTTCATTGAGGAATTTTAAACTACATTTTTTTATATACATTTTTTATTCTAAGCTTTTTTATAGTCATATTATACCGATAATTTATTAATGCAGAATACCTGAAAAAAAATACTTTTTTTATCGATTTTTTGTACGTAGTTTTGTTTTTACCGTCAAATGTGTTTGGAAATCTTAACTTTAAAACTATTCCGAAGCCACTTCCAGAAAATTTCCAGAAAATGATAATTTTGTGTATGAAAATTGTTGTTTTGGGTTGATAATTTTTATTGTATTGACAATTTGATTTTATGACATTTTTTTATGTACAAAGATGGAAAATGAGTTAACACATATTTTCTTGTATACTGTAAATAGTTAGATTTCTTACATAAAATTATATTTTAGAGCTTTGTAAAAGATAAATACTCATTATACTGTCCTTATTATTATTCCCAAAAACGCATTGTTTACTATATTTCATTAAATTTAATGTCATTGACATTAAATTTAATTCAAACTTTCAACTCTTTCCAATTCAAAATGTCCTGATTATATTCTTAAGTATTCAGGGAATCCATTTAATTAAAGTTTCTGAATTTTTAATATAAGTTATTTGATTAAATTAAATTTAATTAACATATAGATCTTACAAACTAAACATGTACTTATTATTGTGGTGCCACCTTTATAGAGAAATGATCTAAATTGCAAAATTTAGTAAATCATTTGAAATGTAGTTGTAAGTGTTACTCCCGAGCTTAATATTTTTGAATTTAATAAATCATATTAAGCTGTATTTTATTTATCTGCGCATGTGAGGTGAGCGAGAAAAATATCTGAAATATCACAGATGAGAAATTTAGAGTTAATTACTAATTTTATTATTTAATATTTTAATTCAAAGCGATAATACTGTATATTATATAGAACCATATATTTTACTCATAATTAAGAAATAAGTTTTTTTTACATTTAGTGAAATGTTAATATTTATGTATATTTTGAATTTATTTTATTGCAATTGCTGTTTTGTCTTGGACTGCACGTGGAAACTGGACATTCATATTAGTTACAATTGTTTTGTGTTATTCATATTAGATCTAATGATATTATGGCGGTTGCTCCTATACAATCCCGCGGCTATTTTGGTGGCCTGGTTGGCTACGCATATTGCTCAGTGGCATGGTTGGCGAGTGTGTGTAACGGATTGGAAAAAAAAACTTATGCAAAACCGATTAAACTGGCATTTGTGGGCATAATAGCTTGGATACTAGATTAGTAGAACAAGGTTTTCTGGTCTAATGATTCAATAACTCTTCTCCATTATAGACCATTGCCGTCCATTTCTGTCTCAATTATGTGGTACGACGTGGAAATATCTATTCAAAGCTCCGAAAGACAACCATCTAACATGAGTGAATTAGGAGTTTTCATTTTGTTAGCAAGGGCTATAATATTCCTCCTATCTGGGCGTATTAGTAAATTAGAATTTTAAATTGAGCCATCAATGTACAGTAGCTAGAAAGAAAGCTAATAGAATGTTGGTGCATCAGGAAAAGTGTTTAATCAAAATAAAACGATATAATCTTGACATTGTAAAGAGGTTTGGTAAAGCCTCATCTTGAGTATGCTGTATAGTTTTGGTCACCATATCTCAAAAAGGCATATATTTGTTAGAGGAAATTTATAGGGCTACTAAAATTTTCTAAGGGTTTTCAGACATGAATTATGAAGATAGATTTAGAAATTTGAATATGTATACTCTGGAATAGGGAAGGGTTAGGGGAGATTTGATTCAACTGTTCAAATTTATTAAACAAGGGGATGTGGATGATTTAGGTTTTAATATGAGTAATAGAACGGGAGGTCATGGATTTAAATTAAACAAATCCCATTTTAACCGGGAAGAGAACAAACATGATTTATTTAATAGGGTAACAGACAAATTGAACAACTTAACAGTAAAAAATTTTAATTGTACAGGGGTAACGAATTTAAGAAGTTACATATTCATTGGGGGATAGTTAGGAAATATTAGCTGGACCAACCTTGTTGGACCTTGAGCCTATTGTTGGTCGTCAATATTTGTATTTGTGTAAACCATAAATCAAAAGTAATATACATTTGTTTTGAGATATACAATTAAAATATAAATAAAAAAATAATAATTAAATTATTCTAAAAAAATAAGGATATAAAATAAAAAAGTAAATTATAGTTTTTCAAAAACAAAAAACTAAAAAAAATTTAAACTGAGATTTTGGAAATTGCAAAAAAAATCCTCTAGAATGTTAAAAAAGGAGCAATTTCTATTTTTCACTTTCAATTGTCCTATTTTGAATTTTTCTTTTATTTTTTGTTCACAAGTTTCCATTTTCTATGTAAAAATAACAATTGCCACAGCATACAGTTAAACAATGGTAATTTTTATAATGGAATTTGTAACAACGGACATTGTAACAATGGAAATTCCAGCAATGTAGATTATAACAATTAAAAATGTAACATCCGAAATTGTAACAATGGACATTGTAACAATGGACATTGTAACAATGGACATTGTAACAATGGACATTGTAACAATGGACATTGTAACAATGGACATTGTAACAATGGACATTGTAACAATGGACATTGTAACAATGGACATTGTAACAATGGACATTGTAACAATGGACATTGTAGCAATGGACATTGTAGCAATGGACATTGTAACAATGGACATTGTAACAGTGGACATTGTAACAGTGGACATTGCAACAGTGGACATTGCAACAATGGACATTGTAACAATGGACATTGTAACAATGGACATTGCAACAATGGAAATTTTATTAATTGTTCGCACAGTGTTTGAGAAATTTAAATTGCCAAAATACTCCAAAAAAAGAGGAATAACGATCAAACGAAAGTAAAAATTAATATAAGCGAAAGCAAAAAAAACATTGTCTATATTTGCATAAAATAGAAAGCTTTAAATTTTATTCCAACACCTCTACCGTGACTACAAAAGTTACAGTTACCGTCGATTGACATTATTAAAAATAATTCTTACCTACAATAAAAAAAGAATGAGTTGTTTGTTAAATTAAATATTTTTTTACATATATTCTTACTTACCATACACTGTGAGCTCAGTCTCTACTCGAACTTCTCCAACACTGTTATTCACAACACATATGTATTTTCCGGAATCTTGCTGTCTCGTTCTGTCAATGAAAAGGCTTCCATTCACCTGCATCATCCGGTCGCCTATGAGTAACGGTATCAGCCTGTTGTTGTCTTTTCTGTACCAGGAGTATTCGGGTACAGGGTACCCTTGGGCTGTACACGGTAATTCAGCGTTTTCGCCTTCGCGAATCAGAGCTCCGGGTCGACCGCTGGATATCCTGGGCGGTATGCTACCAGTGGGATCTGAAATTGAAAGTAAATAATCAACCATAGTGTAGATCAAGAACAAAATAATGAAATGGTATATGGCGGAAAAGATCGATACAAAAATGAGCTGGAGAGCTTAACATGTTAAAATTAATAGCTCGAAATTTTCTGGGCACATCTGCCAAGTTGACGTATATTCGTGACATTTAAGATATTCAATTACAAATAAATATGAACCAGAATTAGAGGCAGACCCAGAGTAAGTGGGATGACTGTGATAATGGACTTTAATATTAAGTGTCACCAACTAGATTATCCTTGCCAAAAGGAGAGCAAAATGGAAATATATTCTAATGAAGGTCTTGGCCCAAAGCAAGCTGTCGTGTCAATAGAAAAAAGAATAAGACATAGAACACAAATTGAAAAAAATAAGATTTAGTAGCATTAAATGATGTTTTATCAATTTAGCTTATTTAAAATCATTAATTAATTCGAATTTGATTTCTAAGTGAAAAAAAAATATTTTTATAAATATTAAATTAAATTTTTAATTTACATATGATATTACAGATATTTAATACGGAAATACATTAAAAGAAATTACATTGACTTTGATATTAAAATATCGATATTTAAGAAAGTTATTTTAAGTTAATACAAGAAATCGCAAAAGGAATACCAATAAAATAAGCTACTGAAAAGAAACTTAACAAAATTAAAATGAGCACATTACTCCATTTCCCAACTTCAACTTTGTTGCAAAATAGAGTAATTGGAGAGTGCGAGAGGAGAAGATAACTAAGTTACCATTACATCCAATTCCATCGACACAGGGATTACTGAACGTCAACGCGCAAATCACCAATGTCGATTTCTTTCTTTGTCACCCAGGGCACGTATTCAAAGCGCTACTCTAAGTAAATGCAAGAAGAGAGGTCAGAATTTTTTTTTTCATCTCAATCTCTTCACCTTGATATTGGTATGCAGCGGGGGGCACCCTTTAAAGTGTATCGTTTTGAATGCAAAGAGGTGAGGGGGCAGATGGGAAGGGGGGGGGGGTCCACGCTTCTGCAATTCATAATTCGGGTGAAGTTTTATAGCTCTTATTTTCTTCGTAAAATATATATATAGAAATAGAAAAAAGGGGTTCTCTTAGTAAAGAATATATTATTTTTGCTAAAAGCAGAGTGGGAAAAAAAATTGAGATGCCAGTTCCGTCGATATCGAGACGCTGTAAATGTAATTTATGGGACATTCAGGGGGTATTCTGGAAATTCTTCGACTCGTATGGTGTAGTGAGATAAGTGCCAAATGCGATTTTTATTTTAATATATCTCTGGAGCTTTTAAATGTTTATATTGTATGCAGTTCGCGTTAAAAGCATGGATATAGTTTTAGTATTTATACATGTGGAATTGGCTGAAATGTCATTATATTTCATTTTACCTTTCAAACTTTTTATCTCAATGTAATAATGTAATTCAAAAATTGAAGTTCGCTCAAGTTTAATCAAATTTAAATTTCGGAACAGTCGTAAAACTTACCTCTCTGAGAATAGTACATAATAAAATGATAAATTAACAAAAAGTATATTTATAAGATTTAAAAGGACAGTGAATAAGGAATATAAAATTAAAAAAAAAATAGTAATATAAAGAAAAATAAGGTGCTAGTTTTAGTTATTTCTCTATATGAAGCTTATATATAAAGCTTTTAGAAGATACTCCATCGCTTTAAATATGTAACCCATTTAAACATTGATAATTTTATTAATTTAAAATGTATGTGCATTTTGTGGAAACTATAAATCCATGGAGACATTACACGTCATGAATCGTTAGAGTTATAAAAATTGATAAATGGTTAGGCCTTTTAAAAGCTGTTGTTTTTTCGCTTGTTTTAACTAAAATATAATATTTGTTTTTATGTAAATACATTCGTAATTCGGATGAATTGATTTTAAATTGCTCTCCTGGTTTGTGCATTTTTTATAACTGTATTCTTTACTTTTCGTTCTTTTCACTTGCTAGAATATATCCATTAAGTAAAGTTGCATAAGAAACCAGCAGTTAAACTAAGTTTAGATGTTAGCTTTTTTTAACTAGTATACAGTGAAAGAAATGTGTGGGTGTATGACCAAATATTTTTTACGTCGAGTTTGGATTGTGAGTTTTGATATTTACTCAACTTTAAATTCATTTAAAAAAGTATGTTATTCATCCCCAATCATCCAGTCGACTGTGTACTTTGTCTTTAAAATTACTGCTTTGATTTAATTTAAAATCAGTCTTGAGATGCAAATTATGTCTGTCGTGTATAGTGGTGGTGAATTTATCGCTAATTAAACTAAATTTTTTTTATGAAATAAAAAAAAACCGATCGTTTCTATAAATTGTACGGTCTGGAAAATGCCTAATATAGTTTCACAATTCGAAACGTAATGACATAAAAGCGTTCACATACACATACATTTAATTTCATATATCATTAATGCTGCTCGAAGCAAACATCATAGAGTGGTAATTCTCTTTATACATTACATACTTTAATACCAAACTTACAATTACATTTTTAGACAGTAGTAACGTATGTTATTCATATATAAACCAGTAATTTTTATTATTTTCAGAAACTTTTGGAATTCATAGTATTTTTAGACACCGGTAATTTCCATTATTTAAAAAAAAATTGTAGTTTATATTATTTTTAGATATCAGTAATTTTTATTATGTTTAGACACCACCTCATTTGTATTACTTTAGCATCAATAATTTACATTGTCTTTAGACATCAATAATTTACATTGCTTTTAGACATCAGTAATTTAAAATAGTTTATACACCAATAATTAATATTATTTTTAGACACCAGAAAGTTTTATTACTTTAGACACCAGTAATTTACATTATTATAGACACCACTAATTTTTATAATTTTAGGGAACGGTAAATTATAGTACTTTACACCAGTAATTTTTATTATTTTTAGACACCAGTTATTTATATTATTTTAGTCAGCAGTAATTTATATGATTTTTAGACACTAGTAATTTATATGACATTATATACCCTCCATTTATATACATTATTATATTATATATATATATATATATATATTATTTTTGAACAGCTGTAATTTATATGATTTTTAGACATCAGAAGTTTAAATTTTACTTTAACGTTACGTTGTTTTACATATATTTTATTTTGTTTACAGTCAAACACTTCCTTTTATAATCATTATTTCGTAATGCAAATAGAAATCATATCTTTTAATGGAAAGCATGAAGCTGAAATTGAAAATGATTTCATTTCAAAGTCAAAATATTTCAGACAACAATTATTAGTTATACAAATACTGAAATAAATTCATATTATTGCTGGACATTTACTTCATTTATTATCGTTGCATAAACTTCAGAAGTAATTAACCAAACTAAAACTTTCGGTGACAGTAAGATGCGTGATTTATAGTAACACTAATTATACTTTGTTGTCATCCTTCCTGTTAATTTATCAAATGTCATCTGAAATATAAAGCAAGATTTCACATTTCAGATACAGTGGTGTAATAAAGAGTTTTTGAGAAATAGATCACCTATACTGCTGTTCTAAGCTTAAAATAAGAAAGTTCATTATTACCGCGCCAAAGTTATGGATTTGTCTTGTTTTATAAAATGTCGAACTTTAATTACACTATGGAATTGTTCGTTTAGTTTAATTATTTTTTATTTTGATATTTTAACGGCAATTTGGCAATTTTGTATACCAGTTATTCCTGAGATAAGTTATATTTGAGGAAGTCTGAATATTGAAAATCCCATAGACATGTTCTATATTATTACTGCGACCAGAGAATGTATAACCATAATATATATATATATATATATATATATATATATATATATATATATATATATATATATATATATATATATATATATATATATATATATATATTCCCCCTTAAATCAAAAACGACTTCTTACTTCTTACTATCACAGACTGATGGGACGACGATTATTAAAAGTAGCCAACAGTCTGCGTAAAGCCTAGACAACGTTAGACATATATATATGATATTATAAATATTTTCAGTATATATATTTTTTTAATATTTGTAAAGCTTAATTATTAAATTTAAAACGTTTGACATAATATAATTTGCGATTAATTTTCTAAAACAATAGTAATTAAATATTAAATTAAAATATATGCGCATTGGTAACTATTAAATTTCTCAACGTATTTTATGAAAATCGACGTATTATCCTTCATTAATAATTAGTTTTACAATAATAATATCGAAACGAAAACATTATTAATTGTACATTATTTATTCATAAATACAATTCCGTTTTAGAAACACTCAAAAATCCCTTTATTTTTGGTATTTAAATAATCTCATTAGGAGGTTTGTTACTTGAAAACAATAGTTTAAATGTCTCCGTATTGTGATGCAATGTAATTAAGATAAAAAAAATATTAAATTGGACATTTTACATTAATGAAAAAATTATTGATACGACCATCAACAACTTTTTAATTTTTCTGATTACATCTCATTATAAACTCATCAAAATTAGGCAAAGCAAAATACATTATTACTTTATCTTATTAGTATTAACATAGATAATAACTTTTAAACAACGGTGCTGTTTTGATTATATCTTTAAAAATAAAATTAATTACTAAACGTTTTAGGACAATAATTAGTCACACAATGTTTATATTGTTCAAACATGGAATTTGTATTCACAAAAAAATATATGAAATATTTAGCAATGCTTTCATGAATTTAACTGCATTATTTTAAATTTAATTAAAGATACCGAGAACCTGAACTGGAAATCTCAGTACTTCGAAGAAAAAAAAGTTAAACGTTCATGTGTTATTTTACAAATGTATGATCATTTTGGCTCCCTTTCTCCCAAAGATATGTCAATATTTGTATTTATAGTAGACATAATTAAATATTATTTATGTTAATTCTTGTGCAGAGTTTATTTCAAATATTAAAGATTAAAATAGTCAATAAGCAATGTGGTGAAATACTGATATATATATATATATATATATATATTTTAATTTGCATCGTTTTTAATCAACATTTTAATGTATATTAACTACTAATAGTTACTGCAGTTTCATTCATGTAACAAGTTACACTTAATTTTTTTAGTGACCGCAGATATTAAGTAAAACAATTTGTTTCATTTTTTTATAACTACATCCGAGCCAGACAGTCACACTTGTGCAACTTTGCAGGGCTGGGGTAAAACTTAATCCTACTCTCATTGAAAATCAATGCATTCGATTTTAAAAGCGCTTGATAAAGGATATGCGGTACACTGTAAAGAAAAAGGTGCTTAAAAGAGATTTCCTTAATCTACCCGTTTTTCTTTTGGTACAATTGCATCGTAAATGAGCAATGGCGTACTCAAATTTAAGTAATAGTACTTTCTAGAAAATGAGCAGTGTGATTTAATATTTCTAATCTCAGCTTCTGTTCAAGCCACCTGAACAAAGCGAACAGACAAACTTAAAATAGTTGTCTAGAAGATGTATTTCCTTATTTTTTTGATGTCGATTGCTTAAATGAACAGTGAGTTATTATAACTCCATTATCTTCATTTCCACTTTTTTTTGGCACACCTTTTAAAAAAGTATTATGTCTATTATTTCTTCAAGTCACCCTACTATTACAACGGATAAGTCTTGGTTGTAATTGTACATATTTATAGAAAGTGATTTATGAAGGCGACCTATGTAGGTTTACTCTTTTTATACATTGTGCTTATTTTTGAGTACTTGACTTTTTCAAAATTGAAACTTTTGCATTCAATGCTATGATAAACATCGAATGCATTCAAAAATGAGTATATTTTACTTATTTTTGAGTTTCTATTTTTAACAGTGATTAACTGCATTTTTAACTTTCGATTTATAGAAAACGAAATTTTAAAACATAATCTACAATAAAACAACAACAAAAAACTCCATATTTAGACTTAGGCCCGCCTGGTCCTCTTATTTATAATTATTTATTTATAAATGTATTTCTTTAGCGCTTATTTCAAACCTATTTTTAATGATAAAAATGATTAATGCACATATACATACTTCTAGCCAATTCTGAAGATATAACATCTGAGCATCTGAAGTTATTTGCAAACATTTGCATATAAGCTATTAAATAGAATACGACGAACAAAAGAATTTAAAAGCGATTGATATATACATTGAAACAGTAACTAAATATCAAGTTCCCAATAATCCATAAATTAGTTCAATTTAGAAAAGCAGGTCATTTTCTCCCTCGTTCCTATAACAATGAAGCTGACGATAATCTCCGCACTTCCTCAAAAGACGGTTGAAAATGTAAATTGTTCTAAAACTATTCAGAAATTTTAAATTAACGGAATAATTATTTCAATGATAATTAGAGAACGCAGGAATGTTCCAAGAAGTAATGCGAAGTGAGATCTGTTGTATTGTTAGCTTTCGCATTCCTTTTGTACCATCGTCTTTTTAAGTTGCCAGGTGCAAATTCTTTGAAGTCGTCTGAGGAGTAATTCTTAATGGAAAGTTGCAACAACTATCGAATGAGATTATTAAGATTAAGGTACTTTGAAAATAATATATTCTCAAAACACCTTATCTCTATAGAACACTATTATCTGCATGTTAGATTATTTATGCGTATTTAAACTCTGTAATTGTAGATAAAAATTTCTTTGGTAGTATTATATTCTTCTTATGTCTCATTTCATAGGTATTCTGAATCCATTTGAAGTTAAAAGTTCACTGATGTTTATTTATTTATTCTTGATATTGATTCATGATATTTATTTATTGATTCATGATATTTATTTATTTATTTATTTATTTATTTATTTATTTATTTATTTATTTATTTATTTATTTATTTATTTATTCATTCATTCATTCATTCATTCATTCATTCATTCATTCATTCATTCATTCATTCATTCATTCATTCATTTATTTATTTATTTATTTATTTATTTATAATTTGTAAGTTTTTGCTTAATATTTTACAATAAATATATATTTCGCTTCCACGTTTCAAGTTTGTATTATTTATAGATGATTAATAAGGATTTGTGTTAATTTAAAAAAAATAATAATGTTTCAACACAAACATAAAAAAAATAATAATACCCGATTAAAATTATCAATCTGATGGAAACAATAAGTATTTATTTTATTAATAATTGTGAAAAATATGTTTTGATATAATAAGCTCAGCAGGACAGTATAAATAATATTAAAAAACATTAATTTTAATAGTTATTGTTATTAAAGTGCTAAAACGTTAAAGTGAACCACTGTTATATATGCATAATTATTTGTTTTATAATATTTTAGTAAAAAAATGCATGCATATTAATTTTTATTTAAAAAAAATTCTATATAAATAATAAAGCATATTAAAGTTGATAAACGTGACTTCAGTTAATTTCACTGCAAGTTTGATTATATAAAGTGTATGGCTGTACCAATAACAAAAACAGAATAAGAATTACTGAGGAAAAATAATGATTGACTTTAATTGTTGAATATTTTGTTTAAAAATATTACAAGAATACGAGGTCGTTAAAATTCAGTTCAAAGCCATACAAAACTACAAAAACTAATAAAGAGATTTCGGCATTGGAAATACTTTGGTATTTTTTAATTAAATAAGTTTTTAAAAGGATGTTTATAAAAAAAATTGAAAATATAAATTTTAAATTAGTAATTTAGTTAACATTAATTAATTAATTATAGGTTACTTTTATGTTAATTAATTTGCTAAATTTATAGAATGTGGAGATAATTATATTTTTAAGAAGAATGCAATTTAATAAAGAAGATACAAAAATTATATTAATATGCTTTACAATTTAACATAGTTTGCATTAAGAATACTTACAATTACCTTGCATTTTATTCAGAATTTATGACATATAATTTACTTTTATAAGTTCGTGTGTTTATGATATGGATAATGATAAGATAAATAATTAATATATTGTGACTAATTAGCTCGTGCATAAATAATATTTAAGAACGAAACTGAACAAAGTAGACGAAAGTTTATTATATAGGCTTTTTATTTAACTTAAAAAGTTGCTTATCCTATTTAATTATAATCTATCCCTAATTTTATTCAACATAATAGTTTAATGCTATACATGAGTGAATAAAATAACTACTAAAATATTCGACTTTTAGTATTAATATTTTTTTATCTTGAAATTATATTAAGTAATATATAAAAAACAAAAAGTTTTTTAATAGTACTACTTTATATATTATTGCTATACTTGAGGCATCAGCTGTTCAAATTTAACGAGCTTATTTTAGAAAGCTATCTATTTTATATTCTCAACCACCATATTATACGTGCAATACAAAATTTGATATTTTCCGTATATTTTTTTCATATAAAATATATATTGGAAATATCGTTTATTTTGTTTTGTAGCATATATTGAAGTAGTGTTTACAAGAAAATAAAAAGTCTTTAGACACTATTGCTTCTTTATACTTAACGATTAATATTTAAAAAAAATAGTGTATATCCTTCTAAATAAATAAAAACTTTGTATTTATTTATTAAGAAAATTTGATTTTTTTAATTAAAATTGTAAATGAATATATGATTTTTTTCAATTTTAAAAAGGATCAGAAAAAATAATCCCTTTTAAAAAGGATTATTTCAGTAGTAATTATCCCTTTTGCGGATCCCACACACAACGGATCTAATCGTGTGAGGTATAATTAAAAAGGGAATTTCTCGCAGCAGTGACTAATCGTACTTTTGTTTCGTGAATATTAACGTAGGTTTTGTTAAATGCGTTTTAAAATATTAGCTTCAAAACATTTTTTTAAATGAGATGTTCGTTGTGCTGCCATCTGTGGGTTGAATAATTTGAATGGGTTGTCATCTAGAAGCAGTTACAACGACTGTGGTTGTGGGGGGGGGGGGGGGGTGTTCATACAATAATTATCGAACTGGCACGGCTAAATAATTTTAATAAAATGATTTACCTTGTATTTACAAGTTGTATGAGAATTGTCGTCACAACTTTGATTCGCAACAACGCATTTGGTCGTGGCGGTATCATTATATGGCCAAGTTGACCAGCTAAATAAATATAATTTTAATACGCCCTGTAAATTTTCATCTAGCACTATCTTCATTGTTATTCCCATTTGCATGTACATTCAGTAGTATTTTAAATTGATATATCTTCTATTCTATTGAAATGGTTTTCGTCGTCCCGGTATACAGTTAACATGTAACTTAACTCGTAATGGAATATATCATAAAATCTGAAGAATACACGGGACCAATTTTTTTTTTTTACTTTTGAATTAAAATTTAATGTATATTATTTAATTTTTTATAAGAAAACAATATTTAAAAAAAAATATTTTTTTAATTTAAAGTTATTTAAATTTGTATAAGAGAAGACAATTTTAAATCATTTGATACAAAATGAATAAGAAAATTAGCATTTTGTATACTCCATATTTATATAAATTATATTTATATAAATTCCATATTTATATAAATATTCCATATTTATATAAATATTAATTCGTAAAAACACATGTTTGAAACTCATATTTTTCCATTAGTAATTATAAAAAAAATACTACTAAAAGATTTAATTTGCATACCAATTTGTACTGTACACATTTTTTACAATGTGATTGAATATATACATTTATCCGTTAATAATAAAAAAAGTCCTTAGAGTTTAAAAAAATTCATAACCAAAGACTGCGAAAAAACTTTTAAATTTGCCTTCCTTGAAAAGCATACCTGTTATCCAGCATAAAATCTCAAATAACTCTTTAAAAACACATATACAGTTCTAGTATTTCGCAAGCATATTTAGAAAATGCCAAACTATAAATTTAGCAAATAAAAAAAAAATTAATATTTTTTCAATTGTTCGGGGTATTGTGTCCCCGTAAACTAACATAACAAATGACAGTTAAGCTTAGAATATAGAATACATTATATGCCGATACAACAACAACTCAGTTAGCGTTTTTCTACGGCTCATTTCACAAGAACGAGTAAAACACGCGTGATAATTTTTGATGACTGCGGTCCGAGAATTCAACCCACGTGGTTTGCCTTCTCGAATCACACTCGCTCGCATTTTACACGTAGGTGTAGAATGAGCATTATAAGAAGTTTCTAATTTGTACACTACAATAAATCATAAAACAACTTATTCAAAATAAGAATTAATGTGCTTTTAAAATTCTGCGTTTTAAACACAAGTGCCGTTTATTTTTAGAAATTAAAAATCAGGGCAGCGTATAGTCATACTTTCAATAAGATTATATAAACCTAAGTATTAAATTGTTTTTGATAACAATATATGAACTGAATATCAAATCCTGTTTAATAAAAAAATACCCTAAAAAAAATATTAAATATCAAATCTTGTTTTATAAAAATAACACCTTCAAAAAGATATATAAATGAGTACTAGACCCTACACGTTTTTCTCTGAGTACATCGATCATAAATGAGCGATGACGTACTCAAATTTATGTAACAGTACTTTCTCAAAGAGGACCAGTGCGATTTATTATTGCGAATATCAGCTTCTGTTCATGACTTCTTAACAAAGCGACGGCACAAAATTAAAATAGCTGTTTAGCAGATGTTTTTCCACATCATTTGATGTCGATTTCTTAAATAAACTTTAAATAAAATTAATTATAATTAACTAATTTAAATAAAATATTATTACTACACAATTATCTTGCTTTTCATTCTTTTTCTCATTTTCTAACATTTTTCTTGTTTATAACATTTTAAAGTCGCCCTGATGGTATTACGAATAAGTCACTGCATTAGGGTGTCGTTTGATCTGGTATCGATTCCTGGTAAGTCTTCATTGTAATTGTTGATATTTTTTTAAATTGATTTGGGACGGCAGCCTATTTCTAACAGTGCCAATGTGAACAATAAATCCAAATTAAAACTACTCATAAACTTCAGAAAACAGACTTTGAAACCTCAACGAATCTAAACAAACCCCATCATCCAATGACAAAACACCTTTTATACCTCAGAACCCAAGTCACAACCAATCCCACAACACACCTCTCCGACCCAACCACCCGTAAAACACGCGTCCTGACAGCCCTACCTTGACTGGGATGCAAAAGCCAAGTAACTTTCCATTCCTCCCCATCTAATCTGCATCTGTGCTGGAGAGGCTTCCAGAGGCTCGGGAGATCCAGCAGCTTAGAGCTGTAACATGCCCCGGATATTACGCTCCTTCGGATCCGAATTCCAGAGCTCATTTTGGCGTTAAGGCGAAATCCTGATGAATGGGGGCTGGCGCGGGTTTGGCGCCAACCCTTATTTGCATGAAGCCAACCGGGGGTTGTGTAATTGTGGTGGCAGAGGGTTTTATTAGAATGCAAAAGAGCATATCATGTCGTGTCTCGTTGTAACTGGGGGGGGGGGTGATTTCGCAAGGTGTGCGACTTTCGTTTCAAGCGATGCTTTCCGGAGCAAAGGTGGAGGGGAGATAAGTGCCAAATAGATGATATTTTGTTGGAATAGTGATTTGAAATGTTGTTCACAAAGATGTGGTTATGAAATGTCTTATATATTGAAAGTGAGTCGATTTATTAAGAGTTGTAGTGGAGAGACGAAGAATAGAAGAGATAGAGAAGAGAAAGAAAAAAGAGAGAAAGAAGAAGAAACGAGAAATATACAGATGTGTGTGTTTGTTCAGGATATATTGAATATTATTAATATATAAACAAAATTTTACATTGCAATGTTTCGTATATGAATCAATACAAACATGAATAATTATGAACTAGCTAATTGGCCCCGGTTTTCTGTAATCCTTGCTATGGAATTGTTGAAGGTATATAAATTTTCATTTAAAAAATGAGTCAGGAATTAAAAGCGTGACCTCTTGTTTTCAAGTTCGGTGCTCTAACGATTAAATTACAAATGAATGTTCTAAAAGCTTGAGCATATTTTTATAGATGTTCCGTTTTGAAATATTTATAAAAATATTAATTAAAATAATTAAACAAATTAAAAGGATTTTATATAAATACATGCCTTAGGTGCACATCTTGAGTTCGAATAATACTTATTTTAAAAATCTGCATTTTATACCCATATAAAGTCAGTGTTTGGCTATTTTTCTTTCTTTTACTTTTAGTGATACATAATTTTTTTAAACGTTTTCAATCATCATTTTTTGTATATGTATCGATTATTACTAACAATAATTTTATTTTTAACATAAAAATAATCGTCTATTTAAAAAAAAATATTGGCACAAGAAAATTAGAGGAAACACACAAAAAAATTTCTTAGCATAAGAAGCACACGTAAATATGTTAATAACAAAAATCTTGTTTATTCTTTCAATATTGGCCCGACACAATGAGAATAAAAATATATATTTCAGACATGTCCAGTACTAGACTGGGTGATGCATATGATGTTATCTTGATATATTAAAAATATCAATATAAATCTAATTTAAATTTTCAGTGAATAAATTGTTTTTACAAATTTTTAAATTTAACTCTTTTTTTATTTTATAAGCTGAGAATACA
This sequence comes from Troglohyphantes excavatus, assembly GCA_963932185.1. Classification (NCBI taxonomy): domain Eukaryota; kingdom Metazoa; phylum Arthropoda; class Arachnida; order Araneae; family Linyphiidae; genus Troglohyphantes; species Troglohyphantes excavatus. Next base: position 51,477,795 of record OZ010674.1, on the reverse strand, counting down.
TAAGTTCTTACGATTAATATTAATATAAAATTTTACTTCTCATATATATGCAAAAGGTTTAGCCTTTAAAAATATATTCACTATTTAAAATTATAATATTAATTACAAATTTTTAAATCAAGTAATAATTTTCTTTAAGAAATATATATTCACATACTTGATATAAACATATACGTGATTTTAAAAGTTTCATATTTCATTTCTATATTTGTGTAAAAAGGTTAACATACATTTTTTTATTTTTAAAATTACAACTTTTAAAATTTCTAAGTTTTTCACAATCACCTTTGCAAAAGATACGAAATGGAATATTTATTGAGTAGAAAGTTATCGAAAGAAGAAAAAACGAGACAGCTTTCGAAAGAACTCTATTTATATATTTTTTTCTTCTCCAAGAAGGAAGTTTTTTCATCACTTTGCTGCCTCACAAGACCATCGTACCTCCTGAAGGTTGTTAAAAAGATGATTTTTCTCACAGACTTTTTTCTTCGTAAATTCCGAAGAATTTCATACGATCAGCTAGAAAGAGGGGATATAACTATAATTTACAGCCGAGACCCCGCGCTCTCATGGTGGCTTAGGTGGCATGTAAAAAGGTAGGAAAACTTTTTATTTCTGCGAAGAAATAGGATGTATTTTCCGACAAATATAAAAATGATATCTTAGAAAAAAATGTAGACTGAACATAGTAAGGTAGATTTTGTGAAAACTCTTTGAAAATCTGAATTTCTTTTAAATCCAATATTGTTATTTTTTTAATATTTATGTTATCCTTCAAATTTAAAAAAACAAATATATATATATATATATATATATATATATATATATATATATATATATATATATATATATATATATATATATATATATATATATATATATATATATATATATATATATATATATATATATATATATATATATATATATATATATATATATATATTTACATTAAACTCTCGATAACTCGAATTTTTCGATTTCTCGAAAAAAATCGTTTCACCTTCATTACTTATTTAATGTAATTTTATCTCTTTAATTCGAAGTTTTTAATCATTATTTTCGATAACTCGAAGTTTCCTCACAACTCAAAATTTTGTTTTCCTCTCAAAACTGCGGATTATGAAGAACCTTTAGCATATATGTAATTACCACGATCTTTCTTTATCAGTTCTTTTTCTTATTGTGCGTTATTGAAAGGGTATACGTACAATGGATTCCTACCTGTGCCTCACCCTTTTGTTTGATTGTCGCCAGACTGGATTCCCTGAGCTGTATCCCCTCCTCTTTAACACATAGTCAGTCCAACAAGGAAGATTAATGATTTATCGTCCCTCAAGCCAGCTGGCGTTTTCTGTAAAGTGCGAGTCACTTTCTTGGAACATTACCGACCGTCCAGAAAGCAACTCACTTAAAATATTCAGACGACACTCGACCCCTCCTCATTTTTGTTTTGGCAATGCACTCTCTATAGCAGCATTTGATGAGAGATCGCTCTCAGAAGAAGATTATAGTGAAGAATGCTAACCTTCTCCAAAGATAAATTTGTAAGAGGCTCTATCTCCTATAAAAACTATGCGTGCATTCATTGAATCGAGGCCGGAAATGAAAACAGAGACATTCAAGCAATCGTGCATTTGGAAAATATAATTGATTTCGAAAAAAATAGAAATACTCACCACACTATTTTGGATAGATATGTTAAATACAGTCGTGTAAGTATACTAGTATTTATTTTTACCAAAACAGCTTTTTTATAGGATTTTCGATAACTCGAATTTTCGATATTCTTGTTCTAAAAATCTGCATTTTTTTTTAAAGTTTTTAATTTGTATGCATATTTTTTTTTTAAATATGCATTTTCCCTTTAAAGGTTTGAAATCGAAGGTTTTTAAGCGTTTATCGGGTTTTATGATCGTTTTACAATTGTGATGTATGCTTTTTTTTTATAACTCAGCAGACTGTTTGCTATTATTTTTGTTGTTTTAAATTACAAAGCTTTTGGGTGAAATGAAAGCGTTTTATATGCAAAAAATATATTTTATGTTGACTTTCAATTAATTTGTAGATGTAATATTATTTAATATTATGATACTTATCGATTTTTTCTTCTGGTACATTTAATATAATAAATATGGCTTGCAAATTGGCATCTAAAATAAAATAACTTTAACAATTTTTAACGCCATTAAAATACAATTTTATATAAAGATAACTTTTAATTATTTTTATTGTAAAATAAAAGTTTATAGTACACAATGTTGTATTTTACTTTTCATGCTGATGATTATGTATAAAATGCATCAACTCAACTTATACGAAAGATAGTCTTGAGGTATTTATACAAAAACTTCGCCATTAAACTTTTAAACTAATTTCAAAATACACAGTTATATAAATTAATATACCTCAAATGTAGTCCTCAGATAGCTAAACCGATATCGAAATACAAACTCAGTTTCTATATAATGAACGATGTAACCATGCCAAAATATTAAATTTCTGTGGATGTCAAGTTTAACTGGTTACAGTCTCCAAGGAAACCACTCATAACGCAGCTGTAATTTTAATACTTACAAACAGAGGAAATTCATTCGAATCATAACTAATACGTGCAATAGATTCATTCAATAAAAGTAATATAGACACATACAATACTAACGATCTACAAGCTGTTTATATATGCTTCTGTTTCAGAGAAAATCGAATAAACTTCACGTTTAATGTATTAAAGTTACACATTACGTAGTAACCATTTATTAAACTTGATTGCTTAATCATTTCATTTAGATAAATCAAAGAACGCAATTGCAATATCCTCAATAGAAATTGATATATATAATAAATGGCAGATACATGTTTATTTAAAATGGAAAATAGTAATTTTAACTGTAATAGTATGTCCCGTTTCAGATTCATACGATCACAAATTTAGAAAGTATTATTAGATATCTTAAACAAAATTATAAAAATGTTTATCTGCAAATGTAATGATTTTTTTGTGATATATTTTAATAGTTCTTGTACCACACCATCTACTTTTACTCAGTTTTTAAATTTGTGTTTTTGTGATCTTGATCTAAATATATAATTTCTGAAACAAATAATAAACAATGCTATAAAATGAACAACAATAATGTATAAATAAATCAAGCCCATATTAACTGATAAAAAAATCAAAACATTTAATGTCATGCACTTAACTAAAATATAATATGTTTTACTATATTTTTAAATAATTAACTTGTTTAATAAATTAAATTATATTTAAATAAATAGTAAGCACTTTTAATAATATTTATTTAGGAGTCAAGTAAAATTTTTATATTATAATATATGATGAAACAAATTATTATGATTATTTATATTGCAAATAGACAAATATGCTTATGTTAATTTGTAATTTCTTGTGCTTAACTAAAATATAACATATTTTTACCATATTTTTAAATAATTAAATTGATCTATAATGATAAATATTAATAAATTTTATAATAATTTAGTAAATAATAAATACTTTTATAATTAAAGATAATTTAGATTTATATAAACAATATACACTAAAAGGTACTTAAAAATGAGTGCCTGAACAGACTCGTTTTTATTTGAGTACAATTTCACAGTTAGCGATGCCGTATTCAAATTTTAGTAATCGTACAATAGCAAATGCAAATAATAATCTTTCTTTATTTTCAATAAATATAGTTATTAAGTTTAATATTTTAATAAAGTGAGAACTTTTAAAATTAAAGATACTTTCTAACGATATAAACACTGTAAAAAAAGGTACATAAAATGAGTGCCTGAACATGCTCCTTTTTATTTGAGTACAATGTCACCGTAAATGAGCGATGGCGTATTCAAATTTTAGTAATCATACTTTCCCAAAATATAGTAGTGTGATTTAATATTACTAGTCCCAGCTACTTTTGAAGCCATCTTAACAAAAGGAAATTTACAAACTTAAAATGTTTGTTCATATGATGGTTTTCCACATTATTTAATGTCGATTGCCTAAATGAAAACTTAGTAACTACAACTCAATTATATACTTCCCATTCTTTTGCACAACTTTTTTAACAATTATTTAGTTTATAACTTCCCCAAGTCGCCCTGGTAGTACAATGGATAAAGCACTGGACTGCGGGGAATGAGGATGAGTATTCGATTTCCGCTAAGTCCTGGTTGTAATGGTCGATATTTATTGAAAGTGATTTAGGGAGGCACGCTATTTAGCAAACTACTGCTCTTTTTATCCAGTTTTACTCATTGTTCCCAATTTTGAGTTCATGTCTTTTTCAAAAATGAGACTTATGTATTCGGAGCTATGATACGCATCGAATGGAATAAAAAATGAGTACATTTTACTTATTTTTGAGTACCCATTTTTGATAGTGAAACTAATGGCTGTATGATACCATAGAGTAATGATACAAATAGAGGAATAATAATGCTGATTTCCGTGTGTGCATCATTGAAACCACGTGATATGTGGAAATGCCAATTCACTCATGCGCCAATATTACTTGGCAGGCGTTGGCGACTTTCAGAACTAAGCGATATCGAAGTGTTGTAGTATGGTTTTGTGTTTAATTTTGTATTGTTTTTTAAACGAGTGGCACACTTTAAGGGAGTTTAACGGATATATTAAAGATATTTTTCATACTTTGTACTTTTGAAATAATTGCGTTACGTTTTTATGTAAAACATTTACCATAAGCGAAGTTCTTTCAATTGTTATTTTGTATAATTCAATAAGAAAATATGAACAATAAAACCGGAGAAATATAAAGAGTTTCGTTTTTTCGAATATTGAACACAAAGAAAATTATATTTTCGTTTCGTTAATGAAGAGGAAATATTTAGCGCAAATTGTTTGAAAATAAGTAAATACCTACATATATGTTAAGAAGTTGAATACGGACAGAGCGCATTATCACCAAAAAGAAGAAAGTGCGCCAAATTTGGAACTCCTGCAGATGTCTGAAAGCCAAATGTGGCAGCGCTAAAACCACGTGATGTTTTTTTTTTCAATGTCTCTATTTAATATTACAACTCTCTGTATAATACTACCACAGTTTTGTAATTACATTAACCATTCACAAGTGTTAAGATAGTCCACTAAGTCCACCTGGACATGTTAAATTTAATTTATCTAAGATGCGACTTAAATACCAATGTTAATTTTCTCATATAAAACATCATTGAGGTACTTTAATCAGACAATGACAGTTAATATTTTTAAAACCGTTGTCGCTGCAGCGTCTTTTATCGCTTTTACAATGACCAAAAACCAACTTAACCCCCGTGCTTATCTAAGAGTATTGATATCCAAGTCACTTATCCCTAATGTTCTATTAACCACAAAGTCTTATCTTTTAAAATATTTATGGGCATCTGAGTTTAATGAAAGTCGTAGTTTTTCGTAATGCCATCATTAAGAAAGACGCATTAGCGTTACTTTTTTGCAAGGGGAGTTTTTACAGCTTAAATTACTGAAAAATTCAACGGAATGGATTTACGAGGCTTTCGGTGCTTGATTAAATGAATTGGTAATGAAGAAATTGTTTCCACTGATTTCTTATCCGCCTGTTCTTCTTTCTTTAATGTTTCCGTGGGTTGAATAACGGTATTAAGGATGTCGTTTAAATTATCCATTATTATCCATACATTGTGGATCCATGGCATGACAAAGAAAGCCGTTTCGATAACTCCTGGAGTATAATTTAATAAATAAAAATAAATGGAGACCATGATTATCATATAAATAAATATTTTTGAGATGATAGTGTATACACTTTAAATCATTCCGAATTAATTATTAATTAAATCTTTACATTATGTTATGATATCCAAATGAATAATTATAATAATAAAAATACGTTGGACTAAGTTTTTGTAATTAATTAAGTATTTTAACTATTCAATAAATATACTTAAACATTTAATTTAAACCGGTTAAAAATGCCATAAACAAACAATTTTATATTATTTGTTTTTCACTACTGTAATCCTTTTTTTTTTATCGTAATTGTTTGAGCATATGTGACGTCACATCCAATCCCAATTTATGTAATATTTCGTGTATAAAATAACTTTCTTTAAACTAATATTAAGTTCATTTGTTATTTATGTAACTTAATTTTAACTTACTTGTTATGAACTTACTCCTCGAACACTGAAAATATTTAAATTTTGAGGCTGATGCTGTGATATTAAAATTTAAATGTTAGAAGTGGTAAATTTATATTGTTCTTAAATTTAAAAATATGTTGTAGATTGCCAATTAGACCGTAAACTAATATTCCATGACATCCATTTAAGCAACTTTTTATTAAACATATAAATCACGGAAATTATTAGTATTTTCAGAAGTTGTATCTTAAGATGTACACTTCCTTCAAAACATATTTTTAATCTAATTTAAAGACTTTCTATGTCATTATTATTTACATAATTCATTTTTATAAGTAATTGAAATATTTAAATTAAAATAAATTAAATACAAATCATTTAAAAAATGTGCACTCAATATGAAGTAAGTTTTATGTTTATTTATATTTCTAAACATAGTTAATTAGCAAAACCTTCTGGCGGATCAACAAAATTTTGAATCTGTAGGTTTGTCAATAAAGTTATCTATCTATATATCTCTCTCTGTATATTTTGCTAGTAGATTTTATATATATATATATATATATATATTTGTTATTAGATTTTAGATTTATATAATGTTTATTATAAGATTTGAAAGATTTTATAATTATTTAAATTTTATCGGTCACTTCACACTGTTAATAAATTTAGTTTAAAAAGAATTGCCACACAAATAACACGAAATATGTTAATGGTTCTTTAATTCTATATTATAAAATAAAGGAAAATATTTTGCTTACGAAATGGATTTCGGAAATAGCCATCCCCCCACCAAATATACTTGTAAATAAAAATACTCGTTCATAGTACAATTTTGTAGATCAAAATTCCAGGTGCACTAGACATACGGGAGTGATTTATGCTTCTTTGGGAAAAAAACATTGCAATTCAACTTCTGCATAGTCAGGCGGTATTTCGTTTCCCTCGCTTCACTGCGTGCATATGGACATGGCATATTCGAACTGTACTATGAATTCTAAAAATACATGACTGTATCTTTTGAGCTGCAGATAATTTGATTTGGTAAAGGATTTGTAAGTTATTGAACATTATTTCAATGCAAGAAAGATTCAAACAAATTATACCAAATATTATAAAATGCTAAATGGCAAAACACTAAATATCACTTATATAAATTTCTAAATATGCGAAACCTCTTTTTTTTTAAATAATTGTAAAATACCTACCAATTTCACCTTGGAAAACTACTATCACCCCTTAAATCACATAGTTGGGCCATGCAGCTGTGTTTCTTAGTTTCGTGGTATACATTTTAATAATTTCAAAAGTGTGCATATCTTTAAAATCTAAACATTTATTAATATTATTAATTCCTATTATATGTAATTTCTTGTATAATAAAGGCTGTTTTTATACTTAAAGGTTTATTGGATTCATTAAAAAAAATTAGAGCTTATAATTCAAAGTTAAATCACATTAAAAATTATTTTTTTAAATTGAAATATAGATTTAAAAATTAAAAAATAATAAACATTCAACTAATGTACAAATAATGGCGACCAACAACAGGTTCTAATATACAAATGCAAATAATGTAACCAACAATATGCTCCAGACCCAATAAGGTACTGTCTAGTATCTTCTAACTATTCACCAATGAATATCCAACTTATTGAAATTAATTACTTACACATTATTAGAATTAATAGAATGTTGAATGTTTGAAATATTTAACCTAAATTTACGATACTTTAAATTTTTGTAAGGTTTATCTATTCTAAATGATACCGGATTATCGTAGGTAGATAACAATAGGAGAAAACTCATCATAGTACTCATTAAATTTAAATATTATTCGTAATCGTTATAACAACTCCGTTCTACCCTTTTTACGTGGGCTCCGTTAAAAAAAATTTGCACTTAATATAGTTACTAATTTCTAAACGTGGGGAGAAAATTACAAATTCGAAAGAGTTCGCTTTGGAAGGAGGACGAGTTCTCAAAGCATTGTGGAAGGATGACTTGTCTTACAATAAGATACATGTAACTGTCTGACAGACGGACCGTTAACAATTCTTCATCAAACCATGTAGATTCGTCGATGGGAATCGGGTCATTTGAGGGGTTGAAAAACTGAAAATCAAAGCTGAAGACGAAATGTAGAAACCATTAGGGAAATTAGTCAAGCGTCATATTTCCGAAACTATTTAATTACCTGTTCTGCCGAAAAAAGCATACTTCAGACCTGACAATTTTTAAAAATTATCCCTCTTCCCAAATTGCCCCAAACACACCTAGACCTGTCAAGGATAGTGGATACTATATATAAAAGGTGTGCTGGTTCTCGCGCTTTCTGACGGAGGGCGGGGAAATGTATCTTTTTTACGTCATAACCTTCCTCCGCCTTCAACTGTCTGTGGGCTCGTTTGTAAAGTCGTTTTAGGAGAAATTGTCGCTATTGACAAGGAGTACTTAATTTGACAAGAATTCTTGTTCTTAACTAATCATGAATTTATTTAAAAGAAAACAGTTAAAATTTGCTTCAAAAAACAATTTGAATCGATTTGCAGAGTTATTTCGTTAATAAAATATTTCGAAATCGATTTGAACCAATGGTTATTGACGTGCTGCCATCTATTCGTGTTTTTGTGAACTATTTAAAAGTGATAATCGTTAATTTTATTTAGAATTTGCTAAATTTTAAGAGTTTAAATTATATTTTAAGGATTGTATTTAGTATGTAAAAAATGCAAAAGAGTTGCTTAATAAATTAAGCGTATTAAAATAATATTAGCTGAAACGAGAGCATGTCCCTGAATTTTGAAAGAGTAAAATGGGGTCGGAACCATCATGTCAATGCATTTGTATTGGACATATTAAATGAGTTACAATTTCAATCAAGTAAAATACGGGGACATAACAAAACAAGGACGGATTAGCAGTGAAGCTACCTGAACACAATTATTTACAGATATTTACATTATTTTGCTAATTAAAAACCAAATCATCAGTTGTTACCCAAGCGGGGATCGAACCTAAGTAGCAATGCTTGAAACACACAGCCAATGAGAATGATCAAAAACCCATAGTAAGGCGGAGCTAAAATGACGTCAAAAAGATAGTTTCCTTGCCTCTTAAAAAAGCGAAACACAAGCACACCTTATATATATAAATATGGTCTCCACTATCCTTGTAGACCTGTAACATTTATGAGACACGTGTTGCCACAGTCTACAAGTAAAGGTTAATTGAATTTTAGTTTACCTATAAATAATAAGGATTGCTGAATTAATTACGTATGATATCTACAGAATGGGCTATTTGTGACAAATAGATCGGGAATAATCACGAAGGAGATATTCAAAAGCATTTCTTTATATTTTGAAACTGTTCTGAAACCTTAATGCCCACACTTTTTTAAACTTTCTTTCAGCCAGGCCAGCGCAGGTCCATTTTCGTTGAAAAATTTTATATAATAAAAGTTCTTTACGTTTTTATAATTTTTTTACATTTTGAAGAAAGTTATGCTTTTTAAAACAACCGATAAGAAACATTGTGTATTCTTCAAAAATACAAGACACTTAAAACCTTCTTTACAACATAGGCACTTTTGAAGTAATGCATATTTCTGTAGATACCTGATACTAGCAATGACTTATTTTAAATTGGAAGACCACACCATTCAAATAACTAATAAAACAATAAAAAAACACTCTGATATCGCAGAGTAACATTAAAACTCGTATATCCATCATTACAATCCACAAAATAATTCCAAACAGGGAAACAAAAAAAAAACATTATGGGTCTTTTCTTTTCGAAATATGAAGAAAAACAGAGCAATCCAGATTCCTTTGTTAAGTGCAGCAGTCATACCCCAACCCCGTCACGTATCAAAAGCAAACACCCTTTTCGACGAGAATGTATCAATTGGGTCGTTTATTGTGAACTCCTTTTTAAGCTCTCAGAGATTATATGAGAGTGGGAAGAACATAAATGAACTGGCTCTAGGAATCACGTTTCTCCGATAAAAAGAACGCGTAACTCCTTGTTCAGATTTCCAATTGTCCCTTTTTTTTCTCGCAAACTGAAGTGTTTTGTTTTATTCAAAGAAGTGGGCACTACGGATGCAAAAGGTTCTTTAGAGACTTTAATACCCTCCTTTTGATGAGCGTCATTCCAGGTTTTGCTACTTAAATTAATGTGTTTTTCGGAGGGTTGAAGTACATGCTCTGCTTTTTAAAATGTTCTTTTTTGTGTTCTCATTCTTAAATATTCGTTTTTTAAAGTAGTATGTGTAGATAGTTTATTTTTTAAATTTAGTGTACATTATTCATTAAAATATTATGTACTTAAGAAATTATTACAAATATTTATAATATATATTTTTGTAATGTGTAAGCCGTAGGATACGTTAAATTGGAACGCAGCCACCAAATTGGTTTAATGGGAAAAGTCTTTTAAGAAAAAGTATATAAGTAGTGATCGTTCAACAACGTAATATTTTCTAAAAAAATGAAAATGTACAAGCTTTTTATGTGAAATATCTGACCTCAATCCATGTATATTATGCGCCTTATTCCAAACTTTTATACGTATTTGTGCAAAATTTCCTGTTTAGCGGGACCACATTTACGTCAATCTAACACAAATAGTGTCAACAAACTACAGGATCTATGCCCAGGAACGTTGTTCCCGTTTAGCGTATATTAACAATCGTTCAGTACCGAACCAACTGTCTTTTAAAACTATCTACACCTGGCGAACATTATATGGTATTACATTTTTCTCTTACTCTATTATAAAAATAATGATGTCCACCTTCCCAAATAAGTTGTGTTTTATGTAACTTGTACCCTGACCTCCAGTACCATTGGTTGCATTAAATTGTATTCCTGCAACATCACCCGATTTAATAAGTTTAAATAGTAGAAAAATATATTCTCTAATAGTCTTCTCCACGAATATATACATGTTTAAATATATATGACTGTCACTATGGTTCATTCTCGAAGTACTTTGAAATAATTTCGTATCCCTATGATCCAACTCTTCTAACAAATCGATGACTTTTTTCACGATAAGGTGACTAAAATTATAACACATACTCAAGATACCGTCTAACCAAGGATATATTCCTTTTAATAAATCCCAACATTACATTCGTTTTTTTACTAGATATCCCACATTGACGTCCCATTTTTAAAGCTCCATTAACCAACACGTCCATATCCCCAAAAATATCATTATAATTGATTATAACACCTTGAATATAATACAAATAGTTTATATTATTGATCTCCATCCGCAAAACCTGACATTTGATAATATTGAACGACAAACAGATCTATCTGTGATCTATTATGATGTTTTAAAAGATAATTTAAGTTATGTATCGGGACAAATAACTTACTTTAGAAAATTTTACTGGATGACTTGAAAAACTTGCGATATCCCTATATAACAATATAACTAGAATTAATTTCAGAACATTGTAGATATTAAGTAGCTTTTCTATTATTCTGTCCCAAGTGCAAAACCTGGTATTTGGTGATATTGAATGACATGCCCCACAAAACAACACATTCTGGAATTTTAATAAATCATTCTGTATTATCTAATGTTTAAATCTTCCTCAAATATAAGGATTGTACCTGAAAGATCTTTACTAATATTATCAATAAAAATAATAAACAATAGTGGAACAAGAACAGAACCCTGTGGAACACCGCTTTTGACTTCCGCCAATGTAGAGTAATCGTACTATTTCTAAAAGAGTTATACTGTTGTCAAAATGCATCACTATAAAAACGTGAAATGAACCCATGCAGCTGATTTAAAAAAACACGTTTCACGCTGCGCGTTGTGTAAAATATTTGATATTAGATTGGAGTGCCATAACTTTTCCAAAGTCATAACATTTAGCAACTTTAAATTGAATGATAGAAAACAAATGACCTTTATTTACAATTCATGATAAAAAATAATTCAGTCTATATTTAAAAGCACTAAATTGCAACTAACAATTATATTCATTTAATGGATAATAAAAATCAGGAATTCGCTATGAATATTGTAAGCATTGACGGTAAGTGAAGGTACAAATACTACTAGTTATAAATGAAAGGCATGGCTTAATCACATGAAATTAGATTCCAGTCACCATTTGCCCATTTTGTAACATAATACATGTCTATGGTATATAGAAAGATGTAAAAGTTTCCCGTTGCGTCGCTTCTTTTGTGATGAAAAACTATAGAAATATTCGCACTCAATGTAAATTTTCTTAAGCTTGCTTATTTTATTTCAAAAACACGCGTTTCCTCAAAACCCCAACTCCCAAAACCGAACAAAAGAAAGGATTATGTTAAAATCGCGAAAATAAATTGAGAGCAAGCATCCTGTAATAAGGCAGGCTGTTCTTCGACAAAAACTCGCACACACAAAAAAAATCGAGTTTTGCCGACTCTTTTAAATGTACTTCCAGCAAATGAACTTCTTTTTGCGAGGGACTTTTGAAGTTTAAATAAGGCCTTTATCGAAGGCCTTACCAAAAAAAGAAAAAAGAAAAAACGAAGGAAAACCTGATACCATCTGAATTGAAAAAACCTTCAATGTTAAGAAATGATAAAAAAAAAACTTTTTTAACAGACAGAATTCGATTCAAGAAGGTTTAGTGAGGAAGTTATTTTCCTCCTATCTAAATAAATTCCGGTGCGTTTTATGTCACCTACGCACGAGTTTGTGTTATTTATTTATATTTTACTTATGAAAAGAGAATGCAACTTCGTAATCCACAGCTTGGATAAGAAATAAATATTTAGAAACTGTTCTGCCCCTTTTGCAAACGCGTCTTCTTTGAATTCATACGCCATTGTGCGTTTTAAAAACAGTATTTGCTGTTTTGGAATTTTATTTTTATGGATTACTGATAAGCCATTGAACGTTAAATAGATGCTAGTTCGTTTAACATGTTTCTGTTTTGGGAATACATTTATTATTGTGTACAATGTGAATCGGATACAATATTAAGTATAAATGCATATAACGGAAAATGTATGTGTTCTTAAATAAAATTATCTGTGTGTGTACTTATTTACATAATATAAACACACTATCAATAATTTTGCATTTTCATATATTTATCTTTTTGTATGTAATGTATATAAAAATTTCTAAATATTACGGACAAGTATTTATAATGAACCCGGAAAACTTAGCTTACTAACTTCATTTTTATTATTTGCTTTGAGAAAAAAAAAACACTATGAGAATTATCTTTACTACTTTGACAAAAAATAAAACTTAAAGGATATAGTATAGCTAAGTTATGTTTCTTATACATATAACATCAACTGATAAAGTTTTATTTGAACGCATTTTTCTTTTTACAACGTCAATCGTAAAACAAAAATTTAATTTAAACACGAGGAGGAAGACAAAGACTTAAATTATACTTTATTTACAAATAACAACCTACACAGTCCCAAACATTCAACATAAGCTGCTAGGCCTACTTTACACTGACGTGTTATACGCGCGATAGTTTTTGCAGATGTCTTTCTATTGGTGGATACAAACCACGTGGTTTGTATGTTCTTATCACAGAGCCATCTGCAAAAAATCGCGTATATTTATATATAATGGGCTTTAAGCGTCAAATAGCCAAGCGATAGTCCAATTGATGACTGATACAAATAAAATTTCATATCTTGCAGTTACATGTAAAAGAAGCAATTCTTAGAAAATTTATTTATTTTAGGTTTAATTGCATGTTAATGCAGTAAAGTTCATTCTCACACACCAGAGATTCTTAATTCTTAGAAAATATTTTTAAAAAAACAACGTAGTTTCATGGCTAAACTAATTGATAAACTAATTGATTTTATGGATATAAATATATGGCCGACATAACTGGATTTATATTAAATATAGTTTCCAGATTATTCGAGTCATGCACCCCTGGACCCTACCGAAGGATAACAAACGGCAAAATATAACTACGAACTATAAAGTAAAATAAAAAAAATACTTTAAAGTTTTTGAAAAAGATCTTTAATGCTGCAACTATTTAAAGTTACTGATAATTGAGTAACAATGACGATAAGTTATAATGGTATTTGAATAATAATGACGATAAGTTATAATGGTAATTGAGTAATAATGACGATGAGTTATAATGGTAGATGACTAATAATGACGATCAGTTATAATGGTAATCGAGTAATAATGGCGATAAGTTATAATGATAATTGAGTAATAATGGCCATAAGTTATAATGATAATTGAGTAATAATGACGATAAGTTAAATTGGTAATTAAGTAATAATATATTATTTTTAATCTGATGACTAATTATTCAAGTGAAAGTTCATTTAACTACGCACAAACCATAAGACATTTACAATAATTATTCATCAAACGATAAACAAATGAACATTATCATCGCCCCCGTCACTAAATTTCCTGGACAGCCCATAACATTCAAAACCCAACCCACACAGACCAAACAGAATCTCATCGCAAACTTCCAAAACAGCTTCTTCATCCGTTATTCATGACTATTTAAATCCACGGAACACTCCTTAGTCTCGATCTGGACTGCAATAAATTACGCCGCCGAAGCTTAGACTTAAAAATTTATGGGGTTCCGCGCTATCAGACCGATTCCGAACCTCAATATTTATGAAGGTGACTTTGCCCGCGCACAACTTAATAAAGTCAAGGCGGAGGAATCCCATGAATTCGAAGATCTTAGCAGGCGCATTTAATAAGCGAATACAGCAATACCTTTGTGTAAGGTCGAAGGGAAGGGAGGGATATTTGAGCTAATTTTATAACCACGCGTACTTCCTCGGAACAGGATAATTAATGTAAATTTCCTCGCAGCTTGATCCAGAGGCTAAGAGATGATTTAAGGCGAAGGGGGCTTTGAGACGGTGCACACAATATTTCGCTAATCCCTTTTCTACAGAGTTTGATACTAAATTTTGGTGCCAAACTCTATAAGGATTTGGGTTGGGTTTCTAACAAGGGAGATTAAGTTTTAGAAATTGGATTTATGCTTGCTGTTTTGATCCGAGAAGATAGTAAAAGTAATTTAGGATATAAATTTTATTTAAAAAAAGGAAGTATTTATAAGTTGTTGTTTAGTAGAATAACTTGTCTTTACATTTGAGTGTCCCACCTCCAATTCATAAAAAAATTATAAAAATGACATTCAATTAGGATTAAAAGATGCAAAATAAACACTTTCATTTAACTGGAATTATTTTAGTTTAAGTTTTTATCACCAACATTCACAATCGTGGATGGTAAAACTTTGGCAGAAAACCATTCTTGCGACTGATTGGTAGTTTTTTTAACAAAAGTTGTTTTTTAACCGTATTATACGTGCAAATTGTAAGATATAAATTACTATTAAACAGAGCATATAAAATAATATAATTTAAAGTGATTATTAAATTTCAAGGTATTGGCATATCAAATACGCAAGTATCTACCAGTAAATATGTTATTTTTATAATGTTTTACTTTTTAATATAAAGTAAATAAATAATATTGATATTTTATTTATAAACCACTAAACCCACTTCTATAAGAATATAAAAATAAATATTATGAAAATTTATTTCAAATATCAAATTTACAAAAAATATAAAATTAGGCAATTTTGAATAACCAATTAAGACATTATCACAACACCCATTCTTATCCACAATGCCACATTAAATTTAATGACTGACACACAGTACAGCAACTTCAGCAAATGTTTAAGATTTTATTAGTCTTTAAAAAACATAATATCAATTAAATGAAAGAAACACCTGTGATTTCCTGATGTGTACTAAGTAAATAATTTAAAAATATATACATTCCCATTCTAATCCCATTATCAACACTAGAAGTGATATCCAGTGTAAAGATTTTATTAATATTAAAAAAAATATAATTTCAAGTAAACGAAAGAAACAGTTGCGATTTCTTGATGTTTTACATGTAAATATTTTTAAAATATAAACATTACTATTATAATCACCATTATTAGCAATAGAAATTATATGCAGTGTTAAAACTTCATTATCTTACAAAAAACATAAGTTCAAGTAAACGAAAGAAACAGCTAGGAATTCCTGTTGTTTTCTATGTAAATAATTTAAAAATACGTGCGTTCCCATTCTTATCACCATTATCAACATCAGAAGTGATATCCAGTGTTAAGACTTTATTGATCATCAGCAAACATAATTCTAAGTAAACAAAAGAAACATCTGTGATTTCCTGACGTTTTCTATGTAAGTAATTAAAAAATATATGCATTCCCATTCTAATCACCATTATCAACACTAGAAGTGATATACAGTGTAAATACTTTATTAATATAAAAAAAACATAATTTCAAGTAAACGAAAGAAACAGCTAGGAATTCCTGTTGTTTTCTATGTAAATAATTTAAAAATACATACGTTCCCATTCTAATCCCCATTATCAACATCAGAAGTGATATCCAGTGTTAAGACTTTATTGATCATCAGCAAACATAATTTTAAGTAAACAAAAGAAACATCTGTGATTTCCTGACGTTTTCTATGTAAGTAATTAAAAAATATATGAATTCCCATTGTAATCACCATTATCAACACTAGAAGTGATATACAGTGTAAATACTTTATTAATATATAAAAATAATATAATTTCAAGTAAACGAAAAAAAAAATTGCGATTTCTTGATGTTTTACATGTAAATATTTAAAAAATATATGCATTACTATTATAATCACCATTATCAGCAATTGACATTATATGCAGTGTTAAGACTTCATTAATCTTAAAAAAAACATAATTTCAAGTAAACGAAAGAAGCAGCTAGAATTTCCTTTTGTTTTCTATGTAAATAATTTAAAAATACATAATACATTCCCATTCTAATCCCATTATCAACACTAGAAGTGATATCCAGTGTAAAGATTTTATTAATATTAAAAAAAATATAATTTCAAGTAAACGAAAGAAACAGTTGCGATTTCTTGATGTTTTACATGTAAATATTTTTAAAATATAAACATTACTATTATAATCACCATTATTAGCAATAGAAATTATATGCAGTGTTAAAACTTCATTATCTTACAAAAAACATAAGTTCAAGTAAACGAAAGAAACAGCTAGGAATTCATGTTGTTTTCTATGTAAATAATTTAAAAATACGTGCGTTCCCATTCTTATCACCATTATCAACATCAGAAGTGATATCCAGTGTTAAGACTTTATTGATCATCAGCAAACATAATTTTAAGTAAACAAAAGAAACATCTGTGATTTCCTGACGTTTTCTATGTAAGTAATTAAAAAATATATGCATTCCCATTCTAATCACCATTATCAACACTAGAAGTGATATACAGTGTAAATACTTTATTAATATAAAAAAAACATAATTTCAAGTAAACGAAAGAAACAGCTAGGAATTCCTGTTGTTTTCTATGTAAATAATTTAAAAATACATACGTTCCCATTCTAATCCCCATTATCAACATCAGAAGTGATATCCAGTGTTAAGACTTTATTGATCATCAGCAAACATAATTTTAAGTAAACAAAAGAAACATCTGTGATTTCCTGACGTTTTCTATGTAAGTAATTAAAAAATATATGAATTCCCATTGTAATCACCATTATCAACACTAGAAGTGATATACAGTGTAAATACTTTATTAATATATAAAAATAATATAATTTCAAGTAAACGAAAAAAAAAATTGCGATTTCTTGATGTTTTACATGTAAATATTTAAAAAATATATGCATTACTATTATAATCACCATTATCAGCAATTGACATTATATGCAGTGTTAAGACTTCATTAATCTTAAAAAAAACATAATTTCAAGTAAACGAAAGAAGCAGCTAGAATTTCCTTTTGTTTTCTATGTAAATAATTTAAAAATACATAATACATTCCCATTCTAATCCCATTATCAACACTAGAAGTGATATCCAGTGTAAAGATTTTATTAATATTAAAAAAAATATAATTTCAAGTAAACGAAAGAAACAGTTGCGATTTCTTGATGTTTTACATGTAAATATTTTTAAAATATAAACATTACTATTATAATCACCATTATTAGCAATAGAAATTATATGCAGTGTTAAAACTTCATTATCTTACAAAAAACATAAGTTCAAGTAAACGAAAGAAACAGCTAGGAATTCCTGTTGTTTTCTATGTAAATAATTTAAAAATACGTGCGTTCCCATTCTTATCACCATTATCAACATCAGAAGTGATATCCAGTGTTAAGACTTTAATTATCATAAAAAACATAATTTTAAGTAAACAAAAGAAACATATGTGATTTTCTGACGTTTTCTATGTAAATATTTAAAAAATATATGCATTCCCATTCTAATCACCATTATCAACACTAGAAGTGATATACAGTGTAAATACTTTATTAATATATAAAAATAATATAATTTCAAGTAAACGAAAAAAAAAATTGCGATTTCTTGATGTTTTACATGTAAATATTTAAAAAATATATGCATTACTATTATAATCACCATTATCAGCAATTGACATTATATGCAGTGTTAAGACTTCATTAATCTTAAAAAAAACATAATTTCAAGTAAACGAAAGAAGCAGCTAGAATTTCCTTTTGTTTTCTATGTAAATAATTTAAAAATACATAATACATTCCCATTCTAATCCCATTATCAACACTAGAAGTGATATCCAGTGTAAAGATTTTATTAATATTAAAAAAAATATAATTTCAAGTAAACGAAAGAAACAGTTGCGATTTCTTGATGTTTTACATGTAAATATTTTTAAAATATAAACATTACTATTATAATCACCATTATTAGCAATAGAAATTATATGCAGTGTTAAAACTTCATTATCTTACAAAAAACATAAGTTCAAGTAAACGAAAGAAACAGCTAGGAATTCCTGTTGTTTTCTATGTAAATAATTTAAAAATACGTGCGTTCCCATTCTTATCACCATTACCAACATCAGAAGTGATATCCAGTGTTAAGACTTTATTGATCATCAGCAAACATAATTTTAAGTAAACAAAAGAAACATCTGTGATTTCCTGACGTTTTCTATGTAAGTAATTAAAAAATATATGCATTCCCATTCTAATCACCATTATCAACACTAGAAGTGATATACAGTGTAAATACTTTATTAATATAAAAAAAACATAATTTCAAGTAAACGAAAGAAACAGCTAGGAATTCCTGTTGTTTTCTATGTAAATAATTTAAAAATACATACGTTCCCATTCTAATCCCCATTATCAACATCAGAAGTGATATCCAGTGTTAAGACTTTATTGATCATCAGCAAACATAATTTTAAGTAAACAAAAGAAACATCTGTGATTTCCTGACGTTTTCTATGTAAGTAATTAAAAAATATATGAATTCCCATTGTAATCACCATTATCAACACTAGAAGTGATATACAGTGTAAATACTTTATTAATATATAAAAATAACATAATTTCAAGTAAACGAAAAAAAAAATTGCGATTTCTTGATGTTTTACATGTAAATATTTAAAAAATATATGCATTACTATTATAATCACCATTATCAGCAATTGACATTATATGCAGTGTTAAGACTTCATTAATCTTAAAAAAAACATAATTTCAAGTAAACGAAAGAAGCAGCTAGAATTTCCTTTTGTTTTCTATGTAAATAATTTAAAAATACATAATACATTCCCATTCTAATCCCATTATCAACACTAGAAGTGATATCCAGTGTAAAGATTTTATTAATATTAAAAAAAATATAATTTCAAGTAAACGAAAGAAACAGTTGCGATTTCTTGATGTTTTACATGTAAATATTTTTAAAATATAAACATTACTATTATAATCACCATTATTAGCAATAGAAATTATATGCAGTGTTAAAACTTCATTATCTTACAAAAAACATAAGTTCAAGTAAACGAAAGAAACAGCTAGGAATTCCTGTTGTTTTCTATGTAAATAATTTAAAAATACGTGCGTTCCCATTCTTATCACCATTATCAACATCAGAAGTGATATCCAGTGTTAAGACTTTATTGATCATCAGCAAACATAATTTTAAGTAAACAAAAGAAACATCTGTGATTTCCTGACGTTTTCTATGTAAGTAATTAAAAAATATATGCATTCCCATTCTAATCACCATTATCAACACTAGAAGTGATATACAGTGTAAATACTTTATTAATATAAAAAAAACATAATTTCAAGTAAACGAAAGAAACAGCTAGGAATTCCTGTTGTTTTCTATGTAAATAATTTAAAAATACATACGTTCCCATTCTAATCCCCATTATCAACATCAGAAGTGATATCCAGTGTTAAGACTTTATTGATCATCAGCAAACATAATTTTAAGTAAACAAAAGAAACATCTGTGATTTCCTGACGTTTTCTATGTAAGTAATTAAAAAATATATGAATTCCCATTGTAATCACCATTATCAACACTAGAAGTGATATACAGTGTAAATACTTTATTAATATATAAAAATAATATAATTTCAAGTAAACGAAAAAAAAAATTGCGATTTCTTGATGTTTTACATGTAAATATTTAAAAAATATATGCATTACTATTATAATCACCATTATCAGCAATTGACATTATATGCAGTGTTAAGACTTCATTAATCTTAAAAAAAACATAATTTCAAGTAAACGAAAGAAGCAGCTAGAATTTCCTTTTGTTTTCTATGTAAATAATTTAAAAATACATAATACATTCCCATTCTAATCCCATTATCAACACTAGAAGTGATATCCAGTGTAAAGATTTTATTAATATTAAAAAAAATATAATTTCAAGTAAACGAAAGAAACAGTTGCGATTTCTTGATGTTTTACATGTAAATATTTTTAAAATATAAACATTACTATTATAATCACCATTATTAGCAATAGAAATTATATGCAGTGTTAAAACTTCATTATCTTACAAAAAACATAAGTTCAAGTAAACGAAAGAAACAGCTAGGAATTCCTGTTGTTTTCTATGTAAATAATTTAAAAATACGTGCGTTCCCATTCTTATCACCATTATCAACATCATAAGTGATATCTAGTGTTAAGACTTTAATTATCATAAAAAACATAATTTTAAGTAAACAAAAGAAACATATGTGATTTTCTGACGTTTTCTATGTAAATATTTAAAAAATATATGCATTCCCATTCTAATCACCATTATCAACACTAGAAGTGATATACAGTGTAAATACTTTATTAATATATAAAAATAATATAATTTCAAGTAAACGAAAAAAAAAATTGCGATTTCTTGATGTTTTACATGTAAATATTTAAAAAATATATGCATTACTATTATAATCACCATTATCAGCAATTGACATTATATGCAGTGTTAAGACTTCATTAATCTTAAAAAAAACATAATTTCAAGTAAACGAAAGAAGCAGCTAGAATTTCCTTTTGTTTTCTATGTAAATAATTTAAAAATACATACGTTCCCATTCTAATCCCCATTATCAACATCAGAAGTGATATCCAGTGTTAAGACTTTATTGATCATCAGCAAACATAATTTTAAGTAAACAAAAGAAACATCTGTGATTTCCTGACGTTTTCTATGTAAGTAATTAAAAAATATATGAATTCCCATTGTAATCACCATTATCAACACTAGAAGTGATATACAGTGTAAATACTTTATTAATATATAAAAATAATATAATTTCAAGTAAACGAAAAAAAAAATTGCGATTTCTTGATGTTTTACATGTAAATATTTAAAAAATATATGCATTACTATTATAATCACCATTATCAGCAATTGACATTATATGCAGTGTTAAGACTTCATTAATCTTAAAAAAAACATAATTTCAAGTAAACGAAAGAAGCAGCTAGAATTTCCTTTTGTTTTCTATGTAAATAATTTAAAAATACATAATACATTCCCATTCTAATCCCATTATCAACACTAGAAGTGATATCCAGTGTAAAGATTTTATTAATATTAAAAAAAATATAATTTCAAGTAAACGAAAGAAACAGTTGCGATTTCTTGATGTTTTACATGTAAATATTTTTAAAATATAAACATTACTATTATAATCACCATTATTAGCAATAGAAATTATATGCAGTGTTAAAACTTCATTATCTTACAAAAAACATAAGTTCAAGTAAACGAAAGAAACAGCTAGGAATTCCTGTTGTTTTCTATGTAAATAATTTAAAAATACGTGCGTTCCCATTCTTATCACCATTACCAACATCAGAAGTGATATCCAGTGTTAAGACTTTATTGATCATCAGCAAACATAATTTTAAGTAAACAAAAGAAACATCTGTGATTTCCTGACGTTTTCTATGTAAGTAATTAAAAAATATATGCATTCCCATTCTAATCACCATTATCAACACTAGAAGTGATATACAGTGTAAATACTTTATTAATATAAAAAAAACATAATTTCAAGTAAACGAAAGAAACAGCTAGGAATTCCTGTTGTTTTCTATGTAAATAATTTAAAAATACATACGTTCCCATTCTAATCCCCATTATCAACATCAGAAGTGATATCCAGTGTTAAGACTTTATTGATCATCAGCAAACATAATTTTAAGTAAACAAAAGAAACATCTGTGATTTCCTGACGTTTTCTATGTAAGTAATTAAAAAATATATGAATTCCCATTGTAATCACCATTATCAACACTAGAAGTGATATACAGTGTAAATACTTTATTAATATATAAAAATAATATAATTTCAAGTAAACGAAAAAAAAAATTGCGATTTCTTGATGTTTTACATGTAAATATTTAAAAAATATATGCATTACTATTATAATCACCATTATCAGCAATTGACATTATATGCAGTGTTAAGACTTCATTAATCTTAAAAAAAACATAATTTCAAGTAAACGAAAGAAGCAGCTAGAATTTCCTTTTGTTTTCTATGTAAATAATTTAAAAATACATAATACATTCCCATTCTAATCCCATTATCAACACTAGAAGTGATATCCAGTGTAAAGATTTTATTAATATTAAAAAAAATATAATTTCAAGTAAACGAAAGAAACAGTTGCGATTTCTTGATGTTTTACATGTAAATATTTTTAAAATATAAACATTACTATTATAATCACCATTATTAGCAATAGAAATTATATGCAGTGTTAAAACTTCATTATCTTACAAAAAACATAAGTTCAAGTAAACGAAAGAAACAGCTAGGAATTCCTGTTGTTTTCTATGTAAATAATTTAAAAATACGTGCGTTCCCATTCTTATCACCATTATCAACATCAGAAGTGATATCCAGTGTTAAGACTTTATTGATCATCAGCAAACATAATTTTAAGTAAACAAAAGAAACATCTGTGATTTCCTGACGTTTTCTATGTAAGTAATTAAAAAATATATGCATTCCCATTCTAATCACCATTATCAACACTAGAAGTGATATACAGTGTAAATACTTTATTAATATAAAAAAAACATAATTTCAAGTAAACGAAAGAAACAGCTAGGAATTCCTGTTGTTTTCTATGTAAATAATTTAAAAATACATACGTTCCCATTCTAATCCCCATTATCAACATCAGAAGTGATATCCAGTGTTAAGACTTTATTGATCATCAGCAAACATAATTTTAAGTAAACAAAAGAAACATCTGTGATTTCCTGACGTTTTCTATGTAAGTAATTAAAAAATATATGAATTCCCATTGTAATCACCATTATCAACACTAGAAGTGATATACAGTGTAAATACTTTATTAATATATAAAAATAATATAATTTCAAGTAAACGAAAAAAAAAATTGCGATTTCTTGATGTTTTACATGTAAATATTTAAAAAATATATGCATTACTATTATAATCACCATTATCAGCAATTGACATTATATGCAGTGTTAAGACTTCATTAATCTTAAAAAAAACATAATTTCAAGTAAACGAAAGAAGCAGCTAGAATTTCCTTTTGTTTTCTATGTAAATAATTTAAAAATACATAATACATTCCCATTCTAATCCCATTATCAACACTAGAAGTGATATCCAGTGTAAAGATTTTATTAATATTAAAAAAAATATAATTTCAAGTAAACGAAAGAAACAGTTGCGATTTCTTGATGTTTTACATGTAAATATTTTTAAAATATAAACATTACTATTATAATCACCATTATTAGCAATAGAAATTATATGCAGTGTTAAAACTTCATTATCTTACAAAAAACATAAGTTCAAGTAAACGAAAGAAACAGCTAGGAATTCCTGTTGTTTTCTATGTAAATAATTTAAAAATACGTGCGTTCCCATTCTTATCACCATTATCAACATCATAAGTGATATCTAGTGTTAAGACTTTAATTATCATAAAAAACATAATTTTAAGTAAACAAAAGAAACATATGTGATTTTCTGACGTTTTCTATGTAAATATTTAAAAAATATATGCATTCCCATTCTAATCACCATTAGCAACACTAGAAGTGATATACAGTGTAAATACTTTATTAATATATAAAAATAATATAATTTCAAGTAAACGAAAAAAAAAATTGCGATTTCTTGATGTTTTACATGTAAATATTTAAAAAATATATGCATTACTATTATAATCACCATTATGAGCAATTGACATTATATGCAGTGTTAAGACTTCATTAATCTTAAAAAAAACATAATTTCAAGTAAACGAAAGAAGCAGCTAGAATTTCCTTTTGTTTTCTATGTAAATAATTTAAAAATACATACGTTCCCATTCTAATCCCCATTATCAACATCAGAAGTGATATCCAGTGTTAAGACTTTATTGATCATCAGCAAACATAATTTTAAGTAAACAAAAGAAACATCTGTGATTTCCTGACGTTTTCTATGTAAGTAATTAAAAAATATATGAATTCCCATTGTAATCACCATTATCAACACTAGAAGTGATATACAGTGTAAATACTTTATTAATATATAAAAATAATATAATTTCAAGTAAACGAAAAAAAAAATTGCGATTTCTTGATGTTTTACATGTAAATATTTAAAAAATATATGCATTACTATTATAATCACCATTATCAGCAATTGACATTATATGCAGTGTTAAGACTTCATTAATCTTAAAAAAAACATAATTTCAAGTAAACGAAAGAAGCAGCTAGAATTTCCTTTTGTTTTCTATGTAAATAATTTAAAAATACATAATACATTCCCATTCTAATCCCATTATCAACACTAGAAGTGATATCCAGTGTAAAGATTTTATTAATATTAAAAAAAATATAATTTCAAGTAAACGAAAGAAACAGTTGCGATTTCTTGATGTTTTACATGTAAATATTTTTAAAATATAAACATTACTATTATAATCACCATTATTAGCAATAGAAATTATATGCAGTGTTAAAACTTCATTATCTTACAAAAAACATAAGTTCAAGTAAACGAAAGAAACAGCTAGGAATTCCTGTTGTTTTCTATGTAAATAATTTAAAAATACGTGCGTTCCCATTCTTATCACCATTATCAACATCAGAAGTGATATCCAGTGTTAAGACTTTAATTATCATAAAAAACATAATTTTAAGTAAACAAAAGAAACATATGTGATTTTCTGACGTTTTCTATGTAAATATTTAAAAAATATATGCATTCCCATTCTAATCACCATTATCAACACTAGAAGTGATATACAGTGTAAATACTTTATTAATATATAAAAATAATATAATTTCAAGTAAACGAAAAAAAAAATTGCGATTTCTTGATGTTTTACATGTAAATATTTAAAAAATATATGCATTACTATTATAATCACCATTATCAGCAATTGACATTATATGCAGTGTTAAGACTTCATTAATCTTAAAAAAAACATAATTTCAAGTAAACGAAAGAAGCAGCTAGAATTTCCTTTTGTTTTCTATGTAAATAATTTAAAAATACATAATACATTCCCATTCTAATCCCATTATCAACACTAGAAGTGATATCCAGTGTAAAGATTTTATTAATATTAAAAAAAATATAATTTCAAGTAAACGAAAGAAACAGTTGCGATTTCTTGATGTTTTACATGTAAATATTTTTAAAATATAAACATTACTATTATAATTACCATTATTAGCAATAGAAATTATATGCAGTGTTAAAACTTCATTATCTTACAAAAAACATAAGTTCAAGTAAACGAAAGAAACAGCTAGGAATTCCTGTTGTTTTCTATGTAAATAATTTAAAAATACGTGCGTTCCCATTCTTATCACCATTATCAACATCATAAGTGATATCCAGTGTTAAGACTTTAATTATCATAAAAAACATAATTTTAAGTAAACAAAAGAAACATATGTGATTTTCTGACGTTTTCTATGTAAATATTTAAAAAATATATGCATTCCCATTTTAATCACCATTATCAACACTAGAAGTGATATACAGTGTAAATACTTTATTAATATATAAAAATAATATAATTTCAAGTAAACGAAAAAAAAAATTGCGATTTCTTGATGTTTTACATGTAAATATTTAAAAAATATATGCATTACTATTATAATCACCATTATCAGCAATTGACATTATATGCAGTGTTAAGACTTCATTAATCTTAAAAAAAACATAATTTCAAGTAAACGAAAGAAGCAGCTAGAATTTCCTTTTGTTTTCTATGTAAATAATTTAAAAATACATAATACATTCCCATTCTAATCACCATTATCAACATCAAAAGTGACATCCAGTGTTAAGACTTTATTAATCATCAAAAAACATAATTTTAAGTAAACAAAAAAACTATCTGTGATTTCCTGACGTTTTCTAAGTAAATAAAAATATATGCATTCCCATTCTAATCACCATCAACGTTAGAAGTGATTCCCAGTGTTAAAACTTTATTAATCAACAAAAAGCATAATTTCAAGTAAACGAAAGAAACACCTGGGACCTCATGTTGTTTCCTATGTAAATAAGTTAAAAATTCATACATTCCCATTCTAATCACCATTATCAACATTAAAAGTGATACCCATATGTTAAAGGACAATCTAATCGAGTAAAGTAACAAATTGAGGGTCTTTTGTACTGCTCCCCTTCCTAACAAGTCCGCATCATAAGTCTGAGTAGAGACAAAGCTGATTTTTGGAGTAGATCCAAGGTCCTGGGAGATAACCTCTTATAAGGGGAAAGGTTTTAGTGGGATTAGCTTCCTGAAGACGTTGCAATTACGTGTGTTTGCTGTCAGGGGAATTGGACGAAGGGGGTTTAGTCCAACATCTATTAACCAAACTACATGGGCATTCATTTGGAGGTTTTGAGGTTTTATATTTTATTTATTATATATTTATCTTTTAAACCAGAATACCTATGTATTTCTTGTGGACTAGTATGGTGATCAATTATAACATAGTACCGCAAATTTCGAATTTAACCGTTAATAAGTCCAATTATAATTATAGTTTTAACATTCATAAAAACATAGAAACTAGAAAACATACGTCGCTTTATTTCATTCAATACTTAAATAATTACTCGTTTTAAATTGAAATGTGCATGTGAAGAAAGATGACAGTACATCCAAAGTTATAAAGCAGAAAACGAAAATAAAGTGTTTCACATTTATATATTTACACATAATTTTAATGTTGAACGACTTTTTATGGACTGTGATCGTTTTTTTCTATTTCACATTGTGTTTTTCAAGTGCTTTCCAGTATCAAAGATTTTTTAGACATTTTGATCTTAACAAAAATTGGACCCTCATAGTTTTTCCCTGAGCATTTCAGTTTTATAAAGCATGTATATTACAAAATAATAATACAAATTTTAAACCTGCGTTTGTGTTGAATACATCAGTTTTGTAAATCCTTATACATTTTTTCTACGTACAAAATACGCATAAAAAAATATTAATCATTTAATGAAAAGATGCATTTTTTTATTTAAATTTGTGATAACTTGTAAATATATAGCTTGTAAATTGTAGAATAAAACTTTTACATTTCTAAAATACTGTTAAATGGAGTATTTTTATGAATTTAAAAATTGAATCCATTGCTGGCAGAAACTAGATATACTTAGACGTGATAACACGCCCATGAGCGCCAGATGGTTAAAACGCTGTAAAACCATGACCCACTTTAAAATATAAGTTTTTTACGTAATACACCCTTTATCGTAATATCGGTAAATAAAAGTATTGTACATTTATTTTTTTATAAAATTACAAAGCATCAGCTATTGATCAATCATTACATATTAAAACACTTTTAAATTTTTAAATAATATGTTAAAGTTTTACTAAACCCTAGTTCAAATGTTATGCACGTCACTTGTTTACTATCATATAAATATCTAAGATATCGATCGAGTTTGCATAAAATTTAAAAGCATCTGAAATAATAATAAACAATCCCTTTTGACGATACTTTTAAATAACACAAAATTTACAAAATACTACGAATTCCCTATACCTTTCATCCATCATTACTTTCAAACCAGTAAATTAAATTAAACCATTAACAATAAATTACCTTCATACTCAAAAAAGTTTTATTAGAGAATTAACATATCCCAGTGAGGAAAAGCAATGATTACAAACGAAACATTTTCTGAAAATCACTTAAGCTAAAACTCAGAATCCGTGTTTTGCTCAACGAAAGCGTATAAAGTATTAAATTATTCAGCACATTTGCATCGTTAATTAATTTGCGATGTATTCAAAGTACAATTTTGTCCTGAGGAAAGAAACTTCCTCATTATCTCACAACATTTTCCTATGAAATGTAATATGTCTGAAGGTTTTATTTTATGGCATTTTCAGTAAACTTCGATAATTAGCAAAATTAAAATAAATTTAATGGTTATCAAATAGTTTTGCTCTTGAAACGTACGGGTTGGGTTTCGTATCAAGCGATTTACCCCAATCATTTTTTTATGTTATTTGAAGTTATTTTTTAATAACATTTGTTATCTAGTATCAATGTAGTTTTAAGATGAAGCAGAAATTTTAGCATAAAAGCATTTTGCTGAATAATTAAGCAGGAATGTTCATGAACGATTTAGAAAAGACGGGTATTGAATTAACATATTTTGTAAATTCAGTAAACAAACGGTATTTTTTTACCTTAATTAATGATAAGTGTAATTTTACAAATTTAATAAATTAAAATATCATATGCAGGTATGATATATGATACTGTAATAAATGAGTAGGTGAGCGCAAAAATGCCCCAAGTCACATTTCTTTTAAAACTCATTTTATGATACTAAACTTTCTTACATAATACGAATTTACAGAAGCAATATCGGTCTAGCCCATTTTCCAGTAATTTTCTATAGAAAGCATTCATAGTTCGTTTTTGACTTCAAACACTTCTTCGTTGACAAAAACATTCAAGCTCCGTTTTCTTCGTAAAGTATATTTGGGGGTTGGACCATTTATGCGCTCACCTACTCAAATTAGAGTATTATATATCATACCACATTTTTTTAGTTTGCCATTGTTTAGCTGCATTGTCATAATAAAACATTATGTTTACCAAACTACATAGGTTGTATTTAAAACAAGTCCCACAGCTTTATTAGCAGCTAACAAAGTAAAGTATAAGTAGTTAAGTTGTAGTTAGATAGTCAAATCATGACCATCTCCCAACAATTTGTGGCCACCCAGCATATAACATCGCCTCAGAGCAACAGTAAGACATCTAAAAAAAATACGAAAATGAGCTTTTGGTCATGCTAATTACCATACATGACTTTATTTAGTGGAACACTCGGATATTTTTATGTCTTCACATCTTTTTTGAAATCCCTGAACTACAGCATTAGATATTCAGCATTGAAAAAACATCAATCAATTTTATAGGCATCTATGTTTTTGTTCATATCCTACTGTTGGTCTGAGGCGACGATATAGTAAAATACATTCATGTTGATACATTTGATTCTTATGAAAGTTGAAAGGATTTTTGTAAAATTTGTTTAAAACCTTTTCATATCAAAATAAAAAAAAATTGTTTTCATTATTTTTTTTATATTTTAATACATCTGAGGAATTTATAATTTTTATTAACGACAAAGTTTAGTAAATTTAGTCCATTTAAAATCATTACCATTTTTCATAACAGGAAAACTATATTTATACATCTTTAGTTCGCTTAAAAGAATGGATTAAAAATAAGTAAAATACAACTCAGTCAAACAAAGCTAGTATAAAAAACTTTAAAATAAAACAATAAAACTCTAAAAAGAACAATTTACGATTGAGCGAAGAAAACACTCAATCACCAACTAAATAAGAAACATCTTCAGGTAAAAAAAAATCCGAATAAACCTTTGTGGATCCTTTTTCAAAGAAAGAAACACCCGACCCTTGAATAAACTGTCCGTGAGTAAAAGATAAATGAATACCTGTGACAATAAGTTGACCCGCGCTCACACTTGGCGTCACATTTCCTGTGAGGAGGTTCTTGACGAGGCACCTGTATTTTCTGAAGCTATCACCTCGGGCGGCTGTCCTTATATGGAGCTCCCCGTCCTTCAACACAATGTACTTGGCACCTACGTATAAAAGGTAGAGAAAAAAACGTCACCCTAAGAAAACTTTTCTGGAGTGTACTAGAAATACCATCTAAGATGAACCGGTGATATTAGAGTTGGGATGGTGGTTTGGATGTTAGAAGTATATTCGGTTGGTTGGATTTAAAGGAACGGGAGCCGAATTGGCGGATTTGTACCAAGCATTTGTTTACTTATGAATATTTAAATTTTAAATTTGATTAATCAGACCACACTGTATAAAAATTACTTGGAAATGAGTACCTAAACTTATCAACTAACAAAGTAAAGTATAAGTAGTTAAGTTGTAGTTAGATAATCAAGTCATAACCATCTCCTAACTGTCTGTGGCTACCCAGCCTATATAGTAAACTACATTCATATTGATACATTTGATTCTTATGAAAGCTGAAAGGTTTTTAATAAAATTTGTTTAAAACCTTTTGATATCAAAATAATTATAAAAAAAATTGTGTGTTTTCATTTGTTTATATTTTAATATAGATGACGAATTTATAATTGTTATTAACGATAAAGTTGAATAAATGTAGTCAAATTAAAATAATTACCATTTTCCATAACAGGAAACACATAACTCGTTTCTCTTTAAGTACAATTGCACCATAAATAAGCGATGACGTACTCAAATTTAATTTACCGTACTTTCTCAAAAATGAGCAGTGTGATTTAATATTGCTAATATCAGATTCTCCTCAAACATGCATATGCATTTTGTGCCTGATTATTATCTAAGCCATCTGTTTTTTATGACATGATTTACGACACTGTGCAGTTTTAGCATATTAAAATTCAAATAAACTATTTTCAACACTCATTATCCTAATTTATATTTAAAAAAATAAATGTAATGATATTAAATTAAATAATATTTTTCAATACATGTACATGAATTTCCATTACAATATTACTAATGTACCAACATTGCTAAATAATTAAATAGTGGCGTTATTGAAGGCGACTTGTATAGGGATTGTAGAGTAGAAAAAATCCCTAAAATCCCCTAAAAAAATCCGTTCCGTGATCCCTTAACACTTGGTTAAAACTAAAGAGTAAATTTGGTTTTTAATTAATAGATTACCTCTCTAGAGGGAATAATTTTTTTTATGGTTTTGTGTTGAATTTTTAATAAATGAGATTTTTCTGTTTTTATATAAATGTTTGAAATTTTAATGACACGCGCTCCTCTTTCATTCCTTATATACATATTCCTTGTATAGGTTTGAATCAAAAACCCTATAAATAAGATCACTAAATTTCATGTAATAATTCATTGAAATTGAAATATTATAGTTATATCACGAAATAAATTTGATAAATTGTGATCAAATACAAAATGTATATATTATTGAAATATTAAAGTAATTTTAAGAAATGCATTTGATAAATTGTGATCAAATACAAAATTTATCCTGGAAGAACGTTATATATTTTGCACAGCTTTTAGTAGAATAATCCTAGATAATTTATACAATTCTCTCTAAACTTCTAGTGATTCGAGAGATAATTAACAAGATATAATATATTCTAGTATGTTGGCTTTTGATTATCTGTTTGCTATAATTAAGTTGACTCATCTCAGTATCTGAATATCAGTATAATTTAAATTCATGTATGGAACTATACATATTTAATTATTCATAATAGTGTTCTTTAAAATAAAAATGTTTATGTACTAAAAACATTAGGATATATTTCTGTAATAATATTCCTATTTAATCCTATCTTGAAATATCTTTCTAGTTGGCCATAGATTGCCGTGAATATCTAACTAGTGTACTCGAACCATGCATATCCTTCGATAACTTTACAAAACCATGCACGGCTAACTTCGGAACTCAATTTAGCAAACTCTGCCGCTATCGGCAACCTTCAGAACCTCCTTTCCACCGTCCCACCCCCTGAGGTAATAACTCAAGTTCATTTAATTTTAAGCTTAGAGGCGATGCTATTAAGAGGATTAGTGACGTTATGATAGGCAAGCAAAGGCTTTTGGGGGTGTTGAATTCAATGGTAATCCCCTTTTCCTGCTCGCAATCTATCGATCTTGTGAAATGTAAGGAGCGTGTACCTACATTCTTTGAGGGAATTTACCTCGTTTATAAATTGAAAGCTTGCAAGGGACGTGAGTTGTGGGGGTATTTTGAATATTTTATGGTTTGTGAATTATGCAGAGAGCGATTCAGTTAAGAGCTGAGCGTGGAATTGGATGAGACGTGATATCGATTTAAAATGAAAGTCTGACATTCGGTATTGATTAAGAATTATATTTATATAGAAGGAGAGGTATTAATAAGATAAGATATTATTTCGAGATAGATATGGCCTTCTATGTCTTTTCAAAATTTTAATTTATATTATATATTATCTCTTCGCATATTTTATATATTCTAATCAGGATTTTTTAACTATTCACGTAATCGTAAAATAAATCAAAATAATCAAAATTGAAATTAATTTATATATTTAATTCGTGAGCCGTTATTTTGTGACAGTCACTTCTCCTAAACTATATAACCAATTTTTGTTATCATGGTGTTATTTGAAAGGGAGTGAACTGTAGATATGTCGAAACGTGTCCAAAATTAAAAATATTCAGAAATTAATTAATTATTAATCGATTAATGATTACTAACGTGGCGCCATCTACAGCTTAAAAATTTAACTGAACGGGCTGAATAATCGGGACATTTCGGGTATTTGCGAGTGTTAGAGAGTTGAAGGTAAAGCCCCCTAGTTATATATAAATGTACTAAACTGACGTGTTAAAAATGTAAAATATATCAATAAAGCTTGTTAAGGCTTTTAATATATTTGTACAGTTTTAATGTGACTTATTTTAATTTTTTATAAATACTAAATTCCACATTATCGAATAATAGGTAAATTTCAATACACTCAAAGATAAACACTTCTTTCAAAAGTTATCAACAAAAAATTTGTCTATAAATGAATTTGGACTCAATATTGTGCCTTATGTAAGAATAATTCCTTTTTATTTTTACAATATTTTAATCCACCTTCCATAAAATATATATTCTATATGGCCAATCAAATAATAACATAGAATCCATTCTCTCTATACTTTTCTTCATCGACGATGGACATTGCAAACGATTTATCTCCCGCCCCCTCGCCTATCAGAAGATCCATCACACGAAGCTTTTACGAAATGTTTTCTATTAGAAAAGGTAGCGCCGGTCCACGGGCAAATTGGTCCCTGATTATGTGGTCCGGAACATCCCATCAGTGCAGCACGTCATCCGGTAATAATTGGCCTCATCACTTGAAGGATTAACGCCGGATCCGAAGAGTTCTTATCGATCAGACCGAAAGTTGCATACGCGCCTCAGGTGCATCTTGTAATTTTGCTTGCTTCCCGCCAAACAGTCGGGAGCTGTTACTTTGTTTGTTGAGTTTAAGGGGGATTAATAAAGTCAATTTGAAGTAAAGGAGTTTTTAAAAATATGTTCTTGGAGTTTGAAAATTAAATCTGTTAAAATTGCATGGCAAAGCTGTTTTAGTTATTTTTGTACGATTGTTTTAGAACCTTATAATTTTATACATTTATACGTATTTTTAATTTTAATATTTAATTTATAATTATTAAATTTTTTTAATTTTTTTTATTTATAATTATTGAAGTTTTGGTTTGATTGTTATTTTTATTTGATATATTTTTTTGTATAAGAATATTTTATGAATTTATTTAATAACAGTCGGGAGCTCTTACTTTGATTGTTGGGATTAAGGGGGAGTAATAAAGTCAATTTGAAGTAAGGGAGTTTTTAAAATATGTTCTTGGAGTTTAAAGATTAAAGCTGTTTAAATGCTTTAAAAAGTGGTTTTTGTTTATTTTGAAAAAATTGTTTTAGAACCTTATATTTTTATACAAATAATATATATTTTTACTTTTAATATTTTTTTATAATTATTTATATATTTTTTTGTATTTATAATTATTGAATATTTTGTTTGATTGTTATTTTTAATTTATGTATTTTTTTTGTATTACAAATATTTTATGAATTTATTTAATAAGAGTCGGGAGCTCTTACTTTGATTGTTGGGATTAAGGGGGAGTAATAAAGTCAATTTGAAGTAAGGGAGTTTTTAAAAATATGTTCCTGGAGTTTAAAGATTAAATCTGTTAAAATGCATGAAAAAGTTATTTTGGGTTATTTAGAAAGAATGTTTTAGAACATTATAATTTTATAGATAAAATATGTATTTTTATATTTTATATAATTGTTTATATTTTGATTTTTTAATTCTAATTATTATTATTTTTTTGTTTGATGCTTATTTTAATTTTATGTATTTTTGTTTGTATTAGGAGGGGGGGGGGGTATTAAAGTCAATTTTGAAATAAGGTAGTTTTTAAAAATAGAGTATATGAGTTTTAATAATAAAGATGTAAACTAGGGTAGGACGAAAAAAATGCAAAGTTTTCAAATCAAAATTTAATACTGTGGAAAACTTACCTTTGGTAATTATAAGACAAGATCAAAAATGAAATTGCCATCGAACAATGTATGACCCTTGCGCATAGAAGTCAAAGTTTTGAGAGTTTCAATTTTTTAACCATTTCTACAAATGAAAATAAATATTTAAAAAAATAAATAACTTAAATGGAATTATGTGGAAAACCGGTTTTGAAATTAGAAAACCAATGCAAAAAGGAATTTCGAAATCAGGCCATATTTGACCTTTGTGCATCGCGATCAAACTTTTGAAAATTTCAACATTTGAACCATATTATGCCGAATACACAACAAAAAGTAGCTTACAGGGAACACGTTGAAACAAAACATTTTTAACAGTTTTTGGTGCGTTGACCCACAATATAAAATTGTACACGTTTTTAACAACCGGAAGTGAGTTAAAATTGGACGATTTCAAAATGGCCGCTATTGAACATACAATTTGCTAGACCTCCTATATTCTTTATTTTTATGTCGAAATTAATATTTTTTTTTATTTTAAACTGAGGTTTTAGGGTTCAATTAATTCATTTCTGATATCAGAAATTTTATTAATCAGTTGATTAGATCCAGAAAAGGGTCTACGATCATAGAAATATGGCGATTAAAAAAATGTCCAACCGCCAACAAATTCCAATAAAATATTTTTTAACGCATTTTGTTTCAGACTGATGTATTGATTGAATACAGCAATCAGAATCAAAAACCGTTAAGTACAATTTTATTGGAATTTGCTTGCTGCAGGATATTTTTAGTTTGTAAATCGACCCGTTCTGTGATCATTGCCCCCTTTTTGTATCTAATGAATTGAATAACAAAATTTCAAATTTTTGATAGCATAAATAGATTCCTTGGCCTTTAAAGTTCAAGATTAGAAGAAAAACTTATTATTTTCGACATAATAATAAAGAAGATTACAAGGACTAACTGATTGTAATGGTCAATGGCGACCATTTTGAAATTACCATTTATAACCCATTCAGGATGTCAAAAACGTATACACTTTTTATTGTGGGTCAGGAGAGCAAGTAGAGGGCAGAAACCGCTATAAAAGCCGTTTGATGCAATTTATTCCTTGTGAAGTTACTTTTTGTTGTATATCGAATCGATATGGTTAAAACGCTGCAATTTTCCAAATTTTGACCACGATCTCCAAGGGTCAAATATTGCCTGATGTCTGCATTTGTATACTAATTATCTCTGTATTTGTATTCTAGTTACTAAAGATAAATTTTCTACACAATTTTCTCGATGCCCAATTTTTTTTGCATTTGACTTATAATTACCAAAATCAATTTTTCCGCACTATTACATTTCTATTCGAAATTATTTTATTTTTTTCGCCCCCCCCCCCCCCCTGTATTAAAAAGTTATTATTTTTATTTTGAAAGACTGTTCTAGAACATTACAAATCTAAACTTATGATTTGTATGATTTTAATCGTTGTTTTTTTTATAATTATTTATATTTTGATATTTTATTATTTCTAATTATTGAAGTTTTAGTTTCAAAGATAGGCTAATTTTTGTTTTAAGTCTGATATATTTATTTTTGTCATTCACATATTTTATGAAATTTTTTGTGTGGCTTAATTACTGTATTTTAAAATAGTGTCATTTTAAATATATATTATTATAAAATATATCCCACACTAATATACCTAGATACTATATTAAGAGTCATCCCGGTTTTATATATATAAACAGATACATACGAAAGCCGTAAACTATATCAAACAACCTCCATACGCAACTAAAATATACTAATGAATTAAAATAAGCCCTACTCCGTGATACAATTACAAATACAGCTCTAAACCAGAAATATTTCAAAAATGATACGAGAACATCTGTTACTATTTGGCGGTTCGGCAGGGGGTACACGTAAATTATAATAGAAATGACTGAAAACACCTAAAATAAATAATGTAATGAGCAAAATCTAAAATAAATGCCTATTAAGTCATCAATTTGAGTCGTTTGATTAATTTTCCAGCTTACTTAAGCAGTTTCTGGCTCTACTTGCTGTGCTGACCCACAGTAAAAAAGTGTATACTTTTTTCGCAATCGGAGTGGGTTCAACATGGTCAATTTAAAAATGGTCGCCATTGACCATTACAATCAGTTAGTCATTGTATATTCTTTATTATTATGTCAAAAAATAATAAGTTTTTCTTCTAAACTTGAATTTTATCTGCTACCAAAAATTTGAATTTTTTTTATTCAATTCATAATAACATTACCCCTTAACAAAAACAAACTTTTTTGTGTGTCAACGGATGGATGAAGGAAGAAGGGTAATGAAAAAGTGGTTACTCATAAATAAAAGGTTTTATTAAGGAGTACGCGAGAGAAAAAGGTTGAAAAACACTGATGTACACTAAACAATTATTTTAATGGGGTTTAGAAAGAATATGAAAATTATACTCGCCACATCACAATGTTATAGAGACGTTACATAACTTTATCGATGCATTGTGTAGAAAATAAAAGATGAAAGAATCAACTAATGTAATAATACATTACATTTATATCTTGGTTTTGTTCCAAATACTCTAAATTATTCATACAATCTATAGAATATTGATGCAAATAAGGGCTACACACCTGCATTTTTATGGTGAACTATAACAAGCCCATCATCTCTGCTCCATGATGTGACTGCGAGAAACTCCTTCATAAAGTCGGGCACTTGGCAGCGGAAGACTGCTGTGTTGCCGTGGATCACGTATTCGTCATAAACATGTGCTTGATATTCTTGCAAAACAACTGCAAAAAATAAGCATGTCAATAAAGTGCTCATATTTCGATAAATTGGCGTTATGGAACCAACATATTAGCATATATGCCTTAGAGCACATATGTTTTAGGTACATAGGAAAAAAGGCATAACTTTTATATATTTATGAGCAGAGGTTTGATGTATTTGTGTATAAACACACACTGCAAAAAAGGTCCTTAAAATTAGGTACCTGAACATACTCGTTTTTCTTTGAGTACAGTTGCATTGTAAATGAGCGATGATGTATTCAAATTTAAGTAATCGTACTTTCTCAAAAATGAGCAGTGTGATTTAATATTGCTAATTTCAGTTTCTGTTTCACGGGAAAAGGCATAACTTTTATACATTTATGGGCTGAGCTTAGATGTATTTGTGTATAAACATACACTGTAAAAAAGGTCCTTAAAATTAGGTACCTGACCATACTCGCTTATGATTGAGTACAGTTGCATTGCAAATGAGCGATGACGTATTCAAATTTAAGTAATCGTACTTTCTCAAAAATGAGCAGTGTGATTTAATGTTGCTAATTTAAGTTTATGTTTCAAGGGGAAAAGGCATAGCTGTTATATATTTATGAACTTAGGTTTGATGTATTTTTGTATAAACATACACTGTAAATAAAGGTACTTAAAATTAGGTACCTACACATACTCGTTTTTCTTTGAGTACAGTTGCATTGCAAATGAGAAATGACGTATTCAAATTTAAGTAATCGTACTTTCTCAAAAATGAGCAGTGTGTTTTAATATTGCTAATTTCAGTTTCTGTTTCACGGGAAAAAGGCATGGCTTTTATATATTTATGAGCTGAGGTTTGATGTATTTGTGTATACATAAACTGTAAAAAGAGGTACTTAAAATTAGGTACCTGAACATACTAGTTTTTCTTTGAGTACAGTTGCATTGTAAATGAGCGATGACGTATTCAAATTTAAGTAATCGTACTTTCTTAAAAATGAGCAGTGTGATTTAATATTGCTAATTTCAGTTTCTGTTTCACGGGAAAAAGATGCATAGCTTTTATATATTTATGAGCTTAGGTTTGCTGTATTTTTGTATAAACATACACTGTAAAAAGAGGTACTTAGAATTAGGTACATGAACATACTTGTTTTTCTTTGAGTACAGTTGCATCGTAAATGAGCGATGACGTACTCAAATGTAAGAAATCGTACTTTATCAAAAATGAGCAGTGTGATTATATATTGCTAATTTCAGTTTCTGTTTCACGGGAAAAAGGCATAGCTTTTATATATTTGTGAGCTGAGGTTTGATGTATTTGTGTATAAACATACACTGTAAAAAAGTTACTTAAAATTAGGTACCTGAACATACTCGTTTTTCTTTGAGTACAGTTGCATTGTAAATGAGCGATGACG
Organism: Troglohyphantes excavatus; assembly: GCA_963932185.1. NCBI lineage: Eukaryota > Metazoa > Arthropoda > Arachnida > Araneae > Linyphiidae > Troglohyphantes > Troglohyphantes excavatus. Next base: position 51,438,410 of record OZ010674.1, on the reverse strand, counting down.
TATTCAAATTTAAGTAATCGTACTTTCTTAAAAATGAGCAGTGTGATTTAATATTGCTAATTTCAGTTTCTGTTTCACGGGAAAAAGATGCATAGCTTTTATATATTTATGAGCTTAGGTTTGCTGTATTTTTGTATAAACATACACTGTAAAAAGAGGTACTTAGAATTAGGTACATGAACATACTTGTTTTTCTTTGAGTACAGTTGCATCGTAAATGAGCGATGACGTACTCAAATGTAAGAAATCGTACTTTATCAAAAATGAGCAGTGTGATTATATATTGCTAATTTCAGTTTCTGTTTCACGGGAAAAAGGCATAGCTTTTATATATTTGTGAGCTGAGGTTTGATGTATTTTTGTATAAACATACACTGTAAAAATATGTACTTAAAATTAGGTACCTGACCATAATCGTTTTTCTTTGAGTACAGTTGCATCGTAAATGAGCGACGACGTTCTCAAATGTAAGAAATCGTACTTTATCAAAAATGAGCAGTGTGATTTAATATTGCTAATTTCAGTTTCTGTTTCACGGGAAAAAGGCATAGCTTTTATATATTTGTGAGCTGAGGTTTGATGTATTTTTGTATAAACATACACTGTAAAAACATGTACTTAAAATTAGGTACCTGACCATAATCGTTTTTCTTTGAGTACAGTTGCATCGTAAATGAGCGACGACGTTCTCAAATGTAAGAAATCGTACTTTATCAAAAATGAGCAGTGTGATTATATATTGCTAATTTCAGTTTCTGTTTCACGGGAAAAAGGCATAGCTTTTATATATTTGTGAGCTGAGGTTTGATGTATTTTTGTATAAACATACACTGTAAAAACATGTACTTAAAATTAGGTACCTGACCATAATCGTTTTTCTTTGAGTACAGTTGCATCGTAAATGAGCGACGACGTTCTCAAATGTAAGAAATCGTACTTTATCAAAAATGAGCAGTGTGATTTAATATTGCTAATTTCAGTTTCTGTTTCACGGGAAAAAGGCATAGCTTTTATATATTTATGAGCTTAGGTTTGATGTATTTTTGTATAAACATACACGGTAAAAACATGTACTTAAAATTAGGTACCTGAACATACTCGTTTTCTTTTAGTATAGTTGCATTGTAAATGAGCGATGACGTACTCAAATTTAAGAAATCGTACTTTCTCTAAAATGAGCAGTGTGATTTAATTTGCTAATTTCCGCTTCTGTTTAAGTCATCTTAACAAAGCGACCTGACAAACTTAAAATAGCTGTTCAGAAAGCGGTTGTTCATATTATTTAATGTCGATTGCTTAAATGGAATTAAAATTCAAGTTATCACAATTCAATTATCTTACTTTCTATTCTTTTGACATACATTTATAAAAATTTTGCCCTGATAATAGAACTGATAAGGCACTGGACTGAAGTGCCTGATGATATGGGTTCGATTGTTAGTAAGTCTTGGTTGTAATTGTTAATATTTATTGGAAGTGATTTTTGAAGGCAGTCTATATAGGCAAGCATACTCTTTTATTCATTTTTACTCATTGTACTCGTTTGTGAGTACATGTTTTTTTTTAAATTAAACTTATGTATTCGGTGTTATGATGATCATAGAATGTAATCAAAAATGAGTACAAAATACTTATTTGCGAGTTCCTATATTTCACATTGTACAGTTGGTAAATGAGGATTTTAAAATGAGTCATCAATGTACAGTGGCTAGCAAAAAAGCTAATAGAATGTTGGGGTACATCAGAAAAAGTGTTTCATCAAAATCTAAGGATATTATCTTGCCATTGTACAAAGGTTTAGTAAGGCCACATCTTGAGTATGCTGTACAGTTCTGGTCACCATATCTTAAAAAAGACATTGAATTGTTAGAGAAAATTCAGCACAGGGCTACTAAAATGGTTCAAGGGTCTTCAGGCATGAACTATGAAGATAGATTAAGAAATTTGAATATGTATACTCTGGAAGAGAGAAGGGTTAGGGGAGATTTGATTCAACTATTCAAATTTATCAAACAAGGAGATGTGGAGGATTTAGATTTTAATATGAGTGACAGAACGAGATGTCATGGGTTTAAGTTAAACAAGGCCCATTTTAATCGGGCAGGGAGAAAACACTATTTCTATAATAGGGTAATAGACAAATGGAACAACTTGCCAGTGAAAATTATTAATTGTAAAGGAGTAACGGATTTTAAGAAGAAGTTAGATATGCATTGGAGGATAGTTAAGAGGTACTAGATGGACCAACCTTGTTGGGCCTTGAGCATGTTGTTGGTCGTCAATATTTGTATTTGTATGTAAACTTTTAAAATATAATTATATTGTAAATTGAATGTTTTATACAATATATTTATATAAATGCATTAACATATTCTACACGTTTGTAAAAAATATAGGTTAATTTCCTATTAACTTAATATTAGCTTTTACATATATTTTATGTGTAATTTAAAATATCTACAAACTTGTTGATTATAAATATATGTTGAAAGCTCTGTGGTAAAACTATATACTTATTTACTCATGCATTAAAGTGTATTTGACTTGGGAAATTTTGTTTTTTTATAGAACAAAAAATTGCACATGCTTCTATTTTAGGAAAATTTAAAATTATCAATTACACTATATTTCACGAATTAACAACTCAAATATTGCCAAACCAAGTTTTAAAATATATGGAACATTTTTTTTTGTATCGGCTGTTGTAAAAAACTATTAACTATTCTTAAATAACTTAACTTATTATTAATAACTTATTCAAAGAAAGGAAACTCATTTTTATTGTTTGTTACATTATTAAAAACTTCTTTAAAAAATAATGATTTATTGTATTTTTTTTATCTCGAAAATAATATTTTCGAACAGACAAACAAACGGAAATACAGAAATGCAATTTAAATATTTATATTTAAAAAAAATAGTAATGCATACTTCGCATATCAATTTTGGAGTAACAGACTTGTTTCTAAACACGCATTTAAACGCATTTAAATTGTTCGGTGTATTTTCTATCGAATGTACATTCTGAGAACTACTCTTATTGGAATTCGAAATCGTTTGAATGACCCTGTTCTCAATTTTTAGAACACTTTGAATTAAATATAAAAATAGAATATACATTGTTTCGGAAGAACATACACAATTTCAAATTGTATTTTCTAACTTTGTTTGTAAGACAATCGAATTTAAGATTTAATTTTGTTATTCATGAAATCCCTTTAGGGAGGATTGTACCTTAAAACGAATGTAGTTATCAATTGGTATCACTAAACTTGGATTTATATTATTTAAAATTTTCGAATTTTTAATCATGTGTTATCTCATCTACCTTATCGAGTGGATATTTATATTTTATAATATGTTTGCTATTTATTTCAGGGGTACCCAAAAGTATGAAAACATTATATTACATTTTGTTAAACATAAATATTTTAATAGATATAAATATATTTTGAAAATATAAAAAAAAGTTGAGATTAAGATGTAATCAATGTCTTGTCAAAAATACTAATATGGCTACCAATTAAAAACCAAAATAATAAATGTTTAGACTATAAGCTGATATAATTTCTTAAAGGAATTAATTTGATTACTAACTAAGCATCAGATCTTGGATCTTACGAGATTGAACATTGTATTTTACAAAAATGACATTGATTAAAATTTGGGAGGAAAATATGAATTGATATCATAATTTAATATAATTTTTTTTAATCAGCGTGTGTGTTTTTTCATTCCCAATTCAAATTATATAATGCACATTTTCAAAATTACAAACATATATGTTTGATATTGTGGATATTTACTCAAACTATTAGATTAAAAAATCGTTAACTCAAAAATAGCAAATAAAATATTTTTTTGCACTTTGATATATGTAAAATTATAAATTTGTTCGGTTTGTTTATAATACAACTATATGTAATATTTAGTTTGGTTATTTATACATTTATATTAATGATCCTGATTTATGAAAACCAATATATTGGAATTGGCGATAAATTAAACTTAATTTTCTAATATACATTTTAAAAAATTGTCAGTTTGTACTTAAAATCATATTTTTGTATTTATATATATTAATAGTTTTTATTTAATTTATAATGGACTGTCCTGCGTTACATACACGCGAACCCTCTATGGGTGTTTTTATCTGCACGTGATTATGTATAAAATATATCTCTTCTATGCTTGCATCATGCCAAATACGTAAATTCTTTCTTAGTTTATATATTTAAAGTATATGATTGTGATGTTGCGGTATAATAAATGTGTTTATGATATACATGTGTATGTCTTTGAAGTACTCCACGAATAGTTTACCTAATACATTTAATTTTTTAAATAGGGTTACTACTCATTAATTTGGAAATATATGTATAGGGAGAAAATTATAAATCACATTTGTTTTTAAAAAAATATTAAAATAGATATTCTTCTTTTACCTATTTATCAAACCACAAGTGGGCTGAAAAAACCCACTAAATTGACCTTCAGACATCCACTCAATCTCTCCCCCCCCCCCCTTTTAACACAAAATTGATCTCGACGTCGCGAAAATTCGACGTCGCGCTCCATTCCGCCACAGGCACCGCACCCTCTAACACCCACGACACGACGCTGCACTCACTTCACTTCAGACACCCCCTTCCCCTTCGACAGAGAAATCCTCCTTTAATTTCCGACCGTTTCAACCGAGGCGTAAAGTTTCAAAGAGGGAAAAGACTCTTGGCTATGGGGGACAAAAAAAAATGCCGGAGAATTCTTTTTCAACCGAAACCGTGACTGGGAAGAGTGGAAAGGTTTCCGTTCCTGATTAAAACAGGGGTAGGAATAGAAGACCCATCCACTGAAAATACTGATTCCATTGGACGAGGCCTTGAGTCGTCCTGTGCAGCCTTCTCTTTAGAATCGAATTTTTATTCCCATTCATGGGATTTGCTTTTGTAAAGTTGAAGTTTTTTCAAAGTATTCTTCAAGGTATACATATAGAATACAACATACATTCTGTTTCTAGTCTATTATGGCGGATTTTGATACACAGAAAAACATTTCGCCCTCTTTTATAAAGGCCTCTTAGATGCTTCAATAGGAATCCGGAATTTAATATAAATGCTATGAATAGTCGATATTTTTAGTATAAATGTTTACTGAATTCAATCTGTTTTACTTTGAAAGGATTGGAATATGCCATATCGTGTAGAAGATTATACTACAATTAAAATGTGTCATCATTATTTTAGTTTAAATAATGTGTTATCATTATTTTAGTTTAAATGTGTTATCATTATTTTAGTTTAAATGTGTTATCATTATTTTAGTTTAAATGTGTTATCATTATTTTAGTTTAAATGTGTTATCATTATTTTAGTTTAAATATATTATCTTTATTTAGTTTAAATGTGTCATCATTGTTTTAGTTTAAATAATGTGTTATCATTATTTTAGTTTAAATGTGTTATCATTATTTTAGTTTAAATGTGTTATCATTATTTTAGTTTAAATGTGTTATCATTATTTAAGTTTTAATGTGTTATCAATATTTTAGTTTGTATGTGTTATATATTTTTTGTTTAAATGTGTTATAATTATTTTAGTTTAAATGTGTTATCATTATTTTAGTTTAAATGTGCTATCATTATTTTAGTTTAAATGTGTTATCATTTTTAGTTTAAATGTGCTATCATTATTTTATCTTAAATATGCTATCAATATTTTAGCTTAAATATGTTATCATTATTTTAGTTTAACGGTGTTATCGTTATGTTAGTTTAACGGTGTTATCATTTTTAGTTTAAATGTGTTACCATTATTTTAGTTTAAGTGTGATATCATTATTTAAGCTAAAATGTGCTATCATTATTTTAGCTTAAATGTGTTATAATTAATTTTGTTTAAATGTGCTATCGTTATCGCATATAAATCATTTATCATTGTGTTGTAATATAATAGATAAAACCGTGTAATGAACAAAAAACAGAACCATAATTTCCATTGTATATTCAATTGAAGTTAAATACAAGACAATATTTAAATAAGTAACAATATGCGTTGTTTTTATTGCACAAATATGTTTACATAAAAATTAAAGCAACACTTATTCAATTAATAAAACCCTAATTTTAAAGAATAAAAAAATACATTAGTAAAACGACTTTTAAACGACCATTAATAAATCGATATTTGCATTGTTAAACCTTAAATGACCAAAAATTATTTTTATCTTCTAATAATACTACACATTAAAAGTATTAACCACATTTTTTATACATATTAAAATTGAATGAATCTGACTGTGCAAGACACTCATTTAAATATTTATTTTTTATTAAATATAAATGGCATTTAAATACTTAAATAAACATTTATCAATCGCCATTTTTATTTTCTAGCATTGTTTTGGTTTTAACGTAAGATATATTCCATGTAATTATATACACAGTAAGTTCATATTTAATTTCATTATTTTCTTTAAATTTAATAAATATTAACTTTTGCCTTAACACATAGTATTGATTTTATTGATTTAAATATATTTTAAATAGTTTTAGATTCATTATACCTACTTACAAGATATTTTTTTTTTAAATATTATATTTTTTCTTAAGAAACTTAACAGAAATCCTGCAATTTTTCAAAATATATTAGCAAGAGTCTCGTTTATTGATACATAAACATTTTCATAAATTTTAACTACGCGTTTACTCAAGTTTGGCTTGTATTTGTAAATGTTATGTTTTTAAATAAAATATATTAAAATTAAAACTCGGCTTACAGTTTAATATATAAGATAGGTTTTAATATAGTCACCTTCTTTTTACATCATGATATATTTATTATATATATAAATGAAATATATTTTATTATTATTTTCAATTTATTTACTAAACTAAAACTTGTATGTGTACATAGCCGTTTGTATGATAATTAATAACTGTAAAGGCGTTTACAGTTTCACAGATATATTTGATAAATTATTTGCTTTATCAACCATTTTTTAATAATATTATATTTAATGTTTGGAACAGTTTTTCAACTTATTTAATTACATGAAGCATCACTGGTGAAAGCTATAATAGTCCAATACAAGTAATTGAGCAGCAACAAAAGTATTTAAAAGGAGATCCAAGCCCCAAATCCTAATCTTTTTATTAATGAATTCAGAAATACCAATTTTTTCACTGTAGAACATCTATTTTTTTTAATTTAAAAAATTAATTATTTTTGTGGTTATTTGTTGTTTTAAGCCTAAATATTGTTTTTGAAAAAAAACACTACTTTATCAAAGTTGTGTATTTTAAAAACGTTTTACTTCGTTAAATAATGTCCATGTATATATGAAATAGCTATCTTACGAAGACAGACTAAGTAGGCTCTATTGTTTCATTGGCTTATTTTCGAGTACATGTATTTTTCAAAATTGAAACTTAGCATCAAATACACTCAAAAATGAATACATTTTACTTTTGAGTAACTGTTTTACTGAGTACCTGTTTTTAACCGTGTATCTTTCGCATAATAAAAAAAACCTTGTTTCGATTTAATTACACGAAATAAAAATACAAAAAAACTAAATTAAAAGTGTATTTATTTTTTATTTTTCTAACAACACCCATCTATGCTTCAAATTACAAATATAAACCTCAAACATCCCCTTTTCCATCCTTTCAAAGGCTTAAAAAACAAACCTACTTTCCAAGATATCATCCCTTAAGACACCCAGGTATTTTTTTGGCGTGTTTTGGTCGGTTTCAATACGGAAGAATCGGAATCGTCTTAACTCGGATTTGCAGCCAAATAATAGAGTTTCATCTCCTGAGGAACACAAAGCCGATTTGAGATTTATCCGGGAACGCATGCGGTTTGTTTCTGAGGGGACGTATCCCGCTACTTGTTTGCCGGATGACCGAACCTTGCCGGATTTTTGTTGTGTTGTTTATTAGAAAAATAATAAGATGGTTTTGGCGGGGAGGCTGGATTTTGTTTTTTGTGTATCTGTGAAAGGTCGGTTTGGAATGGGTTTGGAAATTCTGTATATAAATACATCGGAATGTCTTTATTCCTTGGAAAAACAAATTTGATTCTATTCGCTTTGGCGATATCGATTTATATAGTTTTTTCTTTGAATAATGTCTAAATAAAATTATTAATATTTAGTGAATATTATTTATTTCTTGACAGCCCCATGTTGGTGTAAAATTTGTCATTATTCCTTAAATGGAATATTATCTATTTCAAATCATCATCAATGATTTCATGAAATGTATATATTTTTTGCTTGCTCCATGATAAATTAATAAAAAAACATAAATATGTTATATTTAGTTCAGTTGACTGTTTTATATATCTATTTTTATTTATATCTTATATTTTTATGATATTACATGTGTTTATCATCAACTTATTTCACACCACGTAATTTCAAATCATAAATTCAACAACTACAGCAAAATCTACTTAGCGAAAAAATGCAAACGACTCGCTTCTAAATGTTAAATATTAAAAAAAAAGATAGGAATACCTTAGCTTATTTTGATGGTGATGGATTTGATTAAAGAGTCAGGTGATATCCGAGCTTGAATTTTGTCGCCAAACACTTTTCTTTACGGCTTCTAAATCCATGCTTTGGAATTACGAGGTTGAAGAATTAGCCGACTATATATAATAATTTTTATTATATATAGTCGGCTAATATATAGTCGACTATATATAATAATTATTAAAAATTAAGAAACATTATTTTTTAACTCATCAAAAATATTAAACTTTAATTCCTGTGGTTACAGGAATATTTTCAATTTATATTTTTTTACACTTTACTGATATGTAATTATTATTATACAATAAATTACATTATATTAATATTTAATATTTAATTAAGAAACATTATTTTTTAACTCATCAAAAATATTAAACATTAATTTCTGTGGTTACAGGAATATTTTCAATTTATATTTTTTTACACTTTACTGATATGTAATTATTATTATACAATAAATTACATTATATTATATTTAATATATGCTTTAGCTTGAAAAAAAACCTGAAGTAGATTTTTTTTGCAAAACTACGCAGGACATGAATATAGTTGTATGTAGGATATTTGTATAGTTGAATGTAGGATATTTGTATAGTTGTACATATAAATATAAACAACAGTGTTATGTATAACCAAAACTAAAATCATCATTTTGATACATTTGATTGATTATTTTGATAGTTCATCTTTATTTTGATAGATTTTCTGTTTTGAAATTCCACAGTATCGTTAAATTAATATATATTTTTCAACATTTCAAAAGATAATATTTTGAATGATTTCGAAACAAAACACTTTTTTGACATACAATAAGACAATGTTGTATTTATCACCTGGATTTATAATATGCTTATACTATTCTATCAAATTGAATGATTTCGAAACAAAACACTTTTTTGGCATACAACAAAACAATGTTGTATTTATCACATGGATTTATAACATGGATTTATACTATTTTATCAAATATATTTTGCATGCAATATTTTCCAATTGATATCTTTCTTTCAGATCTATGTGCGACAACTCCAACGCTACATCTCGCTCCCCTGTTTTACATGTCCATATTTTCAGCAAGAAGAACCATCTCCCAAAATCCCATGCTAATAAACGAAGGGCACGCTGCACAGAGAAAAGTGGGCAAATAATCTACCCCATATCTCGATAATGGGTATAGTTGTATGTAGGATATTTGTATAGTTGTGCATATAAATATAAACATCAGTGGTATGTATAGCGAAAAATAAAATTATCTTCATTTTGATACATTTGATTAAGTAATTTGATAGATCATCTTTATGTTGATAAATTTGCTATTTTAAAAGTCCACTGTATAATTAAATTAATATATATTTTTCAACATTTCAAAAAATTCCCTTTTGAATGATTTCGAAACAAAACACTTTTTTGGCATATAATAAGACAATGTTGTATTTATCACCTGGATTTATAAGATTTTTACACTAGTTTATCAAATATATTTTGCATGCAATATATTCCAATCGAAATCTTTCTTTCAGATCTATGTGCGACAACTCCAACCCTACATCCCGCTCCCCTATTTTACATGTCCATATTTTCATGCAAGAAGAACCATCCCCCAAATCCCATGCTAATAAACTAAGGGCACGCTGCACAGAGAAAAGTGGGCAAATAATCTACCCCATCTCTCGATAAAAAAGACGACCAGCCAAGCAGGTATTGCCAAAAAGTTGCTGAAGAACTTCTAGCTTCAAGTGGAACTGGAGATAAGGAAACTATATTGACAAAGCCGTTTATAAAGGAACGAAAGAGGAGAAAGACGTTCGATCAGGGAGGGGGCGGAGAGGGGAGTGTTCTATAGAAAGGGATGTCACAACGACTTCTAACAATCTTACACCTCCCCGTCCCCCTGCAGCTTTCTTCATCCAATTCGTATTAGAAGAAGCGCCCGTTGGGATTTGAATGGGACCCGGTGGTACCCTTTCATCCAACATGCGACGAGGGGTTTTTCTGGGGGACCAATCAATAGAGTACAGAAGAAAAATCCGAGAGGAAGGGATGGGAAAAAAAGTTGCTGCTTCAAATTTGTTTTCATTGTTGTTTATTTGCTCACTGTTTAGAACGTGTTTTGTTTGGGGCGAGGTGAGGGGAGATCTATTCTGGTGATATCTTTTAGTGATGAGGGGAGACTAGGGAAGATAAATCTGTGCGAGTTGAGTTGTTGCTAATAAAAAACACTTAATTCTAAGTCTGGGAACATAAGTTTACGAAAACATTTATATTTTGAAATTAAGATTATTGAATTATAACTGTGTGCTTCCCAGCAAAAAAAGTCAGCATGAAACCTTCATTAAAATTGTCAAATTGAAGGTTTTTTGAAGGTTTTATAAAAGATATTGAAATAAAAAACTGCAGTTTTTTTTTTGAAGTTTTTAATTTTCCTGCATAAAACCTTAAAATATCTGCATTTTCCCTTCATGATTAAAAATTGAAGGTTTTTGGCAGGTTTTTATGAATGTTTTTTGCAGTTTTTATGAAGGACAGTGAAACAAAGAATTTTAATATTATAGATCTTCAAAAAAACTGCAGTTTTCTTCCATAAAACGTTCAATTTCAAAATTTTAATGAAGGTTTTATGCTGACTTTTTTTGCTGGGATCTTTTGTGAATTTTCCTTTAATATATCAGTAAGAAATAGTCTATTATCTTGATTAAAAAAATATTATTTTTATAGTCATTACATGTAATGAAAAATATTCTGTCATATTATATATACTAATAAATATTAAAACATGAACATAGAAATGGAAACCTTAGTACTAAGATTTTGCATGTATATTTTTAATGTTTCAGAATATTTCACAGCAATAATTTTTTTCCCTAATTTTTTCCTTCAACATATTTTTGCGCAGAAGTACTTTTTTATTTATTGATTAAAATCTATATGTTACTTTAATTTAGAAATAATGTGTGTTAAGCAAGTTTCGATAATTCGCTTTATACAATTTTAATATAAAACATGTGATAATGTGCAGGCCAGTTATACTTTCCCATTATGCATAAAAACAATTTATGTAACATTTTTTTTTAAATCATAGACATATACAATAAAAAAAACTACACCTACATTTAGATTACAATACTTAAAAACAAAATATTCTGTTAAATATACCTGCCCAAATTTTATCTTAAGGGCATGTACAAATTACAGAATATTAATTGCATATAAAAATATTTTTTTAAACTGTTACTGAAATAGTCAAACTATTAAATAATTTAAAATTATATATTTGTTCAGATTCAGCAATATATTTGAACTACATATTTCTAACAATTAATTGCGTATTTCGAGGTCGATAGGGATCTCCTATAATAATATCCCGGTAAATCGCAACAACGAATGATACTTCATTATTAGAGGATATGAGGGTCTAGAATTAGTTTGAAATACAGAAATGCTGAATTATGTATTCCCTAATAAGGCTAATTAGATGTATACACCAATGCATTTCATTGTGATAGGGGGAATTTCATTGCGAAGGAATGATGAATACGTAATGAATGAGTAGAAATAATTGCGGCCATATCTGTTTAATGGGAGTCATTATTTAAAAGTAATTTAAACATAATTTTAATTTTGATTGAAATGAAACATATCAAAAATGTTTCAGAATATCAGAAGTTGCATATAATAAATGAATTTTTTTTAAAGGTAGTATTGTTGTTTTCGTCAAAATATTTTATGTATTAAAAATTGTTCAGATATCAAAAAGCTGATATACTTTTTGTCATTGAGTTAGAAATATTTTAGTTGTCTAGTTTCCAAACCAGGGATGCCCATTTTTATAAATTTTTGATAAAAAATATTGACAGCCACGTACTTTTGGAATGTATTTTTAGATTGGATTCAATCCCTTTTGTAATGTATTTTTAGACTGGATTCAAACAAATTTGGTCAATTCCGCTTAGGAAGATGATGTAGACTTGTATAAACTATTTAAAAAAACGATTATGCTAAAAATGTGGATATATCTGGAATTGAAAATAGACAGCTTTTATGTCCTTTGAAATCATTGATCTAACGATTAAATAATGATTTTTAAAAACTCATAATAATTTTTTTTAAATGTCATTGTTAAATTCAGTGTATGGACTACATGGTATTTATTGTTGCATATTTTTGTTCAAAAAATATTCAGCTAAAACTGTTTTTGGCAAATATAGGAAACACAATATATTCTAAATATATAAGAAAATATAGAAAACACAATTATTTTTTCCAATAAATCTTGAACTTCATTTTAAAGTTTATTATTTTACCGCATTTTTATCATTACAGCAAATTTTATAATGTAAAAAATTATACTATACTAACTTATTTTTATGTGTATTATAAAAAAGATAATAGTAACAATTAATATGTTTTGTTTTAAATTCATAAAAATACCTGATTATTTTTTCCAATTGTAAATATTTTAGCATCTCAAAGCTTATTCAAGTACTCAACAATAATGAATATCACATTAATAACAAATTATTTATGTGTTACTGCTCAAATTTCTAATCAAAGAATCTTCAAAAACATATTTTACCATTACGTAAAATTCTAACTAATAGGTTGGAACCTAACTAATAGTCATTCTAACATTGGTAACTAATAGTTTTAAAGGAAAAGTTAAAGCTTGTCTCAAGGATTGTTTGAGTAATAACAAACTCTATTAAGTAAACCCATACAAGGCTTAATAAAACTAATGGTATCCCAGTAGAAAAATACCATACACTTCACTGAAGATATATTTCATTATTAAGTTGTTTTTTTTCTGTGCGTTCAAGTTTACATTTTGTTACAAAAGAAAAATCGTATTATTACGAATTTTTGAATCTGTTTATATTTGGTTGGTTTGGTTTGGTTAATTAACGTCACACTAGAACGGTATATTGGGTTATTGGTGACTGTTCTGGGTCTATTTCGTAGGAAATACCAGATAACAATGCCTTGTGGTGTGCGCCGACTGGGCGATAATTCGCCAAGTCTGTCTTCGCACCCACGGGGTTACCTCTAGGAGGAATAGCACTTCGAGCTCGGATCTCGCCTCGATCGGTAAGCAAGCGAAGCTCCGTTATAAACTTCATGTAAACAACCTTCTGATATATTAATAAACCTAAGTCACCTCATTGGCGACCCGGACGTGATGTGAATTAAATTAAAAAGGAAAAAGCGAATCCTGATTGAGAAAAAAAATCAACGATTCAACGGAGTTCTAAGCAGAGTTTTAGAAGCCGTTCTACGGGGCAACAATTCTGAAAGAAAGGAAAGAGTTCAGTTCGATTCAAGAAGCGATGCAGCAGAAAAATGGAACTAACCACCGGTAATCCTATGTGTATATGAAATTGATGTTGTGTTCAGATGTTTGTGGAGTGCATAAACTGATGTATTGATTTATTCATCAAATATATTGATCATTCACCACAAACAAATTCGAAATGACTGAAGGAACTGTTAACGCGGTGAGAATACCGCCATATAATCATGGTGATCCTTCGTCATGGTTTATCATGGTCGAGAGCACTTTCGAACTGGGAACACCCAAGGCAATTACGGATTCCAAAACGAAATTCAACTACGTGGTGGCACATTTACCACCGGAAACAGCGTCACTAGTTCGTTAATGAAACCTAAGGAAGAGGACCCATATATTCATTTAAAAAATGAACTAATAAAGAGAACCGGTGAATCATCGCAGCAGGCCATCCGAAAACTGCTCACTGGTGAACAACTTGGCGATAGGAAGCCGAGCGAGTTGCTTCGAACCATGCAGCGCCGTGCTGAAAACCAAAAGGTTCCTGCAGACCTCATGTTGGAATTATTCTTGCAACATATGCCGGCGCAAGTGCAAACAGTGCTAGCGGCTATTACACCACTCACGGTAGATAAAGCAGCTGAAATAGCCGACAAAATGTTGGATATCACGCCAGTAGCGGTAAGTGCTTGCTCTGCTCCTTCTCTAAGTTCCATTGAAGCTACGTTATTGGGAGAAATAAAAAAATTAAATTTGCGTATTGACAATATGTCCCGAAGTAGGGCTCCTAACCGCAATGTAAACACAGGGTTTAGGCGGCGGAGTAAATCTTTTAATGGGGATGTTGATATGTGTTGGTATCATCGCCGATTTGGGGAAAAGTGTTTGCCCGAAAAATGCATTCCGCCCTGCAACTTTCAGGGAAATGCAAACGGCAAGGAGTAGATGCGGCGAATTCTTTGCCTAAAATTTCACGTCGCCTATTTATTCGCGACCGGACAACAAATGTATCCTTTTTGGTCGACACTGGCTCTGACGTTTCAATTCTTCCGGCAAATAATTTCCAAAAACGAAATCAACCAATTCAAACCTTAAGTGCTGCAAATTCATCTCCCATACATGTCTACGGACAAAAGAGTCTTGCTGTTGATTTTAAATTGCGCAGAAGTTTTTTATGGACATTTCTAATTGCAAATGTAACAACGCCAATTCTTGGAGCCGATTTTCTCCATTATTTCGAATTGGTACCAGATCTAAGAAACAAATGTCTGTTAGATCTAAAAACTAAAATGCAAAGTATTGGTCAAATGAAAACAGCTAGTATTCATTCGGTAAAAGCCGTGATTAATGAATCCGATTCTAATTACCACAAACTTTTGTCGAAATTTCCTTCGATCACCAAATTACCTGATCCAAATAAACCGGTAATGCATAATACTGTGCATTTCATTAACACAGTAGGTCCTCCGGTAGCAGCAAAACCTAGAAGGCTTGCACCTGACAGACTTAAAATTGCAAAATCAGAATTTCAAAATATGATGCAATTGGGTCATTTAAGACCGTCAAAAAGTAATTATGCTTCCCCACTGCACATGGTACCCAAAAAGGGGACTTTACAGTGGAGACCAGTGGGAGATTTTCGATCTTTAAATTCTCAAACTGTAAAAGAAAAATATCCAATTCCATGTGTACCCGATTTTACTGCTGAATTGCATGGTACCCAAATTTTCAGCCATATTGATCTTATCAAGGCATACCATCAAATCCCCATAAATCCTGATGACATACACAAAACTGCTATATGCACACCTTTTGGTTTGTTCGAAAGCACTCGCATGCAATTTGGGTTGTGCAACGCAGCATCAACCTTCCAACGGTTTATTGATGAAGTCACGCGAGGATTAGAGGGAGTATATGCTTTCGTAGACGATATATTAATTGCATCTAAAGATGCAGATGAACATATTCAACATTTAAAGGCATTGTTTGAAAAACTTCAAAATTATGGACTTTGTATTAATGTTGACAAATGTACTTTTGGCAAAAAAGAAATCGATTTTCTGGGATTTAAACTTTCAGGGAACGGGATAGAACCACTCTCAGACAGAGTTAAATGTATCCTTAACTTTCCTCAACCTACAACGTTAACTCAACTTCGTCGATTTTTAGGAATGTTCAATTTCTATAGACGTTGTGTTTCCAAAGCTGCGCATATACTTTCTCCTATGGTTAAACTTTTAGAAGGGATTAAAAATCAAAAATCTAAACGTTCAACAAAAATCAAACCTGGGGATTTACTTCAATGGAATGAGGCAGCGGAGCAGTCATTTACTGATGCTAAGCAAGCACTAGCTTCAGCCACTCTTCTGCATCATCCAATTCCTAGCGCAAAATTAAGCGTGTATGTTGATGCCAGTGATTTAGCCGTCGGTGGTTCTCTTCAACAACTCAACCAAAATAAATGGGAACCTATAGCTTTCATGTCAGTTAAACTCACAAAGAGTCAAAAAAATTGGTCCACCTATGATCGAGAACTGTTGGCCATTTACACATCTGTAAAACGTTTTCGTCATATGCTCGAAGGTCGTGACTTTACAATCTATACCGATCAAAAGCCACTAATTTACGCCTTTAAGCAAAAGTCAGACAAATGTTCACCTCGTCAACTACGCCACTTAGACTACATCTCGCAGTTTTCTACTGACATTCGACATACGAAGGGTACAGATAACCAAGTAGCAGACACATTGTCACGCATCGAAATTGATAGTGTGTCTTCGACTATATTAAACTTCAAACAATTTGCAATCGACCAGGAACACGATTCTGAATTAAAATCACTAATTCAAGGAAACTCATCACTAAAACTGGAATCAACATTTATTCCTATTCTAAACGTGAAACTCTTCTGTGACATGTCCACAGGACAACCTCGTCCTTTTGTTCCTGAGTCATATCGACGTATTATTTTCGATCAACTTCACGGACTTTCCCATCCAGGAATTTCTGCAACAAAAAAGCTGATCAGTGCACGTTATGTTTGGCCCAATATGTACAAATACATCCAGGAACAAGTCAGATGTTGTGTTCCATGTCAACGATCGAAAGTTCACAAACACACGAAAACTCCACTAGGCACATTTTCATTGCCTGATTCACGCTTTTCACATATTCATCTGGATCTAGTTGGCCCTCTTCCACCTTGCGATGGTAACACTTACTGTCTAACAATCATAGACCGTTTTACCAGATGGCCAGAGGCAATTGCCATCCCTGATTCAAAAGCTCCAACTGTGTGTAAAGCCCTATTTTCGGTGTGGATATCACGTTTCGGTTGTCCATCTATCATCACAACTGACCAGGGTAGACAACTGGAATCTGCATTATTCCACGAACTTCAAATTCTAACTGGTTCCAATCGAATTCGTACCACAGCTTACCATCCAATTGCAAATGGTATAATCGAGCGTTTTCATCGACATATGAAGAGCTCCTTGAAAGCTCACGAAAATCCAAGATGGACGGACACCTTGCCCATCACCTTACTTGGTATTCGAACTGCTTTCAAGAATGACTTACAAGCGACAAGCGCCGAACTGGTCTACGGAAAAACTCTCACGTTACCAGCCGATATGTTCAACTTATCGGACAACAAACAATCGTTGGATACCACATTCGTATCCAATTTAAAAGAAGAAATGAGAAGGCTGAATCCTATTAGTGTTTCACGTCATGGACAAAGCTCTATTTTTGTGCATCCTGACTTAAAATCATGCACTCATGTGTTCTTACGCACTGACTGCCATCAACCTCCTTTAAGTCAACCATACACTGGACCCCATAAAGTGTTTCAGAGATCCAATAAAACCATCATAATTGATGTAAAAGGTCGTCAATGCACAGTTTCACTAGATCGTGTAAAACCAGCATTTCTTTTGCATGACGACACAGAGCCACTTGCCACTGACTCAAATGCTTCGGAAAAAGTATCTGATCAGCCATCACTGAGTAACTCTAAGCATACTACAACCAAAAGTGGTCGCAGAGTTCATTTTCCAAATAGACTAACCTATACTTAAGTTTTGTCATTTTATAGGCATATTAACTTCATTTTCTATTGTTAACATTGATAATATACTAGTGCAATTATGTTAGACATTTTCGAATTGAATTGTTACACGTTGCTATATTTGTATACAGTGTGATGTTATGCACATGCTTCATTGTTATGTATCGTTCGGGCTTCCTCACTGGGGGGATACTCTGTGGTGTGCGCCGACTGGGCGATAATTCGCCAAGTCTGTCTTCGCACCCACGGGGTTACCTCTAGGAGGAATAGCACTTCGAGCTCGGATCTCGCCTCGATCGGTAAGCAAGCGAAGCTCCGTTATAAACTTCATGTAAACAACCTTCTGATATATTAATAAACCTAAGTCACCTCCTATAGTATATTTGAACCATGTCAGTTGACGAGGACAACACTTGATCTGGCACCCGACGCAACTTCAGTAGGCGTCAGGACATTGGTCCCCGATCAGATTTAACGTGTACCAGTCTGATAAACACGCCGTAAAAATTGAAGTGTTTATAATAGAAATCGTTCTTATTGCATTAGCCTTGAACACTGTTTGAAGTGTATTTTCCATATGTATGTTTTCTATTATCAAGAAGTTGTATAACAATTTAATTATAAGCATAATTTATTAAAGGATACGTCCGTACTAGAAATTAAATAATATGTAATTTAAGAGTATTTTAATTTATACAGGGAATTAAATTTATATTTATTAAAAATCGTTTTCATAATTACTTATTTTTTTTATTTAAACCATGCATAAACATTTTAAAAGTAATTCAGGCGTTATTACCGATTAATAGCAATGGAACATTTTAATTGAAATCCAGTTGCACACCATAATAAATATAAAGAAACTGTATCCAAACGATATTGCTGAAAACATTTGATTTTAATTTTTGACATTTTTAATGTTACCTAAACAGTAAGTACTCACACGTGTAAATTACGACATGTTTCAAGCACAAACTTCGAAAAGGGTTTCTAATATGTCACCCTCGTGACAAGATAAAGAAAAAGGGAGTGACTGGAAAGAATTTTCAAATTTATTTCCTCACTGACTCAAACACTGAAGTAAACAACCCTGAGAAAATCTCCTCTAAAATTCTTGGGGCATAAAACGTAACTTAATTGCATAGCTGTAGCGAAATTCCCTTTCTTGCATAAAGGTTCTACTCCCTCCCAAAAAAAAATCTTTAATGTGATGAAATAAGTACTTAGAACTAGAGAGGATAGCATTTTTTTTCTCACAAAAAACTGATTTTTTCTTTTTATTTTGGGTTTCATTTTCACGCCTTTAGAAGTTTAAGCTGTATCAAAAAATCAATTTTAGGGTAAAGAAGACAGTTCCTGGAACTTTTTTTTAATGGAAGGTTTACGCCGTTGCGAGTCCGTTCCTCAGGGAAACCTTTCTTCCTTAACCCCAGATGTGATTGGTAACATTAAACACATGATCTCGAATTCTCTTTTCCCATTCTTGGGTAGTGTTTCTGTATCGATTCAGGGCAAATATGTGTGACTTTTGAAGCGGATACCTGAATTCTAATGGGCTTCTATCCCATTGATTTCGGATTTCGAATAGGGGGGAAGCTTTTTTTACTGCGAAGAGTACGTAACTAAAAGGTTTCTTTGTAATTACTGCATGGATGTTGCTGATTTGAATTTGCTTTGGAATAAAGTATCGGATATGGTAATCATAATGAATTTGTTATGAGATTAATTTTCAGGGGGGAATGAATTTTTCGTTTTGAACCACTCATTTTGGCGAATTGCAAGTCGCAGAATTTTCAATGAGATCATGTAATGGATCATTAGATTATAAAAATTGATAATTCACACAGGTACAAGTTTACACATTTTTCTGCATCCAATTAAAATAAATTACCTTGTGAGATTATTTAATTTGAATATGTAAGTTTCAAAACATGGATTTCTTAAATTTATATAAAATTGTATTTTGATTTAATCCCTGAAGTTTCTTAACTACATTATTAAAAATAATTTGCATTAAAATGAGTACATGGACGTACTCGCTTTTCTTTTGTTTTCTCGTACTGAAATTAAAGTAATCGTACTTCCCAAAAATGAGCAGTGTTGTTTAATATTGCTAATATCAGCTTCTGTTCAAGCCATCTTAACCAAGCGACCTTTCAAACTTAAAATATTTGTTCAGAAGATGGTTTTCACATTATTTGATGCAGATTGCTTAAATGGAAACTGAGTTGTTACGAATCAATTATCTTACTTCCCATTCTTTTGCCATGTTTTTATTAACATTACTTCTGTTTATAACTTCTTCACGTAGCTCTCGTAGTACAACGGGTATAATAATGGACTTCGGTGCGGACTGCATCAGGTAGACGGATTGGGTACGATTTCTTGTGGAAAGTGATTTATGAAGGCAGCCTATGTATACAAGCAACTGCTATTTTTGTTAATTTTACTCATTTTTGAGTACATGTCTTTAAAAAAACACTTATGTATTCGTAGCTATGATTAGCATCGAATGTAATCATAAATGTGTACAATTTACTTATTTTTAAGTACCTGTTTTTAACAGTGTCTCATAAATGATGAATTTCTTTGCAAGTAACCTTCGAGATAGACCTCGAACCGTCGCCAACAGCCCACTGTGCAGCTGTAGTGCGATGTTAATTAACCAAACTAAACTTTGCAAGTAACATAAATAGCAAGTTTAGCAAACATTCATAATTTTTTAAATATACAGAATTTTTTTAAGTGTTTAAATAAATAAATATAAAATAAAATCTATTAAAAATAACTTTAAAAAAGTTTATGTGCGGATTGCAAAAAACATCAACTTCCTCGCGCATAAAACTAAAAAAATAAAAACAGGTATTATTCATCCACAAGATCTATACCTGAGACTTGTATTTGTAAAATGTTATTTAGTTTATTTTAATTGATAAAAAGTTTAAGAAATATTGCATAAGGAAACATATTTTTTCCCCTATCCAAAATAAGATGTTAGGGATCAGTCGATAGGTTTCAGAACTTCGAAATAAGAAATTCGAGTTCTAATCCCTTGGGAGTCACTCGATATTTTATTTTAAATGTTTATACTAAAACGAATTTTAAATGCTCATACTATCCCAGCCCCGCAAGTGAACGTACAAATTTGTCATTAAAATTCCACATAGTTTATTCTTTTAGATAATTTAACTATTATTTATTAATGTTTTAACCTTTCGACATATACTACCGATTTTTAATAAATATATAGTAATATTGAAACTGATTTTGATTAGTCACATGTCTTTTAATTATGACTAAAAAATTATCTAATTATTTTGATGAAATTTAAAATTTAAGTGACTCTAGAAACTAGCTTAATATAGTTATATTGGGCTCTCTTTTACGGGTTAGAATAATAGACATTTACTTAAGCCTTGTTTCTTTAACAAACACTGTAATTTATGTATGACAGTTTCTATGTTATTCTAAGAATGTAATTAACGAACCCAAAATGTATAAATATGTAATGATAATGTAATGTATAAGTATGTAACGATAAAGTTGGTTCATATATGAAAATCATAAGGATTCAAGTTTGGATGTATTTTAATAGTCCTAATACTTTAATAGTCCTACTATTTTAATAATCCTAGTACTTTAATAGTTCTAGTACTTTAATAATCCTAATACTTTAAAAGTTCTAGTACTTTAATAGTCTTAGTACTTTAATAGTCCTAGTACTTTAATAATCCTAATACTTTAATAGCTTTAGTACTTGAATAGTCCTACTACTTTAATAATCCTAGTACTTTAATAGTTTTAGTACTTTAATAGTTTTAGTACTTTAATAGTTTTAGTACTTTAATAGTTTTAGTACTTTAATAGTTTTAGTATTTTAATAGTTTTAGTACTTTAATAGTTTTAGTACTTTAATAATTTTAGTACTTTAATAATAATCCTAATACTTTAAAAGCCCTAGTACTTTAATAATCATATTACTTTAATAGTCCTACTACTTTAATAATCCTACATTAATAATCCTAGTACATTAATAGCCCTAGTACTTTAATAGTCCTAGTACTTTAATAGCCCTAGTATTTTAATAGTCCTAGTATTTTTTTACTCTGACGCTCACACGATTTTGGTAATTTTAAAATTGTTCTTATAAATTTAACTTCTTCACTTCTTATAAACTTAAATAACTTTTCATGTGCATGCTATTTTATATATTTTTTAATTAATTGTATAGATATAGCTTGTGCGTTATTAGAACAAAAGGAAATCCCTGGATGTACACATACGCCCTTGAGCGTCAGATGGTTAATTGCCCTAGTACTTTAATCGTCCTAGTATTTTGATAGCACTATTTTAAAAACTAAACATTTAAAAATATAATACCCGTATTCGGAATCAAATTATCCCTTAACTTTTAACTTAGTATTATTTATTTTTCCCTACGTCTTTCTAAACTTCCTATTTAAACGTGTTCCTCTTCCGTTCGATATTATCTGATGAAATCCAAATTTTCAAAAGATTTTTTTTCTCCGTTTTCGCGGTATCCTTTCCGATTTTCCATGCGCAGTGTTTAACTTGGTGCCCTGCCAACCCACTTTTTCCTCGATATTGTTTTCTAACTTTCGAATGTGCAATCTCTCCCTGGCAATTTTCTCTCTTTTCTTTACGGTTATGGCCACGTGCGAACTTTCTCACAACGGCAGCCCACAAATCCAATTTTATATTTGTAGATTGAGGGAGATTTCCCAAAACGGTATTTCCCGCTCTTAAAGGGAGCGCATCTAATATACTATAAATCGCATTTCTGATGTATTCCAAAGCAAAACTTTGTTAGAAATTGACGGTCATATTTTTTATATATTTACAATAAAATTATATTAAATAATTGAATTGATTTTGTGGTGGGTAATATAAAATATTTGAAGGACTTTCTATGTGCATAATTTTTTTTTATATGAATGAGTTATTGTGTGGTATTTAAAAGAAACAATTCGTAAATTAACTTACAAATATTTAATTTTGTATAATATTTCATATAGTTTTTTAAATGGAGAGAGTAAAATTTCAAATCAATGGTGCAATATAATGTTAAACAAATTCGTTACATGACATTACGATCGATAAATTTTAAGTGTAATTGTTTTACAAGAAACACGAACAGCTTAAAATGTCAGAACTTATTGTATATTTTGCACCTAAATTGCGATATAAATAGTAAATTGCGCTATAAATTGTAATTTTGTACGTATAATTAGTATACAGAAACTATAATAATCAATTTTATAACCTAAAAATATTAAGGAAAAAACATAAGTCGTAATCCTTTATTTAATAAATAAAACATTTACTATTATAAGATAAAAACTCGTCTTATATAACATTGCTTTAATAATATTAAAATACAATTGCATCGTTAAAACTACGCAATAAAAATACATAAATTGATAATACATAGGTCAGGAGATAGAGTTCTCTTCATATATATAATTATATATGAATTATTATATATTATTATTATATAGTAAATTATATATTTATATATAGCACATACTTATGCATTTCTGCTGATGAATGGAGATGTATCTCCCAAAAATGTCTGGTGTTTACGTATTTTTATTGCGTAGTTTTAACGTGGCATTTGTATTAATAACATATTAGTACAAACCCATCTGAGAGCAAAATAATGTCCAAATATTATCTATTATACTTTGAATATGTCCCTTGACATAAATAACATGTTTAAAAGTATACAAAATATTTCATTGAATGTATTTTTTCAATATAATTGTTAGTAATGTGATGGTTCATAGTCGTAGATATTAAGCCAATTTTTAATAATGTTACAATGTAAAAGTATAATATTTTGTATTTAGAAGTAACGAAACATTTTAAAAATTCAATTTAAAACACATTCATTTTAAAATATTCGATCGCTATAGGCATTTGTATTACTTGTACTTAACGTTTATGAAAGATGGCTTTATAACCCAAAAACATGTTACATAAATCAATACTCATATAAAAGCTCGTTACAATGTAAAAAGATTTTAAGTACATCTTTTATGTACCATTACTCGTTCACCATATCAATCAAAAGACAATAAAGCATGTCATATTTCTTAATTAAGAAATCTGACTTCTTGATAACTTCATATCGTTATAATATAACATGGGATTTGCGTGACCATGGTTATATTGAAAGATTTTATGTATGTAGACATCATTCATACGTCAATTACATATCGCAAATGTTTGAAAAAGGTATTTTAATATAGTGTACTATATTTACAAGATTCATTTAAGTGCATATAACTTTTTATTTTGTAATATTTTTGTTATTTAAAAAATTTGTAACCTGTTTATATATATGTTAATGTAATATAACTTAAATATAAGAATTGGACGTCTTATAACCTGAAAATATATATTTTAAAATAACAAGCTTATTAAGAATTAGTGTGTGCTTGGTTTAAATATGTGTTTATGTTCATGTTTAGTCAGATCATTTCTTTACGATTTTAAAGTGGATCAGGTATTTCAAAAATAAAAAAGTGGTAGATTTGTAACATAGGTTTTAAATAATTTAGGATATTTTTTTATTGTTTCCCTAATTGTTATATCCGCAGTTAGTTTCGAAAAATATTTCAATATCTATTATTTACTAGAAAAATTTACGCTATTTAAAACATCTTGATAATTTACTGTCTTAAAACACTTAATAGCATGTAAAAATTTTAAACATAAAAGCATGATAAAAACTTAGATGCAATCCAGAAAATATTACAACTCATAAATTGTTGTGCAAATTTTAAAGACCCTATTACCGAAAAATATTTAGCGCCTTCCTCTGAGAGGTAATATAAATATAATATAAAATATTATTAAAATCAGGCAATAATATTTATATTTTTGATACATTGAAAACATTCTGAAATGTAAACCAATATTATGAGCGATAGTATTTCAAATCCAAATAGATCCTTGTGTTCTCAAAATCTGTGTTTTAATATTTTTTTTAGAAACTTTAAATACATCACATCATTTTCAAAGCTGTATTGACAAACATATTTTTTTTTGCTTTGATTGTATGTGTATTGAAACTTCTTTTAAATGAATGGTGCTATTTTAAAATTAACATTTATACTATACTCAAATACTAATAATTCATTAATACTAATAATTCATTAATACTAATAATTCATTAATACTATTAATTCATTAATACTATTAATTCATTAATACTAATAATTCCTTAATATTAATAATTCATTAATACTATTAATTCATTAATACTATTAATTCATTAATACTAATAATTCATTAATACTAATAATTCATTAATACTAATAATTCATTAATACTAATAATTCATTAATAAGAAGAATTCATTAATAAGAAGAATTCATTAATAAGAAGAATTCATTAATAAGAAGAATTCATTAATAAGAAGAATTCATTAATAAGAAGAATTCATTAATAAGAAGAATTCATTAATAAGAAGAATTCATTAATAAGAAGAATTCATTAATAAGAAGAATTCATTAATAAGAAGAATTCATTAATAAGAAGAATTCATTAATAAGAAGAATTCATTAATAAGAAGAATTTATTAATAAGAAGAATTCATTAATAAGAAGACTTCATTAATAAGAAGAATTCATTAATAAGAATAATTCATTAATAATATTATTCTTTAATAATCGTATATTCAATTTGTATTTTATTTAAATTTCAACAATAATTTTCCGAATTATTCTGTGTTAAACAAAACTTTCCTAAAAGTATGTATATCCTTATATGAATAATTATAAGTGAATAACATTGCAAACTGACATATAATTGTAAAATAAATTTCAATTCCAGAACCAAAAACGAATTGCAAATAAAAAATATCAACCGGCATCATTATCCATCAGCTTTTCTCTGTCAACCATAGGTAAAAAGACGAAAATCCCAAAGCTCCTTGCTCACTAAAACAATTAAAAAACGAAACAAAAAACCATGAAACGGAATGTCTCAAATGAAATACAAAAAACGCATAAAAAGATTACTGGAACTAAAGTTCACGGATCCGAACTAGCATCAGGAAAGTAATTAAACTAATCAGTGCAGCAGAAACAAAAAGGCCTCTCCGAAGTTTATAATTAATTTACTCCAAGCGCGTATTCAAAGTAGCTCGACTCTCTATTTTTTTCCCTTTCAACGAAGAACATCATCAAAAAATGTATTCGCGTGAAAGATAAGAATGGGGATTTTATAGGGAAAAAACAAAGAAGAGGGAAAAGAAGTGGCTGACAAGATCCAGTAGCTTCGAAACAGGCAGGTGATTTCAAAAATACCCTTCTAACTTGGCATCTGTGCTTTGTTAGAGAGGGGATTTTTTTTGTTTAAATTATGTTAAAATAATTGAGTTGAAAGCAGATTTCATCAACAAAAAATTGGAAAAGTTGTTTGTGTAGAGCAGATGCTCATGTTGGTAAAAATGAAACTAAAGCAGATATATAAATAAGTTAACTAATTATACTTTTATTTTGTTGTATTTTATGTTTCTTTTATTTTATTTTACATACATTTTAATTCCAATAGTTACTCTATTAGTTTTTATATTAATTTATAAACATGCCAACATATCCATTTGTAGGCTATTTAAATAGCTAAATATTGATATGTATAACATATTAAATAATTCCGGTAAAATGTAGATATGTTATGTATTACATATTAAATAATTAATTGTGGTAATATATAAATATGTTATATATTGATATGTAGTACATATTAAATAGTTCTGGTAAAATGTAAAGATGTTATATATTTATATGCATTACATGTTAAATAATTCCTGTAAAATTTAAATACGGTATATAGTGATAAGTTTTACAATTTATATAATTCTGGTAAAATGTATAAATGACATTTTCAAACTATTTTTATTCATTTCCTGAAAAATTTTAAACTGGAAAAAAAATTAAATCATCAAACATATAAATAATTTAATGAATGTGTAATAATATATTTCATCGAAATGACAGTACCTCTAAGTGTGTATAAATTCATGTATTAATATTTTTTTTCAGAAATAATAAGTGTATACCATTAAATAGCAGTTAAAATTGGCAGTTGGATATTTCGTTCTCAATTACAATGATTTATAGATCTCGCACTTTAAGGCTGGGAACAAAATAAATTAGATTTTGTTAAAATAAAATTTATTTCCTGAAATTGTTTATGTTTATCCATTGTATAACCTTTAATTTACCTCTTTCAAGAGTTTTTTCTAAATTAAAATATGTTTTTGTATCATATTATCTGTATTTTTAATAATTAATCATGTACTCTAAAAATATCCTCCTTCTTATATATACAAAATACCATAAGGGTTTTCCTTGCAAATAAAAATTAGCCAATGTAAAAATCATGACACTTTTATTTTGGAATACGTTCTGCCAAATGTCACTTCTTATATAGTATAAGATGCATGACTAATGTATAAAATCTTAAATACAAATAATATTTTTGTTTTTATTCTATAAACTAATATAATATCAATATATTGATAAGGACTTTATTTGATTCTTGCAAACGTTCTATCAAATGTTACTTCTTATACAGTATAAAAATATACAGTATAAGATGCATGACTAATGTATAAAACCTTGAATACAAATAAATTTTTTGTTTTTATTCTATAAACTAATATAATATCAATATATTTATAAGGACTATATTTGATTCTTGCAAACGTTACTTCTTATATAGTATAAGATGTATGACTAATGAATAAAATCTTGAATACAAATAATATTTTATTCTATAAACTAATATAATATCAATATATTGATAAGGACTATATTTGATTCTTGCAAACCCCCTCGCTTACAGAATAGTTATTAACTTGTCACGCTATTCCGCCAGTTTAATTATGTGCGTGTCAACTAATAATTGTAATCTATTACATTACTGAATGATATAAATGTACATAAAATTAATAAATATTTAAATATAAAACGATTAGCGGGTTCACGACCAAATCCATTTAATGGGCGAGTCATGCATTTTATCAAATTTATAATTATGTACGTAGCTGATATGTAAATAAAAAGCTCATAGCAAACAGCGATATTTAATTGTTAGGTACAAGTTAGAATTAAGTGAATTTCAAAATAAACATAAAAAATTGATGATTGTATGACATCTACAAAACTAAAAATAGTGAATACAAGTACGTGCAATAATACATGACTTGCTTCGAAATATTGTTTTAATCTTAATAATGCATGTTACTTTTGTATATTTGGAGTCTGTCCTTCTTGAAATATGAAATGTTTTTAAAAAAGTCTAAAAAAATGTTTGTTAAGATTGAAATTGTGCATAACATTGTATTATTGTTTTTGAATATTGTATAACTAAAATAAAAAAAATAGAATAGTACATAATTATACAATTTAATTTTTATAATTAAAAGTTTGCCAAAGCATTGTACACAAACATTTTACTTACTTAAAAATTAAAATCAAGCAAACGTAAAACTAAAAAAAATTAACTAATTGTTATACGTCTGACTATTTGTACTTAATATATTAATAATATTAATATAACCATATTTTCAATAAATTAAGAATTTCTCATAAACGATATTCTAGATGCAAATAAAATATTTAATTTTTATTTAAGTTAATTTATATACAAAATTATTTTATATAAATTTAATCTGCTAATATGAAATAAAAATAAAATAGTATACTATCAGATGAAAATACGCAAATACATTTTTATTTAAGAACAGCAATTACATCACTAATATTCCAACAATATCTAACATCTAAAGTTAACATAAAGCATTGCGATGAAAATTTTGTAATCAAAAGATTATTTAGTAAAGTACAAAATTTTATATAAACTCAAAAGTACGTTTAAATATAAAATGTTAAGCACCTTATCAAACTCAAAATTTTTATTGAGTTTATATGTAGTAATGAAGAACAACCCCAAATAATTCCTGCCATTTAATATATTTAAACACTGATATTAATTTCCACAATCTTTAGATCTAGTTGAACTTTACACAATCAGAAGTTTAATGCAATTTTCCGAGCGGTTCAAGTACATCTGTTTCTGATGAGAAACTAATGTAGTGCAACTCCATCCCATTTCCTTAACTCATTCCCCGGTTCTGCTAAACTCTGTGGAGTGTGGACCCTCATTTGTTATGCTGTCAAATATCCATAAATGGATGAGTTTGTGAAACTAAACATGAAACTAATGTTCCGTTTAACTTCTAAATAAATTCTATGGAAAGGTAATTAAGATATGGATAGAATTGTCTGAAAGTGTTTCGCAACATATGAAATCTTGATCTAGAATATTTTTACAAAATTGTTATCCCGCTTTGTCGAGATTTCCTGAAAGTATGTATATTTCCATCTTTTTAAGGGAGACCCGAGTCTCATATCCTAATTCGTTTATTAATGAATTCAAAAATGCCATTTTTTTATATTATTAGAACATCTTTTTCTGAATAATAATCAAAAGCAAAATATATTTTTTTAAATATTTTTGTTATTATTTGCGTTTTTAAGCTTAAATATACTTTTTTTTTAAAAAAAAACACTACACCTCCTTTAATTTTTTACGGTTTTAAAATTTTTTAATTAATTAGAAAGTTTCAATGTATGTACTACAGACGTATGAATAGACTTTTGCAGATTTCGGTTTTAATAGTTTTCAAAAACTTATTTAAATTCAAAACCTAAAAAATTATTCAAATTTTTAAGATTAATAATTCGTAAAAAATAAATCATAACTTAATTAAAAAAAGTTATTCATACAATTATAAAAGAAATATTAGAGCTTCAAAAACTATTAATAGTTTAGTTTTAAGTTAGTTAGTTACAAAGCCTTAGCATTTTAATCGTGATGAAAATGTAAAACAAATATTTTGAGTAAAGGACTATAGTTGCAGACGAAAAGTGTGTAGAAAGATGATAAAAGGTATATAAACATCTAAAAAAACATATGTTATGTTTCTTTTATTGTTTTGAACGTTTGTACACACCTTCAAAAGTATGTATAGCATGATTTTATGATGGGAAAAAAATGTATTTTTTTCGAAATTTGGGGCTTGGGTATCCCTTAAGGAACTTACAAAATTTAAAACATTAAATTGAAATTAGGATATATGTTAGGAATTATTATTACTAATATAAAATAGTTATAGTGTTTATCTCCCAGATATATTTTTATTAAGTGTGTAAGTATTTAAACATATATAAGAAATAACGTCTTTGATTTTAGTATAAATGTATATTGAATCATTGATAAAAATGACTGTAAGAGAGATACCCTCATGAAAAAACCTACATTATATATTCAGCTTATGGAAATGTTCCAAATATATTTACTTTAAAGAATGTAAAGTATATTTAATATAGTAACTAAATTTTTAAATTTTACACCTCGAAACTTATTTAACAAATACATACAAATACATTTATCTGATCAATAAATTTACTTATATTGTAATTTACATAATATATGGAGATTCACAATTTATATTACTAATGTTTTAGCTTTTCGCTCATGTGATGCATTTGATTATCTTCAATCCTTAACTATTTCAGTATATGTAATTAAAATACGGCGACTGGGTCGAAAATCGAATCAACCTGGCATTCACATAATTTCCATGTGTTAAATATTCTTAAAAAGATAACCAAATTCCTCCGTTTACGAATTCTATGTTTATAAATTAGGATGAAATAGTGAAACTACAGATACATGGCTTTCGTGTTTACACGGTAACATATATATTAACTATTAGTTATTGCGGCTTTTTTTTCTCTTTTCCGTATTCAACAACGATATTTTTTTATAAAATCATCACTCTTTATTTGATGAGTTGTAATTTGAAAGCAACAACATGGACAAATATTAACAGAATCCCATGAACATTACATGCCAGTGCATTTCACCGATGACTTGCATGTACAACTTGGATATGTATTTAAATGTATGTATACACATTATGCGCTTTTTATAGCCACCGGCTATGGACGTGCATTTAGTTTAGCTTATAAAATAAGATTACTATATTATTGGATAAATATTATTGGATAAATATTATTGGATAAATATTATTGGATAAATATTATTGGATAAATATATTTGGATAAATATTATTGAATAAATATTATTGGATACATATTATTGGATAAATATTATTGGATAAATATTATTGGATAAATATTATTGGATAAATATTATTGGATAAATATTATTGGATAAATATTATTGGATAAATATTATTAGAATATATTTATATACACATATTACCACTATTTACAAATTCGCGAAAGTATGCAATATATGTAATCATGTATTGAAGTACTTATTAAATTGTGCGATATGTATTCTAAATGAAAATATTATTAATTTGTAAAATATATTTTGCTATGAACTTGATGTAAAAAGTATCATAATGATTTTCAAATAAATAATTATCTAATATATTTACAAATAAAAAATATAACAAATTAATATTACAAATATAAATACGTTAACAGTATTAAATTACTTTGCATTCTGTAGCCGGTGTATGTTGCTTTGTGTTGCTTTTAAAATAAAAACTCAATAAAAATTTATTTTAAATAACTGATTATCTTTACAAGTCCATGTTTATTTATAATACATTTCCGTATTATATCCAATTTGTTTATATTATACTTATAACTTTTTTTTACATTTTAAACCTGACAAATATTTATCAACCCACTTAACAAATATTATTGAAACATTTACCTCTTTAGAAATATTAATTTACTCACAATCATGAACTTCAAAAACGCTAATTACTGCCACTAAATTAGTATCCCCAGCCAGAGTTCATCAAGACCCCTGACAGAAATATGATACAATCTATGGTAAAATAACAACGCTCTCAAACGCAAGTTAAAAACAATTGCCGTATTACCCTAAAACCCAATTGTTTATATTTTACTTATAATTTTGTGTTTACTTTTCAACGTTTGCAAATATTTATCTACCCACTTAACAAATATTATTGAAACAATTGCCTCTTCAGTAGTATTAATTTACTCACAATCATGAACTTCAAAAACGCTAATTACTGCCACTAAATTAGTATCCCAGCTAGAGTTCATCAGGACCCCTGACAGAAATCTGATACAATCTATGGTAAAATAACAACGCTCTCAAAATGCAAGTTAAAAACAATTTCCGACAAGAACGCCTCATAAAGTGGAGTTAATCTCGCAAAGCTTAATTACAAATTCCTATCTCAAACATCTGGTTTTTGTTTCGACAACAAAGGCCCTCTCAATTAGCTGACGGTAACAACAGTCGAACCACCTGCTAGGGAAAGCCAATTGCATGTGCTTTAAGTGTGTTCTACTGTGGGAACATGGGTTCTTTCTGGCCATTGTTCACATTAATAGATATGCGCTTGTCATTCCAGTGGGATAACGCGACGGGTGGGCAAATTGACTTTTAGCCAATTTAGTGTGTGATTTACTATGTGGTTTGGTATTTGTCGTGTTGTTAGAATGGTTTCTGGGGGGAAATTGTGCATTAATTATTTATTTTTACGATTTTTTTTCCGAATATGTTTAAGTTAATAAATGATAAGTAGTGGTCATAAAATAAATGGATTTTGCATGTTGGAATACATACATTTATAATTGAATTACTTAGCCTTAAAGAATAAATCATTGAGGTAGAGTAAAATATTATTATACTTTACTATACGTCATAACACTCATTTCGAAAATTCTGCGATCGCCAAGGATAATTTTGTTATATTTGACAATTGGTTCAACATTGAATCACTTGACTTTTAAGTAAACAAGAATCCTGAAATTTTTAAGTAAATTTATTTACTCAGATTCATTATCGGCCCTTTTCTGCGTCATCAGCTTGTGTTAGGTTCTTATACTTTCATTATCATAATTTAATGGAGTGTGCTTGCCCGTATGGATAAAGTGTTATAATCTGGAACGAGAGGTCCGCTTATCGAATCAGCTCATTAATATAAAAAGTTATAAATATAATAATTATCAAAATATTATAGTTATAAATATTATACTTATCAAAATATTATAGTTATAAATATTATACTTATCAAAATATTATAGTTATAAATATTATACTTATCAAAATATTATAGTTATAAATATTATACTTATCAAAATATTATAGATATAAATATTATAGTTATCAAAATGATTTAGTTATCTTCGAGAGTATACGAGATTTTGTATCAAGGAGCACCAAGCGCATACTGTTAAACAAGAAATAAAGAAGTCCTCCATTGCCAAGCACTCTTGGGAACATGTTCATATATTTAATTTTTCTAACTCACATTTAATTCGTAAACCTAAATCTCCAGTTGAACTTGACTTCCTGGAGGCGTTTCATATTTTTAGCAATATTGACTCGATTGTCAATGAAACATTTGCGGTTCCTGTATTTCCCGCTTGTTGGCACACAATAGTTAACTCCAACCGATTGAAATATTTTTTTAATTTTTTTGTTCTTTGGCAACACTTTAAATTTCTGGGTTTATTTATATTTTATTACACGCAGACTTTACATTTTCCGCTGATGAAGAGTGATGTATCTCCCGAAACATGTCCGGATTATACGGATTTTTATTGCGTATTTTAACGTTGTATTTGTATTTTAATATTATAAATATTATAGAAATAAAAAGTTATAAATATTATAATTATCAAAATATAATAATTATAAATATTATAATTATTAAAATATTATAGTTATAAATATTATACTTATTGAAATATTTTAGTTATAAAAAGGTATAAATATTATAATTATCAAAATACTTTAGTTATAAATATTATAATTATCAAAATATTATAGTTATAAATATTATACTTATCAAAATATTTTATTTATAAAAAGTTATAAATATTATAATTATCAAAATATTATAGTTGTAAAAAGTTATAAATATTATAATTATCAAAATATTATAGTTCTAAAAAGTTATAAATATTATAATTATCAATATATAATAGTTATAAAAAGTTATAAATATTATAATTATCAAAATATTATAGTTATAAAAAGTTATAACTATTATAATTATCAAAATATTATAGTTATAAAAAGTTATAAACATTATTTAAAATCGTCCTGATTTTTGACGAAATAAATTTCGCTTAAAAAAGGACAAAGTGAACGTCCTCAGTTTGACGAAATATTTAATCGAAGCACATAGTAGGCGTCTGTTTCGTGAAAATGTCAAAGGTTTCGTCAGTTAATGAAAATTTATTTTTAACTGTGTTGTTTTGTTTTATTTTATTCTTTTACCCTTTAGTGGTGTAGAATTTTAAGATTTCTCAAGTACGAGGTATTTTTAGAAGGAGAAGTAATCGGCCAACATCGGGAGAACTCTACCCTTGTGGTTGGAAGGGTGACGGCTATGAACAAAATTTGGTAAGGGAGTTACAGTAGCTGGTAATATTGCATGTGTTCCTTAGGTTACTCGTTGGCTCAGGTGAAATTGGGTTCTATGTGTTAAAAGAATAATTTTTAAAGAATTATCTTAACTAATGGTCGTCTCACATTTACAGTGAGTAATAAAAAACGTGCAATTATAGTCCTACACTACACCTACCTTGGATATTTTAAACAAATTACAGTGCTTAACCAGGTAAATATCATCCCAAAACTGTTGTCACTGTTCAATGGGTTGAACTACAATAGTTATTACTATACCTCTAGTATTACCGAGTGAGAATGAATTTGTGTGTATGCTCTTCTACTTTCCCTTACCACTTGTAGGCATCATGGCAACGACATCGAGATTATAGTTTTAAATATTGAAATTGAATCCATTATAAAAAATTTCACATTAACTTAGAAGGTAATATAACTGCAAAGCATGGCTACTGACATATATTTTGGATGGTCTGTTGTAATGGCTAGATGTACACAAATAGCTTTTAGTGAATATTCCATGACATATCTATTAAAATACCCAAGATCGCTGTATCTTACATGTGTACCAAATTCTAACTTTCACATCCCAAAGGGAAAAATTTAGGACCTGTACAGATTTAACGTGTTACAGCTCCACCTGTACAACGGTAATCAGTTGGACAATGAAAATGAAAATAGATCTGAAGACTTTTGGATTACAAGCTAGACATAATTTCAACCAGATCAGATAAATAGCAGAGCAGAACAAAACATAATATATATTAATATGATAGAATGTGTACAAGTGTACTTATACATTGATATGAAATTTTTAATTACCTATTTTAAATATAATTTTTTTTGCTGTAATGAATATGAAGGCTATAACATATGAATACATATCTGCAGGTTTAACTGAGTAAAATATCATGTTTATGCTCACACTTTACTTGATTTTATTGTAGTTTTCATATTATTATATTTTGATAAATATTAAAATATTATTTTTATTTTGTGTGTATATTGGCGAAAGTATATTTTCATAGATTTTAATTTAAAATGACGTAATAGAATTAACATGTAAGATTAAATAATTATAGTTTTATTTACCTTTAAATTTATTACTAGTGTTATATTTTTGATTTTGTATTCGGTACTGGCATTTGGTATGTGTAAAATAAATTTAAAACATATTTATTCAAAGGTTATAAAAATATATGTTTATTATTTATTTTTGATTTTGTATTCGGTACTGGCTTTTAGTATGTGTAAAATAAATTTAAAACATATTTATTCAAAGGTAATTACAATATATGTTAATTACATTAATTCTCACGCCATTCATTAGTCATTTAAAATATATTTTTTGTGGCCAATATCTGCATTACCTGACTCAATTATACAGAGCCCATTCCACTCGATCGTTCAAATTGGAGAAAACCCACATCAAATAATAATACATTATCCTATTAATGGAAAATTATTCTTTAAATCCGAGCTTAAATAATAGTCTTTCATATTCCGCAGAGATCGAAAATTACTTCCGAAACTCCATTAATTCCCTATCTTACGCTCAGAAAAAGTTACGAGTGAGGAGGTAATATTAATATTCTTTCTACTCTTTTGAGACAGCCGCGATAAATGAATGCGATCCCTCTGAAATTTGTTCTTATCTTTAAATTACTTCTTCTCTAAATGCCTGCGTGTATTACGACTGCGTTCATAAATAACTCAGGAGCATTTCGGTTCTGATTTATGCCGGCTTTGTGAAAGGGGTGGTAGTAATTAGAGTAAATGCCTGGTGCTTTGGTATGTAGAAATAAGTGTCGTAGAAATAAGTGTCGCGTTAACGACATACTTGTGATTATCAAAGCTCATAGAGAGTGATATTTATCAAATAAGCATTTGAAGAAAGTAGCGGGAAAGGTTGTAGTTGATTTTTTTTTGTTATTTCTCTCATCAAACTGCTTGGAAATGCGAGTGGAAATGCTTGTTAAAGATCTGCAGAGATTTTAATTAATGTCAGATTTCCATAGCTGAAGTTATATAGCTAATTGAATAGATTATTGTAGGATATTTTTGTATAAAAGTTGTAAAATGCCGCTATTTCTTAGATAAACTAAATTTTTATGCATTGTATGCATGTTTTGCTAATTAATTGGGATTAATCACATGACGGATACAAACGTGTATTTCAGTTCTAGTATCTGAAGTTTTTGCAATAGTAAACAATAACATAAAAGTTGATAAAAATCTCTTTTTTTAAATAATTTTCGAATTTAAAGCATTAGGGGGACTTTTGAAAACCTTCTCTACATATATAATTAAAAAGATATTTTTGTAAAAAAAGAATGTGTTTTAAATATAAATTAAACTTTCCTAAAGTAAAAACAAGCCTTCAGAATAGAAATTTTGCTTATCCGTCAATGAGTAACAAATATTATTTTATATTTTAAGAAAAAGAAAAGAAAACGTCGTAACGGTATGCGATTTTTATTGGACTGCTAAAATATTAAATTGATATTTTATTATATTAATGTTAAATAGATATCATTATTGAGAACGTTATATTTAATATTTAATATATTGATTCAATTAATGTATTGTTTTTAAAAAGAGCAGTTTATGGTCTACATAGGCTGCCTTCATAAATCACTTTCAATAAATATCAACAATTACAACCAATACTTATCGGGAATCGAACCCAGATCTTCTGGCATTCGCGCTCAGTGTCTTATCCGTCGTACTACTAGAGCGATGTGAAGAAGTTATAAATAATAGTAATGTTAAAAAGGTGTTACAAAGGAATGAGAAGCAAGATAACTGAGTTGTAATAATTTGGAAAGAAAAGAAAAGAAAAGGTCGTAACGGTATGCTATTTTTATTGTACTGCTCTAATATTAAATTGATATTTTATGATATTAATGTTAAATTGATATAATTTTTGGGAACGTTATATTTAATATACAATATATTGACTTAATTAATGTATTGTGTTTAAAAAGATCAGTTGCTGGCCTACATCGACTGCCTTCATAAATCACTTTCAATAAATATCAACAATTCCAATCAATGCTTATCGGGAATTGAACCCATAACCTCATGCACCGGAGCCCATTGCCTTATCCGTCGTACTACTAGGGTGATGTGAATATGTTATGTACAATAGAAATGTTACAAAAGGTGTGACAAAGGAATGGGAAGTAAGATAATTGAACTGTAATAACTCAGTTTTCATTTAAGCAATCGACATTAAATAATATGGAATAGCATCTTCTGAACAACTATTTTAAGTTTGGCAAGTCGCTTTGTTAAGGTGGCTTGAACCGAAGCTGAGATTAACAACTTTAAATCACATTGCTCATTTTGACGAAATTACGATTACTTAAATTTGAGTATGTCATCGTTCATTTACAATGCAATTGTACTCAAAGAAAAACACGAGTAGTATGTCTTTATACTCATTTTTAAGCGCATTGTTTTACAGTGTAAGTATTCAGTATTTTTCATTAATAAAAAATATAAAGATTTACTTCAATATTTCATATATCTGAATTTAATGTTTTTAAATAAATCCTAAAACGTATATTTTATATATATATATATATATATATAAATCTTTTGACTTGCGTTTATATATTTTACTAATATAACAACTAGCAAACATTTCAAACTAAATACAGAATATCTAACTCAGAAGAATATTAAAACTAAACATAATATTTCATTCAAAACTCAAATGCCTATTTACCCACACATTTCTTACATTTTCCCCCGAAAATAATTCCTTTCTTACATATAAAACACATCTAAATGCCAAAACTACACATTCACTCCCAGTAGGACTGCCCAACAATGGTATCATTACCAGGAACCTGGAATAACATAAACGGAAACAGGCACTGAGCAGACTTGTTTTCCCTAAACTTGCGCTGTCAACGCCACATGTCGCACACGTCCCTGGCCGGGCGATAAATTAATTTGCAAACAAGGAACTAGTTAGTTGTTGTTCGCTACTCGAATATCGAATTCTTTAGAATAAGTCAGGGAAAGTTGAGTCGGGGGGGGGGGGGGGGTTGTGGATAACGTTGTTTATTTTTTTATTATTTTATTTGTATGTATACTTATTTTATATTCTCTTTTTGTAAGATGTTGAGTTTGCCTGATATACGTTTCCGACTTTGCGATATTTGTTTCAGTTTTTTTTTTCTCTCTTCTTTTTGTAAAAATGTTTTTGCGTCGCTTTCAAGAATTGAATTTGTTTCTTGCGTAACAAGATGAGCCTGTTTTTGTATCGGCACAAAGACATTGCGCTTGTTTTGGACGCTGAATAGTGGAGTTTTTTTTTATTGAAAAAGAGCGTGTATGTTTTGTGACATTGGATATATATGGCACTATTTCCGTGGGTTTCTTTACTAGAATACACTTTTAAGCATATCAATTCATATATTGTCAGCAATCTAAAATTGAAGTAAATATTCATTTATGAAAAATATAGCTGTTTAACAATGTAAATTTTAACATCAATTCATTGGACATATTCGGAAAACGTTGGAGAAAGAGCAAATATTTTTTGTGAGTAGGATTTCATGTATTTTGGCATTTAAAATAAATACATTATTTAGTGCAATAATGCATATATTTATTTGGAATGTTATAGCTTGTATGTTCGTTTACTAGAATACTTTTAGACATATCAATTCATTTATTGGCTAATTGGATTTATAATAACCCTCGGATCAAGAAATAGTGTAAAATTGAAAAGAACATGTGTCCTAAAAACAGTTTACTTTATATTTACAATGTTTGTTTATTGTATATATATATATATTTCAATTTAAAATATTTTAAGTTATAATATTTTAATAGTTATATTTTTTTATTAATCACCCCCAAAACTTTAGATATTAAAAATAATTTAACATCGAACATTTTTTATCCATTTATAGTTTATGTATATTGCTAGAAATATTTGAAATCCATATCCGTCAGAGTCATTCATTTCCGTCACATATTTAACATATTTTCAAAATTATAGTTTTAATTCTTAAGGTATACTAAATAACTTAAATCCCTTGAAATAATAAAAAATTATAATCTAAGGCAGATAAATAAATTTCATTGATGTATTAGACGTATGATTTTTTTATACAATTGCCCCAATATAAAACTCTGTGAGAGATTAAAACCATATACTCCAGGGCGTCTAAAAAGTTTAATTTACATTATAGAATTAGGTAAAATATATTAACACTGGATTTTTAGTCATGCATTTTTATTCCCAGAATCCAAAAGATTGCGCTAAATCAGGATAGTTGCACTGTTAAAAATAAATACTCAAAAATAAGTCAAAGTTGTTAATTTTTTATTACATTCGATTTTAATCATAGCGCCGAATACGTAAGTTTCATATTTGAAAAATACATGTACTCAAAAATGAATAAAAAGGGCAGTAGTTCGCATATATAATCTGTCTTCATAAATCTCTTTCAATAAATATCGACAATTACAGTCAAGACTTACCGAGAATCAAACACAGATCCTCTGGCACCGCAGTCCATTGTATTATCCGTTGTATTATCATGGCGACGTGAAGAAGTTATAAACAGAAGAAATGTAAAAAATAAGTGTCAAAAGAATGGGCAGTAAGGTAATTGAATTTTAATAATTCAGTTTCCATTTAAACAATCGACTTCAAATAATTTGGAAAACTATTTTCTAAACAACTATTTTAAGTTTGTCAGGTCGCTGTGTTAAGATGGTTTGAATAGAATCTGAAATTAGCAATATTGAAACACACTTCTCATTTTTGAGAAAGTACACTTTTACTTAAATTTTAATGCGTCATCGCTCATTTACGATGTAATTGAAAAAACGAGTAGGTTCAAATACTCAATTTTAAATACTTTTAATGTGCAAAGACTGTATGAGAATTTCGAAATTCATTTTAATGCCATTGTCACACAGCAAAGGCGAATGTGTGTTATCGGCGGATTCTGCCTATTTCTTCAAAACATTTTATACACCAAAAAATCCAATCCTTAATCACCATTACCACCACATTCCGACTAGCCTAACAGTCTTATACTTCACATATAGTACTCACCGGGATCTTATTAACACCGCCAATTGGAATTTGGGAATATAAATTTATACAAAACATAAATTCAGAATCCATGTAATTCATACATGACATAAACACAAATTTAAAAATCACATTAAGGATGATTTTGTCTTTTATCTATGTATAATAATACCGCGGTGATCGAAAAACGCTGTTTTCCTCTACGCGGAATGGCAACATCAGTTACAAAAATATCCCTGTGGTTACGTCTATTTTTGCATTTTGATATTATGTAAGTCATTTTGACGTTTAACCCTTTTAATTTATTAGTGAATAATAATTTTAATGATGTCAGCTTAAATAAGGAAAAATATAAGCCTTATTTCAATAACAAAGGACCATGTGCAACTGTAAACAAAATGAAAATTGAGGTGGCGCTATCTGTTGGCAGTTTTGAAAACTAAAATTCCATGAACTCCATCTGTCTAACGTCATTAGTCATTAAATAAAAAAAAATTTGGTAGGCAAGATTATGGTAAGCTAAACGTCAAATATACCCAAAACAAATTACTAATAATATCAGAAATTGAGGTAACACGCAGGAAAGGCATGTAAATAACGTGGAACATAATAAATAATGGTAGGCATGTCAGTTGTACCATTGTTTTCAATTTGTAATTTTTTTTTACTTTAAATAATTTTATATTGATTTACATGGCGAAAAAAAATACTTGATTCCAAGATGAATTATAATTTTCATTTTCAACCTTTAAAGTTTTCAGTAATATATAAAAACAGTGTTGTTAGTCGGACACACAGTTATTGTGCCCTACTTTATAGTAAGCGAAGTGAGAATTAGTTTGCGTGGCAATCCTCAGGAGGTTGGCGGAGCGTCAGCGGAGTAGTAGGTGCAGCCTCCTAGTATTCTTAAATATATGTACATATTTAATCAAAAACGCGATTGATCCATATTACACTATACCACCTTTATCTAAACAACCCAATTATTTCACGAATCCTAATCTCCACATAATTCTCCTTCTACATACAATGATCTACTCCAACCAACCATATAAATAGAAAAGGCCGCCATTAGCACCCAGCATGCAGCCCCCATTAAGCAGCGAATCGACCCACTCCTTTTCCAGAGCATTTCTAACTTTTGCATGCACCTGCACCCGGGGCTTACAAACACTTATTTCTATTACCTTTCCTGTCAGAAAAGGGAATAACTAACGGTGGGGGTGCCACGCCCGCTGTCG
Organism: Troglohyphantes excavatus; assembly: GCA_963932185.1. Taxonomy (NCBI): domain Eukaryota; kingdom Metazoa; phylum Arthropoda; class Arachnida; order Araneae; family Linyphiidae; genus Troglohyphantes; species Troglohyphantes excavatus. The sequence continues at coordinate 51,396,737 of OZ010674.1, read as the reverse complement.
CTAATTATTGAAGATGACCGCTCCATCGCTTTTGGCACGCGATGAAATGCCCGCTGCGCTGTGGCCAACCCCCCTCCCATTGGTTGGTGCTGATAAAAGGGGGATCTCAATAAATCTTTTCTGCTGTAAATTTACTTAGCTGGAGTTTGCATAACGGTTGTGTTTTCCATCTGAATATTTCATGTTCTCTTGATTGCTTTGGAGAGTGATGGATTGAGAAGCCGATTGGATGGCTGTGTGCACCTGCTGTTTGTGTGTGGTTTCTTGTTACTGGTCACTTATTCCATTGTTACTTTGGAGTGGTTGAATATAATTAAATACATAGGAGCTTAATTTATGTAAAAGGTTTACTTGTTAAGTCAAATAAAAGAATGAAGGTTTGTATATATTTGATTATATGCTGAACTTTATGAATAACAGAAATTGTTGATTTCGTTAGGGTACCGTTGCTTGGGGGTGACTTGGACCTTATTGGTTGCTTGAAACCCTAAAAATATTTTAATTTCTTATAGATCTGTTACCATGGAAATAATAAAAATATATACTTGATTGTTGGAGAGAGGCTAAATCGCATATATATTTTCATGAAAGCACATACAGGGATGATTTAAAACATTTTTTAACGTACAATTAAACCCAGTGCCCAAGTAACCACGAGAATCCACGTATCCCGAAGTTACGGTACTTTTTTCAATTAAGGAATATATAATTTTGAGTTCACAGTTTGGAAATAAAATCCATAACGCATTTACCAAATATAGTACTGAACTGTGTTTTTAAAACTGAGCAGTAACTACTTCTGCAAAACACCCTTTGGTAAAAACCAAATGATCATTACTACTTCAATAGTATTTATCTTACTGTTCATATATATGACTTTCATTACAAAATATATTTTTAAAAACATTTAATGAGTTTCTGCAAAAGCTCATTTCATTAAATCAACAAGTGACTTTAATTTACACAGAAAACAATTTCATGCCTGAACCTATTGCACATTCTAAGAAAAGGAGCGTTAAAAAATGGCAATTTAACAATTGTGGAATAGGAGGTTCCAACTCCATTTATCTTTTACGTGTGGGCTGGGTCAACTTATGTCCCATAGAGTATTGATATCTAGCGGTGGGCTTGAGACACTTTTAATTCATGGTATGGGGGAAGAATTTTTAAATCGTGTGCGCTGTTTGCGGCATAACATTTAATTTCACCTGTTCGGAGAGGAGACGTCTCGCTAATGGTCACTACAGATCATCTTCGGTTGTCCTTTTCAGTATTTTACACAAAATCTACCGACATTTCATATATACATAATCCTACCATGAGCTGTCAAATGAACGCTTCAAAAAAAATATGTATCTTAATATAGAAAAATAATTTATCCAATTGGATAGTAAACAAAAAAAAAATTCTATTTAAAAAAGTCTTATTTACATTTATGCATTTTCAGCACATATTTTACAAATTACAGTATTTTGTATTGCACATTTTCCGTTGCCGTCAGCGCCGCCTGCCGTGAGTCGGTCTTCACCCGTGCCACCAGGTTGGGCCGACTCAGTCTGTAGAGCGTTGCCTGGTTGGCCCGCAGGACGCTTTGTACCCAAATGGCTGGATTACCACAACACTGTAGATCCACAATTACATTGTGGACTCGTAAAACAATTTCAGAAGTGCGCTTTCCGAAGAATATAGTCGTAAATAACATGAATTGTTCAAATGGTCAAATGACCGCTCGTGGTAGACTAGCCATGCTATAATTTCTTTTCGGAAAGTAAACAATAAAGAAAGTTGTGAATATTGAAATATGGGTTGTATGTATTATAGGAAATGTCAATAAGTTACATGGCGATACAGTAACGTTGGTCACAAGAAATTTTTAAAACTGTCATTTGACCGCGCGTGGTAGGTTTAGTGTTAACAACTGAATGTCGCACCTGACTGCGTGTTTTGAGGAAGGCTAATAATTCCACCGACCGACACGTTTCTTATGTTTTAAGGCAAGTCATTCTTTAGTTCCCTTTTTCCTGCGTCCCAAACCAAATTCATCACAGGGCCACTTTTTTCTTACTGAACTCATGTGAAAAGTTTGAACCTCAAATCATTTCCACATTAAAATACTAAAACTGAAACAAATATGTATGAATCATCGTGAATTTTTTTGTATGTGTACACAAGAGTATATTGAATAGAATTAGGGACGGAATTAGAAAAAATATTAAAAACAATTTATTTAAAAAATTTAAATGTTTAAGAATTATAGTTTTTGGGGTAAAAATGGCCGATTTTTATTTATTATTTTTTTTCTCCTAAAGTAAAACACTTATACAAAATTCGTTCCTTAAAGTTATTAAGCATAAATCAATACAGATTACAAAAAAAATGTGATCCAAAAACATGAAATCTGAAAAAGCAGAAACATTTTAAAAAATGCTAAAAAATTTCAAAAAATTTAATTTTTGAAAAAGTTTTAAGTAATTTCAATTTTTTTTCTTCTAAATCTTCTTTCCTGAGTAGTTTACATGTAGCCATCACAAAACTATTTAATTTTATATCAAATTATAGAAAATAATTTTTGGGGTACCAAGTCGCCTTAAAATTGTTTACAATTAAAATGTCCTCACCTCCTCGAACATGGACTTCGGTGGACCCTATTGAACCAAAGGTGTTAGAAGCGACACATCTGTACACAGCCCCATGGATATCTTGTCTGAATTCTTCAGCTCTGAATGGTTGGAAGACGAGAGATCCGTCCTGTCTGGTGTGCCTCAAACCTGGGACATTTGGCAGGCGGGTCCAGTCACTTTTTGTCCAGTGCACGTTCGGTTGCGGGGATCCAGAAACCAGGCAAGGTATAACTGTTCCAGAGGAATTGTGGAACACGACTTTATTTGGAGGTTCTTTGATGAAGGTTGGACCTCGAAATCCATGTGAGGATCCTACAAACAGTTCAAATAGTGTATTATTAAACAATTATATTCAATATTACATTCATTTTAATATTCACATTTTATAAATTATGCATACAGTACATAAATATTGTAATATATAAACATAATATATGAATATAATATATAATTATAAAATACGAATTTTAAATAGGAATATAAAAATGGTTATATAAATAACAACAGAATATGAATATAGAAGGTGAATATACGTAATGAATATAAAAATGATTATACAATATGAATATAAAATATGAACATAATATATGAATATAATATGTGAATATAGAATATGATTATGAAATTTGAATATAAAATACGAATATTAATATGAGTATAAAAATTGATATATAATTAACAATAGAATATAAATATAAAAATATGTATACAGTATGAATATAAAATGATTATAATGACTATGAAATGAAAATAAAATTTGAATATCATAATAAAAATAGAATATTTATAAATCTATGAGAGAAAATAATGCTTATATATGACACATCATATATAAACTTTATTTATATCAATATGTATGTTAATTCATTGATAAATTGTACATTATGTATTTTTACAAAGTATTTTAAGTATAATTTTTCTCATTTTGTATTGTACATAATTTTTTCCAGAGGCTTTTTCTTGTGAAATATAAACAGAAAGTAGGATATAAGAAACAACGAGCGATTTCATAATTTTTTTTACGAGAAACCGAATTAACCGACTTTTAGAAAAATCGTTCATGCTGAGGATGGATATAAATGTGTTAAATATTTACTATTTTCTATTTTTGATATACAATAATCTTAATTGTATAGTTTTGTTGTTTGTGTGTCTTGCATTACACTAATTGTCGTTCTGAACAAGCCACGGTTTTATTTTAATTACATATGTACTCAACATTAAAACAAATTTAACAAGTATCTTACTTATTTTGATATTTTGTATTTAAACACAATGAAATGGGATTGATATTATTATGATTTTCATAGAATATTAATAAGTTTAATTCAAATTACAATTTACTATTATCGATTACTAGCACACAATCTTTGGAAAATACTTACACGTAAAAATTCAAAGTGTATGCGTTCACATCAGATGTAGATGATGTAATAATTGATTTGGGGTATCATATTTTTAATTGTTTAAAGTGCAACTAACAAAATTAAATCATTATAAGAAACATTTTATAATTTTTTTTACAATTATTTTTAAATAGGTTAGAAAAAAGTAGAAAATGTTGGTTACATGTAAAGAAAAACCACGTAAAAAATGTAAAAATGTAATTAGCAAAATTAATATTATAATATTGTTTTTAATCAGGTTACGAAAAATTCTAAAATATTAATATGGGTTCAATTTGTATGTTCTATGAGACCATCTCGTTATTAAAGGGTTAAGGATAAACAACGTTCGTATTTAACATTTGGAAAACATAACCTAGAGCAAATATCATTACATTACAATATATTTGTGAATTATTCATCTTATAACTTATAGCGATGTTAATACATCATATGTTCAACATAAAATGCACTTACATTGAATAATTTATTGTTAGTTTATTCTGCATAATATCCACATTATTTTGACCTATTTACTATACCTATACTATACCTATTTAATAAATTACTTTCGTAGTTATTAAATATATCCATGTGCATATGTTATTCATACTACAAACGCAAAACAATATATTTATAGGTATTGCCTTTATTATAAAAAATTAGTTTTATTAGTAGTATAACCATAATGCTACATATGCATTATTCACTCTTTATTTTGGGAACATGCCAGAAAAAAGGTCTCATCGGAATATTTTTAATATTTTAGCAGAGCGCATAATCATAAAAGTGACGACACAATAAATTTCTCAAACGCTCTGGTTGTTAGGAAAACCATTTAGATGCATAATATATTAATCAGAGAAACTTTAATGTAGTTATATATTTCTCCGTTGAAAACTTTATTAGATTTATTTATACACATAATAACATAAGAAAAGTATTAATTAAAAAAAATCTATCCTTAAAAACTGCTTTGGTGAGACTCACGTAATGTTAATTGAAGTAAAATGGATTATGTTAATGTAACAAAGTTAGAGAAAATATCGAAAACATGTAATAGATTACCTGAATGCATTTGCATATTAACACGACATTAAGCGTTAATAAAAAGAAAAAGTAACGTGATTACATAGCTGATGATGCGTGTTTGAATACATTAGACAGCTTTTTTTTTTGGCATCAAAAAAGTTTTTTGAAATGAGGAAATAAAAATATATTCATGGTTTTTGAAACAGTCCAAAAAAGTAGAATAATACCCAACTAACGGCTGTATTCAAAAGTTTTTTCTATTTGTTTTTCTGTGAAAAGATCTGTTTAACTTATGAGTGAAAAGGTGTATCTATTCGCCCGGGGATTGCAGTTTACACATACATTTTATTTAATTAACAGAAAAATATACTAAGTTGAAATGGTTTTTAAATATAAAGTATTGTGGAAATTTTTGTAAGCTGCATCTATTAAATTAATTCAAATTTAAATTATTTTAATAAGAAGCAGAAATACAAATTATGCCCACTTTTGGGGGGAAAAAATATGTAGAGTAAATCTTATTTTGATATCAATCATATTCTCATGAAAGTAAAGGGAGTCATGATTGTACTTCAAGCATGGATCCCTCATAGTAGAGAAATCATAAGGTTATAATCTCGTTAACATCAAAGTGAGGCCACATTTATGGCCTCAGGCACGTGGTTTACAATACGTCTTATTTTACGTCCTCCATTCATAATTTTTTTCTAGTACATTCATAAAAATATCCTGTACTTCATGAAGTAACACATTTACTACTATTTCCAAATCACAAGTCAATTGCGAACGTTTTTTCATTCGTAAATTTTGAAAAGAAGTCACGTGTTTGGTGTCATCCGGTCTGAGATGTTTGCATCACAATGAGGACGTCATATTTGCTCTACTTCAGTCCATTCATGCTCGAAGTGATTATACAATAAAATACATTTGTAAATTAGCATTGTATTACACTAACAAGAAGAAAATTAAATTGTATAAAAGTGGAAACTATAATTATTTTATGATGCAATCACTTTAAAAAAACACATTTCAAAACAGTAAACACACAATTATCAAGTTATTGTTTATGCTTCAAAATAAAATTATTTTTTATTGTATTTTAATCTAAATTTAATAGGCAGTCATTTCGATTTTAGAGCTATGAAATTATATAACGCGTAGTTGTTCTCGATTTCATGGCAGTAAAAAGGTTTCAACTTACAAATACCTAAATTATTTTTCATGTTCTACAAAGTGCCAGGGGATAAAGCTCATTCTAAACTTTTTTGACTGCGAAATTAGAAAATTTAATGGCGTCCCAACTTCATTCATTCGACTCTGAGAGATCGTAAAAAAGGATCGTAAAACGCATATTATAAGAAATTATTCTCTTTAATCGAACTGCTTATATAATGTAAAACAAGCGAGGATCATGTTTAATTATAGTTATTATTATTTTTTAAAATCCATTTTACAATTTAGGGTAACTTCACATATTAAAATTGGAATTATGTAACATTTTATAATTTGAACCAAAACAATTTTACTGCATACAATACACTGATAGAAATTTCAGTTCAATATTGCACCACGTATTGGTGCTCAGAAGCAACTTACACAATATTATAACACAATCTACGTTGAACCAAAGATCTTTGATCGAGAATAACGCAGTTTTACCACAAAATGGTGCAATCGCCTAAACTGCAACCGAACCATCAACAAACAGGGGAATCCCCTCAATCCTATTGCATTAGAATCCCGGTTGCCCAGTGGATAAAGGCGTTCAGCTTGCAATTAGAGAATTGCTAGTTCGAACCCGTATGGTGCAATTGACAAAAAAAGGAAAAAAGTAGGGATATTCCGATCGGAGGGTTGTCAGCTTGCCACAAAATTACTAGAAAATCGTCCAGAAAATTATACCGGCGTTTCACCATAACTTCGCGAAATTGCAAATTTTTGTTCAACGTTTCTCCACTAAATGGTATCCGTGGTATAGCAATAAAATGGTGAAACTAAGTACCAAATAATGGTTGTAGCTAAATGTGTACCAAATTTTTTTGCAAGGTGCATTTATATGCATAATTTATTAATTGAAGAAGCTTTAATGTAGCTATTTTTTTATGTGTTGAAAACTTTTTTTGATTTATTTATACACATAATAATAGGGAAGTATTAATTTAACAAATCGATCTTTTGAAATTAAAACGTACTACATATTTAACAGTGTACATTTTAAAACAAGTTTATGTTTGAACAATTGTTAATTGTTCTATTTCTAAAATTCCTTATCCATTGTTATTGGAACATAAACTTCTAATATTATATATAATTGTATTAATTAAGTTTCTAATTTGAGGATTTCCCAATTCCTACGTTTTATTCGAAAATAATTAAAACCAAGTTATGCTTATATGTCATCTCAATACGACCAGAAATTAAAATACTTCTAAATGTCAGCTGTACACTAGTAACATATTCAATAAATATGGAAATTCCATTATAAATCTTTAAAGTTTATTAATTTAATTATTCTTATAACGCGTTTTAATTATGGACAAGAAAAATAAGTCTGACAAATTGACTTAATATGTTACAATTATAATTAGATTATGTACTCAACATCTCAAAGCCGCAACTATATATTTTTATTTTCCATTATTATTGGCAAATGTGGTGATTTACGAAAATTTTATAAATCAAGAAATGTATTACGAGTAATAGATTTTAAATAAAGTATAAGAAGTAACTTAAACATGACATATATTTTAAGTATTCTTTTAATGTTTGTTATTTAAAAAATAGACAAATTATCTGGAATACTTAGAACAATTGCTATTTAAAAATACAAATTATCTGGAATACTTAGAACAATAGCTATTTAAAAATACGAATTACCTGGAATACTTAGAACAATGGCTATTTAAAAATAAACTCCAATGTTATGCCATCACTGATTTAAAAACACGTTAATCAATTTCAAGAACAAAAATTCGCTTTGTAACGGTACGTTGCTCTTTTCCAGGCAACATTTTTCTTATGTTTTGTGAAACGCTCTACTGAAAGTTTTAATTGAGAATCATGCCCAGGGCGTTAATAATTGCCAGTATGGGAAGAAAACATATTTTTCATTACTTCTACGCCGTAATCTGTTGCAGCTTAAAATTAGTGCAACGAAAAGGTTTTAATTAATCCGAGTGCAGTGTGGATGGGAACTTCGCTGAGCCAGTTTTTATTACGCAGGATTGGGTTTCAGAAATAATTTTAGGAAGCGATTTTTAAAGTGGAAGGAACATGTTGTAAAATAAGCTTCAATTATTTTTCTCCCATGAGAGTAAAAAAAAGTGCGAAAGTTTTATTTTTGTAATGTATTTCTTTTAAAAATATGCTGGGTATTTCTGCAAACATTTAATTTTATTATGAAACGAGATATAGGATAATCACAGTTTTTGCATATGTAATAAAATAATTTTATTAGCGAAATATAAAATATATAAATAATTTACAGTAATATAATTGGTTGCTCGAAAAAGAATATTTAAAAAAATCTGTATTTTTTTAAATATTAATATAATTTAATTTTAAGTCTTTATTTAAAGATTTAATTTAAGATTTAAATATCACAAATAATCATGTATTAATATATAGTAAACATGTGGATAATTTGTTTTAAAAATGAATAAATATTATGTATTTTTTCGAACATGTAGATATTAAACACAATAAACAGATTTTTTTTAAAGAATTTTCCAGCATTTAAAACACGAGCTTTAAAATATATAAACAAGTTTTAATATATATATTGCTTAAATATAAAAGCAATTAAAAATACTTAGCATTAATTTAATGAATATATATCATCTGTCTTAATTACAAGTTTTCTAGATAAATTACTAGGATAAATTACCATCGGTTTTCTACAATCGTATTGGATGGTTCTTGATACGTTCCTAAATAAATACAAAACATAACTATTTGTTTCTGCAAAAACCACTATCAAAAACACTGTTAAACAATTAGTATAGAAAAAAAAGTTTTTTGAAAATATTTCGTAAATATAATTTTTATATATTACTATTACACTGTAAATATAAGTACTCAAAAATAAGTAAAATATACTTATTTCTGGGTACATTCGATGCTTATCATAGCTCCAAATACATAAGTTATTTTTTTGAAAAACGACATGTACTCAAAAATGAGTCCAATGAGTAAAAATGAATAAAAAGAGCAGTTGCTTGCCTACGTAGGCCTTCATAAGTCACTTTCAAAAAATTTCAACAATTACAATCAAGACTTACCGGGAATCGGACCCAGAACGTTAGGCACCACAGTCCAGTGCCTTATCCGTTGTACTACCAGGCGAAATATTGAAAAAATTTTGCTAAAAGAATCGGAAGTAATATAATTGCGTTGTAATAACTCAGTTTCCATTTAAGCAGTCGACATCAAATGACGCGGAAAATCATCTTCTGAACAATTATTGTAAGCTTGCCAGGTTTGCTTTGTTAAAATTGCTTTAACAGAAATTGAGATTAGCAATGTTAAATCACAGTGCTCACTTTTGAAAAAATGCGATTACTTAATATGAGTACGCTATCATTCATTTACGACGCAATTGTCCTTGAAGAAAAACGAGTATTTCCAGGTACTCATTTTTAAGTACCTTTTTTTCAGTGTATATTCGTTCATATTGTTCAGAAACGCGATATTTTTTTAAATATTGTTTTGTCTATTGTGTATCATCAACAGTTGATAATTCTTAAAATCAGTTACAAACAAACTAGTATGAAAGTTAAAAATAAATTAATGATACAAATATAACAAAAAATGAGCTTCTTATATTATTGCTTATTTTAGAAAAAATCGTCTTAATTCAAGGAAATCAATTCTCAAACATATCTACTGATTTCGTGAAAATGTTTAAGCAAAACATTATAATATTATGCATCGTTGTTTAATAGTTACTAACACAATAACGAATTCACAATTACACATTAAGCCAAAGGAATCAACTTCAAAATGTGATATATTAAATCAAAAACATGTGTCAATTACGAAATTAAAATACAAATATATCACAAAATAATGATATACAACTTCCCTGCACTTTACATCTTCAACATCAATCAATATTTCGAAGTAACATTTATTGACTGTCAAATTCAGTTTTAAATCGCTGTAGAAACATACACCGTGAAGTCTGCTTACATGGGCACTCTGCCTGGAAAATACATTACGAACATTCTTGAAGTTTATTAAATGTGAATGTCAGCAGATGAAGTATTCATGGAATTTTAAAATGTCACTTTCGAACGAATGAAATATTCATTCGATCGTACAAGTGTTCTTTTTTACTAAATTTAGCTCCCTTTTCGTTTTCAACTATGACAAACTTGCATTTTCAATATTATGTGTTAGTTAAGGATATGACTATAACCAGGAGATGTATTCAATTTTTAATGACCTAGTAATTTACAGGGATTTAAATGTAATTGTAATTGTAAGCAAATATCTATTGTTATTGACATTGCTAATCCCAGTTCTGTTTTTAATGTACATTCGTTTACTATTTTGTAATTGTTAATTATATTGCCTTCTTTTTTAATGTTATTTATTATATTGTATATATTATCTTTATTAATTATATCTCTATTGTAACTATTAATTCAAAAGTTATCGCATTTGTTAACATTTTTGTAACAATCATTGCTAATTTCACTAATTATTAAATACTATTGTTGTTGTTATGGTGTTATTCTTATTAATAACGTTATTGGTAATGTTATTCATTTTGTTTAACTAGCTTACTCTTATCTTGTGATGTTTATGTTGTTAAGATTGTTGTTACTGTTATTGTATTTGTTATGATGTTTCTGCTCTTAAGAATAATGTTATTATTACTGATATTGTCTTGGTGTTATTATATTGTCATTATGTTATTATATTGTTATTGTATTATTATACTGATATTGTGTTATTATATTGTTATTGTGTTATTATATTCTTATTGTTAAAACAATAATCTCATGTATTTTCTTTTGAAAAGTGTTTTATTGCTCAGGATAAGGTTATTGCCAAAGTTAATGTTATTGCCTTTGTGATAGTATTGATACTGTTAAGACTAATGTTATTCTTAACAATATTGTTATAACTAGCATTATAATTTTTAAAGTAAACTTCATTGCTAATAATAGTACTACTCTTGTTTTAACTTTGCGATTGTTATTGCCATTACTTTTGACATTGCAATTAGTTATGTATAATAAACTATTGTAATTATTATTTATAATGAATATTGTTACGGTTATTACCAATTAAAAGGTGTTTTAATTTTTCAGAAAATTTTTATTATACAATTTACTGTTATTGCATTTGTGATGGTGTTGATACCGTTAGACACGTTATTTATAAAAAATATTGTAATAACTAGTATTTCAACTTTTAATGTGAACTTTATTACCATTGATAAAGTGGTTTTTCTTTCGCGTTTGTTATTGTCATTATTTTTGGCATTGCAATTAGTTATGTATAATAAACTATTGTAATTATTATTTATAATGAATATTGTTACGGTTATTACCAGTTAAAAGGTGTTTTAATTTTTCAGAATGTTATTATACAATTTAATGTTATTGCATCTGTGATGGTGTTGATACCAATAGACACATTATTTATAAAAATATTGTAATAACTAGTATTTCAACTTTTAATGTGAATTTTATTACCATTGATAAAGTTGTTTTTTCTTTCGCGTTTGTTATTGTCATTATTTTTGGCATTGTGATGGTTATTTATAATGAAATTCTTACTTTTACTAACATTGCCACTTCTTTAAGCCACTACCACTGTTATTGCTAATCTCCGATTATTATTATTAAAATAACTAATGTCATCTAAGCAATATGTTACAAACAATTAATTTTCATTAAATGTAACCATTTAATAACAACATCCTTAATAAAAAAATAAACATTCAATTCAACTAAACCCCATACCTTAATATAACACACACCGCAAAATTCCGAAATACATATTTTCGCCAAGCACACAAACAGTTAATTCTCTCGCTTTGCATTATTTATTATTAACGGTTTGTTTTGCGCGAACGCAAGCAACAGAATTTCTTTTCCAGCAGAATGAAAATTAATTGATAAAATTGCCCGAGAAAGTTTGCCTGTTACGTTAGCTCCAGGGCAACAAATTATGAACGATCGACGTCGAGATAATGATGTAGCCCCCCCGAATATAGAGAAGGGGGGGGGGGGGAGATAGTACCACTGCCAATTTATGTCTGGTTATTTATTGGCTAAGTAAATAAGTCGAGATGAATTTATGCGATACGGAATCCTTGATGGCTTGGAACTGATTAATTGATGAAGAAGGTGAGTTCGAATGCTGAGGCAGAACGCGAACAAAAGGAATACGTTTGTGCCGATCCTGGAACGAGATGGAATTTTCAAAAGATATCGAATGGAACTTTTGTAAATGGAATAAAGGGAAGAGAGATAGCGGGTTGGAATTGTATTCGAAAGAATAAATAATTCAAAGGATTCTTTAATTTTTGATTAAATGCTTTGAATTGAGTAAGATGTAGCTTTTGAATTCATTAATTACGAACAGTAGGCATACTTTTAGTGTTTCTGAAATGTACATGTTAAGCAATTGATATATTTTAAGTATTAAGGAATATAATTTAAACTAAAAATAATGGTCTGCTTGTAATGAATAAAAATTATTTTTATAAATATTGTTAACAGTTTTGTTGTATGTAAGTATTTGGGTGTAAATGTAATGTATGTCTAATGTAAATGCATTATATTTTAAAGAAATACATTTTGATGTGTAAAAGTTATAGATTCAACAAAAAATGCATTTTCACATATAAATAAGTACGAATCTTTTACTATTTTTTGTAAGTTGTATTTTTTTATTTGTAAATTTTTGTAATTAGTAATTTTTTGTAATTTGTAATTTTTTGTAATTTGTAATTTTTTGTAATTTGTAATTTTTTGTAATTATTAATTTTTTGTAATTAGTATTTTTTATAATTTGTAAATTTTTGTAATTTGTAAATTTTTGTAATTTGTAAATTTTTGTAATTTGTAAATTTTTGTAATTTGTAATTTTTTGTAATTTGTAAATTTTTTTTATTTGTAAATTTTTGTAATTTGTAAATGTTTGTAATTTGTAAATTTTGTAATTTGTAATTTTTTGTTTTTGTAAATTTTTGTAATTAGTATTTTTTGTAATTTGTAATTTTTTGTAATTTGTAAATTTTTGTAATTTGTAAATTTTTGTAATTAGTAATTTTTTGTAATTTGTAAAGTCTTTTAATCTGTTAATTTTTGTAATTTATTCTATAATTAAATAACTAATCTAATTTGATAAGGACATAATGAAAACAATTTGTAACTATAGCTAATATTTTTCCCAAAAAATAATCGAAATCAACAGTTTTTTCGAAGTAAAATTTGGAATGTTTCCTTATCTCATCGAAACTGGATTATTATTACGTGATATATGAGAAAAAAATACACAGAACCGTCTTTAATTTTATTAGCATAACTTTGGAAGTCAAATCGATTGAAAATAAATATTAATAGTGTCTTATACTACAACCTTATGCTTTTCTACAAAAACCTATCAAGTTTATTAACTATTACAATTTGACCATATACTTCTATAAGTTCAAAATAACCAACTTAAATCCATTATAATAATTTGAACTTAAAATACAACTGTATTTATTTCCATTCCAAAATAAATTTACATCACCGGCCATTAAATGCCCAACACCACATATTTCGAAATATTGCTTTGCCCTGCAATCCTCATAACTTTCAAAATAATTTTACTAATGGTAGTTGTTCTTTTTTACTAATGTTCTGATCAATAAAACACCATTTCCAAGGTCAGTTCTCTCATTTCGCTACATTTAGGGCACCTGATAGGAAAACTGAGAATAGTCGTGGCTTATAGTCGGTTTCCGCGAATAGAAGACCGGTGATATAGGACAGAAATAGGCCCCTTCCGTCCCATTAAATGGTGAAAGCCGATATATTTGTAACAGAACATGTATTTGAAGAGAAAAAAATGGCGCTTTCAAGATTTGTGATATTTTCGCTCCCTCGCTGTCTTTTTGAATGTAAGCATACATTTCTTATCAGGGAACAAAATAATAATTTTTAATAGAAAAGGAAAAACGACTTTAAAAAAAAAAATCTTTATTTCAGCTAAAATGTTTTTGTTTGTTTTTAAATCGCGAACAAGTTAAAAAAAATGGAATTGTTTAATATTAATGTTATAATTATTTCAACGTTTTAAACTTCGCGCTTAACTACGGGTATGTTTTTTTTGTAAATTGGTATATATATATTATATATATATATATATATATATATATATATATATATATATATATATATATATATATATATATATATATATATATATATATATATATATATATATATATATATATATATATATATATATATATATATATATATATATATATATATATTCATTTTATTATATTCAAATACAGTCTAGTGTCTTATCTTAATTTATTTGTTTTTAGTTAATATAGTAAAAAAAGTTTTAGTCAATATATATATATATATGTAAAAATTATTCCAATGTATAGTAAGATTCGAAACACTTTCACCAGTTATTATCCCTTTTTATTTATTATTTTTATACTTACAATATATCTATATAGTTTTTTACAAATTAAGAGAAAACAATGGAAGAACTAAAAAAAAACAAGTTCCATTTTAGATTTTTCATTTTTAATTCTTTAATCATTAATCATTTACAGTGCAACTTGAACCTTCCACATAATTATTTACCCATAAATTTTCAACTGTTGGAAGAAAGATTATTCATTCCATTTTATATTTGTAAAAGAAATCTGAATTAAGAATATAAATTAAATAATTTTTCATTCCTGTACGTATTTGTATTTTAGTGATATATATATATATATATATATATATATATATATATATATATATATATATATATATATATATATATATATATATATATATATATATATATTATTATATATATATATATATATATATATATATATATATATATATATATATATATATATATATATATATATATATATATATATATATATATATATATATATATATGTATATATATTATATATATATATATTCATTGCAATACACAAACTTTCAAACATTCCGTATTTATTTAAGTTAGCATATTTTGTGTGTCATTTTACATCAGCCATAATAGTTGGAATTTGTGCAAATTTATTGAGACCCGTTTGCGTAAATTTCTTTTTTTGCTTAAATGTCTATATGTGCGTACACTTCGTTATTAGCGTGTAGTTTTTATTTGCGTACATCGCTGTATTTGCGTACAATTATTAACTTATTAACTTTGTGTAAATTGTTTAGTGGGGAATTAATTTACGGTCCTATTAGTCGTCTATGGTCATAGGGAAGTTGAAATTAGACAAACAGATGAAACGACAAACATACAAACAAAATTAACGGTATTTTCGGAATCAGTGGATCCTATTTCAAGCAAAAACTCAAAATGATTGTGTTTTGTTTAAATTCGCAGACATATACTCCAGTCATACATGTATATATTATGTATAATGAATTAAGTTTTTATGCTTAATATATTATATCATACGTTTTACTTCATGCAATAACTTTTACATTTGTATATTGAGAGTAAACACAAAACCCTTCGCTATGTTTTCTTTCGAGACAACCTCAATAGAATTTGGGCAAAATCATCGAAAACTAAATATTTTTTCAGAGCTGTACTTCTAAAAGTTAGGACAGTTTGTATTTACTTTTAGCAAACCTATACATTTCTATAAATGTACGAATTTCTTTTAAATAAAATTCCCTATGTGCTCTTATATGAATTCTGTTGGATTGTAATAGGATTTTACTATCACTTGCATGTAATACAATTACATTAAATTTTTATTTTTTAGATGTAATACAGATGTTGATGTATTATTGTTTTTGGAGTCCATTGATAACTAAAAAGTTTTTTTTTATTTAATTATTGCATCATCTTTAAACAAGATTTCAAAAATGGGTAATATTTACAAAATCCGAATCCATAGAATGTGATATTAAAAATCGCAATTGTATTAAATATATTCACAAAAGAAGGTGACATTTGTTTAATTGCTGATTCTTATTTTGGCAAAAGTAGCTTGTTTAGATATTTTTCTCTACGATAGCTACTCTCTAGTAGTATAAATTGTATTAAACAACACATTTTGAATATATAAACCCTGAATTATTTTATTTCTATATTTTTTAAAGCTAGATTGATTAGTTTTGCATTTAATAAATTAATCTACGTATAACACACTCACGATATTCAAACAGGAATGTTCATTACAATCAATTTATTGCTAATCGTAAACGAACATCGAATATGTATTAAAAATCGAGTTTGTAATATTTTATATGAAATTTCAAAACACTACTTCTTATTTACGTAATAATTAAAAAATATATTGCAAATATATTTTTTGAAGTTGTTAATGAAAACCGAACGTTATTTAAATCGAAGAATGAAACATTTTTTTTTTAAATATCGGTTTTAAGATATACGTTTTATAAAAATAGCATATACGAGTAAATGTATATAAAAACATTTAATCTGTATGCCAAAGTCACTTTTCGAAACAATTTACAATCCACTCTATCTTTTACTTCACCCTTTTCCAATCTTTTTGAGCGGTTTCAAATTGCAACGCAAAAGTCATCAGACAGACGTGAAACTCCCCATTCCTTTTCTATAAAACTTGTCAACAATTCACGGTTGAATTACTTTACTGGCCATGGAAAATACTGCTTCAAAAGCTGCAATTACTTCGTCAGCTGAACAGCGGAACTCGAGAATCGTGGGAATTAAAAAAAATAACTGTAATAAGTCGGCTCGAGTTATTCAGTGTTGAAGTGAATAAAGATTATTTTTAATGATTTTCGAGCCTTTTCATTTTTGTTTAATTACAATAAGAACGAGTTGGTGGATGAGATTTGAAATGGCTTGGCATTTATTCGCAACTTTATTTGGAATTTGGCCGCTCTACATTTCAGTTACAGAATATGTACAAAAGGTTTTTAAATAATAATTATCAAGATATTCCGTTTCCTCGGATAATTTTATTAAGATGTCTTACCGAAGTAATAAATAAACCGACGCGTTAGTAAATGAAAACTATTCCAAATAAAAACGGTTTTCAAAGAGGTTTCGATATAATATTTATTGAATAGGGCTGGAATTACACTTTATCAAAAGGTATGCTGAATAATGAAAATTAAGAATGGGGATGTTTAAATAGTATGGATTTCGTTAGAAAATATCATAATATATATTAAATACGTTATATTTTAAATATCCTGAAAAATGGATGCATGTTAAAGTAAATTAAGAAAATATATACAATTTAATTTAAAAAACAACTATTGAGCTCAATTTGAAATTAAATGCAATACCTACTTTTTGAAAATTTTTGTTGTTGATAATTATCATGTTCTATATATTTTTTATCTTCATATACATTGTTTTTTTTAAAAACTATTTCAATTGAAGAGTTTTATTATGTTTTTTTTTTAATGTAAGTGTACTAAGGACTAGGATGAACTAACAAAACCACTTCAAAAATAAAAATCACATTTAGTAGTAAAAAGTGTGGTTTAGTAGTAAATACATTTAAATATACTTTTTACTAAGATCATACAATGAGTTTTCATTATATGTATGAATTTTTAAAATATAAATACAATAAAATACTACGATCTGTTTCAAATAAGTTGACTTTGTAAAATATTTAAATTTCATAAAACTGTTTGAAATTTGAAGTATTTTACTCTTTGAATAATGTAAATGTGTTGTTGGGATACCAAGCAGCGTCTATTTGAATTGCGGCCTGTTTGGCATCGAATACAGTCTTACAAGCGTGTAGTTTAAGTGTGATCATTTTGAAGATTGTATTGCCATGATTCAGATACAGACCGAAATATCAACAGTGCCTTCGATATGCGATCCGTCAATGTAGACATTGAAATCGTGTGTGAAATTTGTATCCTAAAAGGAAATGAACAATTTAAGGATGAGGAAAGGGGGCATATGTTAAAAGGCAGATGTTGGTGTTTAAAATCTGCCTGGAGACTATACCTAGACGTTAATAATAATGTTCTTTTTGAGAAAACAGAAATGAAATCTACATTGTTAAAAATGTTTACGACCTTCAACCAAACTTTGGCACCCATTTAGCTGCAACCAAAATTTAGTGTTTAGTTTCGATATTTTATTGTGCTACCGCGGATGGTTTAGTGGTGAAACGTTGCACCAAAACTCATAACGTTGCATAAAACTCAAAATTCGATTTTTCTTAGTATTGCAGTAGTAGTATCTTTGCAGCGAATCTGGCAACCCTCCGATCGCAAATGACAACTTTTGGGCTCGAACCAGAAATTCTCTGATTCATATATGAACGCCTTCATCTACTAGGCCACGTACACCCACGTTCGTCGTTGTCTATCTTGGAGGTACTTGTTGATGTAGCGATTGCAAAAATTTCAGATGCAGTTAAAGAAGTTGACCCAAGTACCGATGAAACCTCCGCTTTTTTTTATAAAGAATTTTTTGTTCAACCTAGATTCCACCATAATGTAGTGTAGACCTCTGTTTTGCACCATTTGGGGAGGGATTGTTAGGAAGAATTTTCCTTTGGAAGTAGGTGAACCGCCTTACTTTATCACCAGGTAAGTGGTTCACCCAAAAGTCAACATCAAAACCATTGGTTATTTTAATGAACGTTAAGTACCAGCATTTAAGTTGGTGCCTCATTTGGCTTCTGAAATCCTAAGTAAGCTGCTGTAAAAAAGAATGTGATTGGATCAAGTTAAGTTGGCATCGATAGTTATCGATTATTATTTTTAAGGTATCTAAGTTATATGTCAATGAATATAGTTATATTATTAATTATAAAATTATAATTGGGTTAAATACGGTTGTTTTTATTCCCTTTCACCCTTTCCAAGTGAATATAATTTTCCTAGAAGCCCCTTTTGTTTTCTAAATTGCTATTTCTAGGCCCGTTCTTAGTAATTATTTTATATAAAGTAAGTTTAAGTGTTTAATAAGCTTTGTACTTAATAATCTTTCGAGTTCAACCGAAAGCAAAAAAGCCGATATAAACAGTCGTTATTAAGGAGTAAGATGGGGTGAAAGTAAAGCAGCCACAGGACTCCTGCAAAGCCTAAAGCATATGGAGAGTGTATAAATTCGTTTGACAATTTTATTTCCGCTCCTGGACGAGAATATTGTTTGAGAGGGAATGTATTAGAAAATAAGGTATTGTATTTATAATTTAGAGTAAAAACCATGCAACATATGTAAGCAAGTGATCCAATAAAAATAAATGTCAAAAACCGCTTTAATAACAATTAAAATTAAAGTTCAGTTAATTGCAATTGGATTCAGTTAATTTTGCGACTCTTATAAATTAAAGGTTAAGATACAAACTCGGCTCGTTTTAATTCCTGGAAGCCGTATTGATTGGGATAAATTAAGTTTATTGATTGAAATCTTGTGATTGAACCTATTGACTAGCACTCTGAAGGAGTTTTACCGATTGCGAAATGTTCGCAGATAGGGTGGTATCAAGATCAAGAAAAGAGATCCCTTTTATGAAGCATAACAAATATCCCCTTCTTTAAACAGGATGGGAAATAGTACATTGCTAAATGTTTGTATTGTCAAATGTTGTATTGGTTAAAATGCTGTATTAGGGCAATATGTTTTAAAGAAATTTAGGAGGAATTTTTGTAAATAATGTTTTTTTTTTCCAAATGTTGTAATAAATGAGGTCTTTTCACAGTGATTTTTCTTGTTTGCAAGGTTTAAAAATAAATGTATGGTTTTATATAATAATAATGGTTAAAATTTAGGTCAAGGGGAAAGGTTGGTAAATTAAAGTCACAGTTAGTATAGTTGAAGCCGTAGTGCATAAGTTTAATTAGTTTTTGTTCGACAGAGAGATTGTAGAGTTGTCTGCAATTAATATTGTTCTTCAAACAATAATTAATTCAACAGTTATAAATTTTACAATATTAATTTAAGAGGTCATCATACGTGTTCTGCTGTAAAACACACACATGATTTTGATATATCTGTTGGTAATATTCTGAGCAAAAATGAACACAGATATTTAAGATTTAAATGAACATTTCGCTTTAAAACTATGTTGAATTAGATATATTGAAACCACATTAACACCCATTTAAATTTCCGATTAATAACTTAAGAAATGACTTTTAAAGTTTGTTTTGAAATACCCTGATAGAAGAAAAGTTAACTCAATATCTTATAACTAGTGGCAACTTATATACGGTTTATCGAAGTAAGAGTATTATTTTAAAATACAAATGCAACGTTAAAATACGCAATAAAAGTCCATATAATCCGGACATGTTTCGGGAGATACATCACCCTTCATCAGCGGAAAATGCAAAGTGATTTTCATTGCATTTTCCGCTGATGAAGGGTGATGTATCTCCCGAAACATGTCCGGATTATACGGAATTTTATTGCGTATTTTAACGTTGCATTTGTATTTTAATATTCTTATCGCAATGTTCTATAAGAAGAGTTTTTATATTAAGAGGATTATTGCATTAACATACATATAAACCTACGAGTACTTTTGTAAATTCATTAATACATTGTCCATTGACTTTTAAACAAACACTCAACATTGATGTAAAGTTTAATAAAACCACATAAACCTCCACTTTACTCAACCTTTCTAAATAATTCAAACACTTTAATGGCTCCACAAAAACCCATAAAACACAAAACAAAACAAATTCTCCAACCCGAAACCCACCTCATCCCCGTTCTTTAATTTTTCACTCATTCTCACCCATCCCCGAAAACAAAGAGAAAACCCATCCAACCGTCCAATTGATAGAAAACCAATACAAGGCAACACCGCACTTTTACCAAAAGATTCTCTAAGAGAGATTCCGCATCCCCCCCCCCCCCCTCGGGACAACCAAACGTGATACAAGGAAGCGCGAACAGAAATTTTTAAATCCCAGCAGATCCCGATTCACTATTCTACCCGGCCAGAGCTTCTCCCCTTGCCCCGAGGATGCTTGATCCATTGCGTTAGTGGTCATTAAATCTGGATTCAATCGAAGTTGTTTCTTTATGCTCCTGCGTGCTGTTTGCCCGGGTTGTACCCCGAGTGTTTCTTCGGGATTGCCTTTCTCGGAGGGTCAATACTTAATCGGGATCCGGAGCTGTTTATTCAAGTTCTTCGGGAAGTTTTGTTCCCGGGTTCTTGGGGTGAGAGGGTGTGTAGTAGAGCGGGAAACGTGTTGATTATGTGGGTTGGGGTGATTTGTGGGTGGATGGGGTTGTGTTATAGGTAAATGGTGACGTTCGGGGTATTGTAATAGCATAGCTGATTGAATCTGTGATGTTAGATTTCTACTCTACTTTTGTACACTTCAATGTTAGAGAATGTTTTTTAAAGTTAATTTTATTTTTTAATTATTAAGATTCGTTGTATTAAAATCTGGGGTATAATTATACTTGGAATATAATGGGTAGTGTAATCGTAAATGGTCACATTGAGAGTATTGGCATAACTTAACGATATAATGCATGATTTAATATGTGTTCTTTATATATTATTTACTTTATAATTAGCGACACATTTTAATAAGATTATTTTTTGTTCTGATTTTTAGAATTCGCTACGTTCATGCATTTTTTGATGATCTTTACCTCAGTATTGTACCAAGAGGAATTTATCTCGCATTCATAACAAACTTATCAAAATAAATAAGGAAAATGTACGCTTTATTTAATTTTAAGCAGTTATTTTTTTAAAGTTAACTCAGGAAGTATATTTAAAGTTAAATCGCTTGCTAAATAAAATTTGTTCTATTATGAATGCCCACTACACGAAATCTTAAAGAAAATAAAAATATCACGATATATAGTTGCAGCAAAATATTTACTAATTAGATGAATTTTAGATATATAATTCATCAGCTGTATGGTAACAAATAAAACAGTAGTGTATATGCTTCGAAAATATTTGCTTAAACTTAACTGAATTATAAAAAAAATAAAGGATAAAAATATTATTTTACTATCACTTTGTTTATGATAAAAAAAAGTAAAAACATAATACATAATATTTTTCCTTAATTTTTTTTTAATAAAGACTATTGCCTATGAGTAAAATCCTAGTATTACAAATTTAAATTTTGTATAGAAATTTATAAACATCAGATATATAAATTAGTTTTTGAAAAATAAGGATACCTTAAAACAATATTTTAAATTATTAAAAAAAGAGTAATTTAAATGTAATTACTTGTTTGATTAATTGTTTTAAAAATATAATGTATTGAGTAAATAAAGAGTAAACATTTAAGACTATGTTTCGATATCGGTTTGAATAGATAATGTAATTTATCCCAACTTTGGAATAAAATATATTCGGATTGAGGCGATAACGTTAACAATAGCCGTGCAAGATAAGATGGATTGAAGTTAATATGATATATCATTATTTGCTAATATTCAGCATATTAGTTATTATATAAAAACTATGATATAATGGAATATGAAAGTTATTTATATAACGGAACGTATTCCAAATATGACACAAATCTCAAGAACTTAATTTCATTTAAAAAAAATATATTGTTTAAGAAACCGTCTCCCAAATATAAAAATCCACCAGAAATTTAATTCAATTTATGACTTTGGGATAATTTACACGTAGCACTAAAAATGTTTTTAAAAAATTGACACTATTTAAACTTTGAAATTTAAAATTTCTTATAATGCGCTCACTAAATATTCAATTTCCATTTCTTATCGACATATAAAATTAGCACTTATATAAAATTAACACAACACGTGACTAGAACTTGCAATCTGTATAATCTTGTAATATTAATTTAATAATTACTATATGTTCACTAAAATTATTAAACCATTTTGAAATATTCAAAACTGTTTATTTACACTTTCTTGTATTGTAATTGTGATGTTATTTAACAATTACGTGTATAATTATGTACAATGCTAATTTTTTAATCATAAAATGTAATTTAACTTATGCTTACTTCTGTTAAAACCTACTTCCTTGTGATCTAAATATATATATATATATATATATATATATATATATATATATATATATATATATATATATATATATATATATATATATATATATATATATATATATATATATATATATATATATATATATATATATATATATATATATATATATATATATATATATATATATATATATATATATATATATATATATATATATATATATACACGAGGGTCCCGAGTTCAATTTTGTTCTGGATGAACTTGTCACTCTTATTACGTTAAATAAATATTGCAGTTCCTTGTGTAAATGCAAATTTGAACGCTTCACAGGAATATGTATGAAATATATATAAGATTTATTACAGCTATAAAAAACGAAACAGAATTTTATAATCTAAAACGCATATTAAATTGCCAAAAATACTTCATTCAAATCGGATGTCACGGTTGGAATAACTCTAAGTTTTATTCAAAAGATGGTGTGCCTTTAAATCAAAAAGCATAAAATAAGTAGTTTATTAATATATAGTACGCAATCTCCCCTCATCTCTACACACATACGTAAAAGTTTTATCAAAAGATTCAATGTCTTAAAAGAGAATTTGAAATATATTTTATCTCCCTCCATCCTGATACACAAGGTTCCCATCCCAGCACATGATATTACCATTAGTTATCAAGATGAAAACTCCATCCCCCTTCCCCCTCCCCCCAACCCTGGGCAGGAGACTTAGTGTTGTTTGCAGTGCTCAGAGAACCCATTTGTTTGGTGAGACTCAAGGGAGGCTTACTGAAACGCTACCAGCAAAGTCGTCTGCGAAAAATATATCAGCAAGAAAAAAGAACAGTTCTTGAAATTGCACCGGAGTTTTACATCTTTTGACAAGGGAAACTTGTGTACTGCCATGTCGTTGCTAGGAGACTGGGTTTTGCAAACTTCGTGTCGGTTGACGAAGGGGGGGGGGGGGGGTGATAAAAAACTAAATAAACCGACGATGAAAACATGGCATTGTTTTTATATGAATTGAATTTAGAGTTAAAGAGGTAAAAAGTTTTGGATTGTAAAAAAAAAGGATTGGGGCCTAAATCTTTGCTGAGCATAACGACGGGGGTTGTTTATTTTACGGAAATGTTTTTGGCTATATAAATGATGTTGGTTTTTTTTTAATAGTGCTTGTTTTCATATTGTACTTTAAGTGAAGAAGTAAAAAAAATATTAAAGTATATATTAAATTTAAATTTGTGTGGATTGTGTGGATAATTGTCGAAATTTTGTATGTCAATTAATATACATTATAACTCTAATTATCCAGATTAATTGGGACCAGATACCATCCAGATAATCGAATATTCGGATAATTGGATAATTCACGAAAAAAGATTATTTCTTAGTAAGAAAACGAATTTTGCTTTAGTATGTAATGTAATTCAATGACTATTAAAAACAATATAATTAACCGATATGAAACTTTTAAAATATGGATTTTGCTAATTTATATTTTGTTCCTTAATGTGATCAATCCGGATAACTGGATAATTATAGTTATACTGTACAATATTTATAAAATAAAGAATAAACACATATGGTAACAGAAATACATTAACTTCGTATATCAAATCTTATTTTTTGTAAACAAATAATTTTGTATGAATACAACCTATGTAATTTAGATATATTTTTAATGCAACAAAAATCACTCAGTTTAATAAATTTTAGTTTAAACTCTTAAATTTACTTTTTAGTGGAAACTTTCACAATTAATATTTTGACATACATAAGTATTAATTATATTTTAACTATTAACTATGTTCTAAATCAGTAATACCTATTTTAAATTAACTCAACTAACCCTACGAACATCAAGCATGAAACAATGATACCTTAATTTTCTATTTAACAAAAACAAAATTGTTTGCATAGTTAACATATCACATACAACTTTCAATTTACACAAATGATGACATACTTCAAACAAGATATTTTCAGCAAGCGTTACGAATGCTTTGTGAAGTTATCATGACAACGCGTTCTGAAAATTTTCAACAATAGATAGCGTGGTCTCCCTTTGAAACAGAAACCGAAGTTTCAACAAATAGAAAGGATGCTTTGTGTGCTACCGAGATAGCTGAATGAAAGTTCCAATCTGTAGTAGAAAGTTGTGCTCTATAGTATTGACCAAACTCATTTCAACAAAATGTCAGTTTCTATTCAAAATCGGTTGGCTCCTATATATGGCTGATGTCATTGAGTATCTAAAGGATCGCAAACTGAATGTATTTTTTGAATAACATTTATTATAAAACATTTCATTTTTAATTTAAATTAATATTTATTATAAAGATTGTAAGAGGTTACGTATGTTTAAACTAGTGATAGTTAAATAATATAAACTAGTGATAGTTATATATATATATATATATATATATATATATATATATATATATATATATATTGATCGATTTCTAGACATAGATGTACCGAAACTGTATGTTTCCGCGGGGTGTGGGAGTGCAGTGCATCAACCATCAAACCCAAGTCTGGAATCGTAATTTTTTTTAAAAGAGAGGAACCGGTATAAAGTAAATTATTTTGGTGAGAAAACCAAACTGTACAATTTTACCTATATTTCTAACAGCTCGAAGGGTTAAATAATTGTGTCATTCATTGATTTTTAAAGTCAAATGTCCTTTTGTATCACTGTTCTTTTGGTACATAGGCCCCGCTACATATTACTTTCAAATAACCTATCCGTATAATTGCCCTGACTGGGAGTGTAAAAATACCTAAAGCCGGCTGTAACTGCAAAGAACTGCTATAAAACGAGTAAACTCCTATTTTTGCGCTGTAAAAAATGACCTAACTTAACTTGAACTGCGAGGCATTTCGTTTTCCTTTACCAAGACGAGAAGAACGAGTTTAGTAGGAATAAGCATCCAATTTTAAGGAGAGCGTATGTCTGCTTTGAAACTGTTCTTTCAACCATTGAAGCAAATCGCGGCAGTTTCTTCTGCGAAAGTAAAAGAATGCATATTACTGCGGCAAAACAACTGCGTTCTGCGCGAGTAATGCTTCTTGGGACATTTTATATTTCGGGGAAAACCTGTGTGAAAAGCAATTCCATCGGTTTCAAGAGAGAACAAATCTCGGAAAGTTTGAAACACATTTTATGAATGTTTTCTAGCCTTCTTTTACGCAAAAAGACTTATTCGTGTTGGATTTGTAACAAATTACTAGATGAATGTATTATGTTTCTATTCCTAGAAAAGAGGGTATAAAATGACACCACTAAAAAATAAATTTGAATAATATATTTTTGCAAATTTAATTTAATGATTATTATATTGCATGCAGATTTAATTCTTCAAACCACCTCAAAATGTCGCTCAAGATTATTTTATTTATCCTTTTCAAGTATAAATACTATAAATTGTAAATAGATTATTATATATGATTTTTTGGGAGGATGAACAATACATTATCTACGTAAATATAAATAAAATAAATAATTTTTCTGAAAAGGCCCACATTTCTTTTTTATGTAAACTAAACACATATGTAAAATAAAAATCTTCAGTTATTATGTGCATATATATATATATATATATATATACCGAACCTCGATATATGACCATTGCTGGTTATATTTAAATTCTTTCTTTGTGACTACTTTTGTAATATTCTTCATCAGATTTATTTCAGGTACTGAAATTCCTATTAAACATAATTTTAAGCCCTTCAACATAATTTGGGAACATAAAAAGTCAATAAAATATAATTTTGACATAATTAATGTATTAAATTTTCCGTATATTGAGTTTTCAAAATGTATTATTTGTACAGCTGTCATGTGTTCTGTTAGAATTATATGAAATGTTAATAACATAAAAAATAAAATTGATAAATAGCTAAACTATTTCTAGTTTAAGCTTTACAGATCTTACAAAGTCATTCCACATTGAAGTAGTTCAAAATAGTTTTGGAAATTTACAAAAACGGTATTCATAAAAAAAATACTTGAATGTCCGGAAATGTACTTATACGTTTGGAGAGGTTCGAATGATTTTTAAAATGCATAACTATTTATTTTAAAATTAACCATCCTGAATAATGTAATAAAACGATAGGTATGTATTTGTTTCCTTATATCTCGGAAAATAATGAAAACATTTCGATGGTACTTTGTAAAATCAGTTTCAACTGGTAAAAATACTGAAAATCGAGTGTGTTTTGATGTTTTAATTATATGGTGATAAAATGAGAAACGCTATTTAATATAATACAATATGATGATTTTTTTTGTGTTGTAATATACTCACTCATACTCTCTCAGAAAACACGATTTTCTTTAACATTTATTTTACATAGGAAGAGGAATCGTTTTGTAACTTTTCAAAAAGAAACATCTTTGAAAATGACGCCTACACAGCATCATGCATGTCAAACTAGCAACATCGTTGTGTCATTCCCATGCTAATTGGCTGATTTAGTTTTCTGGTCCATTCCTCTTATTGTAGAAGAAACAATATAAGGACAAACCGTTACTACTATTTCCTTTCTCAATCATGCAATTCCATGTGCCTTTGCATACAGTATCTGCCGAACATAGTTTGCACGCAATTCTTGAGATGTATCGGAACCAGTAGAAAATTACGCGAGTTGCCTGCGAAGAATGTGTGCAAATCGTCCAACTAATTACTCTTCCGGAAGGTTGGAAACCTTCAAAGACGCGTGTTTCTAATATTTTACTTAATCTTTGGCGAAGTTCCATTCGCATCTTGGCGAAATTAATTCATGTATCTTAAATCTCACGGTATAAAACTCAGTGTCTGAGGTACAAATATATATCATAGTGGAAGTTTAACACGAATGGCATTTAAGTATAGGAATTACAAAATGATGGGGATTTATCTAAACAGTTGTGTGTGGAATTAAAATAGTTTATCACAATATACATTAATGAAGCTGTCAAAAGTTTTTAGTTTCCAATTACCGAACTAAGTTGAGAAATATTCTTTTCTTTAGAATCTATTGATTCTGTGCTGTGTACTAGTTATCAGCTTTTATTGTTTAATTGCTAAAAATGCTCTTCAAAAATGTAAAGTTACTATGTGTGTTTTGTTACAGGATTAAGGAAATAAATTCAAATTCTAATAATTTTGCTGAAATTGGACACATTTTTAACTAAAAGTTTACATAAAAATTATTATACTAAAATTAATACTTCAAATATGAATTAGAATGGAAAGATGTTGAACTTACAAAAGGCCCTTATATTTATTACGACTTCCTCCCTTTTCATCATTTATTAAATAATAAATTTATTTAAACCATAATATAACTGTTAATAAATTTATATGATATTAGTACTTTAGTGCAGCACATATATATAAAATTTAAAGAATATAAGAATTTTAAACACTGTAATCAAATCTTCAACTTTTCGATTACCACCTGGAACTGTTATACATTCTAATAAATGTTTCATATCTGCAACTAAAAGTGTTTATTTTTTATGAGATCAGAAGATTATTACTACTCACTATTTAAAAATAACTATAATAAAATAAATATAAAATTGACTAAATAAATAAAACTAATATATAAAATTAACAAAATAAATAAAAAAATATATATAAAATTAACTAAATAAATAAAAACATGAATAAATATAAAATTAAATGATGAAATACAAAATAAACTAGTATATATAAAATTAACTATATTAGTAAAAAAACATAGATAACTAAATAATTAAACTAAATAACTAATAACTTACAATATAATATATGAAAAAACTATAATGACTATAAATACAATAACAATAATATCAAAATAAAACAATAACTATGAAGCTGGTTAATGTTTCTACTATACTAATTCAATATAAAATTAACTATGCAGAAATTTAACATAAATAAACAGTTATATGACTATTTATAAAGGTAGATAACTGAATAAATATTCTATTAAATAAATATATAATAATAAAATATATTGATAAATATCTATAACAAAACAAATAATTTGATAACAAACTAACTAAATAAATATAACCGTAAAATTAATAATCTTAAATATCTTCGGTAAAACTTTTAAGACACAGAAATTAAATGGAACTTTATTGAAAGCTCCGGGAGTGGTGCCATTGTGTGGAACGTATTACACATAATTTATAGATCGCACCGGAAAAGAAACTCAAAACTTTTGACAGCGATGAAGCTAACTTATGGTTCACAGAATTGATGGAAACATTCGCAGCATCCGATAATGATAGCTCACAATGCCCGCTTCAGCGTGGAGTGAAATATGAGACTACCAAGTAAGCTGGGCCCTTCATGGATTTTCAATAGCTGGGATTATTCTACAACCATAAGGTTATTGAAACAAGATGCTATGAGAAATATGTTCACTTCACTATAACAATCAATATTTTGAAATTGTCTGTGTAGAGAAAATATAAATAGTGTAGTACATATAATGAAAAATGAAGTATGTCATTCATTGAAATTCTACAGAATTATTTTTAATGGAGAGCCAAGCCCATAATTCTGAAAAACGTTGTTTGTGGCACATTCTTAAGCAGGTGTGTGCAAAAATTCATATCAGTAGAAAAAAATGTGTTTAACATGTTTATATATACTATTTATCATTCATTAGCCTACCTACTTATCGTCTGCAATATTCGTCATTTACTCAAAATATATTTTTTAAATTTCAGTCACCTTTAAAATGCTAAGTTTTGTAAAACAATTATTTCAAACTAAACCGTTAATAGTTTTTGAGTAACTGTTAATAGTTTTTGAGTAACTGTTTATAGTTTTTGAGTAACTTTTAATATTTTTTGAGTAACTGTTAATATTTTTTGAGTAACTGTTAATACGTTTTGGGTAACTGTTAGTAGTTTTTGAGTAACTGTTAATAGTTTTTGAGTAACTTTTAATATTTTTTGAGTAACTGTTAATATTTTTTGAGTAACTGTTAATACGTTTTGGGTAACTGTTAGTAGTTTTTGAGTAACTGTTAATAGTTTTTGACTAACTGTGAATAGTTTTTGAGTAACTGTTAATAGTTGTAGAGTAACTGTTAATAGTTTTTGATTAATTGTTAATAGTTTTTGTGTAACGGTTAATAGATTTTGAGTAACTGTGAATAGTTTTGGGTAACTGTTAATAGCTTTTGAGGAACTGTTAATAGTTTTTCAGTAACTGTTAATAGGTTTTGAGGAACTGGTAATAGTTTTTCAGTAACTGTTAATAGTTTTTGAGTAACTGTTAATAGTTTTTGAGTATTTGTTAATAGTTTTTGAGTAACTGTTAATAGTTTTTGTGTAAATGTTAATAGTTTTTTAGAGTGACTGTTAATAGTTTTTGGGTAAATGTTAATAATTTTTGAGTAAATGTTAATAGTTTTTGAGTAACTGTTAATAGTTTTTGAGTGACTGTTAATAGTTTTTGAGTAAATGTTAATAGTTTTTGAGTAACTTTTAATATTTTTTGAGTAACTGTTAATAGTTTTTGACTAACTGTTAATAGTTTTTGAGTAACTGTTAATAGTTTTTGATTAATTGTTAATAGCTTTTGTGTAACGTTTAATATTTTTTGAGTAACTGTTAATAGTTTTTGAGCAACTGTTAATATTTTTCCAGTAACTGTGAATAGTTTTGGGTAACTGTTAATAGGTTTTGAGGAACTGTTAATAGTTTTTGAGTAACTGTTAATAGGTTTTGAGTGACTGTTAATAGTTTTTGAGTAAATGTTAATAGTTTTTGAGTAAATGTTAATAGTTTTTTAGAGTGACTGTTAATAGTTTTTGAGTAACTGTTAATAATTTTTGAGTAATTGTTAATAGTTTTTGAGTAACTGTTAATAGTTTTTGAGTAACTGTGAATAGTTTTTGAGTAACTGTTAATAGGTTTTGAGGAACTGTGAATAGTTTTTCAGTAACTGTTAATAGTTTTTGAGTAACTGTTAATAGTTTTTCAGTAACTTTTAATAGTGTTTGAGTAACTGCTAATATTCTTTGAGTAAATGTTAATAGTTTTTCAGTAACTATTAATAGTGTTTGAGTAACTGCTAATATTCTTTGAGTAACTGTTAATAGTTTTTGAGTAAATGTTAATAGTTTTTTAGAGTGACTGTTAATAGTTTTTGAGTAACTGTTAATAGTTTTTGAGTGACTGTTAATAGTTTTTGAGTAAATGTTAATAGTTTTGAGTAAATATTAATAGTTTTTTAGAGTGACTGTTAATAGTTTACGAGAGTAACTGTTAATAGTTTTTGAATAACTGTTAAATTATTTTGAGTAACTAATAATAGTTTTTGTTTAATTGTCGAAAAAAAATTCAAACACAAATTTGCAGAACTATAATTGTACTTATGTAGTATATACCTTAATGGTATTCAATTAATATATATATATATATATATATTTAATATTAAATTTGAAGGAGGAGTAGTGTTTTTTATAAAGGCTATTTAGGCTTGCTTAAAAACTTTAAAATGCATAAATAATTTTTTTAAATATTATTTTTTTTTGTCTCAAATTATTGTTTAGAAAAACATGGTCTAATAATGCGAAAAAATTATATTTCTGAATTCATTATTAAAAAAAATTAGGTTTTTAGGCTGTGGGTCACCCTTAACATATATGACTTAAATAAATATTGATTTTTAAAGAAGTCATGTTATCTTTAATATTTTTTAATATTAAGAAAAGTTACGTTTATAATATATTTGTATAGATTGTAAAATTATAATTATATATAAATAAAAAGGAATATTTTTGATATATTTAATTAAATACGAAATTATATCTTAATATCACTTACAGATATATAAAATCATTTTTAAAACTGATTATTTATAATTTTAAAACTAACCCAAAATTGCATTCTTCGGTTTAAATGATACTTAGCATATTGTTTAACCAAAACATTACAAAAAAGTACAATAAAATTTAGAACACATATAATGTAAAACATATTTTAAATAAATTGTGTACTTTAATTACAATTTAATTTTAACGTAAATTAAATTCTAATGATGCTTTATAAATTACACTTTCATGAAGAAATATAAACTTTATTTACTTACATTAATTTAATTTAAGTGTTTATGAAGTGTTAATACATTGCTTCACTCAAAACGTTTAAATCTTGAATAATGGGTTAATATTACAATTTATAAAAAAAACACTAAATGCTTTTGTAAATTTCGCATCATTAAAATACCACCTTCAAAAAAGCAAACGGAAAAATGATATAAATTTTTTCTGGTAATAGTTCGTTAGGATAAAAAATAAATTACGTTATTTTACACATTTAAATATTGACATTAACAATTCACCTCTGCATAAAATTTAAATAAAGTAAGTTTTTTAAACTTATTAACATTTATAACTCAAATTTTTTCGACCTACCATAACTGACACACCTAAGCTGAGTAAAATAAAACATGTTTTCTTTTTCAAAAAGTTACAGAGCAGAAAAGCTGCCTCATATAATAAGAAAAACGACGTAAAAATTAAAAAAACGGTTGAAATATTCCAATCACGCAACCAACTAAACGTTTATGCAAATTGACGAAATTTAATAATTCTCGTCAATTTATTTTCGCAAACCTGCCATTATAGAAGACGGACATTGTAAATATTTGTATAAATTATACTTTTTTATGGTACAACCACATTATAAGGCGATTATTTTTGTGGTGATTAAAACAATGGAACTTAAACACAATTTAAAAATTCGAACCTATTGAGCGATCCCTGAGCACATTGGGATATTAATGATGTTTTAATTTATGTAACTTTAGTGAAGTATAAAAGAAGCATAACAAATTAAAGTTAAAGATTGTAGAAATTATCAATAATTTTCAATTTATTTAATTTCTATAAACTTTTAGTACTGTTGGCAATCGGAAGATATTAACTAATTTATATTTTTTTACTCCGTTTTTCTTACTATTATAGCAGACAAAAATTCCGCAGTAAAGCGTTTCGAAAACAAATATATTTTTTTCTACCTGGGATACACTTGCTAAAAGATGTCAAATCTGTATTATTCAAATATTTGTAGCAATTGTAAATTAATACAGATTAAAATAATAACTTAATTAAAAATATATTATGTTTACATATCAATTTAACAAGTTTTATTTATAAAGGTGCACTTTGGATAATTCCAAGTTTTTAAAATTAAAATATTAAAATTAAACTGTCCAAAGGAATGATTTAGTAATACAAAACAATGAAATTTAAATATTACAAATAAAAAGATTAATGATATATGTTGCATAAATACTTTACAAACTGTTTTAGAGTTAATGTTGCTCAAAAAAGGAATATTATTGTTAAACAAATATGCCTAATAATAATTTCTATTCACAAATGCCTAATAATAATTCAATTCATTAATTAAACAAGAGTTTATTCGTTAATTATGCACGTGTACTTGAACTAATTCTAATATTTTATAATACCTTTTTTAAATTAAAATATTTAGAACAAACTGTCAAAAAAAAATAAACTTGTAAAAGCAACAAAATATACGCAACAGTTTTTAATAATATACGAAATAAATATAATAATATTTCTTGTTTAAGAACTCAGTCAATATTGATTAATTTTGTATTTCGGAAAGTAATTTAATTTATTATTAACTAGCTGTTACCCCCGGTTTCACACGTGTTAAAAAACTCTTACTCCATTGGTTCGTTCCTCTCGTTTATTCATTCTCTTTTATGTTTATGAAGGCAAAATAACTGGAGTATTGTTTAGACATCTCCGGGTACTTCTCCGAATGTTAGCTTTACCGTTAGTTTTCCCGTTGAAGCATAATGCATAACTCTCAGAAAGAATTTTTTTGCCAAAACAATTTTTTATCGCTAACTTTAAATTGTTTAAAACAATAACTATATATTAATGAATTTTAAATTATTTCTTTGCTCTCAATTTTTTATGATTTTATAACAATGCAATTTTAAAATATTATAGATACTGATTTTTTAAATGGCCGTTAAAAATACCGTTATAAATAGTTTTAAACTTATAAACGAAAAACTAAATGGAAATTTTTAAATTCTGTACATCAGATGCGCAATTATATGTTGAATATCTGTAATATGAATATATTATTGAATATATTTATATGAATTGTAGTATTTAATAGCAGAATATAAATAATTTTTCGGATATTTCCAGGCACTGGAAGACAGTGTTTATCGTGCTACAGACCCACACATCCATACTCTTTATTTTAATTTTATAGATTCAATTAATTTCAATAATTCCATATAAACACATTTAATAATATATTTATTTTTATGTAAGGGAGATTTAAGCTTATATATTAATAAAGTAAACTTAAAGTAATTTATTCAACGTACGCTGTGTAAAAGCTACAACAATAAACAAAAAGCATAATAAACAATATAAAAAGTTAAGAGTCAAACAGAATTGTTGCTAAACATAATTAAATACGAAAAATAAAACTAAACAATTTACCTGTCATTTCCATAAGAATTAACATCACAACCCAGTATCCAAACCGGACTCTACACCGGGTCACGTAACACATTTCACCTCCGATCTTCCCCATTGAGTGTCCGGGAGCTCGCAACTCTTCGCAGTTGCCGGACTGCCCGACTGTCGAAAACTGAAACACGATGTCCGGGAGAAATGATCAGGGAGCACGTGGTTACTTTACTCACTCACCAGAGAGCGCGGAAGTTGCGAGGGGGGAGTGTTCGATTTTTCGCGCCGCTTTTATGATGACAGTCGGCGTTAATGTGGAAACCGATTTACACAGATAGATTCTCGTCTGCACATTATTTCTGTTGTTACGACCCCGGATCACGTGATACAGCGGTTAGTTTTAAGTATTCATTAGGGTAATTGAAACGGGTAGGGATTCATTGTTTTATTTTGAAATGTGAATGTGTATTGGTATTTTCAGTTGGAAAATGATTCAGTAATTATTGGTAATTTGCTTGAAATAGTAAGGTTGGGTAGTTGAAATAAAGTCACACTAGAACTAAACAATGAGCTTGGGCGGCGGTTAATTATCTAAGAAAGGAAAGTCCAGGGGACACTGATTCGAATTTTGAACCAAGGCGATTCGAATTTTGAACCAACCAGAATACGAGGACAACACCTTTGCTGGCAACTGACGATCCCAGCAAAAAAAAGTCAGCATGAAACCTTCATCAAAATTGTTAAAATTTAATGGTTTTTGAAGGTTTTATAAAGGATATTGAAACAAAAAACTGCAGTTTTTTTTGAAGTTTTTAATTTTCCTGCATAAAACCTTTAAAATATCTGCATTTTCCCTTTATAATAAAAAATTGAAGGTTTTTTGCAGGTTTTATGAAGGACATTGAAACAAATACCTTTAATTTTATAGATCTTCAAAAAAAACTGCTGTTTTACTGCATAAAACCTTCAATTTCGAAAGTTTGATGACGGTTTTATGCTGACTTTTTTTGCTGGGATACCACGACAGATTTAGCGTACGCTAGTCCTGTATACATATAAAATGTTTTATGTGGACATCAAGGAACGAAAATGGCAACCATCCGATAACAAGCACGCTTTACTCAAAGTTGAGTTTCAAACCACAAAACTCTGGTTACGAGTTCGTTAGTCTAACTACTCAACCACCCACTGGCTGGGATAACAAAATTAAAATAAAAACATTTAATAAGTTTTAACACTTAGTCCACCACTTAAATGTATAAAACGTAATTATAAAAGTGGGTTCACTATATGAACATAATGTACATATCAATAATTAACTGTCAAAACTTTTGAACTTGATGTAATTCAGAATAAGATGCATTCCATTTGTGCAATGCAATATAACGTGTAAAATTGCAATAAAAGATTCAAATTATACACCTGCGTTTTTATAATTAAAATTTGTCAGGTATTTTTAGTTGCTATACAAGTATATATTTTTATAATTTGTGAAAGTTTGGTATACTTTGCTGTGCTTCCTCAAGTAAAATTACGGTTTTTAACAGCAAGCATTCTATTTGAATAGTAACTTATACTACAACAAGAGTTATCTTTTATTTTACGGGCTGTGAATAAAAATAATATTAATCGTATTATTCAATATCGTTAATACCCATATAATGTTGTCATCAAACCATTCCCAGCAAAAAAAGTCAGCATAAAACCTTAATCAAAATTTTGAAATTGAATGTTTTATGCAGGAAAACTGCAGTTTTTTTAAAGATCTATAAAAGGAAAGGTTTTTGTTTTAATGTCTTTCATAAAAACTGCCAAAAACCTTCATTAAAACCTGTAAATAAACTTAAATTTTTAATCATGAAGGAAAAATGCAGATATTTTAAAAGTTTTATGCAGGTAAATAAAAACTTTAAAAAAAATGCAGTTTTTTGTTTCAATATCCTTTATAACACCTTCAAAAAACATTCAATTTGACAAATTTGATGAAGGTTTCATGCTGACTTTTTTTGCTGGGTTATGATCAAAATGACTATAAAATTACTAATTCACTAATAAATTTAAATGTCAAAATATAAAACTAGTACGACCTTATTAAAATTATAATAAGACTAAGCTATATTGCAATAGAAAAGATAAATAGCAAATTACAAATTATAATAATTTAAAATTTAATTAAAAAACAATTTAACAAAGCGTTTCCAAACCCAATTCCAAATGTTAAAAACTTAAATCTACTCAGTTTTTAACATTTTATATAAAGACATATTTGAAAAGTTGTGACATATTGCGTCCCAAGAAATTAATGGACAAATAATTTAAACTAATTTATATTTCAATTCCTAATTAATTTATAAATTAGTTCAATTATTTCGTTAAATTATTTGATTATTAAATTAATTAACTTCATAATTAAAGAACACATATAAACTTCAACCTCTTATTTATAAAAACATGGAAATTGGCTTTAATAGTTTTGCATGAAGTTATATTATCATTTCTTAAAGCAAAAGCATGAAATACATGTTTTTAAAATACTCAACGTATATTAATAAAATTTAATTTCCAGTTTTACTGAATTTAAGGAATACTCGTGCAGATAACTAATAACTCATATATATTTGAAAAATATCTAAGATTAAGCATAAATAGATTATAATATGAATTGGTTTGAGAAACAGTGACTCATCATTTAAGTTATAAATTGCGTATCAAAGAAGACCATGAATGATATATTGAGATATATAGTTTAACAATTTATTTTAAAATTTTACTTCAACTTTAAAAATAAGTATGTTGAAAAATATGTTTTACAAAATATTATGAAAAATATGCATAGACCAAAATGTTATAAATATTTTTATAAGTACAGCTTCCTTTCCAATATTTTAGTATACATTTAAAAATAATGGATATAACGACAGTTATACAAAACTTTGTAAGTTAAAGTTCCTGCAAAATATTACGAAAAATATGTATACACCGGATTAAATGTTTATATAGATACAGCTTTCTTTCCAATATTTTAGTATACTATTAAAAGTAATGTATACATTGATAGTTAAACAAAACATAGATAGTTAAGTTCCTTTGTATGTATACACCGCAGTTTTCTAAATATGTCTGCAGATACATCTTCCTTTCCAATATTTTAGTATGTATTTAAAAGTAATGGACACACCGGTAGTTGTTCCATTCAAATAAAAAAACGGCACCAAATAAAAACAAGGTTGTTTACTTCAAGTATATAATTACATTATGATAAAAAATTTCCTTTCTCTTGGATGAAAATAAGAAAAAAAAATGTAAGTGTTGAATATACTAGTATAAATTATATTTTAAAATTACTTTCATGCAAATCATAAAAAAATAATATATTGTATAAATCTTATTCCTGCAAAACTTAATTCAAAATATTTTTTTGTTGTTTATAAAAAATATAGATACTTCAAAGTATAGGTCGTTTCTCTTAGATTTAAAATAATTTGCATAAAGTACAAACTTTCTTTACCAACGGTGAAATTAAGTTAAAATTTGTATATAATCAAAATTACGTTTTATAAAAAATGTCATAATATTTATTAAAAAATTCTTCAACGCATGTAAATCCATGTTATATGCGACATTCAATATAAATTACATTTATTTTTAAAAACATTTACAAATGTTTAACAATACACTAGGAATTTTTCCCCTAAGTATAAAACTTATTAAAGTAATAGATTAGCTTGACTTTAAATGGATAAAATTGCCTAAGTTATGGATTTCACAAGGATATTCTCAACAATTCGTTCGAAGGATAAAAAAAATATATACAAGTCATATTACATTTAATGTATATTTACTTATTATTTCAAAGGTCTCGTAATATTTATTTAATGGCAAGCTGCGTGTCATCTTTTATAGCTTAACAGTAACTTATTCTTAAACACTAAGGCCGTATTGTATTTTTGCTTTAGCGGACATCGATGAAGTAATTCAAAACCAATTACTACATTGTTTACTTTTATTTTAGCAAAATGAAAATTAAGCGTGTAAAGGGAAAGAAAATCAGTCACAAATCTATTTTTGTTTATAATAATTGAAGTTAGAATTCATATTTTAAAATATATTTGCTAATTTTAAAATAATAGTAAATATATTTTAAATATTTTAACATGTAAAAAAGTAAATATAATGTTAAAACATGCTAACGTAGATATGGAAATGTAAATGTAAAATGCTTTACAGGAAACTCTAAGAGTTACGTATGGGTGCGCAGTTTGAAAGAAATCGGTATTTGTATGAAGGTAGTTATTTTGTTAAGTTTCAACGGAAAATTTAAAAAGTTATTGGTAAACTGTTAACAAAAGATATAATAAATTTAGACGTTTTTAAAGTTCATTTAGCTTTTAAATTGTGGTATGTATTAATTTCTAACGTTATATACAATAATAAAATTATAGACAAACTATCACTTATTTTATCGATTTATTTTAATTTAGTGTTTCGCGTTGTACTATACAAATCGTGCCTTATGGATATATAACATATATTATGTAAATTGCTTTTTTATAAATATTTAACACTTGCTTTTTATTCTACCAAAATGCAAGTATATCATTTGAATATTTTTCTATAAAATTACTTGTTAGA
The DNA here is from genome assembly GCA_963932185.1 of Troglohyphantes excavatus. NCBI lineage: Eukaryota > Metazoa > Arthropoda > Arachnida > Araneae > Linyphiidae > Troglohyphantes > Troglohyphantes excavatus. The sequence goes on along the minus strand of OZ010674.1, from coordinate 51,357,426 downwards.
AAAAAATGAATCAAACGATTTATTCAAATTTTATTCGGGGAGCATTATTAGAATAAATTCAGGATAATAAACTAACTAAATAAGAAATTAGTAAATACTCTTATTGATTTTTTTATATAGAGATGTGTGTTTAGCAATATAGAAATTTAATTAATTGTACATAATAATTAACTTTATGGGCAATTAATAAAGAGTAAAATTGTAAAGTTGTTTTTTCTCATTAATATATTTTATTTTAAATTTCCAATGCAGGTTTAATATATATATTTTAAGATTTATATTATTTTTATAGGTGTATCATTCAAGAAACGCCATTACTTTTTAGATTTGAAAAACATTTCAACATCGAATAATTTAATGACTTTAATGTTTATGTGCATTCCTAGACAAACCAGAAATCCAAGAACGACTATAATCGTCAGCTCCATCAGTGGGTTAATATTAATTGATTATTTGATTTTTTTATATATACATTTATATAAGTAGTATAAAAAAGTAATTATTTATAAAATATAATAATATATATTATTTACTCAAAATTAACGTTTAATTTCTGCATATGGCTGATTGTCTCAAAAATAAGAATAAAATAAAATTACTGCTATAATATTCAATAATATTAATTCTTAACCCTCTGACGGATACAAACGTGAATATCCGTCCTCGGTACACCCGTCCGAGAAGGATAAGGACGTGAATATCCATCTCTTATTTTACCTTCCCAGAAGGATGCAAGCGGTTATTTCCAATTCCGATTTCTTTCTCCAAACGGATAGGGCCGTTTTAAACCGGCCTCTGCTTTTCCCCCTTCAAGATGTACGCGCCTTCGCGCCTCATTGAACCCAGATGGGGGTAACATAATGAATGGGTCATTGTGAGAAACCCGAGGGGAGGAGTGCACCTGTCCTGTTTTTAAGTGGGTTGTGTTGTCGTTTGGAAAAAGTAAATAGTTAGATTTTGAAACACAAAATTTAGTAAAAGTTAACCTTGAACTATTTGAATTTCAGGTAATTTTTTTCACGTTTAATTTTAAAAAAATTAGCTGCTCACTTTGAATAAAACTAGGTGTAATTGCTTTAGTCATTAATAAGTATATACTTTTAATAAATAAGAAATAATATTAATATTAAAAAAAACATTACTATTGAATCTTCGATCGATCTGTCAGCACATATGGTTTTTTGGTTTTTGTTAATTAACGTAGCACTAGAGCTGCACAGTGGGCTATTGGCGACTTCAGCACATATGAGTTTTGTCCTTGTTTTACATGTATAATGAATACAAATCCAATTAAAATAAAATTTCTAAATAAAAAAAACTCTAACTGATAGCATGAGCAGAAACCGAAATATGTCATATTCTTTAATTTTATTAAACTTTAATTTCTAAATGTTATGAAGAGGTGCACACATATTTCAATTTTAATTATAGAAACTATTTGTTTTAATCAAAGATATTTATAATTTTTGCGAAGCTATTTATATGTATTCAAAGAACTGTAGGTTAATTAATCTACTTTATAATAAGAAAAAACATTGAAGAAGTTTGGCCATTATTTTTCAAGATATTAAAAATATATGTATGGAAACAAGGACAGATTTGGGATTTGAAAGGAAGATCACATGTTCAAAATATAACAACTTAGTTATGAAAATTAATATTCCAATTCAAATGTATTTCTAATGGCAATTTAAATAATTTTACAGGAATATTTAAGTATTATCAATAATTTAAACTAATTATTAATTATTTAAAAAATAATTTATTAATATTAATTAAAACTTGAAGCTTCTTTTAAATGTAAAAAGTTGCTTAGTTTTCACACATATGGCTTCGAATGATGAAATAAACGGTTTTTTATAACTTTCGCTTTTGTACAACGGTCAATGTTCAAAGTTTCACATTGCTTACAACTAAATATATTAAAGTATGTCTACATATAATGCAAATTCTCCATTCTTCTACGATAGAGATAACTATAAGAAAGTCAGCGCTTGAAGGAAAAAAGAAACATTGACTTGTTAAAAACACTAAAATATTAATGAACAAAGAGCAGCTTTTGAATCATGAAAGTTTTATTTTTTTAGTTAGTAGACTTTTTGAAGTGAAATGTCTTTCAGTTCGGTTAGTAGGGGTGAGGGGATGCTTGGTAAAACCGTGTGAAACGGAAATATGTAGTGCGTATTTGTAGTATGATTTTTTAAAAATTAAAAAAAAACATTCCTTTTAATTATTTTATTTGAAATAACACAAATGATATATCAAATTCTGCCTATTTATTAAATTGCAAAAAACAACATGTATGTGACATAAAAACTAGTCGAATAAATTTCCATGAAATTTCGTGTAAGCCTGTCAGATCGATTGAGCCTAAGAGCGGTTCGAGAATAGAATTATTATTTTTAGAAATTAAATAATATACGTTTTTTAAGGTACTTTTAAGTTTCCAAATATATAACAGACCGTTTAAGTTGTTTTAATGTAACGAGCCTCCATCTTTATTGTTGAATCTGTGGAGTAAAATAAATATCTTAGCACCTGTTTTTCTTGTACATTTCTAAACAATGTTGCCCTTAGATGGGGTTGAGCCAGAAGCTAAAAAGCCTTTTCATCAGTGCCCGCACCATTTCTCTTTGTTCGATTTGTGCTGTGTTTGAAAACTACACTACCTTGAAAGAACTACAATACCTTTTGTCCATATAGTGTGCGAAACTAGGAGGGAGCAAAGCGATTTAACTATCTCGGTCAAGAAGGCTTTTTTTATTCTACTCATTCTCTTGTAAACAAACTCTATCGGATAGTGTCAAACTGTCACCATATACATGTGTAAATATTCAGCGAATGGGAACACCCACTCGACAGTTTTCTTTGCAAGCTAAAAATAAATTACAGTGAATATATAAAAAAGTTTAAACTATATTGTTTTACTTACTTATATATGTTTAGACTTTTAAAAATATTGTAATTAGTAACACGCAGTCTACATTCAGAAGAAAGTTAAGACCAATCAAACATAATTATTTTTTATCTTTTTTCCGTTTATAATTTTTAGGCAACGTGAAAGATAAAGAACGTTTTATATTTAAATCAGCAACTTATTTTTTTTTTCACTTTTATGATTTCTCCTACATTCTATTATTAGATTTCCAAAGGCAGAAAATATTTTGTGATAATTTAAGAATATACGTCGCACATAAAAATTTAACTGCATGGTGTATATTTTGATTTCCGTGCGAATTTGTTTTGTTTACTGGCATAATTATTCTAGAATAACTGTACGAGTATAATAATTTTTGTAACGTTGTTATTTGTATTTAAGATTATTTCACGTTATGTGGAATAGTAAAGGAGGATTATCATGTGTACATTTTCGGACTTTGTATTATTATTTTAGGAAAATATTGTATTTTAAAACTGAAATGGATCCGATATCCATTTATTTTTCATTTTAAATAACTTACTTAGATATTCAAGAGTTTCAAAATGGCTTTAAATCAAACATTTTAATAAAACTGATTTGTTGTAAGTCTTTCAAAGACGTTTCTTATGTAATTATTTTGGTAAAATTTGCCTTTTACTTCAAGACATCTAAAATATTGATTGCTAAAGGGTATTTGTATAAGTTATGTGTAGGCTTACTCTTATTGCAATTTTGGGCATACTTTTTTTGCGTAAGGAATATTCTAATTTATTTGAAATAAATATATTATGTTAAATTTTAAACCTTAGTGAGACCTTTTTAAGGTGAAATTCCATACTAGTATATAAAATTATCTCTGAAAGAATAGAAAATGAATTATATTTTTTCTCTCATTTGTCGTTATTTTATATTTTGCTGTGTGTAGAACATATACTTTTGACAGAGTGGTATATAACAATTAAAAATATTTCTATCTATACAAAAATATACCAATTGCGATTGTTTTCATGTAAAGAGTATTGTTGTCGCGTAGAAATGCGATTGAAAATGAAAAAAAAACCATATTTAATGTTAAAAAATATTAAACTGTTAAAATATAGACTTCATGCCAGTTTTAGGGTCAAATACTTCTAGGTAATGCTGATTTTATGCTATTTACTTAAAATCTGTATCGGTAGTATTCATTATTTCCAATGAATATATTTTGTAATTTCGTTTAAAAGAGATTAACCGCTTTAATATTTTAGCTTTAGCGCTTGAAGAATAATTAAAACCTAAAAGTATTGATTAAGGAAGTGCAGTTTTGAAGCAAAATGAAGGTTGTCATATGAGGTCTTTATCGTCCGATGATTTGTTGGAAAAAAATCGCACTAGAGCTAAACAATGAGCTTTCGGTGACGGTTGTCTGACCTTAAATTATTGCGAAAATGGAGTAAAATATTACATTTTGAGGTTTTTATTTTTTACAACTCATTTTCAATTCAAAACTGTATAAAACAGTTGGTTCCAACCTTTAGATGGCTACGGATTTTAGCAAGTCCTGGGCCAACACCTTGTAATATTATTTAAAAAAATAGTACTTGTATACTAATTATAATTTATATACATAATATATCTCGCTTAATAAATATTTATTTTATAAATAAATTTAGTAATGAAAAACATTACAGTTTTTAACATATGTTTTATAAAGGTAACATTTCAACATTTAAATAATCAATGAGATTTTTAAACGCACCTCTAGTTCAACAATTTATCTATTTAAGTAAATTTATAATATACCTGTATTTTTAATAGTGTTTAATAATAATTTAAAGTAACTCATTCAGAACTGAAAATTGCAGGATTCCATTTTAAAAAGTATTCTTAATTCATCAAATATATCAACAATAGACTGACAATAAACTATTGGGGGGAAAAATACCATCTCCAACAAAAATTGCAAATCGTGTTCATTTCTGTTTAATTATAAATACTCAAACAAGCACTTAGGAGTGCGGGTAAAAGTTTACTTCTATTATAGCACATAAGTTTTAATTTTCAATTTAGTTGCTTTTAGTTTTAATAGGAAAACATCTCCGACGCCTTATCCTTTTTTAAAAATGGTCAAATGAAAACATCCGTGTTCTTGAAAAATGTCTCCACGGACTACTTAGAATTTCGCGGACCACCAGTAATATACGGACTATGGGTTGGGAATTACTAGTATAAATAAATTAAATTATGAAGTGTTTTTCAACAGATTTCGATTGAAATCTTCCAAGCAAAGTTTTTCAAACAATTAATTTAAACGCTTATTCGCGTCGCTTGAATATTATTTATTTTAACTTTCTATGTATTTCCAATTCATATTAACTGTGTATAATAGCAAAAAATAAAAAATTTCTAATAAAAAGCAATCGAGTGAAATTTTTAATAATAATGACGAGAAAGTGACAGAAATATGAGTTATATTAATGAGAAATAATTATTTATTTGTAAAAAGTTTTTAGGAAAATAAAAAGATAAATTAGCCGTTTGCCGTGACATATAAAAATTAAAAATTAACTGTGTTTGAAAAACCATACGCGTGTTCATAAAAAGTTATATAAAACTCAAATACTTTTTTTAACGCAATTTTGTAATTCGTACTGTTTCTTTTGATTAGCAAAATATCTTTACTCAGCTTATTTATATGGAGTTAAATTTGGCTCAAAATTAAATGTTCCCTGAAACCGAACAAAAAAAGTCAGATAAAACCTTTGTCAAAACCTTTATATTGTTCAAATTACTTGAAGAATTTCAATGCTGCATTTTTCTGCATTAAACGTTTATGAAAAATGTATATTGTTCAAGTACCTTTATGAAATCTTCATCTTTATAATTTTTATGAAGATTTTATGATTATTTATTTATGCTTTTGCTGGGAACTAGCAAAACAAGTTTTAGTTAATTACTATAGAGTTTTTTTTACAAATATATACAATACGTTTTACTGTGATATGATTATAAACGGAGAATGCAAATGGGTTCTAAAAAAGTTCCACTTGAAGTGCATGCAAAGGCATTGCCTTCCTTTTTAGATCATTTAACAGTGTCAACACAGTACCATACATAAGGTCACTTAGTGTCAACGAGAATTCGCACGTGGCAGAAAAGGGCGTATACGAGGACAATGATTGAATATCCACTGCCTTTCACTCAGCTGTCAGCGCATCGGTACACGACCGTAGGGGCATTCGCGGTATCTTAGATAAAAGCGTTCGCCTCCCTTACGGACAGACCACCTGTAAATTACTTTGGGGGGATGAAAAATCCCGCGACGTTTTCTAAGAACCTAGTCGAAAACATGCCAGCACTCTCGCAATGAAATGTGTTGAAAGATTAAGGCACTTTAGAGAGAGTTGGATGAAAATTAGCTATCCGTCAGTTGGTTAAAACAAAACAATTTCATTAGGCAAAATCTCAAAAAAAGAATTTTACCTTCCATACAGACAATACGGAATGTTTAGTTAACACGCACCCCGGCTTAGCCTCCGAAATCTATTGTTGTACGGCATTATCATTCTTCTCATTCCGCTGCGAGGAAACTTATTTGAATCCAATGTAATTAATTTAAACTTCATGTGTATGGCCGGAAAAACTGAAAATCCAAGGACGGCTTTATTCGTTCAATTCCGTCAGAGGGCTAATATTAAATACTTCATTTTTATGTATATACATATATATAGGTAGTATGTACATTTAAAAATTATATATAATAATTCATATTTATTACTCAAAATTAACATTTTATTTCGGCATACTTTGGTTTGGTATACTTTTAGGTATACTTTGGTATACTTTTGGTATACTTTTTGGTATACTTTCGGCATACTTTTAGTTTGGTATACTTTTCTGGGCTTCCTCAAGTAAAATTACGGTTTTTAACAGCAAGCATTCTATTTGAATAGTAACTTATACTACAACAAGAGTTATCTTTTATTTTCTGGGCTGTGAATAAAAAAATATTAATCGTATTATTCAATATCGTTAATTCCCATATAATGTTGTCATCAAACCATTATGATCAAAATGACTATAAAATTACTAATTAACTAATAAATCTATATGTCAAAATATAAAACTAGTACTACCTTATGAATATTATAATAAGACTAAACTATATTGAAATAGAAAAGATAAATAGTAAATTACAATATATAATAATTTAAAATTTAATTAAAACACAATTTATGGTTATCGATTATATGGTTGATTATCTTAAAAAAAAGTATATAATCAAATTACTAATAAAATATTCAATACTATTAATACTTAAAACAAAAGTCAATTCCATTAAACAAAATCTCCAACATTTTATTTTTACCTACCATAGACACAAAACGGATTGTTTAGTTAACACGCACCCCGACTTAGACTCCAAAATCTCTTTTCCAGATTGAATTTTGTTTTACGGCATTATCATGCTTCTCGTTCCACTGCAAAGAAACTTATTTGAATTCAATGTAATTAATTTAAAGATCATGTGTATGGCCAGAAAACTGAAAATCCAAGGATGACTATATTCGTTCAACTCCGTCAGAGGACTAATATTAAATACTTAATGTTTTATATATCCGTGGTATATACAGTTAATTAATTATACATAATAATTAATATTTATTACTCAAAAGTAACATTTAATTTCGTCATATAAGTATATAATCAAATTACTGATAAAATATTCAATACTATTAATACTTAAAACAAAAGTCAATTCCATTAAACAAAATCTCCAACTTTTTTTTACCTACCATACACGCAAAACGGATTGTTTAGTTAACACGCACCCCGACTTAGACTCCAAAATCTCTTTTCCAGATTAAATTTTGTTTTACGGCATTATCATGCTTCACATTCCACTGCGAGGAAACTTACTGCTTATCATTTTGGACACATTCCCCCTTTTCCCCTCTATCTCAACCTACCATCGTATATCCCCAAGAGATTCCCTTATATTTAAAGCAAAGTAGCTTTTTGATGTTCCACAGAACGGGAAGAAAATTACATTTAGGGAATATTTTTCCATCGCGGAACCCCAACAGAAGCAAACAGTGTTTGGAACTAACGTATTTACTTTGGGCCCCGCGAAACAAGGAAAATGTATCCACTTAGCAGGAAAAATAAGTAATGCAATTATTGTTGCTTAGCATGAGCAAGTGTGCCGCTGTTGTTTGCATGAAGATAAGAACATCATAGGATGGAAGCAGTTTTGATATTCTGAACGCGAACAATGTTGCTGGTTGGTATCAGATTGAAGCTGCCTTGGAAATTTAAAAACTCATAAATTCAGTTTGGATTTTAAAAGAATTAGGGAATTATGCTAATGGTTATGTGATTAGTGAAATCAAATTAGTTATTGCAATATTTATCATTATTATTAGGGAAAAATAAAATTAAAATTTATATGATTGAATTATATGAATGAATAAAAATGTGAATACATATAATGAAATAATATTAACTTCTACTAGTCTGACTTTTAATAACATTTTAATAGCTGAAATATGTTAATTAATTTATACTAAAATTTTAAAAAAAATTACCATTACTTATAATGGAATTTTTTTAAGTATTAGAATTTAACAAACACTATTCCGTTTCCATAAATAATTAAAACATAATCTGGCTTATTGTATCTTATTTTATTGTGAATAATTTCGAACTCGATTACAAAAGATGTAACAAAAAAAGACCATGTTCATAAATGAACAGTGGATAAGAATTCATTAATTCGATTTCAAGAACTTTCAAATTTCATTATTTTATAAAATAATATATCAATACATTGTGTAATACATTATTAGTAATGCATATAGTTAAAATGTCATTTTTTTCTCACTAGTCAATTAAGAACCTCAGTTAGGCAAGAAACTCAATCAGTAACTGAATAAATAAACTAAAGATATTTTATATAGGGTATTTTATAATGCTTTAAGTTATTAAGTTTTTTAATTTATTGTATTTAAAGAACAATTTTAACCGATTAACAAACTGTTAAATTCATATATTTGATCTACCAGGGTTGATTTCGAAAACAAATAGGTTAACCACCAAGACAAAAGTTGTAGCTAAAGGTAAACAGGTTTGACGGTGTTGACGATTTTGACGATGTTTAAACGGTGCTAACCCACAATAAAAAAAAGACAAATGTTTGGAAACCGAAAATGATTTAAAACTTAGATTTTCAAGATCAGTAGGTCTGCTGTATCTTAATTATAATTAAACAAAATTAATAATTTGTTCTTCTAACCTGGGTTTTTAACGGTCAGACTTTTTATTTGTGGTATCTGAAATTTCAAGTTTTGTTAACCAAATCATCAGACCCATACTGGCGGCCGGCAATTACAGAAAAGGGTCGAATTACGAAAACAGAATCGCCAACAAAATCTAATAACTGATTTCTTAACGGGTCTTACTTCTGATTGGTGTATTGAACTGCCCTAAAAATAATTTTAAAAAAATGAAAACCCGAAATATGTTACATTTACAAGGGAAGTAAAGATGCCCGAATTTGACCTTTTAATCGATACATATGATGTATCTTTCTTAATAACAGATTAAACACAATAACGTTTTTTAATACATGAGGGTCAAAAAATTAATTTCCGACTAAAAATAGAAATTTGGTTATTCAAATCATTAAAACTAATTGAACGTTTAACAAAGTGGTTATACTTTTGGAAAATCAGTTATGTTAAACTGCAGGATAGTGTCTGCAGTTTAACGTAAATGAAAACGCACACATCTATCGACATCAATTGAACCCATTACAGGCTGTCAGAAAGTTGTTGACCTTTTTCTGTGGATCTCCACATTTAATAGGTTCCAAAACAGTTAAACAACCATTTTTGTTGCATAGGTAATATGTACTGCAATGTACAGATGTTTGCGAAACTAAAATTAATTTTCGTACTCGATAAAAATGTAAGTAAAGTTTAGCTTATGCATGCATTTTAGTGGAATATTTTTTTAAAGTAATGCTATGCAATTTCTGTTGTACTTTACAAGTTTAATTCCCCCACAGAAAATTTAATAAAACGAGAAGTGAATCGTACAATGATATATATATATATATATATATATATATATATATATATATATATATATATATATATATATATATATATATAGCACCTTTGTCAGCACGTCCCTCAAAGTTGTTTTATATATATATATATATATATATATATATATATATATATATATATATATATATATATATATATATATATATATATATATATATATATATATATATATATATATATATATATATATATATATAAAACAACTTTGAGGGACGTGCTGACAAAGGCACTTTTATTTAATGTATAACATTTGATCAACACAGATCATGAAACTGTCATCAAACATTTTTAACACTAAACCTACCGACATTTCATATATACGAGAAATATATAAATAGTATAGTATAGTATAGTATATATAAATTTAATAAAACGAGAAGTGAAGCGTACAATGATATATATATATATATACCGCGTGTGGTAGGATTAGTGTTAATGCGGTCGATATAATTCAATCTCACAATGATAAAAAATTTTAAACTATTTTATTCTCTATTCGAATTTTATCAAGTTGAATTTAAAAATTAAAATAAACACCAACTCATAAACTCTAATCATACTCGACTCAGGAAAATTAATCACTTATTTCCAGGAAACGACCTTAACTTACGAAATTTCGTAAATTTCAATAGCAGGAAACAACCACCCCGCCTGCATATCCCGATTTCTAAGGGAAACCCGATGAATTAAAAGCAAGCAGGTTATCGCCATGGCAACGTTTAATACTCGAGGCACAATAATTAAACGTGAAAATGAGAATTTTTAATAAACTTTTGTACTGAATGACTAAAACTTCGCCCGTGAACATGCATTTACCGTGATCAGGATCCGTCTTTACTATTCAATGTTATTTATCGTAGGAAGTGTTTTCAATTTTATCTTTAATTAAATACTCAGGACGCCCAACTGCGAATAGTAGTTTAGTAACTTTACAAATTTCCGCTTAAGGAAGACATTCAGCTCGCTTGCAGATGGAAATATTCTGCTATGGCTTCTATTTGCAATTAAAGCGGGGGGGTTAGTTGAAGCTTCAAATAACCCTGTGCGCGACTCGATGCTAGACTTTTGGGACGCGTTGCTTAATTAATAGTAATGATGTTTGGGTATTAAACAATGCATAACAGTAAAGGGGACTTAGGGTATTAAAAAGTATTTAGATTTAAGCTCAATTTATTGAGTTGGATAATGTGATTTGATTTAATAATTTAATATGTGTACATTAAAATTCACATTATTAGTACACAATTTTTTTTTCAAAATTATTAGTACACAATTTACTTTTCAAAATTATTAGTACACAATTTATTTTTCAAAATTATTAGTACACAATTTACTTTTAAAAATTATTATTACACAATTTATTTTTCAAAATTATTAGTACACAATTTATTTTTTTTAATTATTCCCAATTAATATGATGAAATATATAGGCAATAAAATAGATTGGGATAATAATTGTTGATTAATGATAGATTGGGATAATAATTGTTGATTATTGATAGATTGGGATAAATATACATTTTTATGAATATTGAATAATATAAATATATTTTATTCTTTAGCGTTTAAAAAATCACACGCAGAATATAAAAACCGTATTGACATGCACGAAAATTTGTGAATAATGTCAAATAATGTTAATTTATTTATAATAGTTTGACATTTTCGTAGAAACAAGAACCGAATTTTAATATAATTCTGCCATTGTATGCATGTTGTGTCTAACATCAGAAAATCATTAAAGTTTTTACATTACATTTAAACCTTTTGGAAAACTATGTCAATAATGTTTGCCTTCAATTTACTAAGTCATCTAACGTGAATAAGTCTATAAAAACGATATGGAGTACCTCTCCGACAGGTGTCGTATACTAAAAAACGACACCTGTCAAATCCTTTTAACTCCACTTAAAACCTTCTTACAGTGATAAATGACATACCATCGTATAGACAGAAAAGTGAGGCGTTTCGAACAGATTGCTTGTTAACCCATTCTACTCTTTTGAAAAAAAAAAATTGGGGTGAGGGATTGAATTGTCACCTTAAACTGCAGTATATGCTTCCGCATTCATAACTCTACGTGGAACAATCATATGATAATAACTTACATACAAGCGAGTTGAGGGATGTTGGGCACGCCGTCCAGGCTATCTGTTAACCCATTCCAAAGTTTGATATTTATACCGCGCTGCGTGGGGCCAAAAACCATTCGCGAACCTAACCTTACGTTACAGTATGGCATGTAAATATCAGAATTTTTAAACTTTTAAATTAACTCTTTATTATTACTGTTGTTTATATTTTGCAAACTTTAATTTAACTATCTTTGTAATTGTTTTATTTAATTATTTTTATTAACAATTTGATTTAAACTTCATAACAATAGTCATATCGATTTCAAACGATATTCTTATGTAATCGCGATGAAAACGTATACTAATTAATAACAATATCGGTAAAAACATCTTGCTATGTACGCTGAAAAGATGCGACATATGCAAGTATTTCTTAAAATAAATAATGTTTTGACACTATGTTGAATTTATTAAACTAAAATAGCTTAATTTCTTAACAATTCTATAACATTTCGAAAATACAAGACATGTTATGTATTAGTATTTTATTACAAAATAGAAAAATTCCAAGCCTAATTCTAAAAGTTCTTAAAATCAATACAATTAAAAAAATTCTAAATTATATAAAAATAACAATTTTGCTGTAAACTTTCATATATATAAACTTTTATATAAAATAATAAAAAAAACATCTTTGAGAAAAATGTTCGTCTCAAGATTAAAAAACAATAAGATTGGTCTTTTTCTTACATATTTTAAATTACATTACATTACATTTTTACATTACATTTTTACACTCATAACACATATATAAAATAAAAATAATTAAAATGTAAGTTTTTGTGAAATGTTGCTGGAATGCTTACTTAAATAAAACAAAGAAAGGATATTTTAAAGGACGCTTATACTTTTCGGGTATCTTTTTTGAAAAAAAAAATATTACTACTTTTAAAAACTATTTTATTTTTAATTATATATAATAATATTTCATTTCAGTTCTTTCTCATATTTTTTTTTTAAATCCGTAATAATTTATAAGCAATATTTGCAACTAGTCATGTTATTTGTTTAATATAATTACCATACTACAGTATTTATTGCTATTTACTGAAAACTATTAATATATTAAAACCAATACCAAAATGACGGAATCGGCTTTCTTAGTTTAATCATTTTCAGTAAAATATTGTTTTTTTCAAAATGAATTTATACCGAGTTCAAATTCGCTATGGCATTTGTGGAGGATGTTAGAAATAAGCAGCAAGATTTGTGGCCACAACAAAATAATGAAATAAAAAAGGTCATAGTAACATTAAAGTATAGATTTTAATGATTAAAACATTCCTGAAAATTGCAATATATTATTTTTTTCTGTTTTCGGTTTTACAAATATATGATTTTTTTAAAAGGTATTTTTAAAAGGTTTGTAAAATCGATTAAATTAAAAAATATATTCTTTTCTATTGAAATAATTCTCAAAAACTTATTCGAAGATGCCATTCGGTAATAAAATGCTCTAATGATTAGTGTAAAACTGCAACATTGTATGCCAACCCTCAAATACACAAAAATAAGTTAAAAATATACAGTATAAGAAATATCCATAAAAAAGTATTATTATATCAATTTATCAACACAAAAAATACCACTTATGACAAACAAGACTTGGAATTTCTTTTCATTATTCATCATTAATAACTTCATATAAATGTTTCTAATTACTGAACTAATTTATCAACACTAATTCCGTCCCTAATTGCGAATTCACTGAGACGTATTTTGTTTTAATGAGATACTAATGGAAAAAAAATCTACGTTCAACGTTAAGAGTAAACAATGCATATCCATATACCAGTTGAGTTTCGAAAGGTCATTTGTAATTAGCTGATTCTGTTTTTTTTTTTTTGTTTGTTTGCCTTGTTTATATTTAATAATTTTGTTATCTATACACGCAGTAAAATCGCGCACCCTGAATGTCCTAGTCGAAAAATACCAATAACACAACCGGAATTTAGGTCTAGCAAGGTACAATTTTGATCCTTGTTTGACAAAAAAAATGTATGGGCATGACCCTTGTATTAGTGTATGTTCTCTAATGCCCAAGTTGGGATTATCTTCCCTTTCTTTGAAAGATTCCATAGCTAAGGCAGATTTATTGATAGCAAGACCACTCAAAAAATTAATAGATTATAACCCAGCATATACTGTTAAGAATAGGTACTCAAAAATAAGTAAAATGTATTCATTTTCGAGTACATTCGATGCTTATTATAGCTCCGAATACATAAGTTTCATTTTTTAAAAAGATATGTACTCAAAATTGAGTAGAATGAGTAAAATTGAACAGTTGCCTGCTTACATAGCAGCCTTCATAAATCACTTTTCATAAATATTAATTATTAAAACCAATACTTATCAGGAATCGCACCCATATCCTCAGACACTGCAGTCCAGTAATATATCCATTGTACTACCATTTCAACTTTAAGAAGTAAAACACAGAAGAAATGTTAAAAAGGTGTGCCAAAAAAATGGGAAGCAAGATTAACTGAGTCGTAATAACTCAGTTTCCATTTCAGCAACAACTGTTTTAAGCTTGCATTGTCTCTTTCTTAAGATGACTTGAACAGAAGCTGAAATTATCAATAATAAATCACACTGCTAATTTTGTAGAAAGTACGATTACTTACATTTGAGTACGCCATTACACATTTACGATGCAATTATTCTCCAAAAAAAATTAGTAGGTTCGGGTACTCATTTTTAAGTACCTTTTTTTACAGTTCAGACCTCTTGTTATTAAGCCTACCTGAAAAGTTAATATTTTATAACAAAGCATAAAATAACATAATAGCTTTTTGATCGTGTTATCTAGTGCATCTAAATATAGACTCAAGGAAACATATTTTCAATTTGCACACCTTCCCCACTCGCAATAAATAAAATATTACCAATCAGAACCCCAGCCGCATAAACATCCTATTTATTGCCGAAGCTATAAATACCAACGAAGATGGGGAAAATCAAACCCTCGCGATTCCGAAGAAGTTAATAGCTTTTTGCCCTTTCCATTCAAGATTTAATACGGACCATCTTCGGCCGTAAAAATAAGACGACTCTCCCCGTCTAGAAAAACCTTCTAAAATTCCCCCCCCCCCCTACTCTGAATGAGACAAATAATAAAAAAGCAAGAATGTCCGGTTAATCGATCCCCGGATAGGGGGATACATTTCCGGATAAAAGCATTCACTTGAGGCCTCGCAGCGTAAATAACCACTCCCGGGAAGGTGATTAGGTCGCGGGGGCTAATGAATACCGGAAAATTCCGTAAGGTCGCTCCGGGAAAAGGGTTTAGTTTTCCCGGCAGTTGCTAGCGACTGGAAATGAGAAATTTGATAGGAGAAAATTTTCAATCAATAGGGGTGGTTATGTAGAGGCTTTAATCAGTTGCATAAGTTTGGATGTGCGTTGCTGTGGTATTGTAGCCCGTCAACTGGTGGGGTGTGGGGGACGTTGGAATAAATTAGTTTCGGTGTTGGGAGTTAAATGTAGGGGGTTAAATTGCTTCTTGATGAAATACATGAAACATTTATAATTTATGCTAAATTATATATTATAATCTGGCGTCAAATGTCTTAATTTGACAGTATATGTTATACCCAATAAATTGTTTAAGATATAATATAAAGTTTTATCTCACACTAGAGCTAAACATTAGTTTATTGACGACACGAGACCTCCATGGCCGAGTGAATAAAGGAGTCAGTTGGGAATCAGAGGGTTCCTGGTTCGATCCTGTGCGACGGACGTGACTAAGAAAAGTTAAAAAGTAGTGATCTTGTGATCGGAGGGTTGCCAGCTTCGCTACAAATGCTAGAAATGTCCCCCATAACATCCACGAAATTTATCGGCTTGTATACAGGACTGATGCATAATAAATCTGATCGAGGTCCAAAATCCCGACGTCTATTGAAGGCGTTGGGAGCCAGTTCAGGTGCTGTTCTTGTCATCTTACCATGGTTCAAAAACACGCGGCATCCTTCCTAGGTCTTTCCTTCGAGATAGGCCCCGCACCGTCGCTAATAGCCCACTGTGAAGCCCCAGTGCGACGTTAATTTACAAAACCAAACCAAAACTATTGGCGACACGACCTTCTAGCATGAATCATTTACAGTAGAGAAAACTTAATGTTATAATCTCGCTAACATCAAAGTGAGGCCAACATGTATGGCCTCACACACGTATAATTACGTAATTCCTTTCATAAATGTTCACTGTTACACATTTCTCAATTCATCAGTAAATCGCGAGTATTTTTTAATTCATAATTTTGTAAAGAAGTCCCGTGTCTGAGGTCATCGGTCTGAGATGTTGGTTTCACGATTATGACGTCATATTCGCTCTACTACAGTCCATGTATGCTCGAAGGACATAGCGGTGTAGTATGTATATCGACTATTGGCTGAATTAACGTTACAATAAATGAAGGCAGCGGTATAATGTAAATAGTTCTGAATATATCATAAAGAAAAGTATTAAGATCGTTGTTTCTTAATTTTGAACCCCAATTTGTATTTGACCAATATTTGACCACCAACGTGGACCAGACACCCCAACCCCTTTTCCCCTTCCACAATACTTTGGCTGGATTATTCAAACTCGAAACTATTCAATGGTTTTGCATTATACTTGCATTTTTTTCTTCAATTAGATCTGAAATATTATCTCAATGTTCTTCAAAACACTTTTAAAAACCACCTTACAACACATTGTAAAAAAATACCTAAATAATGTAAATATTTAAACATCCAATAGCATATCGCAAAGCTCTGGTGTACCGTAATTCAATCAATAACCATAAATATATAAACATTTACGATGTTGCTAACATCAATAAATAATTATTGTATGTGAAAATTCAAACAATTTTAAATGTTTCATTTTAAATGTATGAATACACAATAAAACTACAATAAATATTTTAAACACAATTTTTAATTAAGCTAAGTTTTTGAGACACGAATAAATAAAAATAAAGAAAGATTTATTATCAAGTTGACATTCAAATTCCACATTCTTAGATATAAACGAACACAACAAGACTAACAATTAAATTGTTATTTACACAAATAGTTTTATTTCATACAAATAATCTAAATCCTTTCATTTATATGTTATTTATGAAGATCGTTTATTTGAGTTACAAATTGTATCAGGTTAGAATATATGTCTTCTGTCACGCCTTGCAGTAGAAGAAACTTGTAGAACTTTTACTTCTCTGGTAACGTTCCAAGTTGGAAACCAACCAAGCACAATTCTAAGCCTCCAGAAAACCACACTAGAAAATAATCCAGTTTAGCAACTTTTTTAAAGAAATTTACCTAGGGATATACATATATTTCATACATGGTGTTAAATTCAAACTGATGTGTGATTTACCCTCATTCTCTTTTTTTTTTTAAGTGAAGCATTTGTTATGTAAAAGCGTTTGTACATAATAATCATATGTCAAAAGAATATGTCATACAGAATAGGCGATAAGGATTAATGATTAAATAGGATGACAAATATATAAATGCAAATTGACATAAGTTGACTTAAATAAATGTTTGCTATTTAAACGGAAAACGTTGTTATTAAGTTAGTATTATTAAGGTGATATTATTAATGAGTTATTTTTTAAATTTTTATTATTATGTTATCATTATTAAGTTGTTATTATAAGTTATTATTATTAAGTTGTTATTATTACATTGTTATTATTAAGTTGTTGTTATTAAGTGGTTATTATTAAATTTTTAATATTAAGTTGTTAATAATACGTTATTGTTATGTTCTTATTATTATTTTGTTATTATTATGTTGTCATTATTAAGTTGTTATTAATAAGTTATTATTATTAAGTTGTTATTATTACGTTGTTATTATTAAGAAGTTGTTGTTATTAAGTGGTTAATGTTAAATTGTCTATATCAATTTGTTAATAATAAGTTATTATTATGTTGTTATTATTATGTTGTTATTATTATGTTGTTATTATTATGTTGTTATTATTATGTTGTTATTATTATGTTGTTATTATTATGTTGTTATTATTAAGTAGTTATTAGTAAGTTTTTATTATTAAGTTGTTGTTATTACGTTGAGTTGTTATTATAAATTGTTATTATTAAATAGTCATTATTAAATTGTTATTATTAAATTGTTATTATTAAATTGTTATTATTAAATTGTTATTATTAAATTGTTATTATTAAATTGTTATTATTAAATTGTTATTATTAAATTGTTATTATTAAATTGTTATTATTAAATTGTTATTATTAAATTGTTATTATTAAATTGTAATTATTAAATTGTTATTATTAAATTGTTATTAATAAATTGTTATTAATAAATAGTTATTATTAAATTGTTATTAATAAATTGTTATTATTAAATTGTAAATATTAATTTGGTTATAATAAGTTGTTATTAAGTTGAAAAAGTTTGATAACTGAACAAGTTTCATAATTTATTTTTTCAATTGCCAAACTCTTTCAACTTTCATATTGTATTAAAACTGTATGTTATCTCATTGTTTTATTATTTATAAAAAGTAATTAATAATATATGATAATTAATAAGGAGTTATTTTATTTATTATTGAAACGTTAAGCAGTGACGACGTAAACGTACTCCTGAAATGTGCAATATGTTAGTAATTTAATGCATGAAATCAAGGAAGGCAAGCCATTGTTAAAAAGATGGAAATGTGCCTAAACAGCTCCTGTGTAAGCGTTTCTTCATAATTTGCAATTAACTTAATGGAAGAGATTAGCACGTGAAATGGATTATGCAAAACCTTTTTCATGCTTTTTATCACACTTTACTTCCAACTTTTTCTACGATGATGTATTACCTCTTATTATTATAATTTTTATAAACCTAATTAGTTTTCTGACATATGTGAAAACAGAAAATGTATATCAGTGAGGGAATTAGCGTAAAAGGCACTTTTTATTTAATCCATTAGAAATTATTTCCGTGACTTCATGGTACATTTAAATCATAATTAAAAAAATAATTTTGAAATGGTACACTTAAAAAAGTCATTCGTATTTGCACAATAACTGATAACAATAAATTTTACTTATTCCAACTTCAATAAAAAACGGGATTTGTATTTGCCAAACAAGTTGACTATTTTAAGGAAAAAATAAGTAAATTAAATACAGATATTGAGATATTATAAAACAAATGCATTTCGTACATTAAAAGTGAAGTAAGCAATGTAATTACAAACGCACTTCTTTGAGGAGTTAGTACTGCTTTTCTGAAACAATTGCATTTTTATTGCTTTAAAAAATAGTTCATATTTTTTTCTAAATTCATCAGTATCCTTAAAGAATTCATTAATAACCTTATTATATTTATCAAACATGGTTTTGGCATTAATAAACTGTTTTGGTTTGTAAAAAAAACTTAATTAAAACATTTGCTCGAGAGTAATTTTATTTTTCATAATTTGTTAAATTCTGCCCATTCAAATAATTCAAGAACTGTTTGAAAAAACTGGCAATGAAAGAATATACTTAAATTTTAGCTTATTAATAAGTAACTCTATGCATTTTTTCGGAAATATTTTGAAAAAAAAACAAATAAAGTAAAAATTCAGCTTTTTGTCACATTATTTAAAAGCAAAAATATTAAATTTAGTAAAATATGGGTTTACTTATATAAAAACAAATTTGGAAATTTATTTTAATGAAAAAATTATTATGAGTTAATATTTGTATCCTAGTACATTTCTTAATAAATAATATTTACAAAAAGTAAAGACATAAAATTGGGGAAAAAATTTGCAATTTTTTGTTTGAATTATAAGACATGTGAAAAAATACACTGACATAAATATATTTTTTTAAATTACATGTAATTTGTTTTATATAATAACTTAGAAATTACTCATAGAAAGATCAAATATATTAAATATACAATTAAACTGTAAATATTTGTTGGTTAGATACGAAAACATTTCGCCATTTACAGTTTAACTTTATTACGAATCACAACACATAAAAGTGATCACTGATCCATAATTTGCAATGTTAAACACGATAAAAACTCAACCACAAGACAAGAAGCATGCATTTAAATGTATTTAAAATAACTTGTGCACAAGTATATTAACACGTCTATATATAGCACGTCTATATATAGCACGTCTTTTATGGACTTGGTCCGTATTTTCACTTAAGACATCCTCCATATAGCTACAGATCTTAGCGTGTGAATAAAATATAAAACGAAAATCAACACTGTTAAAAATTTCAATTCAACTATGTACCATTTAACTATGTATTTTCACTTTTGTTTCGCTTCACCATATGTGAAGGGAAAATGTTTGCAACGTTTCACTACTAAATAGTATTCGTGTTAGCACCGTAAATTGTGGAAGCTAAGCTCGAAATGTTGTTTGCAACTAAATGGGTACCAAATTTTGGTGCAAGGTCGTAATAATGTTAAACTGTGAATTGATATTTTAATAATGGTATCACGTGAAACCATCATTGATGTTATTTTTAATTTACAATCAACAATAGCCAATTTTAATTATACTCAAAATGCAGAAATAATAAAAAACGTCAAATAAATCAACAATAACACACTAACAAAAACTATCCTGTACAAATTCGAAATTCCAAACAGCACAAAAGCGCTTTCATTAGAAGGCCATCACTCAGAACTAAGGTTTCCTAATAGAACCTTATAAGATCAAGGAATCCAAAGGATAATGACACCCAGTCACAGTTACGGCGAAGAAAGAAAACCTGAAAGAAACGGGTCGTATTGCCTAAAATCCATTAGAAACAAAGTGTACGGGGTCCAGTTACTCTCTGGGGCTCACTTTAGATGAGACTCGTCCGAACTGATATTAGAGAAGTCCGGCTTTTTATGTGCTGTTAATTTACTCTCCGTATCTAGGACACCAGTGATTAAACTGCAGAAAGGCTGGACTATTACGTACTGGGTAAAGTCCATGTTGCTGTCGCTGGAAATACATTTATTTTCGATAGTTCATTTGTTAGAAATTGAGATAGTTGGTCATTTGGATGTTTAGAGGACAAATAAGAGAAGGTTGGTTTGATACTTATTTTTTTTTATATTGTAAGTGGTATAAAATAAATAGCAACATTATCTCTAGAAAAGTTCAAGTATTATTTGTGTCCTTAATATTATACCTTTCGAATGTAATGTGTATTTGTAAAAGATGTGCAAGGTTTTTAAGAATTATCTTTACAACTTTGATACAATAAAACCTTAAAAATCAGATATCGGAGTTATGTTAGTGTACTTGTAGTTGCTACACATAAAGATTTATTTGTACTCGTTTTTTAAATATTAAAAAATAAACTATAAAAAAGGGTTTATAAATAACGCTATAAGTGTTGTTGTTACATGAAAAGCAGCATAGCTTACCTACACCCCCTTTATGTTTTATTGCGTGACAATTTTGTGAATATACTTTTTAATCAACCATCTTTAAGAGAAAGCTCAGTACAATGATTGTTTAGAAGTGCGTTAATGGTTTTGAATAAAAAAACCTGCATATAAATAGAACGTTATGTGTTGTTGTAGCAAGTACAATCAATATAACTTAATTACCTTATTTTTTAAAGTTTTATTGCTAATCAAGTGTGCAAATATAATTATTGAACACCTGTATCAAGTGAAGGATATATTGTAAATGCAATAGTTGGAGTAAATATTACTGTTTATCAAATTAAGTGTATAATTCTTTAAAAATACTTTAATTTCTGTAAGTTTATTTTGAATTTGGTTGTCTTTACGGTTATATTTTTTGCCTTGTAAGTAATATATAAGTAAAATATATGTAAGACGTTTTTGGTCAGACTTCATATATTCAATTTTTGTTTAAATCCGCACGTTGCAGTCTTTCTGTGAGAACAGTAAGTTATTGCATATGGACCTTTGTAAGCAATAAATATCCTAAACAAATCTGTTTAATATAACTGTAATTGTAGTATAAAATATTATTCAAAATAAAAAGCAATGTCATTATTTTTGACTCTAAAACATTATTGACCCATTTAATGGTAAATAATAAATAAAATAAAGTATTTTGGTTTTATAATTTTAGGTAATGGATAATGGACCACGGTATTTGCCCGTGGTTTGCCCCCCCCCCCCCCGTAACTTTTTGTAATTATTTTATAATATGTTAATTAGCGTAAAAATGACCATATTTTGTTTATTGGATTTAGTTAATTACCAAATTTAGTTAGTTTTTAAAACAAATTGATTTATTTTACGTTAATTAATATATTATAAAAAAAAATAACAAAGGGGAAAAGGAAGGGATAAATCACGTACAATTATCGTGGCTACTAAACCTTTACTAAAACCAAAAGTAATACATATGAATATTAATTCACTTCCAATACAATTTTAAAAATTATATTTAAATTAATTATATAAAACATTAACATGATTAAAAAACTAAAAATGTTCTTATTAAAAGAGTTATCTACATACAAAACGAGCTATATACACTTTAAATTGTTTTGAAAAATGACAAAACACATAACTAATGCATAATAGTTAGTTATAATATAAATTTTCAGAAATAATCGCAGTTATCCATTTCAAAACCCCCCAAAAATATAAAAGTGAAAAATTTTATTAAAATATTGTTTTTTAGAAAATTCAAAATATTGGTCATCTTTTGGTGTAACGTGTGGTTTTTAACAACACATTTTATTATGTATATTACTGAAAACGTATAAATAAACATTTTAATTTACTTTTGAAGTAAATGGTACTGATTTTAAAAATCTAATATACTTTAAAATAAATATATTTAATATTATTGTACTTGCATAGTTGTTTGTGTATATAATATTAAATTCATTAAACATTTCTCATCTTTTGGTGTAACGTGTGGTTTTTAACAACACATTTTATTATGTATATTACTGAAAACGTATAAATAAACATTTTAATTTACGATTGAAGTAAATGTACTGATTTCAAAAATCTAATATATTTTAAAATAAATATACTTAAATTATTGCACTGTTGTTTGTGTATTTAAGAATTAAATTAATTAAACATATTTCTTCCAATGCATATCATCACAATATAATGCTGTATATTACAGCATGTATATTACAGTGTATTTAAGCTGTATATTACAGTGTATTTAAGCTGTATATTATAGTGTATTTAAGCTGTATATTACAGTGTATTTAAGCTGTATATTACAGTGTATTTAAGCTGTATATTATAGTGTATTTAAGCTGTATATTACAATGTATTTAAGCTGTATATTACAGTGTATTTAAGCTGTATATTACAGTGTATTTAAGCTGTATAGTACAGTGTATTTAAGCTGTATATTACAGTGTATTTAAAAATTAAATTCATTAAACAAATTACTTCCATTGCATAGTATCACAATTCAATGCTGTATATTACATAACAAGTATAAATAAATATTTGAATTTACTTTTGAAGTAAATAAACTAATTTTAAAAGTCTAATATAGTTTAAAATAAATATATATATAATAAAATATATTTAAATTATTGTGTAGTTGTTTGTGTATTTAAAAATTAAATTCATTAAACATATTTATTTCACTAAATATCATCAATGATGTATTGTACAGAAAATATATAAATAATCATTTAAATTTACTTTTGAAGTAAATGGTACTGATTTTAAAAATCTAATATAATTTAAAATAATTATATTTAATTTATTGCATTTTCACAGTTGTTTGTGTATATAATAATTAAATTCATTAAACATTTCTCTTCCGTTGAATAGCCATCACAATTCAATTAAAATTATTAAATAAATAAATCTCATCAAAAAATAAATATTCTGCGTAAAAATTGCTTTTTCTAGATAAAAAATAAACCCCGATGGCATTAATCACGCTACTTACTGACATCCCGATGAGATTCCTTATAACTTTATTTCTTCCCCTGGCTGGGCGTGTGCTTTAATAAACTTAGCTCTCAGCGAACGATGCGTCTTCATTTATAACAACCACCCGAAAACGGGCCGTTACAGATACCCCCGCTCTCCCGACGACATTTAAAAACATCTCTTCTACTTAAACTCTTCTTCCTTTATTCTTTTTCGCGAGTAAACTTCTTGACAAGTACTTAATGCTCGCCCATTCATCGTGAAAGTCACGAGCAACGGAAACAAACAAGCAAAAACGAAATAAAACTATTTTTTCTTATTTCTCCCCCCCCCCCTTAAAGATCCTCTCGAGTCTAAACTGCATAAATAAATAAACGTCCTCGAGTTTTTTCTCTCTGATTCGCGTGTGTGCTTGCTTTTAAGTAAGGTCAAGTTACCGTTTTTCTTCTGGAGGAGTAATATCATCAAGATCGATCTGGGGGAGAGAAGGCGCTTTTCTGTACAACAAGGGGGGAGCAGGAAACGCCGTGTTTGTGTTGTTTTCGCTGTTCCATGCTATTCAGTATCGTCATTTTGTTTTTCTTTCCAATAAAAATGGACTGGGTTTCGAGAAGAGACGGCCAACAAAGAAGCGTGGCCTCCGGGCAAGAATGATGACTGTAACGTTTACGAGTGACGTTCCATTAATTTTAGTGCCATTTTTTTGCGTTCAATCTCCTGCCCCGAATGTTGGGAACGCGATTCAGTGTAACTAGATTCATCCATGTCAAAATGCCATCCTCAGTTCCTGTGGAGTTTAAAAAGTGCTCAGTTTAAGTATGAAATATGTCTGAGCGGCGTTCAAAGAGTAGGGATTGATTTGCATGCTGAGTATTATAGATTTGTTTGTGTATTTCCTAAAAATAATAATATTAAATTAAGGGAGACCCGAGCCCAAAATTCTGATTTGTTTATTAATGAATTCAGAAATACCATTTTTTTTATATTATTAGAACAACTTTTTCTGAGCAATAATCAAAAACAAAAATATATTTAAAAAAAATATTTTTGTTATTTTTTGCGTTTTTTAAGTTTAAATATACATTTAAAAAAAACATTTTTTCTTCGATTTTTAATGTTTTTAAAATTTTAAAATTGATTAAATAATTTCAATGTATGTACTACAGATCTTTTTAACATTTTTCTGTTTATAACATCTATAAGTCGCTCTGGTAGTACAACCGATAAGACATTGAACTGCGGTGCATGTGGTTATAAGTTTGATTCCCGCCCGGTAAATATTCATTGTAGATGTCGATATTTATTGAAAGTAATTTATGAAGGTAAGCTACTGTTCTTTTCATTCATGTTTACTCATTGTATTCATTTTTGAGTACATGTCTTTTTCAAAAATAAACTTATGTAATCGGAGCTAGGATAAGCGTCGAATGTACTCAAAAATGAGTACACTTTACATATTTCTGAGTACCTATTTTATCTATAATTCGCCATGGTAGTACAACCGATAAGGCAGTGGACTGCGGTGCCTGAGGTTATGGGTTCGATTCCCGGCCGGAAAATCTTGACTGTAGATGTCGATATTTATTGAAAGTAATTTATGAAGGTAAGATACTGTTCTTTTTATTCATGTTTACTCATTGTATTCATTGAGTGCATGTCTTTTTCAAAAATAAAGTTATGTAATCGGAGCTACGGTAAGCGTCGAATGCTCTTAAAAATGAGTACATTTTAACTATTTCTGAGTACCTATTTTTAACAGTTTACGAATAAACGAATTTAAAATTTCTAAAATAATAATACATTGAAAATTAAATATTATTACATTTTCTTTTAAAATACCATCGTCTTCTACCAATTCGGATATATTTTGAAGTTTACAAAATACATAGTTTTGGCGCTTTTACCTAAAAGAAAATTTAACAATTTTTGGCAAACATTTTATATTACATTAAATGGTTGCAAATATGCTACATCGAAACCCTCATACGATTTCGATCTAGACGCTGCCAATATTTTTTCTTTTTACAACCCCTACAGTATATTCCTTATCAAATTCCTTTTTTTTCTCTCTAGAGACCGATTTCTTGTTTCTTGTGTTCATTCTATTTATGATTTTCGTGTTTGCGCACACTATCTTATTTAGCAACAGACGATTTTGCTCCCTTTACGAGGGACCACGGCGCAAGAGAAAACAAGATAAATGAAGCCTTTCATTTAGAAATAAGGAAATATTTTATTTTCCCGTTTTTTTTTATCCCCCAAAAAACATACGTATCAAATGTATTTTTCTTTTAAAACATGAATTATGATATCTCGTATGCGGTGTTTGTACATTACTCACGGTTTCGTGTTTGCTTGTTTTTTCTTCTTTTAAGTGTGTTTCTCTATAACTCAGTTTTTGAAATCTTCATCTTTGCCAAAATAATCTAATTTTAACGGAGAGAAAATTCGTGGCGTCTATGGAGTAATCCTTTAATTTGCAACGGATGTTTGAATGGATAATATATTTTTTTTTTCGGAAAGTAATTTAAAATAAAGTTCTAAAGGTTATAGTGTAGGGAATTATAAATTCTTTCATATCTTGCAACTTCAGGATATGCAGGAATTGCATACATATTTATTAGTTTTACATCAATTTGAATGTAAACTTTTCCTGAAAGTAATTTTATCTTAATCATTGTATTCTAATTTTGATAAATAAACATTGCAAATTAATTCTTTTAGGTTTAATATTATTTTGGTGTAATACATTAAAATGTTTAAATAATGGTTTATTATCTGAATCAATGATTGTAGGAGCCTTCAGAAAAATACATATAGATAAAAATAATAAAGTAAACATTTAAATTGTTTTTATTATTTGCGTAAATTGTTCATGCAATGTTTGTATTAAATGTAAAGTTTTAATTAGTGTAGCATTTTAAAAGAATGTTTATTATAAAATCTTGGAAAATAGTTGTTTCTCACTTTTAATAAAATTAACAATCATTTTTTTATGTTTAAATATTATTCATTTTCGAAATTATCGAATGGGATACGATTAAGTTAAATGAGTAAGAAAAGTGTTAAATTTTCATTTATAGCTATTTTTTTTTTACTTTTAAAAGTTGATTTATATTAAACTTTTTTCGGTGCATTTATGCAATCGTTTCCTTGCCATCTTCTTTGACTATGTTTCATATATTTTGTAATTTTTAATTGGTAATTTTTTAGTTATTAATATATCCGTTTTCAATTACATTTGGTGTAAAATGGATAGTCAGTAGCAATCATGAAATTTGTCATGTAAAAAAACATCGGCCAAACTTTTTTTTAGTCAAATTAATAAATTGAAACAAATAGAATAAATAACACTCATGAACTTTTAAACATTATAAATATATTTAATTTTTAATCAAAGTTTTTTTTAACATTTAATATATCTAGATACTTTAAATAAGTAAATGGTATCAAAATAACAAATATTTATATAAAAGTGTCATCATTACTATTTTATTGCAAAATAAAAATGTTTTTTTAGAGACTGTCATCGTAAGAGTATTTCTTAAAAAAGTTTATATCCGCTATCTTCTCTACAATAAACATACTATATATGATTTTAAAAATAAAATTTGTAAAGAATTGCATAAATATTAGAATTTAATTTAAATAGTTACAAAAATAAATTAAATCATGGTAAAATAGCATTGAGTTTAAAACAAAAAATTCAGAATAAAATAGTTTTCTATTAAACTCCATAGGGAATAATGAAAACAGTCTTACCATAAATAAAAAAACTTTCGCTTTCTAACTTGTTTTAAATATGGTTTCATCTGTTATTGTTGGATCAATAATATATATTTTTTTATTTTAAATATTTTTTTAAACTTAATCCTCTTATTAATTATTTTAGAAGTGATTTGTTAAGACTTATATATAAAAGAAGACTTCAATCTGTATTTCTCAACAGAAAAAAAAACATTCGAATTCATTACGGGACATAGATATAAATTAAAATTATAATGCCAGTTTAAATTACTGACGTGAGTAAAAGTAATTAATTTAAAGTGCAGCACATTCATATTTATTCTCTTAATTTACGACTCCGTACCACACAAAAAAATGAATTAATAGAAACATCTTTTTCACAGCTTGCGGAGCAAATAATTTTTTCAAAAAAAATGTCAGGAATTCTAAATTAAAGTTATGAAATAATTAAAGTATAGTCTGCAAGATAAAAATATAACCCGAGGAATTTATTTTTTGTCTATTTTAATTAATGCCCAAAACTCTTTGGAACATATATAATACTTTTTTTTAAAGTCGAAATATATTTTCAGTAGAATGAAGTATAAAAACAACATAAATGGTTAACTATTTGAAAACAATGTTACCGTTTATAAATATCATAGTTATTTAAAATGTATGTATGATTTATTAATATGTAATACTTGTATTACCAAAATCAATTAAAATGTGTTTTGATAATTTAATTACTGGGTTATATATAGTATCTCATGTCAATGTGGCATGATATGTATCGGTCACACAAAAAGCGAATTAATAGTTTGCATAGACTACCTTAATAACTGAGGCATATATAGTATCTTATGTCAAGATGGCATGTCATGTATCGGTCAAACAAAAAGCGAATTAAGATTTTTGAATAGACTACCTTAGAGACTGAGGCATATATAGTATATCATGTCAATGTATTATGCCATATGTCGGTCAAACAAAAAGAGTATTAACATTTCTTGTTGAAGACCTTACTAACTGGAACATATATAGTACATCATGTCAATATGGCACGCCATACATAGGTCAAACAAAAAGGGCATTAAGATTTAGCAGTAAAGAGTACCAAGCACATATTGTCAAACAGGAACTAAAGAAGTCCTTATTAGCTAGGCACTCTTGGAAACTAATTCATATCTTTAAATTTTCTAACCCACATTAAATTTGCAAACCCAAATATTAGGTCGAACTTAACTTCTTGTGGACATTTCACATTTTAGAAATATTGATTCGATTGTCGATGAAACATTTGCATTTCCAGAATTTCCCGATGGTTTGTACACAATAGTTAAGCCCAACCAATTGAGATAGTTTTTGTTATTTGGCAGTACTTTCAATTCGGGGTTCATTTTCATTTATTTTGCACACAGACTTATCATTTCTGCTTATTAAGGGAGACGTATTTCATGAAACATGTCATGTATATTTTATATATTTTTATTGCTTAGTTTTAAATTTGCATTTTAATATTCTTAACGCAATGTTGTATATGATGAGTTTTTATCTTATCAAAATTTGTTTTAACAAAAAAGTTGCAGACCTTTATATAGTAATGTCGAATAAAACTTATACATTTCCCCCTCAACTGTATAAATGTCATTTCATAAATTTATTAATGCAGTCTTGTTGAATTGACAACAAACGTTATGGGTTTAAAGTATTGTTTTATTAGTAGTCTGTTTCACACACTATTATTTCTGTAGGTTACTTACATTTTAAATTACTACTTAAATTACTTTTAATTTAATTATATTATATTAGAGTTATTCAGTTCAAGTTGAAAACTTTAATTATTAAAAAATCCGTGACTTGTAAAACGAAGGTTTGGAAAATAAATCAACATTTAATCGAACAATATATTAACAGTCTTGGTGAACATAATCTTGGTACCAACTAATTAAAATATAAATAAGATTTGTTTAAAAAAATAGACAGTTAAAAAAATTTTAGATATGTATAGTTTTTTCTAATAAAATTAAGTATTTACAAGAGTACGTATTCATTGTTATTAATATCACTCGTTTCAATTTTATTTTAACTGTCTTTATAACAGGTGGGATAACTTAGACCTCTATTCCAATTTATATTACTTGTGCTGATTCAAAACCATTAACATTTTTATTTTATACAAATTAAATTAATTATGACTTATTCAAGTTATAAATATACTGTACTATAAAATATTTTTTTTATTTTTATAATTAATTTGTTTTATCTTTAAATATTATGTTCAATAACGTTCAATCAAGTTAAAGTATTAACTTATCTCAGTTATAGAACAAGTTTTATTGAAACACATTTGTGCGCGTCGTAAGGTTGGTTGTCGCGGCACCATCTGTCGTAAAGTTGGGATTAGTACATTTTGATTTGCGTTGTGTTATTTTTTTGTTTAGTTGCATTATGAATAATGTTGGTGTGGAAGAAATACATATCATACACATAAATTTTAAGCAGTGCTTTATTAACAAATTAAGTTCATTATTGCAGTAAAAACTTAGGGTTGAGGGTATATGTGTAATATTATGCTAAACTGACTCTTACGTGAACTGTGGAGGAGAGCTACCGTCTGCGGTGATTCATTGGTCTCCAGTGGCTCGTAGTGAACCGGCTTTCAGGGGCGTTGGTCTCCAGTGGCTCGTCGTGAACCGGCTTTCAGGGCGTTGTCATTCGTTGTTCTTTTCCGGCTTTGCATGACATCGGGACTTTTCCGGTGATGGTCATGAGGGCGGGAGTCGTTGGAGTAAAATTCATTCGTATTTCTTGGTCAAAGGCAAAGTTGTGAGTGGGGTGGGAAATCTTGAATTTCCCACGGTGGTCTCTTGGGATGGGGGCTAAAATTCTGCATGATTTACCATACCCACCAATTGAAATTAGCTCCGCCCTTCTGGATCACCCCTCCTAACCAATCTTGGTGTGGTCGTAAAATAGCTCAGTGACGTAACTCTCCCCACATTGTAACACAGTAATAAAACCGACGACAGTCAGTCTAGCCAACTGACCAAATTGCACAAAGTACAGTATACGTCAGATCCCTATATAAAAATTGCAACGTGTGACAGCACACTGTCACAGTGCGTTTCAGAAATAATTGAATGTTTTTGCACTCACCTTATCCCGTAGGACAATAGTTAACTAATACATTTATCCATCTCCCTTTTTACCATACCTCTCTTTCTCTTTCGTTCTTTCCCACTCTCTTCATCTCTCACCCTGTTTTTCTCTTAAAACTACCATAACAAATAAAAAATGTCGCAATGTAAAGTTTATAATATATATTTTTTGAAATTTCAACATTACATATTTCAGCGTGCATTAAATAGATAAATTGCTTGACTAGCCATAGAAGTTTTTTATTTACCTGGGAAATATTTTAAAGTTTATTACAGTAAATTCTTTCATTTTTGAAACTAGTTATGTATTTACTTACGTCGAATGAATATCCATTTAATTTATTATTTAGGAAAATATTACTTTAAAAATTCAAAATATTTATCGATTTATCTATTCGCATCCAAATTAAAAAAGCAATGTAAATTACGAATAAGTTTTATGTCCACATAAATAAATTATATGTATAATTGTATCAATTATCTTAAGTGATTTCGTAGGAATTAATTATATTTAATTGTACGTGAATTGCACAATGGCTTTTATGGAACTCTATATCTAAGAATATTAGGAAGATCCTAAGATTCTATACCGCAAATCACTTTTTCTCTTCTTTAACTACCTGAGCACTTAGAAAAAGAGCAAAATTGTAAAGTGTTTTTCTTTTAAAAATAGTTTACTTTTTCCAATGTAATATAATTTTTATTATTTTAATAGCTTCCATGAAACACTTCAATGCGTTATATTTGAAAAGTAGTTCAACGTAGAATATTTTTATAAATTTAAAGTTAAGTGTACTGCTAGATAAACTAGAAAGGCCTGGACGACTTAATTCGTTTAGCTCCGTCAGAGGGTAAAATATAATCTACCACTTTCATTGTTTCTATATAACTGCTCATTGTCAATGTTTTTTAAAAGTGACTGGCCAGTGTAATGTTTGTGTAACCAAATAAGACAAATAACTGTAAATTTCTTATCAACACATCTTTACTAAACTCACATCTCGAATATCAATCAACACATACAATATAATTAAAATCTAATTTCACAACAGAAAAACTTCCATCTGCACTCTCAGCAATTGTCCAGGGGGTGAACTTTGTCCTGTAGCAGAAAGTGTTCGAGGGGAGGGAGAGACAGAGTCCCGCGTGCATGTTGCGTGGGTGGATAAAACGTGTGTATACTGAGTCCGGAGAATAACACTGTTAATGGACGGCTAAGGCAGTCAACGCAGCTTGGTGACACTCAGGAGGCATAGCCACACGCAAGGGGTTGTTTCCTATAAATAAATAAATCATTTGTTATTATTCACAAAAATAAATGTCGTTAGAAATCATTAGAAAATGTTTAGACATCTGTGTGCAGGGTGGTCGCAAATTTTGGGGACATGACCTTTGTTTGGCTGCATTATATTTAGCTGCTTTAGCATAATACATAATTACTAGCATGCCCGTTGCTATAATTATTGCATGAAAAACTCCTACACACATTCGTTGGTAATTACTCATAGATGGCACTTCATTCAGAGAATTCTTCCCATAGATGGCACTCCATTCAGAGAATTCTTCTCATAGATGGCACTCCATTCAGAGAATTCTTCTCATAGATGGCACTCCATTCAGATAATTCTTCCCATTGATGGCACTCCATTCAGAGAATTCTTCCCATAGATGGCACTCCATTCAGAGAATTCTTCCCATAGATGGCACACCATTCAGAGAATTCTTCTCATTGATGGCACTCCATTCAGATAATTCTTCTCATTGATGGCACTCCATTCAGAGAATTCTTCCCATAGATGGCACTCCATTCAGAGAATTCTTCTCATAGATGGCACTCCATTCAGAGAATTCTTCCCATAGATGACACTCCATTCAGAGAATTCTTCCCATTGATGGCACTCCATTCAGAGAATTCTTCCCATAGATGGCACTCCATTCAGAGAATTCTTCCCATAGATGGCAGCACTACCAACGTCTTATTTAAAAAGAACTTAAAAAATAATTATTTTTGAACGATTTAAAAAAAGTTCATATTCATGAGACAAAAGTACGATGCGTCACAGATCTGGGAAATTATATTTTTTTTATATATATTTCACATGTTAAGATACGTTATGTGTAACGTCAACAAAAGGGATTTTTACTACTGAAATGATATTTGACCAACTATTTGGCTTATACTTTAACACTTTGTCGCTCATGCAATTTTTTCAATGTTAAAGTTATTTTCACTGTTTGGATATTTAAAGCTATTGTCCTGGGCATGCTATTTCTTATTTTCAAAATTCCATCTAATCTGGGTTTTTGAATTAATTGCACAGATAACTTGTAAGTTATACATCAAACCTTTAAAATAAAATTGTAAAATAAATTATTTTTATGAATTTAAAAATTGGGTGTATTGCTAGAAAAATTGCAGATCCCTGGACGTATATATACGGCCTGGATTGGCATAAGTATAAATAAGGCGCTTTGTTTTAGTATGAACATGCAAAGTAGTTAAAGTATAGAACATATAATGGTTTATTGTGCGTAGTTAAAAAACTGACCAATGATCATCGTTTTATTTCCACCCCATGTATTTTATAATTTAATTTTTAACTTTAATTACTTTAATAGATCTAACTTTCAAAAATTACTTCTATTCTTCAAATTGTAAAATCTCATAGAATATTTTCCATAATTTTAAAAGTCATATGCCTTAATGGAAAAATTAAAACGTATGGACGTCCGGATGGCCTAAAAGGTTAAAAGTATTTTTTTAAATGTCACTTTATTTTAGGTTATGGCCTTCAAAGTTATCGTGCTTTGAAACGAAACAATGAGTTTCTTTTGTCAGAGTCAGAATTTTCAACATTAATTTTAATTAGTATTGAGACATACGCGGTTAGAAAATTTTATCTGTGATGTGAATGAATTTTTTTGAAGGTAAGAGAAGTATGCATTGTAAATGAAAATTATATAAAACGTTCAATTAGAGTTAAATTCTTTTCGTCCCTTAGTGAACAAAAACAAAGAACAATTAATCATCCAAACCGTCAGGTTACAATTACATTACACATTAAATTATATAATTATAGCATTTAAAAAATAAACCTTTACCATAAACCTATTAAAAAAATAATCACTTAATAAACTAAAACATTTTTAACGATTACGAAGACTTAAACTTACTATTGCAGGCAAATATTCAGACAGACTTTGGAGACACGTTATCAATACTTGCAATATTTTATGTTATATAATACAGCTCAACAATAAATAATTATATTTAATTAATATTTATATTTAATTTTTAAAATCGTTTTAAATTATGTGTTATATTTTCAAAACGTTTATATATTTTTTTAAATAGTTTCTTCTAATTTTTGAATAATATCTTTATATTTGATGTTTCATAATACACCTATTCAACTATATCCATTAATTTTATTGGTTATAAATTATCCCTCCCCCATTATATACATACTTCAATTCAATTGTTTGTTACAATATTATATATTTTGTTACAATTGAATAGCAGCTAAACAACTTTTAAACATTACCTATGAATCTCCAGGAGCACATCTAACAAATGGATGATATATCATTTTAACCCTCCCAGTGGCCGATCTAAAATTTTCCTTTACCTAGCAAACGGCACCCATCTTAAAAAGCTGTGGCCTTCTTAGCGGCAGGTAGTTTTAAGAGGCAAGTTCCTTCCCCCCTTTGCGGTTTTTCCAAGTGACAGTGATGTATTGCTCAATTAGCGGACTGAGGGACCGAACCCAGAAGGGAGGGGTTTCGTCTTCTTTCGCGACAACGCGTTCCCTTGCGCCCGTGGCAAAAGATCATTAGTATACAAAGGCCGGTGTTGAAATGACCCTCGGTTTAGTTCGCAGATGTGGTTGTGCTCAGTAAAGGGAGATTTAGTTTAAAGTGTGCATTATCGCACTGCACAGTGTTTTGTACAGATAGCATTTTTTTCTTTTCAAGGAAGTAGTTTTTCTTTACAACTTTTGCCTCTGCGCAACAAATGAAGATTTAACATTTAGAAGATGTGTTTGATAACTGAGAGCATACACGTTACTATTTTCCTAATACAAATAAAATATTAATAACTAAATATATGTTTTATTTTTTATTGTTATGTGGATTATATAATTTTTTGATTACCCGCTTCGTAAATCTAAGTATTTCAAAATAAAGTTGCAGATTTATAGTATAGACAATATTTTACCAAAGCCGCGAAATGTAAAAATATCAAACAATATTAATTATATTTAAAAGTCTTACTCTTATTAAAAATAATTAATAGTGTTCCGTCCTAAAATGTTTAAATGTATAGCCGGAACGCTCCGGAACGGCGTTCCGGTACCTCTCTTTAGTAAAAAATTATTATGATTCCAGATTTGGGTTTGATGGATGCTGCATTGCACTCCCACACTCCACGGAAGGTTACTGTTCTGGTACCTCTATTTTTAGAAATCGAGCACTGACTATAAGTATATGCGAAGAAATAGCAAAATGTTAGGGGGTGGGTGCATTTTTTTTTTTTTTTACAGACAATGATACAAGTCTGTTGTAATAAAATTCCCAGCCTTTCTAAAGGGATGTTGAATAAAGTAAATAGAGTGTAAGTTTAAGGCTGTTTTTTCACACACCGGGAAAACCAGTACCGGTGATGGCGCCGGATGCAATGCTACGGTATACATTGCCGCATCGGGCTACGTGAAAAGTTCTAATTTAATAACATTGCCACCTGCTGCCGGTGCCGTACCCGACTCCGGTTTTCCCGGTGTGAGAAAAAGCGGCCCTAATGACTGTCTTTTAACTGCAAAAATGTATTGTGGAGACAAGGGGGAGGGAGGAAAGT
This sequence comes from Troglohyphantes excavatus, assembly GCA_963932185.1. Classification (NCBI taxonomy): domain Eukaryota; kingdom Metazoa; phylum Arthropoda; class Arachnida; order Araneae; family Linyphiidae; genus Troglohyphantes; species Troglohyphantes excavatus. The sequence continues at coordinate 51,321,637 of OZ010674.1, read as the reverse complement.
ATGGGGAGGATTAAAACTAATGTATCAGTGCGTGACATGGAGAAGAGGGATAGACAAATAAAATGAAAAATAGCGTGGCGTAATAAATGACCGCTCTTTGTACGAATTTTTAAATCGTTTTATTACTTCCTTTCTTAAATTTCCAATTTTAAACCTTACATTTACTTATTTTAGACTTTTATAGATTACGTTATATTCAAAACAATTTTAATTGCATGGTCAAAACTTTTCCTCATTAAAATTTCCATTTTAAGAGTTTCATTCTTTCCACGTCATCTGAGTAGAGATGGGCACATTTTTCTTATATAGTTATTGAATACAATTTGGTTAAGATATTATGTTAATGGATTTTAGTGTAGTTGTGTTGTTTATGATTTAATGATTATTATTGCTTATTTTTGAAATAGTGATTATGTATAATCATTGTCAACAGGACGTAGAAGCAGTAGAGTGCCAGTGTTTCCATGCTGGTTTCGTACAATTACTACCATTCAATTATTTTAATTTTTATTCGTCAGACAAGGACAGTGTATCACAGCGTTCTCTTCTCATTTATTAAGATGACACCCTTAATTATCGTGCGACGTAATAATATATTCATTTAAAAAATTAAATATAACAAACTAGAAAGTTAATTCGAAATCAGTTTAGAATACCTCATGCGTTTATAATAGCTTCGAATCTTATGTTGCAATTTTGAAAAATACGCATATTTTTTAAGTATATATGAGCACGCGTAAGTTGAATAAATTTTAGTTAGTTAAATAAAAGTTGTGGCCTCTAGGCACGGGCCTAATGCGTCTATTGGTAACTCCTACCTTGATTCCACCAGCACCTGAAGATATATCTTCCGTAATAAATTCATTCACGTCCTGAGACTCTACTGAGGAACCATCCGAATTTATTATTCATGTTAAGCTTGCACCTTTCTCCACTGTGGGAGGTATTCCTCTGTGTATTTGGCTGAACCGTTCACAGTATTCCATCGTACAGCACAGTTTTTATTTCACAGTCCCTCAACTAGCCTCTAATGAGATTGGCAGAAACAACAATTTTTTCCTTTGTCTTCGACCGTATAACTAACGCAAACAGTGTAATTGGAATACTATTCGAAAAACCGTTGGCCACATCGTCTCACAAAAACACTCCAACAAGTCAAGTCTATAGAGTAAACTAAGATCGTAGGAATAAAAAAGCCGAGTCAGTGTGCTTTTGTAATTCTCCTCAAACAACCCATAAATAATGAAGTGGAACTGAAGAAGTTGTAAACATCCAAATAATGTTGCTATAAATTGGATCGAAATCGGAAGCATATGCCGTTCGCATACTCTTGGCATATTTCTCGCATACTATAAATCAGTCGGGCATACGAAGGGCATACACGTGTCATATTAATATTTTGCCTCGGGATATATTCAGTTTAAATATATTTCGTAATCAGCTATTGGAAGTTGTATTGATTAAAAAGAACCTGAAAAATTGCTTTTCGGGACATCGTGCTTCGTTTATACAAGATGTTTTATTTCTCTTTGTAGCTCAACTGTGTTTTGTTTTTTTGGTAACGTTTAAATAACAGATTTAAAAAACTTTCGAATTTTCTATATAGCAGAGCTCGTAACACTTTTTACATGTGTCCCTAGGGGAAAAGGGACTAAAAATCTTTAAAAAAAGGACCTATAAAACTTAAATACTCATTAAATTTTAGGTCATCAATGTTAGATACAAAATTATAGGAAAAACTCAATAGAGCAAAAAGAGTTTTAAATAAAAAAAAGCTATATTTTCTATGTAACAATACATGCTAGTCGCGCACTGGCAACTATTGGACATCTAAATGAAAAATTAGTTGCTTGTAACAGAAAAATTCAAATTGTATCTGCTCATTTAGAAATTATTGGGCATGTAACTATTGTGCGAAAATACTTTTTTAATATGTTTTCAATAATCTCACGTTTGTTTGTTTTTAATTTTAAAATTATGGTCCGAATTGAAATTTAGCAGTTATACTTATGCCACTTATGTCTATTTTACAAATAAAATGTAAATCGAACAGTATTTTTCTAATTACAATATGAGGTACTGGGAATATATATAATTACAATTTACACTTGAACCTGCTATTTATCATTCTTCTCCTAAACAAGGTCTTCATTTACATTTTGTTTTTGATACAATGCATAAACGAGATCCGGTGGTTCTGGAAGGACAGAAATTTTTTACACATGGCCCTATATTCTACACCAATGTGATTAATTACATTTGTAAAGACAAAAACAGTAAGCCTGCTCCTGATTTAACGATATTTCGAGAGTTGCAACACCCTATTAGCAGACCCAACATAAATACTAACATGAATAGTGATTTTTGTAATGGCGATTTCAAAATAAATATAATTAATATTTGGTTAAATAGGAGAGGGGAAAGGGCCAGAAATGTGTTATCATAGGCATAAAGGGGAAAAAATATTTTTGCTAAAATAAGGGACCGTATTTAAAAAAAAAAAAGGACTTTTAGGGAAAAAAAGGGACCTGCTGCGAAGCCTGATACAGTTCTCGAACGTCTTTTGTTTCATTGTTCCAGAATTGGATTTCCTTACATTTTAACCTGTATAGTCAGACCTAATTAATGGCTATTCCCCAAATTCCACTAATTTGATTTTTAAAATTAAACGACACACATATACCTTCTTAATAAAAATGAATATATAATCAGATTATTTTTTCTTCAAAAAAATAGCTTACAATGAAAAACTAGCGTAACTTAGGGGTTACTTGAACAACACAAACCACAGCTCTCAAAAGAACTCCTTTATTCCTAACAAGCTTACCCCCCCCCCCCCCCCCCCCCCCCTCCTGAACACATAGCAGGATAAGATGTGATCCACCAGCTGCTATTCGCACCTTTCTAAGAAAACCTAACTTTGGATTGCACGTGGCTTCCGTATGGAGGAACTAGTTTTCGCAAACAATGCGCCTCTTTGGTCAACAGGCAGCAGCAGGGCGGGTCCGCAATTGTCATGTCGTAGTATTTTTACACAGAATGCTCTCTATACATCATAATGAATAGGGGTTGGGTGACATAGCACGGGCTTTGGTTCAGGATCTCTCCATAAAGGAAAACCCGGGAGTCGTAATTTTGACAATGATCAGCTGACTAGGACAAGACCTGAGCAAACACCCTATGCACCTGACACAGTCGTGGGGACTTCGAGCCACGACAGATTAAACGTGCACAAATCCGCTATTTATTTAGGATGGACATTTTTTTTGCGTATGAAAATGTACGAAGCTGCAACCCCCTGATCACGACCTCGCTGCGCAGTTGAAGTCGATATTTGAACTCACAGCTCGCCAATTACGAAATTTACAACTTTACTATGGAGACCCAGTGTCTTATAAAGCTAGGAAAAGAGTATTTTAAATTAATCCGACAATAATTGTGTAAGATTTTCGAATTTATTTAAAGAATAAATCGGACAGTTGCCAGTTCCGTTCCTCCGCAATAAACATCAACCGTGTATAGGGGAATTGTGCACGTTAAACCTGCCATGATCCAAAGTTTTCACGCCTATGTTAAATGAAGTTGGTGCCAGCTCAGGTCTGTGCTCGTCATCTGAATATGTTAAAATTAAATCCTTTATTTCATAAACTAAGTGTACTTTTTTTCAAATTATCTGAAAATAAAAAAAAATATTATATCTTTTATAACATTGATTTTTAAAATTGATATAGAAAATTTAAAATATTAGATAACATCTTCCCGATGTGGATGTAGCGCATAATTCAATTATAATATTTATTCCTTACTTTAAAAATAAAAATCAAATTTTGCAGTTAGTTAGTTACTGCAATAAATTACGTTTTTACTATAAAGCACGCATTTTTATAGTTAATTTGGCAGTTGATGGAATGACATGGACAATGTTGATGGAATTGTGCACAAAAATATGCCTTTTTTACATAAGTTTCTGATTCCGTAAAAAAAAATTGTACAAATAAGAAACTTTAATTATTCCACACGGCGCAAACAAAAAGAGTTTATCTGAATTCCGTACCGTACAATCTGATAAGATTAATTATTCAATTACAGAAATCACATATTCACCTAATGTTTACCTTATAACAACCTCTTTCTTTTCCCGCTCGTATTAAACCTATCAACCATGGATTTCTATTTTCCACCATTATGTTTTCTCGTCCCCCCCCCCCCCCCCCCCCATACCATTTTGCAGATTTTGTCCGGGGCCATCGTTGAACCGCTTTGTTCATTCCACTCGCAAGCGGTTTTCAATTGCCCCTGAAAACACACCTGGTGAAAGGCCGCAGTCGTACAAAAGGATGGTGCTTGTTTGTGCTTTTCTTTTCGACTGGAAACCGGGTCTGTTAGCCATTGGTATTTACTAACAAAATAAAAAACACAACCACTTCACCGACACATTTTATTTCCCCGGAATCCAGTCTAGAGTCGGGCATTATGAAAATTTAAATTGTCATTAGAGCCTTCTCAGAAACACTCACATTGCCTAACACGTGGGCTCACTGTACAATCCTACACAACTGCAAATAGTTTCCACCAACTATAAGAGTTATAGGATTTTGGAATCAACCGACCCGATTTGACTTTAGGGCACACTTTACAGCTTAGCGAATAGCAAAGGAAAGAATGTATAACATATGGAGAATTTGTATATGTGAAAGTTAATACTAACAGGATTACGAAAGACTCCCAATCTTATTTTATAATAAATTAAAACATTTAAAAAATATTTCCACAATTTTTTTTGTAAGTTAATAATCTTAATAATATAATTAATCTTACGATTTAACCCACATTTTGTATTTATAATCTGGGGCCTCCAGTTGTTCAATGCAAAAAGGCCTTTAGCTGGAAATCAGAGGATTACTAGTTCGAGCCCAGGCGTTGGACTTGACAAAGACAATTAAAAAAAAGTAGGGACTTGCGATTGGAGGGTTGCCAGTTTCGCTACAAAAATGCTAGAAAGTCGTCCTGAATATCCAACAAATTATACTGGCGTGTATATGGGACTGGTGCAAGATAAATCTGATCTCGAAACAATGTCATGACGCCTATTGAGGTCGCATGGGGTGCCATCTCAGGTTGTGTTCTCGTCATCTGACCATTCAAAAATACGAGGCATCGTTCCTGGGTCTTTCCTTCGAGATAGACCCCGAACCGTAGCCAATAGCCCAATGTGCAGCTCTAATGCGACGTGGTCGCCAATAGCCCACTGTGCAGCTCTAGTGCGACGTTATTTAACCAAACCAAAACCAAAATCTAATGCGACGTAAATTAATCGAACCAAACCGTATATATAATCTCCCGGTTGTAAACTGACAAATTGGAAGCATACAAAAAAAGTTTTTTATATTTTACTCTCTCACATTTGATGCACATATTCGCTGACGAATCGATTTAGGGGATACAGCCTCTTTCCTAGAGGTATTGATCCATGAAAGATATAACGTGCAATATCCCCTCATCACATGATAAGTTTCTAATAGTATTTGTCTGGGATAGAACAAGATTAACTTGGGCATTTCAGCATGCCCAATATAAATATTACAGTTGTAAATAAAAAATCGTAGAATAATTGCTGTACGTTTAAGTAATTTCTGTAATAACTCAATGAATTTGAAAAAACTTATACAAATCAAATATTTCTTATAATCAAATGATAGATTAAAATTAAAATTTTGTAATCGAGGATTTTTAAAACTTAAAAAAAAAAAACTGCTCCAGTAAATAACGCTTTGATATATTAAAAAATATTTCGAAAAATTAATGAATTAATTTCAAAATATAAGTTTATTCTATAAGATTTGTCATAATTTAATTTTAATAAATTTATAAATTGTTTGTAACCAATTATTAATCAATCAATAACATTTATTATTTCCAGCAAAAAAAAATCAGTAAAAACTTTTCTAAAATAATAAATTTAATAAGTAATGAAATAATTTAAGTAAAATACTATAATATTTTAATTGGATGTAATACTTTTAATTAGTACATATATAATTTAAATTTAATGTAAAAATTAAAACAGATGAAATTACTTAAATTACTTGACATATTTTAATTAGATCAAATAATTTTAATTAGTTGAAATAATTTTAATTAGATGAAATAGTTTGAATTAGATCAAATAATTTTATTTAAATGAAATAACTTGTTATTTGAAATGTATTTTTTAATACATATTAATAAACTGAAAAACTATTAGAATTTTGTATTAAAACTTTCAATAGTCACCATCCTCCCAATTTAAATCCGAATAAAAGGATATAATTAAACCTTAATATTTTAATTCCTTAATTTTTCCGATAAATCAGAACCAAAAATATTTTCTTTCATAACTTTTCTCTTAAGTTTTTTAAAATAGCAATTATTATATTCAGTACATTAACAGTTTCGTTCCTATTAATAATATCAACATTCCAGCTAAATATAAATTCGAATACTTAATGGAAGACAACATCTAAAATTAATTTAAAAAATCAATATTAAGTTTTTAAATCATCACTTTACGCTTCTCAAGTAGACAACTAAAAGATTGCCGTCTTCTACAAAAGTGAATAGTGTCCTTCCCCCAACAGGGGAAAGAACTTCCATATGTCTTTCAGCCCAGCCCCCAATTAGTAAGCTATGGGAGGTCTGGGGGGAAGAAAAAAAGATAAGAGACGAGAATACTCGTCGGTGCCGCTCAGGGTGTAGAAAAGCTAGACGAGTATACTCGTCCTGTGCCGCTTTCCGTACAGAAAAGTTTCCGAGATATCTCGTCGTTGCCGCCAGGAGGGTTAAGATACGTTAATGTACTTTGAGATCGTTACAAGGACACCGACCAAATCGTATATGATCCAGCGCCAAAAGATACATCGTTTGTTATCCACGGTCAAAGTATTCGTTTACAGAAGAATAACTAGTGCCTTAAGCTGCGTCCTTGTATTTATGAGATATTTCTAAAGAAATGCTTGATGTCTGTTTGGAAAATATATATAAATGGATAATATTTTGGGGGTAATAGTTATTATGTGATATCATGTTTGAATTTATATGATATTTTATATAATTTAATATATTTTAACCCATTCGCGGTCGTGTTTTTTTTGCATTTTTCTATTCCAAAATATACGTTTTAATTTTTTGAAAATAAATGGGTGTTGTACAAAGAATAATTTTAAAATTTTAAATTGTTTTGTTGGAAACAGTCTTTTGTATAAACCACTGGTGGTCGGTCACACAAGTGATATCGTTTTCAATATTCCCCCCCCCCCTCCTTCCAACCCGACTTTTTTTAATTCATAAAATATTCTCTGTTTCAAAAAATGTCATAACTGTCTCTGGTAAAACCTAACCTTTGAGATATATTAAAACATATCTATTAAAACCAATTATTGAAAATACTAACAAAAGTTCAGCATTAATTAAATTAAATTACCATTACTACTATGAAGTTGATATGTTTTTTACCCAATGACATATAACCAAAACCCCATTAGGTGCGTATACTTTCCTTTCCTTACCCTACATAATTTAAGAAAAGTTTTTATCAACAACAATATATATTTTACGATATTTAAACTATTTATGTATTTTAAAATATTACAGAAATGTTCTACTGTTACGTTAAGTATCCAAATAATGTTATATATAATTTTGTCCAATATCATAAACGAAATTGATAGGTTGTCTCAACTTTTTCTCCTAGAGCCTCCCAGTTATCATAAAAAGCAAACTAATATCCATTTTTCTTTCGAAAGACAAAACATAACCGTCATTAACCTGCCAAAATGACATTTCTTGAGGAGTTTTATCTTTAATGAACACACACTGTATTCTCGGGTCTTTTTAAGCAGGAGGTATTAGTTAGCATTTTTGATTCGTTCTTTGGGCGTTGTACCGTATTTCATGGGTGTGGCTTTCCTTTCAACGTAAAACAAGAATACTTGCACTAAGTTCGTAAAAATGTCTTACTGTTTAACTAGGTTGTTTCCTTTGACATGTTTAAGTCATTTTTCGACCTTACTTGACATTTCAGGTAATAGTTTTTCACTTTGAATTCAAATGTATTTGGAATGTATTTAAGTCTGAACAAAAATGTTTGCGTTCATTATCAGTAACTGGTAAAAAGAACAGATTTTTTTTTTACGTGGAACGTCTTTAAAAAGTACACAATAAAAAAATGTATTTAAAAATGAGTGTCTAAAACACTTTGTATTTCTTAAAGTAGAATAACGGCTGCATGACATACTCAAATGACGTAAACGGATAACGTAAACGGGCGTATGACATACTCAAATACAAGTAACCGTAATCTCTCAAAAATGAGCAATTGACTTTAATATTGCTAATCTCAGCTTCTGTCCAGGCGTTCTTAATGAAACCATCAAACTTAAAATATTAGTTCTCTATATGATTTTACACATTATTTGATATTGATTGCTTAAATAGAAATATATATTACAACTCAATCACCTTATATGCCATTCTTTTGGAACCCTTTATAACAGCGTTTCTCAACCTTTCAGTATTCGCGGCTTAGTTTTCAATCATAATTTTCATCGCGCCCCCCGCTTACCATAAAATGTATACAACAGTAATGTATATTGAGTATTTTGGATTCAGTTTTTAAATTATTTTTAACTAACTGCCAAAACAAGAGTAGAAGCGAGCCAAAGCGCCTCCCCTCTAGTGTGCTCGCGCCCCCCTAGGGGGGCGCGCCCCACAGGTTGAGAATCGCTGCTTTATAAACATCCCTACTATTTATATCTTAATGTCGACCTGGTAATTTGACTGATAATACACTGGACTGTGGTGTTGAGGATCTTGGTTCGATTCACGGTAGGACTTGGTTGTAATTGTCGAAATTTATTGAAAAAAATTATAAATTTAGCCTATGTAGGCAACCATTTTCTCATTGTACTCATTTTAGAGTACATGTGTTTATTTCGAAAATAAAACTCATGTATTCGGAGCCATGATAAGCATCGAATGTAAACAAAAATTAGTACATTTTACTTATTTCCTATTTTTTTAACAGTGTATAACAATAGAAACACGATAATACGCTTTTAGAGTGATATAACACCATGGCAAAAATCCTATTTGTGACATAATGCAATTTAAATTATGCAATTTCAAAAAAAAAAAAAAAATGAATGTAAAATCTTAAAATAAGTAAACAGAGAGCATTCAGAAACATTAAAGAAAGTTATAAGCATCATACGCAACAGCTTGTGTATACTCTTTCTATTGGCCAAGTTTACATTGGCGACAATCCTTATTTCTATACTGTGCTAAATTTAACTTTTTATGTGTCCGTGCTCTGATATAGCCACGCAATAGTTTTCTACTGAGAGAGAGACAAAAAGTAAAAGGGGCATAACAAATATATATGCATCCCAAGAGGGTTTTACAAACAAATATAATAATAAAATAAGGACTAAACAATTAAAATAGAACTACATAATTGAACCTTTTTAGTAAGGTTTTTAAAATCATTCATAAAAAAAATAACGATTTTTAAAAATACTTACCTTTACTTTTTGAGATAATTTTAAGCTCCCTGTCGCATTCAGTTTCAGACACTTCAGGTCCTTCGTCATCCTCTTGCGACATCATTCTCAAAGAGTCGAATTCATTTTCATCCTCAGAGCATTCCAAACTGCAAAAGAAAATACGGACATGTTTACTTTTTAAAAACAAACTATTAATACTTATCAGTAATAGACATTAAAAATATTTTGTATGTGCATTTCTACGTTGTCAGGCGAATATCCGACTTGAATTGGATAAAAATCATGGGCAATAACTGTCATTTGAAAACAATGCCAATATGATAATATAAAACCCAAACGCTCGTGGACGTGATATCCAATCCAGGGATATATATATATATATATATATATATATATATATATATATATATATATATATATATATATATATATATATATATATATATATATATATATATATATATATATATATATATATATATATATATATATATATATATATATATATATATATATATATATATATATATATATATATATATATATATATATATATATATCCTTGGACGACTCATGCCGCTCAGCTCCGTCAGAGGGTTAGAGCAGATTTTAAGTACAATAAAGAAAGATGCGTTTCTTCGATGTTAATATTAAACTAAAGATTGTATCATTTTTGTTGTTAGTAAAGAATTATATCTTTATCAGCCAACTTATTAACAGTATAAAATATATATATTACATTTAATTAAATTGTTATCTGCAATTTGATGGAAATATGTTATATGATTCTAAATCGATCATTTTATTTACACATAAATATCTTTAAAAAGGAACTCAAATTATCTTCTCTTAAAACCTGTTGGTCATCTTGACCGTAATGTCGCGTAAAGTGATCTCCAGTTTTTTTTTTTCTATGATTATTTTACATAAAGAAAACACATCATCATTTTACAATGCTGTTCATATCAATTAGTTACCAGTTTATTTTAAAGTTTATATTTTTCTAAAAATCAATAGAAGTTTTTAAATATTAAAAAAAACACTAAAAAAAATCCTATAAATTACGTGAAAAATAATATTTTCGCGTCGTAATTCTTTTTTTTTCACGTTGTATAAAAAAGTTTCACGTCATAAAAAAAATGTCGTGTTAAAAATTTAAAGTTTATAAAAAAATATTTTGCTAATAATATTCAAAATATATTGATTATTTATTTAATTAAAATGTAGGGTTAGGTGGGGTAATTTGTTTTTTTTTTAAATATAAATATTAAATTACACATTGTGAAACCTATGGTTTTATCTAAATTTTTTTATTTAAATTTTGTACGATTATTGTAGTACATTTTAACAAACAATTACATTTCTGGATATATTAATTCAAGTCCAACATATGATTTGTTTGAGAAAATGAAAAAATTACTATAGTTTAATACATGAAAACTTCATTATAAAAACTAGAAAATTCGATTTATTTATGGATATTCATAGGTTTTATATAAAAAAAGAAATATTTTAATACAATTCCAATTAGAAACGTATCTAATTTATTTCGCTTTTTTCAATGTTTTGCAAAGTGGATTTTTGGAATATTAATGCTAGAGAAAGGGAAATTCGTAAAAATGTAACAATCTTCGGCAAAAGTGCAATTATTAAAAAAAAAAAATCGAACCATATAAATGACAAAAGTCAACTGCAATATATTTAGTACTTTTCATATGTTAATACCCGCGCAGCTAAATATACTGAAGTCACATACCAGGTTTTTTTCGAAGTAGACAATCAAGAAAGAGAGCATATTTGATAAAACATGGACGTATTTGGTTGATTCATTACAAAAAAGAATGTTAAAAACTCGTCTGAGAATAAATTAAAAATAACGAAACACAGCATAGGTTCCTTAATAAAGACAAAGCAAGAGCAGTAATAGCAGGTGTTCCATTTTGAAGGAAATTGAAAATTAAATATTTGATTTTTGAAAAAAAGTAATGGTGGATTACTGCTTGCTTTCAGGAAAAAAAACAGTGCATTAATATTAAAATGTATTGAGTGTTTAATATTTGAAGGTTGTTATTTATTCTATTATATTCAAGTTAATACTTTGACATAAAAGTTTGTTCTAGTAATGCCTTTTTATACAAAACTTCCGTAATTCCCATAGGTACTCAATTTCCCACATTTATGAATCATTGTAGGTTACCATAGAAAAATAACTATTAAAAGTATTTATAGGGATCATAATAAAATAAATATTATATCTCCAATAAATAAGTGAACGCTTTTGTAAAACAATTGTAATTTTTTTCTTAATGAAATTGAATTTTGTAGGTCAAGAATCGAGTGTTGAGGCACAAATTCCGCTACTTTACCCTAGATGCTTTGCGTCAAATTTATTTAATTGTGAAAATATATATTTTAAACTTAAATATTTATTTTTACAATTTTATGTATTATATTGTCATATAAAACAAGGTAAAAAAAGAAGATATATATCACTGAAAATAATAATTTATTTAAAAGTAATTTTATTGGAATGTACAGGTCATACAAAATATTATACAGTGAGTTACATAAATTGGAATTAAATCTAATCCTTTTAAGTTATAGTAAACTAGTTTTCATAAAATCTTCTTCCAAAAACAATTTAATTAAAGTAGGTTTTCTTAACTACTTCTCTGTGCATTTTTTCTCTTAGAATCATGAGTCGTAACTTGTAATTAGTTGGTGTAAAATTCTAATTGAGAATTAAATAAAAACGAGAAACCTGGTTTTTTTTTACTTTAAGTTCAATCAGGTAGATCAAGTATCATTACGTATCTACTCTGCTGAAACTTATATTTTTTTAAGTGAAAGTCAGCGATAAAAATAGTATTTCTTTCAATTTGTTAATTAGCAGACAAGTTTTAATTAGCTTGAACCTATCTTCTTTCGAAGCGGCAAAGCCTGAGTTCCCAATTTATCATCCAATATATTCGACCAAAGAGTTTAAACCTTTATTTTCTAATTACTGAAGTCAACTTTAATCCCGATGTAAAATCAATGATTTCTGTTTTTCTAAATGTAACTCGACATTTTGAATAGGTGATTTTAACATATGTATTTACGTTGAAAGTTTTTTTACTGGATTATTATACATATCTAAATGCATTTTTAAATTAAGATCCTAAATAAATCTAGTTAACTTTGATTTTTGAAAAAAAAATAACAAACTTATTTGGATATATCTTTAGGGCATGGAGCAAGAGCAACCAATGCTAATTATGTTGTCCAGCCACAGATCTACTACATACTTATTACTTCTCAAAAGTCTTCTGACGGCCTTAAAAAAAGCTGGCTCGACTATATTTTAAATCTTCAAGATAAGTAAATTTATCTACTTTAAGATTTAAAAAACATATAGTAGATTTCTTCTTTAAAGTAGATTTAAATTTTTTTTTAAATCATTTGGTTTTAAAGAGCGTCTACTTAAAAAATTCAAACGTCAAATCTATCTATAATTCCTCATTTTTAATTCGTAATTTTAAATCAATTTATAATATATTACTTAGTCCTATTTAGAAACTTTAAGATATTATCAGTTCTAAAGATCCCTGTTTTAAATAAAACTACTACATTTTGTAATAATATTTTAATAGATTATTTCGAATTTGCGTATTTTAAAATATAACCATACATTTTACATTTTTACGTTGAATAATTAAGAACAAACTTTTTCTTTTTTTAAATATTTCTAAACTTAAAATAATGAGTACATGTTTCATAAAAGTCAGATTTTCAGTATTTACACAGCGGGAAACTGCAAAAAATGCAGTAAAAGTATAATTTGATACATTTGATAATTTCTTGTTTGCTTTTTAACCACTCTAAGTTATTGTTTTCAGTTGTAATATATTTCAATGTGTCGTAGCAGTAAATGAATATAAAAATTACGTATTTTTTTTCTTAATTATCTTAACTGGTCTACCAAAAAGCCCATATTACGCATTTTTACATTTTAAATGTAAATATATATAAAATATACGGCTTTCATCAATAATTTTGTTGTTTGAAATTGATATTTTTACTTCCAACTTTTAAATAACAACTCCAAAACTCAATGGAATTTTTGCTCCATTGATCAATTTGTCAAACTCCGTGTTCACATCGATTCATCTGCCTTCAAACCCGTTAAAACACTCGGCTTTCAACACAGGGTAGAAAAAACGATGCAAACGAGCTTCCCGAAATGAAAATGTTTATCGATGTCCCCTCTTTTCCATCGATTAAGAGAAAATAACAGAGACAAAAGGTTGGCAAACAGAAATCGATGGAGAAAATTGTGGTCTTATCGAGGTTTCTTTTCTTCTAACTCATATCGATTTCCGATTATACGCCTCGCAGACCTGTTCGACTTTCAATAACTGTTATTTCTTTTATTTTTTTTTCAGTCTTAAAATCTGATCTTCAATGGTATACTTGAGAGTCGATTTAATGTTGTCTTTTAGAGGTCAACAGGAAGTATTAAGGGGTCAGAAGGAGTTGTTTCTTTCACTTAGAAACAAGTGGAAGAAAAGAAAAACAAAGACAGGAAAAAGTGAATTGTCTTCGGTTTGCTTTTTGATAAAAGCCAGCAAGAGAATTAATAGAATCCTGAAAGCAACAAAACACATCAAAATGTTAAGAAAAATAATAATGGAATATACCTCGAAGCAGGATACTTTGAAAGAAAAATATTTTTCCTGAAATATATTTCTTATTCTTGTCCATTTTTATTATAGGATTTGCTGACATTTCTTTGAATTGTGTTTGTTTTTTGGTTTTCAATGGATAAAAAATGATTTTGCGATTTTCTATGCGGTAATTGAGTTAAGCGGCTGCTCTTGTTTTTGTAGGATTAAAAGAGAAAAAATAAGTTGTATTTGGTACTACTAAATTATTTATTTTTGTTAAAAAATGTTAGAAATGCGTTGTGGGGGATAATTTTGTTTTTGTTGTTCATAAAATTAAAATTTTCTATTGTTTAATAACAATGGAACAAACTGCCTTGTCTTTAGGTTTTTATTTAAATACTAAGTTCATCTTACACTGTTTAAATATACATGAATAAAAACAATCGCATACAATACATTTTAATAATTCAATATTAAAAAAATAAGATAAATAATTCAATATTTAAAAAAAGATAAATAATTCAATATTTAAAAAATAAGATAAATAATTCAATATTTAAAAAATAAGAGAAATAATTCAATATTTAAAAAATAAGAGAAATAATTCAATATTTAAAATATAAGAGAAATAATTCAATATTTAAAAAATAAGAGAAATAATGAAATATTTAAAACTAAAGTTAATTTTTTCTCTTGCAACTAAAAAGAGATAAATCATATTTAGCTCAATAAATATATACACGTTGTAAAAATACGTAAAACATAATAATCACTTGTATATTTTACAGATTGTTCATACTCAGAATCACATATATTATTTATGGAGTAAATATCCTTTTAACACAACGAATCTTAACACATGATGTATCAAAATAAAGAGAATTCTCAAAATTCATGCATTCATCTCATGAATATTGACGTTTTATAAAAAAAATGGGTTTAAAAAAATCATCTATTTAAACGTGTGTTTTAAACAAGCCGTTGATTAAGCTGCCATCTATGAATGAGTGAATGAGCAGAAACGTTAAACTTTTATGCTTTACTGGAAAGGAAATAGTTTTGTAGGGACGCGGTTTTTTATTATCGCACGCTAATGTGGATAAAATTTATCTGCCATTATCTAAGTCGAAAATTAGGTTAAATTACTTTAAATATAAGCATATTTAAAGTCAAAGTATATATTAATGTAAGTCTTACTTAATAATTATTTGAAAGGACATTATTTTTCGTGTTTTTTTGCAAACACTCTAACAATATATATTCTTCTTTATAAAGTAAAGGACAAAATAAAGGTTAATCTTGCGCTAAAAATTTAATAACCAATGTAACCAACAACTTCACCAATAAATAATTCAATTACTACAATAACAATAAAGTTTTAAATTGTGGTTATGCATACCAACAATATTTGAGCCCTCCAGTTTCAAAACCCAGATAGATCCACTTTTCGCAAAATCGTTTACAGTTTTTACACTACTTCCCTTTGCAAAGCGGTATTGACCAAAATTGTCGGTATCCAGTCTCAAAATACATTCAATGTCATGAGTTGTCAATCGTTATTAGCATATCCCGTAAAATCTATGATAAGTGATCAACGTGATTGATTTTGAAACTAAAGAGTTGATTTGTGAATATCCCAACTGTAAAGGAATTATCATAGACTGTAAATTGAAGTAATTTACTTCCAGTACACTGTTAAAAATTGGTAATAAAAAAAAATAAAAAAATTTGAGTACATTCGATGCTTATTATGCCTTAGACAGACTTGAGTACAGACATGTACTCAAAAATGAGTAAAATGGGTAAACATGAATTAAAAGAGCACATACTGGCATACATAGGCTGCCTTCCTAAATCCATTTCTATGAATATCGACAATCACAAACAAGTCTTTCCGGGAATCATACCCAAATATAGGCACCACAGTTAAAAGCATTATCGTTATTCTACCAGAACGACTTCAAGAAGTTATAAACAGAAAAAAATATTAAAAGGTGTGCCAAAAAAATGGTATGTAAGAAAATTGAGCTGTAATAAATCAGTTTTCATTAAAGCAATCAACATAAAATAACGTGGAAAACTATATTCTGAACAACTATTATAAGTGTGTCAGGTCGCTTGGTTAAGATGGCTTGAAGAGAAGCTGAGTAAGCAATATTAAATCACATTGCTCATATTTGCGATAGTACGGTTGCTTAAACTTGAGTACACCATCACTCATTTACAATACAATTGTACTCAAAGCAAAGCGATTATGTTCAGATAGTCATTTTAAAGCACCTTTTTTTACTGTGTTTATTTAAGAATTTAACATTGCAAAAATTAAAAGCAGCTTTTGTAATAAACCGAAGGTTATCAATAACCCATTCAATTAATTAAGTAGCCTGTTAATTCTATACTAGAATAAAAAAAACTTTTATTTATTTAGTAAAAAGTTTTGACTAAAATTTCGTCACTTATTTACGATGGAATTATAGTCAAAAGAAAAACCAGTACGCCCATGTACTCATTTTTAAGCATATTTTTTTACAGTGTAAGCACCAAATAATGGTTGCAGCTAAATGAGTACCAAATTTTGGTGCAAGGTCGAACTAAATTTTTAACAGAGTAAAACGTCTCTGTAAAATCTATTAAAAGTTAATCAATCTGATTTTGAAACTAGAAAATTGATTTGTGAATGCCCCAACTGTAAAGAAATCATTGATTGTTTTTCGTGTAGTAATTTACTTCCAATAAAAATCTGTATACTTCATTATTTAGAATTCATTCGATGGCGTATTTATCTCAAACCATGCATATCAACTACATAAAATAAATTTGTTTACACCGTAAAACTTCTCTTTTCACTGCATCACCAAACATTCCATATCCCTCAAATCCTTTTTTCAAACGCGTTGTTATTCATATTTTTACAACTCAAATCAACCAACCCATCATAATTCCAGCACGAACCAAAACAACCACCGCATCCATACCAGCATTGTTTCCAATCCAATGATTCAATAAATCCCCGGACAAACTAGGACGCGCTTCCGAGGGATCTTTTTGAAGCCCCCAAATCGCTCTTGCGTTTCATTACACCGCTTGACGGGTCCACCCGCGTAGAAACGCTGTTAGAGTTACGATACTTTTCCAATTTTAACCCAATCTGCATCTAACATTACATGGTAAGCGTGGATGGTTTTAATTATATGAGCATAAAATATCCGCAGCGTCTTCCAGTCTGTTGAAGTCACGCTTCACTGGTTCGAGGTTTAGTCGAGGGGTATAAGTTGCTGCTAGTTTTCTGTTCGTGTATCATCGTGCGGATGTAAAATGACTAGCTATATAAATGCTAATAAGGAAGTTTCTTGGCGCGTTTTTAATTACGAATATTTAAGAGGAGGGGGAATCGAGGAGAAGCACGCTGTAAAAAAAGTATCTTGGATTTTGAAGTAATGATAAGATTTTTGTTTTGCGTGTGAAGATATTTAAGTTATGCAACAGAATAAGAAAGATAGCATTTACAATGAAATATTATCTTTATTTAATAAATAAATGAACATTAGAAATCCTATTTATAATTAATATTATATGGATTTATTTGTTTTGCCATAAATAATTATATACGTGTTGTATATTTAAGAAATTCACGTAAGAAGAATATCATGTATATTTATAAAATTTAAAATATATATATATTTTAAAATATCATTACTCAAAAGTTTTTTTAAAAAATATTGCAGATATAAATTCTTGAAAATGTGTCTACAGCTGTAAATGTGTTTGTAGAAAAGTACTAGTCATATGATAAAAATATAAGTTTATTTTATATATTTATTTTTATATATTTATTTTTATATATTTATTTTTATATATTTATTTTTATATATTTATTTTTATATATTTATTTTTATATATTTATTTTTATACATTTATTTTTATATATTTATTTCTATATATTTATTTTTATATATTTATTTTTATATATTTATTTTTATATGTTTATTTTTATATATTTATTTTTATATAATTATATTTATATATTTATTTTTATTTATTTATTTTTATATATTTATTTTTATATATTTAATTCATATTTTATATAGATTAAATAACATTAATAACATAATGCCCATCCATTAAAAATATATTAAAAAAATCATAAAAAGTTTTTATAAGAAGGTCAAAATATTCAAAACCAAAACATGAATTCCCTTTGCAATAAATATAAATTACTAAAGAGTTTGCTAAAAGTAAAAAAAAATAATAATAATGACAGCAATGTATGATAAACAGTTATAATTAATTTTAAAACAGTAAATAGCTATAATATTTTTTTTAGTCTAACCATTTGCAATTAGTTTATAACAAAAAATATATAGTATGTTACTTTTGCTTAAACAATTCAAAAAATAATATGATAGTAAGATAAACTATCCTGTTAGCTTTCATAAATCTTCACTTCTTTTAAAACATTCACTTAAGCTGACATTTGAAAGTAGGCTTGTATATACATTATATTGCAAAGTATTATTAAGTAAGTCACGATACTCTCAATGGATGGCTAAATTTGTTCTACCCTCGCATCCATCACAGTTTAATGCATTATATAAGTCTTCCTTTTTGTTTTTTATGCTATAATTTATCTTCATTTTGCACTTTTAATAGCCATGGAGGACTCTAACTGTGTACAGAAGCTGTAATTAAACAGGAGACAAATTGTCTGGACCGCTGCGAAATCGGTCGTTAAAATTTTTATTACCAAACGGTGTTCTGCAAATGTCTTTTTTAGCACTAATTACGCAGTTTAGTAGAATACGGGACATTCTTACAAATTATAATCTTCGCAAATTACTGCTAAGTGTGCATTTAGCTCATCAAGAAAAACGGGAGACAATCGGCTAATTTTGTATTAGTCCGCAATGTTATACGAGTCGAAGTTACAAACGGAATGACTTTCGAAAATATTTGAGTTATCAACTGCCTTTAGTTTGGATATATATTTGTTATATTACGCGTTGATGGGTGTCGTTAATTTCAATGACATATAATCATTACTTTTCAAGCGTATCAATTAACAAATTTTTAAGTTTATTGTTGATGTGTAGAAATTTCGTGCATGTGTTTATCGTTTACAGTGACAGCTTAACTGTTATTGTGTACGTGATTTCGGTTGGACAAAAGAAAAATGATATTAAATTAATGCATTGTCACAATGTTTGTTGATATTTTCTAATTTATATATTAGTAATTTTATTAAGTTAAAACCAATATTTTTACATTTTATACTAAATTTTAATATGTGCAATTTGATAATGTTTTAGGACCTAAGATTACTTAAAAAATTGTATACGTTTAGATTCACCTTCTAAGCTAGAAGATAACATAACTATAAGCGATGGAGTGATAACTCCAATTGAGCGGAGCGACAATGTAATGTACCTTACCGTGCGGATGCATAAAGTTCGGAAGAAAAATTGAGAAAACATTCGTCCTTGAACGTGACGCCATAAAAGTATTTTTTCGGTACCTTTTGTCTTTGTGTTTTATGCTGCTTTTTTTCGGTACATTTTGTATTATGTTACTTCCAAGTAAGTATGGAAAAACATTAAATGTGTAACATTTAATATATTTTTGAAAGCCAGCAATTTTTAAATAAACGCAAAAAATAAACGCGATAGGACTATTTTTTCTACTTTCTTTTAAAAAGGGTGTGTTTGTATCTCCGCTCAAAAAGGAGTCGGTTACGGTTAGTCCTTGCTCCAGTGCTTATAGTTATATTATGTTCTAATTAAGTAGAATCATCATATTAGAGATAGCGATTAATATACAAGTCAGTGTACCGCAGTCACTACACATTTTATCCATATTCCACATATTTTTAATTTATAAAAAATACAATAAGTTGAAATTTGTTTTTAATTCAAAGCGTTGTATGAATGTTTTAAAATATTTTTAAGATATCTTTTAAAATAATAAAAAAATTCATTATTTTAGAAAAAAAAATATATTGGAACTACAAATGAAACTCTTTTACAAACGTTATTTAGAACTTTTATGTTTTTTCACCCCTGTTTTAACTTTATGGTAGTCGGAAAAAAAAAATACAAAAAAAACCAATTAAAACTTTTAAAATAACCATAACAGATTCAAAATAAGATTTTTTTAGAAAAATATATGAAAACCAAAAAGTATTTATAAAAATGTTTGCCCATTACCGCTCTTTTACTTGATAATCATAACAGCAACAAATTAAAAGGCCCAACAACAGCACAAATGGAGAAAAATCGAAATACGTTTTCATCAGTCTCAATTTATAAGACTAAAGTAATGATAATCGAAACACAAATATTGCATTTCTCTTGCAAACCCAATCTCGACTGGGAACGGATCCAATAACAATTCTGATAAAGTAACAGTTATTCCCAAACCATAATCAATCAACTTCACTCCATCGCAATTTCTTTCAGTTAATTCCATCTTACTTCCCCGTTCCAAGCCAACAAAAAAAATGTCCCGGCTCTCAATATAAGATAGAAAAAGTCTCTGGCTAAAAGCAATAACGTGCAGCTTCTAACCTTTTTCAATTTCGGCCATTTTTTCCCTTTGTTGGGGATTCCATTGTACTGTATATATACGGCGTTTCTCTTAAAGAACAGATAGGCCCAAAATTGCTCGTTTTGTCGTACTATCCGAGTCCTGACATAAACAAAACCGTCTAATAGACACTCTGTCGCCTGGATGTCAAAGAATTGTCTTCTATTTCGAAAAATTGGAGCTCTTTGTCTTCTTACATGGAGGAATTGTTTGTGTTTATTGCTTCGTCGTAGATGGGTATTACAGCAGGTAATAGCTACTTTGCTATCCCATTGGGATATGACTATATGACATAATGTCAAGGGATACATTAAATACAGGTTTGAAATGTTTTATGCTATCATCTTGTATATAATGGGTCAATAAAAATGGTTGTTTGGTATTTTTTTTAAATACTGTGATCTTCGGCTATGTAATAAATATGTGGTATCAATGAAACTAACCCCAATATCTCCCACGATAGTGTAATTTATTTTTTATAGATCAACCTGCAAAATATTAATATAGACATTTCAGTTTAAGTGGATTGGAATAGTTTTTAGGAGCGTGTAATTTAGTATGTAGAATAAGCAAGAATACACAACAGAATTTTTTTGAAATCACCAACACTCAAGATATATTTTCAATTTGTCGACTTAGAATTTAAAACACGTATATCTGAACATAAGATTTAGCAGACATCGTCGGTGACGACATTTAAGCGATAAAACTTTTTAATGGGTATGACCTTAGTGTTGCGCTCCAGAAATGAAAAATAAAACAATGGCCATGGAATTCATCGCCAATAAAGGCTAAAAAATATTTTGTTTAAATATGTGTGGCTTTACTTCTAAGCCCACGAATAATGAAATCGTTTTTAATGTTTAAATTTTAAACAATTTTTCTATAAATATTTATATTTTTCAACAACAAAAATCTAAAATATATTAAAAACATATCTTTTCAGTTATTCCCCAAAACAATATATTTGTAAAGTATTTTAATACAAAGTAATTCCTTTGACGCTCAAGGTTGTGATATAACGTCCAGGGATCACCAGTTTTTCCGTCAATGCATCCAGTTTTTAAATTCATAATTAGACTCCATTTTACAATATTTTTTTTAAATATAATTTTGTAGATACAATTTAAAAGCGAACTCTTTACAATGATATAATTTTTTTTTTCAAATATAAAAGTACACGCCTAGTAAAAAATATTTAGACTTCCAACGAGTGAAAACAACTTTACAATTGCTAAAAATAGCATGAGTGTCAGTGTATTAAATAAAAATTAGGTGAACTGCTAAAAAATGGGTGTCTCGGAGTATATAATACGGTCTTGGAGCGTCGGTGGGTTAATCTCTACAGTAACAAATACGATTCCTTTAGTGGTAATTTCGTATGGATTGCGAGAATATTAGAATTATTACAAGATTATATACTTAACTGGGAATAAACAAAACTTCTTTTTTTTTAAATATAATAAGGCTTATATGCTTCCTAATTTAAGTTAATACCATAGAAATAATTGCTCACCAATGAATTAAAGGGGTTAATCGTTGAAATGGCTTACATAATTGCAAAATACAAATGTGGACGCAACAGATTTTTGTACACAAACTGATGTTGCCATTCCGAGTAGAGAAAAACAGCATTTTTCAATCACCGCATAAGAGTATTATATATATATTGGGCCATTGTGTATCCAAAGTATACTGAATACAGTTGAAGTGTTTTTTGCTGAATGCTCACCTGTGTTCATGCTGGTATGCGGAGGAGGTGGTTCTGTACCTGGACGGGTACCAGCGCCCCTCCTCCACCTCCCCCTGGCTCAGCTGGAAGGTGCAGGGCTCGGAGGCGGGTCGACCTATCCATCTAGACGCAAGTTTCGCGTTGTCACAATACTCTGGAACACACAGAAGGGAGGAGAAACAAAACTTTTTATTAAAATACTATTTTTGAAAATAAATATTATATAATCAGACAAAATGGTTTCGTAACAATTCTCAAATTTTTAGTAAATTTATTAACATGTAAAATATGTTGCTAGAATATCGATTTATATGTTGTTTTCAAACATAAGATTTAACAAAAAGTTTTTAAAAAGTGGGACAAAGTAACCGACGTTTACGGTCTCCTAATTGTTAACCTATACGTGTAGGCTCTACGTCCCACAGATTTTGCCGGTCTAGCGATGGGCTTGAGACAATTTATACTACGGAGGTGAGGAAGAAATGTTAAAGCATGTAAGATCTTAAGTATGATGTTTGTATCAGAACTGCTAATTGCATGGTTTCGAATATGTGACACTTGACTGATAGTTTCTACAGATCGTATTCAGCTCAGCTTTAAAGTTTTTTAACTTCTCAAAACACCCGATCCCCATCTGCGAATTCTATAAGGAAGAATTGTTAATGATATGTCCGTCAGACAGTTGCACGCCTCTTATTGTGAGGTAAATCGTCCTTCCACAATGCTTTAAGAACTATTTTTCCTGATACCCAAAGCGACATTTTCTTTTCTCCCGTTTAGGAATTAGCTCAAATGCAGTACAACTTTTTTTTAACTTAACCTACGTAAAAATGTAAACGTATTCCTGCGAACGATTCCGATGCTTATCATTTGCAAGTTGTCAAAATTCTTGTTTATAATAATAGGACATTATTGATAGTTGATTTTTTTAAATTTATCAATCGTAGAATAGTTAGTTAATGTTAATTTTGATATAGATTACTAAATTTTGTTTTTCAGAAATTAATATTTTAAATTGTATTTTTTTTCTCGAAAATTTGAACGAAATTTTAAATGTTTTATAAATAGTGGTAAAATTAGCAAACCAATAGTTTCAAATAATTACACTATTTTTAATTATCCATGATGTAATTAAAAAAGTAAAGAAATGCCATTTGTCAACTATTCAGCTATTTCTTTACCAATCACATTTATGTATGCTACTTGAAATTCATAATCTATCTTCAATAATCATTCTCTCTAATTAAATATGTCTTCACTGTAAGTAAACATAAGTTAAGTATAACGTATTTACTTTGAATAGAATTTCTGACGACACCCATTGAATAAATAATGTTTTATAATAGTTTTAAAAAACACCAAATACCATTTTTTTTATTTATATAAAATCCTACTTTTTTAATCTGAAACATTTCTCAACGAAAGTACTGAAACGTTCTTGAGAAACTAAAAATGAAACTTTTTCAGAGTTAAGAGAAACTACTTCACCCTTCGCAAATAATACCTTTTAACTATCCTTTCATTTTATAGAATTTACGATTAGAGCGACTCAATGGAAGTAAATGAACTCTATAGAATTATTTTCACTCATTCATGTTTTATAAAAAAGATTTTTTGCTATGTCTAGATGTTAACAATTTCTCAATTTACTGTTGTCGCAAGTGAATAAGCTGATTTTATGAACCGGATATAAGATTATTACTCGAAGGAGAAAACGAAGTATACACATACATGGTGTAGCAACATCGTAAAACTTTTTTAAACAATAATGTTTTTGGATATATATATATATATATATATATATATATATATATATATATATATATATATATATATATATATCAAATTTAGTTTAAAGAGGATCAGTCGAGCTCACGGTGTGAGCAAATCGTATTGAAGATGCCAAGTGCGAGTTAGTCTTAGTAGTATGTGCTTGTCCATAGTGTAACAAACGTATGTCTTTAGAAATAGTGTATGTTGCTTATCCCATTTGATTGATCTCATAATAGTTAAAAAACGAACCAAGCATCACACTAATACCTTTAAAAAGCGGGTTTTTGATTTTAACATTAGATTCTGATCGAAATATCGGCCACCCGCCCTGTCAAGGTTAAGTATATTTTTTAATAAATGTTGTATTGTTAAATATGCGTAAAAGTAGTGCGATTTTAAAATAGGATTTTGATCAAATAATAATAATATAATTATATTGTATATACTTATGCCTCAGTGCGTAGTAGTGGTAAATAAAAAAAATCTCTCCTATTCTGGACATGCAGTTCAAAGTTAGAAGTTGATATTATAAGCAATGTAAAACAATGTTTCTTTTTTTTTAAATAATTATTATGAACAATTATAACACATTTCTGCTATTTAAAAAAATTAGTTTTCATCTATCTCAATATATGTTATAGTTTATAATATCCATATCAGTTTATATTTAAATTCACATTTTATATTGGGAACCTAACCTTGAATCCATTAAATATGCACTTACCGGTCGACACTCATAGGAAACATGGCGGGTAAGGACGCTATAAAGGAGCCTCCTAAATTGAGTAAGGAGTATAGGCCAAAACTATTTATCTCCAATTAACCGACTTATCTGGTGTCTGGTACCCATCCTCTAATCTTCTACATACCACTCTCAGAACTCGTCCGTTACTATTGCAGTGTTCACTCTAGAAATAAAAAGGCGCAGGGCGCTGTTGGCGATGAAAGGGCACCCTGTTTTTAAAAATGCACTTCTTGTTTTTAAAAGGGCACTAAAAAAAGTTTGGGTGGCCGTGTCTGCCCGTCGACACATCGTACACGTGACCAAACAGAAAAAAAATCCAATGTTGGTTGACATTGCGCTAGAGCTGCATACTGGGATATTGTTGACAGTTCGGGGTATATCTCGAAGGAAAGACCCCTTACAAAACTGATGAAAAGGGTATTTAAATAAAAAATGCGGTAATAAAATGCCTAATCTTGTAACCTTGCCCCAAACTATCTTCTCTTTAAAAAAAAAAAAAAAAAAAAAAAAAAAAAACTTAAGCATTTCATATTTGAGCACAGACAATCAACAGGATTGGTGGAATGTTCGAAATTAAAGCGAAATCATCGCGATTGCACAACACGCGCATTTAAAAAGGAGGTTGTTTTTCTACTGTCATAATTCACTTAATTCCAGTTTACACACAATAAAAATTTAATCGATACCTTTTTTAAAGCCAGCTATGGAAACAAGGACGCTTGTGCTTGACTGGAAAGGGCAAAATGGAGATATTTTCAACGGAGGACGGCATTTTTTAAAAAGGAACATGAGGCACTATCAAGATAAAAAAAGGGTGGGCAGGGCGGACCGCCCTTCAGAAAACGCCTAGAGTGAACACTACATCGCAACTGCTAGACAGCATAATTCTGTCGGCGGGCATTCTCTTTGCGGTTAATCATTAAGACATATGTTCACTAAGGCATCGATGTAGTGTAACATAACAGTAAAAAGCCGTTCAAAAATAGTAGATGAAATGTATTTTGTACGCACTTACGAGGGGCTTGATAGACGTTGTTTCCTGGTAGGGATGACATGGGTATTCGTTTGATTTGCGAATACTGTTCCTCGTACTCCGTCTGCAATAGAAAAGCCAATTGTACTCTGGAGACAATGGATTGTTTACGGCGGCGACTTTCGCTATCTTAAATGGATCCCTAGGGGAAACGAACGCATTCTTTAAGTTACAATGTTTATTTTGTGTTTGGTGATGGTCGATTGTTTTTTCAAAATCAATTTCAAGATTTTGAGCAAAATTAGTGAAATATTATGCGATATATTTAAATAAGAAATTCTACAGATATAGATATACTTGAGAAAATCCATAGGTTTGCTATATCAGACAATTTCTGAATTTAGAACTAAATGTCAAAACTTCTCATATTTTTTTTCTAAAAAAGTATAATCGATCGTTGGATAATTCTCTATGTCACCTTGTATTTAATAGCAATAGCAGTTTTTAATAAACTCCATAAATAGTATATAAACTTTATATTAATTGTATATCTTACTGAGATTGTTTTACTGTACACATTTTCAAAGAATTTTTTAACCACTGAATCAGAAAGAATTCAAAGGGTAATCAGTTTTCATACTAGACCAGGGATGATAATTGTTCGAAAACTTCTAAAACAAATTGTCTTATAGTCCCTAAATATGTTTTTTTTAATAAACTTAGAGAATACATATGTTAGTTTAAAATGAAGAAGTAGATATATTGAATAACATTTACATTAGTTATTAACGTACTGCAGTGAAATAATCAGTATGTAATGCGATCAAGATATTAAATGTTAGTACTTTAAATATAAAAATAATCTACCATAAAAATATATTTTTAATTTAACTTTTAAATATATTTATAAATAACAAATATTTATTTAATGAAATTAAATTTTCAATAACAAATATTTTATTTAACAAAAATATATTGATAAATAACAAATATTTTGTTTAATAAAAATATATTGATAAATAACAAATATTTTGTTTAACAAAAATATTTTGTTTAATAACAAATATTTTTTTTAATGAAAGTCATTTTTAAATATTTTTTTAATAAAAATATTTTAATGAATAAAAAATATTAAAAATATATTTTTAAATAACAAATTTCATTCTGATGGTACAAAAACAAACCCAAGTAATTTTAACTCATTTTTTAAACACAATTTCGGTACAGCAAACGAGTAAATTATGTATAACATAATTAGTCTAATGGTAACTCAGTCACTGCTAATGCATATTTTGGCACACTATATTCTTTTTTTAATTACTGAAAAAGTAAAGTTAATAAAAAGCATACATTAAATCATAGATTAATTTATATAGGTAGATATTTAGAATCTCGCGTGCATTTCCCATTTAATTAAGCACTAATACACCGCAAAAAAATTCGGTATGTGAATATATAAACTTAGATAATAATATGGTGCGTATTTATTTTTCTCATATTTCTATACAGAAAATACTCTTTTGTAAATAAAATTCTAGAAAGAGGATTACCGGTTCAAGTGTCGTCTTATCACTTGATTGTATTTAGAATCCCCATCACGAATAAAGTATACACGGTGCGTTCCATAAGTAATGCGACTAAATTCATAAAAAATAATTAATTCGACATATTCGTACTATTAGTTAAATATCCTCAAAATAGCACCATCCTGCGTCGATACATTTATGGAGGCGATGTTTCCAGGCCTGGAAGGCATCCAGGAAGGCCTTCTCCGTGAGGTCCTTTAGAGCCGATGTAACATGAGCCTGGATGTTTTCAATCGTGTCCCATTGTTTCCCTTTCATGGCTCCTTTTAAGCGAGGAAACAGAAAAAAAGTCTGGGGGAGCCAGGTAAGGACTGTAGGGACGCTGGGAAACCAGTGGGGTATGGGTACTGGCTAGAAAGGAGGGTCGCACGCTGCCGAAGTGACATCAAGGACGCATGGAAACTTCATCACGATAACGCGCCAAGCCACAGCTCCTTCGTTGTCAACGATTTCCTGGCCAGCACGCATACCCCACTGGTTCGTCAGCCTCCTGCAAGCCTGACCTGGCTCCCCCAGACTTTGTTTTTATTTCCCCACTTAAAAGGAGCCCTGAAAGGGAAACATTGGGACACGATTGAAAACATCCAGGCTCATGTTACATCGGCTCTAAAGGACCTCCCGGAGAAGTCTTTCCAGGATGCCTTCCAGGCCTGTGAAAACCTCCTCCATAAATGTATCGACGCAGAAGGGTGCTATTTTGAAGATTTTTAACTAATTGTACGAATATGTCCAATATATGATTTTTTATGAATTTGGTCGCATTACTTATGGAACGCACCCTGTATATTTACTAATAAAAATTACAATTCTGAGTTGAATGTTTCGATAATTTGTCATCTTACTAAACTATCATATATGCTCAATAATTGAATTCTAACGATTTTTTCAAAGCAACACAAACAAAGGGAATTTCGTTTCTAAATCTCTCTCTCTACCATCCGTGCTCGAGTTGTTATGACTTTGGTGCATGCACTAACCCTTCTAACTGGAAACGGTACATCGTAAGTATGGCTCCCCTGCGGATCGCTAGGAGTTCGGGTACTCGACCTTAGGCTGTCACATTCGCTGCCCTCCTCTACCACGTACCCGGGTACTCGGGTGGTGGCGTACGGCGAGGGGAAGTACAGCGAGTCCTTGGGTACCTCGTACGCGGTGCCGCCCTTCTTGCCCAGGACGCTCATGCTGAGGGTGTCGCCCTTGTGCGAAGAACGAGATTGGTTGTCTGAAATGAATAAATGTGACTGTTAAGAGATTGGGCGATAATATAAAGATGTGATATTGTAAAATATTATATGTAAAATAAACTACCAGTACATTAATAAAAATTATGGAGGAGCAAACGTTCAAAACGTGTTTTGTCACATTGAGGTAATTCGCGAAAGACTGCAAATAACTTTTCACAAATGCATTGACTCGTATACATTTGAAATCTTTTGCGACTTAATTTAATTGGGATATTGAGAAAAACTGCAAATGATTTTTCACAAATGCATTGACTCGTATACATTTTAAATCTTTTGTGACTTAATTTCATTGGGTCATTGAGGTGATTCGCGAAAAACTGAAAATAACTTTTCACAAATGCATTGACTTGTATACAGATTTAATCTTTTGCGACTTAATTTAATTGGGATATTGAGAAAAACTGCAAATAATTTTTTACAAATGCATTGACTCGTATACAGGTTAAATCTTTTGCGACTTAATGTCATTAGGACATTGAGGTTATTCATAAAAAACTGCAAATAACTTTTCACAAATACATTGACTCGTATACAGATTAAATCTTTTGCGACTTAATTTCATTGGGACATTGAGATTATTCGTGAAAAACTGCAAATAACTTTTCACAAATGCATTGACTCGTATACAGATTAAATCTTTTGCGTCTAAATTACATTAAGACATTGAGGTTGTTCGCGAAAAACTGCAAATATTTTTTTCACAAATGCATTGACTTGTATACAGATTAAATCTTTTGCGACTTAATTTCATTGGGACATTGAGGTTATTCGTGAAAAACTGCAAATAATTTTTCAAAAATGCATTGACTCGTATACAGATTAAATCTTTTGCGACTAAATTACATTAAGACATTGAGGTTATTCGTAAAAAACTGAAAATAACTTTTCACAAATGCATTGACTCGTATACAGATTAAATCTTTGCGAGTTAATTTCATTGGGACATTGAGATGATTCGTAAAAAACTACAAATAACTTTTCACAAATGCATTGACTCGTATACATATTAAATCTTTTGCGACTTAATTTCATTGAGACATTGAGGTTATTCGTGAAAAACTGCAAATAACTTTTCACAAATGCATTGACTCGTATACAGATTAAACCTGATGCGACTTAATTTCATTGGGACATTGAAATGATTCGTGAAAAACAGCAAATAACTTTTCACAAACGCATTGACTAGTATATAGATTAAAGCTTTTGGCGACTTAATTTCATTGGGACATTGAGATGATTCGTGAAAAACTGCAAATAACTTTTCACAAATGCATTGACTTGTATACAGATTAAATCTTTTGCGACTTAATTTCATTGGGCTATTGAGGTTATTCGTGAAAAACTGCAAATAATTTTTCAAAAATGCATTGACTCGTATACAGATTAAATCTTTTGCGACTAAATTACATTAAGACATAGAGGTTATTCGTAAAAAACTGAAAATATTTTTTTCACAAATGCATTGACTTGTATACAGATTAAATCTTTTGCGACTTAATTTCATTGGGACATTGAGGTTATTCGTGAAAAACTGCAAATAATTTTTCAAAAATGCATTGACTCGTATACAGATTAAATCTTTTGCGACTAAATTACATTAAGACATTGAGGTTATTCGTAAAAAACTGAAAATAACTTTTCACAAATGCATTGACTCGTATACAGATTAAATCTTTTGCGACTTAATTTCATTGAGACATTGAGGTTATTCGTGAAAAACTGCAAATAACTTTTCACAAATGCATTGATTCGTATACAGATTAAACCTGATGCGACTTAATTTCATTGGGACATTGAAATGATTCGTGAAAAACAGCAAATAACTTTTCACAAACGCATTGACTAGTATATAGATTAAAGCTTTTGGCGACGTTATTTCATTGGGACATTGAGATGATTCGTGAAAAACTGCAAATAACTTTTCACAAATGCATTGACTCGTATACATATTAAATCTTTTGCGACTTAATTTCATTGGGATATTGAGGTTATTCGTAAAAAACTGAAATAACTTTTCACAAATGCATTGACTCGTATACAGATTAAATCTTTTGCGACTTAATTTCATTGGGACATGGAGATGATTCGTGAAAAACATAACTTTTAACAATTGCATTGACTCATATACAGATTAAGTTCTTGCGAGTTAATTTCATTGGGACATTGAGGTTATTCTTGAAAAACTGGAAATAATTTTCCACAAAAGCATTGACTCGTATACATATTAAATCTGTTTGCTAGTTAATATCATTGGAACATGAAGATGATACTTGAAAAACAGCAAATAGTTTTTCACAAATGCATTTACTGGTACATAGATTCCAATTTTTGCGAGTTAATTTCATTCGTTCAGCATACATTTTTGAGAAAATAAAATTGTTTGGTTCGATAAAAAATTCGAAGACAAATTCAGTGATCTAATAATAAAATTTCTAAAAAAATTTCGTTCATCATACATAAATTATGATTTTATATCGCTCCTATACTTTAATTTTAATAAACACAATATAACATAATATTTAAACTGAAGACATTGTGGAAGCATGCACAAATTAAAAACTCATCAAACTACCTTATTAAAACTTTAAACCAATCAAACTTATTGAAAAGACGAAACCCGAACAACCGTGGCTTCTTTCATTACACCCAGTAATAAATTCCTTCGAAACGACTTACTTAGGAAACATTCATTACAGCGAAAATTCGATGAGTCCCTCAACAATAACTTGTCCGCACCTCCAACCAACCAGAAAGATACCCTTTAATTCCTTAACCGGCAAACGAAAATTTCCTTTTTAAAAAGCCACGATTTGTTGCGTTAACAATGGGGAGTGAGAAATAATATGACTATTAATTACGCATGCTTAATTGGCCCATGGCCCTCCTGAAGTGTTTCATGCTAGAGGAGATTTTGGGGGGTAACTTCTGAAATCGGTTGTAAATGATAAATTGCTAAGACAGGCATTCCCAAGAGCAGATAAAAAAGTAAATTTCAAAGAGGATGAATAATTCACTGAAGTTTCAATCAATAATGAGTTTTCTATCCAGTTTATTGTTATTTATTACTTGATGAAAGTATTTTAATCTTATAATTTTTTTTTCTTGTCAATTACCTGTTTCCGGGGTTTCATGTATGTAATTAATCAACCAAGTTTGGTAAAGTAAGAAAAAAATATATTCGAAAAGTTTTAGAATGGATTTATTTTTTTATAGTATTTTTATCGATACGTCAACATGCCATTTTATAAAAAAAAGATTATTCATCTTGTTTTTCCTATAGAGAAATATTTTGAGATATTGAATCCCGAATTATGATAAAAAAATTATTTAGAGTAAATTAATTTTTATTCCTCAGTAAAATAATAATATAATTTATTATCCTCTTTTTGGGAAAACAAATTAAATAAAGCATTGGCAAAAAATTAGCATAAAAATTACAAATATGCACTTTATATTTTAATCATAAATATATTTTCCATTAAATTCATTATTCATAATAATATTTCACTTACTTTCAAAGACACATAAGGTATTTTTATAAAAAATAAACTAAAAGTGGGATGAATAATTTAACAACAACTTATTTAAGCGTAAAATATACGACATGTTCAAGTAACAATTTTTGAGTTTTAAGTCACATTATATGCGTATAAAATGTGTGTAGCACTTTTCCGTAAACTATTGTTAAAACAACACAAAACGGAGTCAATTTTGAATAAACAACTTTTGATAGTTAATTTAAAAAATCATATATATTATTTATGTAGTAAATTTCCCTTTTACGGCCCTTGTACTCAATGGATCTTAACTCATGAGGTATCAAAAAAAATTCATGAGCAATGACGAATCGCACATTTAACTCATAAATATCAACCTTTATTTTTTTAATACCCTTAAAATATTTCATTAAAAAGTTCTTTTTTAAACAAACCGTTGATAATGCTGCCATCTATGAATAAGCAGAAGCGTTAAACTCCTATTTTATTTCGTCTATAATAAACACGCTAATATATTTCCCCCTTACAGCGAATGGGTGTTTGTTCATGCGATAATTATTGCACGTACATTATTATTGCTAATAAAGAAAGTAGTTTACAAAAGATAAAAACTTTTAAACAATTCCCTGAAGGTGTTTCAGATCAAGAATAAGCAAAAACTATTACAAGCACATGGCATCTTTCACGTATAAAATTGCATTTATTTCCAGTAGCGTTATTTATTTACCCTAAATATATTATCAAACACTTAAGAAATGGAATATATTGGCGATCAAACGCATAACAAAACCTATTAAGACAGGAAGATAAAAATAAAAATGTGTCAGACTAGTTGTAAGATATTCTAAAGTACATTAAGAAGAGAAATGTTATATATTAGTTATTAATCACTCAATTATCCCCAAAAGAAACATTCTAAAATACTTTTCTTACAAGAACCTAACGAGTTTACTCAATTATCACAAAATTCGACGCTCCCTAAAGCTCATTTTTGGACGGATATACCCATACGTCCGCAGATAAATGCACCAGTATCGCCCAATAAAGCAATTACGGTTCCTGCTTTTATTGCTGTTGCTTTTTGGCGAGATTTGGCGCTGATGAATAACGCAATAAATCCCGCAGCATAAAAAGGGTAAATAAAAATAGTCGAGCCAAGCTGGCGATTTCTAATCTGTGCAAGGAAAAAGGCATTAGGTGGGGCCCTGGCAGTTTGGCGCTTGGCGGAACTTTATGGGCGATATAACTTAATCGAATTAGGCATATGCGAGCAAACGT
Source organism: Troglohyphantes excavatus (assembly GCA_963932185.1). Lineage (NCBI taxonomy): Eukaryota > Metazoa > Arthropoda > Arachnida > Araneae > Linyphiidae > Troglohyphantes > Troglohyphantes excavatus. Next base: position 51,288,045 of record OZ010674.1, on the reverse strand, counting down.
TAACATAAACGTTGGGTTTCAGTAATTGCTACCATAAACGTAGATGCAGTTTATGCCAGCCACTATTCCGCCATTTTCTAACGTTTATTTTTTTTTTCTCATTGGGTTAAACGAAAAAAGACGAGGGAAAATTTGTATTTTCAGACATTTAGGTATTTTGGGGATAGGGAACAGTTTTCACGTTTTAGGAAACCGAGGCTATTTTGTTGCAATTACCTTATATATAGGAACAAGAAATTTTATCTCAAAAGAAGTGTCTAATATATTCTTGACATTTTGCCACTAAAACTTATTAATACTCATATTTATATATAGAAAAAGTAATACCACGTTGTTTTACGAAAGCACTAGTTTTTTTTTTTTTTAATTTGTTGGATTTGTTTTTCCGTTGTAATTCCAGGAAGAAATTTCACAATAATCAAATATGGAAAAATATTTATTAATATTTATCTATCGATTATTTTATAGCTTTCCTAAAGCTAATTTTAAAATATATATATAATTCTTATTGATAAGAATAAAGAATAACATTACTATTTACTTGCACATAAAATAAAATGCGAATAAATAGAATTCCATAAGTTGATTATTTCTGTAATCACTAAGAAAAGAATACAAATAGCGGTGGGTTTTCGAGTTTAACCGATAGAAATATCAAAGGCGGATGATTGATATTTTTCTGAATTTATTTTCTACTACAATACTGCAATTTAAATTTAATCAGTTTATGTAATTTATTAAGAAAATATGATAAATTAGTAATAATACAAAATTTCTTAATTGAAGTCTTCAAATTTAAATTTAATTTAATTTCTAAATTTAATTTATTTTTAAAAAAAGTTTATTTAATTTTACAGTTTAGTAAAATTACAGTGAGCATGATTTCCTTTCAAATCCTTGAAAATAGCAGTTCTAACTATCAATGTTAGCCAATAAGGACTAAATTATAAATGGGTAATTCCACGCGTGACTTACACTACATTTGACAATTTATACCACATTGTAAGCTTAATTAAAAAAAAGCAATTTGTGATTTAAAAAAACTTTTTATGTCAAAACACATACCAGACATATGTTCTATTTTTTGACAATGTAAACTTTTTTCATTTTATTTAACTTTAATTTTTAAAAATAAAAATGTCACAGTGTGACTTACACTACAAAAAGGACACGGTTTTTTGGATATCATTTCAATTTACGTTTTCTTCCTCATGCCTTGATATAAAAAAATTATGTTATGCCAGTTTCGTTGTATAGGGTTTGAAGTTTAATCAGGTAAAAATTATATTTCTAGATGTGTTTTCAAATTATTTCAATTTAAATTAATCTGTGTGACTTACACTACAACTGAAACGTGACTTACACTACACCTCAAAATAGGCACTGGTAAAATGTATAAATAAAATTAAAATATGACTTTACATAACTTGAAAAATTAAAATGTGAAAAACTATAATAGAATTTACAATCAAAGTTTCAGTCAGGCAATTTTTTTTTATTTTTTCAACAATTACAACATTTGCGGCACCTGCTTTTTCTGGCCAATGAAAAATATTCCTTGTGCATTGCAAAAATCCACTTTTATTGTAGAGCCTTCTTTAGAAATGAATTGACCAGCAAAATATTTCACTTTTCTTCTTCCTACAAATGAAACCCAGGCCCGTCGCACTGGGGGAAATTTATGCTGGAAGAAAATTAATACTGATAAAACCTATACCCTATTGCCTCTTTTAAGTTCATCTCGAGTGTTATCTTTTTCTTAGGTCTTCTCGTTTTTTTGTTCAGTTCTCTAAAAATTACAAAATCCTTGATTACTGGAATATTATATGCCTCTTCATAAAAATATTTATCGAATATTTTATTTCATTCCTTAGTGCAGTAATTATTGAATGTTGAGCAGGCAGGTTGACCTATCTCCGTTGTATACTGATGTGCTAGTTTCTTTGCAATGGCCTGACATTTATTTGGGCTTTAAGGTGGACTTTTCTTGACTCTTGCAATATCTTTAAAAAATGAGCTACAATTTTGATAGGCTTTCTTAGGAGAATCTACTGAATTTGGATTAGAAGGGCTTGGTTCATTTAAGCGGTTGAGGAAATTCTTTTTTACCTGTATTTTTTTATCTATTTCCTCTTCTTTGCTTTAAAATTCCCTTTGATCAACTTTCATTGTAATTTCCACGTTCTTACACCTTTCCTCTTGCTATCTAGATTAATTATCTTTAACTGCTTGAAATATTCCATTTGTTTTTTTCTTTCTCTAACTTCTATCTTTCATTTTGCTACTTTTTCCCCATTTACAGTTTAAATAAGAAAAGTATAATAAATAACAATATTTAAAAATAAGATTACTTATGATATTATTTTTAAATATTGTTACTGTGCATTTTGTAATCGTTGTTGTTCTACAAACACAGCATATAGTTGTGACTTACTCTACGCTGTGACTTACACTACAGTTTTAATTTATTTAATATTCACTAAAAAGTTTCCTTCTTTTAAAAATCAAAACTACAGTCCGATAGAGATTAGTATAGAGGAGGAAATCACGGATTTTTTTTTTAATTGTGGCTCAATTTAAAAAAAATAGAAGAACTTTTGTTCTTTTTTTGTGACTTACACTACGTTTGAAAAATACATATTTCATTTGGTTCTAAATCAATAATTAAATCAAGATAAATTTTTATAAAGTAAGGAATTTGATTGTACATTAACTGTATTTCTAAAAAACCATACTCAAAATATTCAGAAAATGTAACTTATATTAAGAATCAAGGAGTAGAAATAATGCAAATGTAAGCAAGTTTAGTTTCATTGCATAGCAACCATTTTGAATTTGCACCATTGTCACAAAATATGCGCAAAATTTATATTAATGCAAAATATAATAAATTCAATTATTTTTCTATATTATATAAAAATTTCAACTTTGTAAAAAATTATTTTAAAATTCACTCTCAGGACACTTTTACGTGGAATTACCCAAATATATAATTTAAGATTTTAAGTATAAAATTATGAAATGAAATGTATTTAACATATTGGATCTGTGTGCATTTAAAATGTCTTCAAAAATCGAATGCTTACAAGATAAACGGATAATTGATTTTTCTTCTTTTCTAAACTTGTAATGGAAATTTGATTTTAGTAAACGATATTATTCTTGATGTTCCATAAACCACTGTTGAAGGAGAGAAAGGGAGTACAAAGACTTAAAAATGAGTACATGGACTTAAAAATGAGTACTCTGACCTACTCGTTTTTTTAGTACATTGGCATTGTAAATGAGCGATAAGGTACTCAAATTTAAGTAACAGTACTTTGTCAAAAATGAGCAGTGTGATTAAAGCCGTCTGAACAAAGTGACCTTTCAAACTTAAAATAGTTGTTCAGAAGATGGTTTTCCACATCATTTGATGTCGATTTCTTAAATGGAAACTGAGTTATTATAACTCAATTATCTTACTTTACATTTTTTGGGCACACATTTTTAGTATTTCTTCTGTTAATAACTTCTTCAAATTTTCCTGGCAGTTTAACTAATAAGGCTCTGGACTTCAGTATCTGATTATCTGGATTCGATGGTTGTAATTATCGATATTTATTGAACATTATTTATAAAGGCATCCTATGTAGGCTAACATTTGCCTTTTTATTTATTGCAATCATTTTTGAGTATATATCTTTTAGTCTATCTATATCTGTCTATATTATCTGTATATATCTATATGTCTATATCTATCTATATCTGAGTATATATCTTTCATCTCAAAATTGTAACTTATGTATTCGGACACATGATAAGCATCGAAATTTAACACAAACTTAACAAACACAATAAATATGATAAATTATAAAAATATCAAATCAATAAAATATTACATACTTTAAATATTAATAATTTTTTGCTGATTTGGTATTTCAAAAATATATAATCAAGTAAAAGTATTATATTTGTTATGAAATAGGTACTCACAAATTAGTAAAATTTACTTATTTTTGGGTACACTATTTTTAACTGAGTAAAAGACACAAAAAAGTCACTTGAATATATACAAGATAAAAATCCAAAGTCAATGTATAACCTTTAACACAACAAATAACCAGCCCTTGAACACATAAAACCAAATTGCATTATATCCAAATCCCCATTAAACAGCAACCATTGCATTTAAGGCAGGAAATTACTTTCATGTACAAGCATTACACTACCAAGAAATATCTCTCTACTCTCACAACACTTAATATCAATGTTTAAAACAAATGCATGTTATTTGGGGGGGGGGGAGCAGAAAATGAAGAAACTTGCTCAGCGACTCGTAGAAAATCCCACTCTTAAATTAGGATAAACATGTTGGGAAAAAATAGCGCTGCATTCTTTTGGCAATCTACTCGGACGTAAAATGCACATCTACGTAAGATAAAGTATGCTATAAAACGACGCAGTCAATGGCACAGGGATATACTAGAGATACGATGGTATGTGGTTTGTTTTCCCGGTTTATCGTTGGGGCCAACCAGTTATTTCAGAGTTATGGGATTGTGGGTGGTTCGTTTATTGAAGGCATTACATTGTTCTATGTGTCTGGAATATATGGAATATGACGTATTGAAACGGGTTTGTTTCTTTTATTTACAATTATATGACGAGATTGTGGACTATACGATCTACCTAAGATATAAATTACATGTGTGTAGTACTGCAACCGTCCCGCGTTGTTCTGAAAGTAATTCATATAAATATAAACTGATTGAGTGTGTGATATTGCAAAGAAAACGGCAACATTTTATTACTACACTTTTTATATAACGCATTTGTGGTTTTAGAGTTAAGCTTCTCAAGTGTCCCAGCAGAAAATGTCAGCATGAAACCTTCATCAAAGTGGTCAAATTGAAGGTTTTTTGAAGGTTTAATAAAGGATATTGAAACCAAAAACTGCAGGTTTTTTTAAGTTTTTAATTTTCCTGTATAAAACCTTTAAAAGATCTGCATTTTTCCTTCATGATTACAAATTGAATTTTTTTTGCAGGTTTTATGAAGGTTTTTTGCAGGTTTTTTATGAAGGTTTTTTGCAAGTTTTTATGAAGGTTTTTTGCAGTGTTTATGAAGGACATTAAAACAAAAACCTTTAATTTTATAGATCTTCAAAAAAACTGCAGCTTTCCTGCATAAAACCTTCAATTTCAAAATTTTAATGAAGGTTTTATGCTGACTTTTTTTTCTGGGGTGCTAAGTTAAAGAAAAGTTGACCCTGAATGTGAGCTGATTCCTAACCACAAAGGTTTAAAATTATGCCAAACTGAATGTTTGGAAGGTTTTCTATAAATAAAACACTTTTAATTTATTTTATATATTTTGGCTAGACAATTTTAATTGCTTGATTTTGTAGATAAACTGTTGGCACTTTAAAAGTATGTATTTTAAGAATAGGTAATCCGATTTGGTATAAAAATATATATAATATATACTAATGTTTGTTAAAACATTTCCCAAAATAGAAGAAGGATTATCATTTATAGTAACAAGAAATTCGTATTTATTCACAGTAACATGAAAATACTAATGGATTTTAATGGATGAATTAAGTACTAATATGTTAAGTAGCTACATTAAAATTTTACTAATATTTTTTATAAGAAACTTGAACTTTGAAATAACCGCTAAATTAACATCCATTTACGGGTTATTTTTACAGCAGACCCAAGCCTTAAATCATAATATTTATATTTAGGAATTCAGAAATACAATTTTTTACACAATGAAAACATGTATTTCAGAACCATAATCAATGAAAAAACATTGAATGTTCATTTTATTTTACGTGCTTTAAGCCTAAATACGTTTTCTTTATAAAACCTACTTCCCTTTCAATTTTTAATATTAAAAAATTGATTAAATAATGCCAAACATGAAAAATGGGCATGTTCCATTAATGATCACGTAGATGAACTCGTATTCGAACATGCGTCTCCAACACTGACCATAAGAGCTGTTCAATATTGAAGCCGGATGATTGTAGAAGCTCTGGCAGATGTGAAACTTCAGCTTGGTGCTCATATAACCAGTCCTGTGGGATGAGAGGATGTGAACAAGGGCATAATCCAGGTTTAAATTCATAATCCTTGTTTTGATAATTTTGGTAGGACTGTCTTCCTTTAAAAAACGGTATAAATATCGACTCATATGACTAAATCATTGTTTCCTAATATTTCATGGTCCACATTGTAAATAAATACTTAAAAATGAGCACCTGAACTTACTCGTTTTTCTTTCAGTACAACTGCATCGTAAATGAGCCACGGCGTACTCAACTTTAAGAAAACATACTTTCTCAAAAATGAGCAGTGTGATTTAATATTGCTAATATCAGCTTTTGTTCAATTCGTCTTAACGAATCTACCTGACAATCTTAAAATAGTTGTTCAGAAGGTGGTTTTCCACATTATCTGATGTCCATTGCTTACATGGGAACTGAGTTATAACAACTCAATTATCTTACTTTCCATTCTTTTGGTATACCTTTTAAACAAGTCTTCTGTTTATAACATTCGTCGCGTCACACTGGCTGTACAACGAATAAAGAAATGGACTGCGGAACATTAGAATCTGGGTTCGATTCTCGGTAATTCTTGGTTGTAATTGTTGATATTTATTGAAAGTAATTTATAAAGGCATCCAAGTGTAGGCCAGCATCTGCTATGTTTATTCATTATGCTTATTTTTGAGGGCATGTATTTTTCAAAAATGAAACTTATGTATTCAGAGCTATTATAAGCATAGAATGTATTAAAAACTGAGTATATTTTACTTATTTTTGAGTACCTAATCAGTGCACGTTTGACCATTTTGGCACCACTGTCTTCTTTCAGAAAACAATGTGAATACCAACTCTCATCTAACCAACTAATCTTTTTTTTTAATGCGTAGTCCAAGTTTGATAATTTTGAAACTAATGTCTTCTTTTATTAGAATCATGGTTACTAGTAAGTTTCCAGTTTGTCCATAAAACATTGATTTTAGAGTAGTTTTGGTGCTGATATGGTTTATTAACACAGTATTTTGCTCATTAATCCTTTTGTGCAGCTGTAGACTTCTTATTTTTCATAATTACAGAACGTAATGTTAATTTACAATGTGACTATGTCACTGAACACACATTTTAACTATATGATGGGAACATCGTTGTTACAAAATTATGCGATTGAACTATCTCGCATATATTCTAACGAGAAAACACAAAACCGAAAATTTCAATAAATTCTGCTATAAAAAACTATATCTTCTTTTGCTGTAAAATCCCACCCTTTTTCATTTGCACATTTCAAGCTGAAAAAAAACAATTTAAAACGTATTTCCGAAATATAAAATCACCCGTAAATCCCATTTAGGAATGTAGCCACTTACATATAACTGTCAGGTAGCAGCTTTTACTTCATCCATAAATAAAAACTAAATCCCCTAAAAAGCCCCGAAACTCACAATAACCTATAAAAAATGCATACTCCCCCCATTGGAGTAGCATCAGAATTTGTGCATATCCCACCAACTTTGCTTTGAACGACGTCTTGGGACTAATACTATTCCAAACAAAAGATAAAGAGGGTTGTAGCAGGGTTGCCGCCACAGTAATTTTAGAATTGCGAAGCCAAATAATAAAATCGCCAAACTCGAGCAAAGTTTATGCCTTCATATTTCTGATTCAAGTGTGTTTATATTATATTAAAAGCTTCGTAGTCTTCTACTGCGGTCTTACGATGAGAAAAATACCAGATCAGCTAACCAATTAACCAATGTTCCGCACCGTAACTAATGCAAGGCACTTGAATTGATTAATGCTAAAAGATGCTCAGTCCAGCTAAGTTTGTCTTAAGCATATTAAAGACAACTATCCTGTTCCTATACTTTTCAAAATATCAAAATGATTATGTTTACAAATAACCGGTATCGTTTAAGTCAACATTTCCGTATTCTCAACAACAAAAAATTCACTTTTTAAAATGTGTTTGAAATGTCTGGACTGATCCCCATTTCGAATATAACGGGGACATAAAAACACCTAAATCATGCTTCAAATAAAATTATGCATATTTAAGCATTAAAATTTACAAAACATTGCTGAGAACAAAACAGGTGTGTACATATATCAACATTTAAGTGAGATACAATGATTACAAATCAATTTATTACTCAGTCATCCTTAGTCTAAATTTCAGGGGTTGGCCATGTATAAATATCATTGTAAAACTCTTTAAATATAAACGGAATGTAAAGTGTTTTATTGTCCTCTGATTAGGCTGCTTTCAGGGGCATTTAACCTGCATTATAAGTTATTTCTGAAGGCAGTTGTACTGTTAATATACTCTTAACTTGGAGGTTTAATGGGACTGTTATGATGATGGAATCAATAAGTGGATGTGCAAATATAGTTCCTGGGAATGATTGAACGATTTTTGAAATAGGCATCTTGGGAACCAAAACCAATGCTAACTTGATTTTAATTTTTTTAATAAACCCGTTTTTGTAATAACCGATTCATTTAGCCATGGAAAATTTTATATACACCAAAAAACTAACCAAGTGTAATGTATAAAATGTTGTATTCTGGATTGTGGCCTTCGAACCGTTGATATTCTTGTTATATTTTGTTGGCCCGTGAAAGTCTCCGCTGTAATATAAAGTATAATTTCTTCTGGTAACTGTATCGGGGGATTTCCGATTTTTTTTGAGTACTATTGCATCGAAAATAAGCGATGACGTACTCACATTTAAGTAATCGTACTTTCGCAAAAATGAGAAATACGGTTTAATAGTGCCAATATCAGCTTCTATTCAAGCCATCTTAACAACGAGACCTTTCAAACTTAAAATATTTGTTCAGAAGATGGTTTTCCACATTATTTGATGTCAATTGCTTAAATGGAGTTATTACGACTCAGTTATCTTACTTCCCATTCTTTCGCCACACCTTTTTATCATTACTACTATTTATAACTTTCTTCACATCGCTCTTGTAGTTCATATTCTGGACTTCGGTGTGGACGACGTCATGTAGACGGATTGGGTTTTATTCCCGGTTAGTCCTGGTTGTAGTTGTCGAGTTTTATTGAAAGTGATTTATATAAGCAAGATACTGCTCTTTTTATTAATTTTACACAATTTTGAGTACATGTCTTTTTCAAAAATGAAACTTGTGTATTCGGAGCTATATGCTACACCGCCAAAGAGTTGATATGCTGATGTCACCATTGCGTATATGTTTTATCGGTTGCAGTGTACATAGTGTTTACTGTTTTAGTGGATATTATTCCATGTTTTAAGTACATTACCCCAATTTGATACTGTCAATGAATGTTTATTACATTATGTGCTCACAAAATACACAGCACAAATACTTCGTATAGTGTTTACCTCGATATTATTAGAACAAAAAAAATTAATCCTGGAAACACACAATTGATTCACACAATTTACCTCACTTTTCCATTCAACATCTCAAATTAAGATAAATAAAATCACAAGAAAATAAATTTAAATTGGCGATTCCTCGCCAAAACAGCGAAACCCTCAAGACACACGAGTGTGAAGAAAGCATATTCTCCTGCACCAAGCACAAAAGGCGAAATCGTTGCTTTTTTACGACTTTTATTCCGGTAGATAATCAAAGCCAGAGAGATATTATATCACAGAATAAAATGGAGCCGATATAAGGGGATGGTTTTTATTGGTTGTTGGGAACGGGGGGAGCAATGAAGAGAGGGGGGGGGGAGGGAAGGGGAAAACGAAACACAAACTTACATGCAAAAAAAAATGGTTGTTTGGGAAAAATAAACTCGGAACGATGTTTGCAAGTGGGAAGGTATAAAAGCGATATTCCCCAAGATTTTACCTCATTTTCTATCTTGGGAATGCTTCATTTCCTTCTCGATGTGATTTTATTCCCACTTGCGTTCGGTGCGATGCTAAAATAAAAATCCTAGATTATGTGGTTGCGCCGTCTCATAATTCCGGGGCGGTAGTAAACAACGGAGAAAATAGCGATTGGGAGCACTTATAAAGAGGGGATTCGGTTCATCGACTGTCCTTGAGGAACGGGTATCGGGAGAGGAAATTAAATTCGGAATTGCGTTTGGATGTCTAATTTGGCGTTATTTTGGATGCTATAAAATAAGCCAAATGTGTTTGTTTCGTGTACGTTATTCGTTTTATTATATATTTTTTAATTTTAACTTATTATGTACTTTCAGAAATATTATTCTCATTTTTAAGAATTAGACCATCGCCAAGGCTACTTTCGTTATATTTGACAATCACTTCGTCATTAAATCACGCGACTTTTGACGAAATAAGAATCCTCAAATTTTAAAAGAAAGTAATTCACTCAGATTCTTGTTCGGCTTTTTTCTGTCATCAGCTCATATTTTGTTCTTATACGTATATTGTCAGAGTTCAATCGACTCTGACAATCGTCTCCGATAACTAACTAATAATAATAACTAATGATTTGAAAACTCCACATACCAGCTAACTTTGTAGTTCTAATCTAACATTAAGTAAACCAAACAACCTACTCGCTTTCAGAAAAATTATGTCAAGAATTGTTTTAATATATTACAAAATTGAATTACATGTGAATAAAAAAAGAGAAACACTTATATTTAGTTATACGTTATGTCATTATGAAATAATTAAATATATCAAGACTGCTTGAATATTATTATTTTAAAAAAAACAGGACACCTAACATATCCAATAAGCAGCATACATTTGATGTCAATAATTGACAATGCTTCACCCCTGTCCCTCAATAAAAATTTTGAACATTGCTACAATTACATAAATTATGTTACATAAATAATTTTATTGCCTACCTCCCTGATCGTAATGTCCTCTTCCACGATTTGGTGGATTTCTCCTTGTATGCAATACGCAAATAACTATAGTTACAACTATCACAATCACTACCGCACAAACAACTGGGACTATGATGCTTAGGTGCTTGAAAAACCGTCGATCTGCAGTATTGGTTGTTGCTACTGGGGCCACTGTGCCTAAAATACATAATAAAAATACAGCTATTTTAACTCAAATTAGGGTTGACATAATAATATAACATAATAGTACATGACATTGTAATAAACTAATAGACTATAGTAAATGTAAAGACGTGACTGGATGTATTTCGATGAAAGTTGATTAAAAATAGACTCCCGACCCGAGCTGTGTTAGCTTGAGAATTAAAGCATGGACTCGTGCTTTGAAAAGCAGATGTCTGAGTGCTGTTGTTTTGAACTTTTTACATTGTCGTAACGAAGATTTTGCTTGTTATGATTTGTGCGGAAATGATATATCCTTGTTATGACCTGTACGATCTGTATGATTTTGCGTATTATGATCTGTCCTTGTTATGACCTGCACGATCTGTATGATTTTGCGCATTATGATCTGTCTTTGTTATGACCTGTACTATCTGTATGATATTGCGTATTATGATCTGTCTTTGTTATGACCTGTACGATCTGTATGATTTTGCGCATTATGATCTGTTCTTGTTATGACCTGTACGATCTGTATGATTTTGCGTATTATGATCTGTCCTTGTTATGACACCTGTACGATCTGTATGATTTTGCTTGTTATGATCTGTCCTTGTTGGCTATTTATAAGTGCATTTTCATCGGATCGTCTTTATTAAAAATATCAAAACTCATTTGACCAAGTTTTCATACATTTCTATTAATTTCGAGTACATTTCAATAATTTTTTAATATCCCAGTTTTTAATTATATTTATTGTGGGTTAATGATAATTGTATTTTATCTTTCAGGAAGGGAAGTATGCATTTATGTTAATTTGAGGGAATTGTTAATTTTCTTTTAAATTACAATTTTAAATATAAATTTAAAAATATGTTTACATCAATTAGAATATATTTTATATTATAAATATTAAATATGTTTAATAAATAACATCGATACATATTTATGAAGTTGAATATTGTAATTGCTATTTTGAAATAATCCTTAACTTTCAATCCATTAGTGGAAACGCATTACAAATAAAGTGCTTTTAAATAAAATAAGTCTCAAATAAATACATACCTACACTTTACATAACTCCTCAAATGAAAAATTAATTAAAATTTAAATTTTCATTTAAGAACCACGCAAACATGCTAATATATTCCTTTATCATTACTTTACCACACAACCTTAAATTAGAGAGAGTCATAAAAGTGGAAGTTTTAAATTAAAAAAGGTATGACAAATTCAAATAGAAACACATTTAGAAAGCACAGTTTTCGCAATCTACTCGACGAGTTTATGAATAATTTTAGTGGAATGTATTCGCCAAGTAGTTTTACTTACATAACGAGTTTTCCTTCAAGATGAATTTGTTTAATGGAATTAAAATAAGCTCAAAATTATTATTTCAACTACATTGCACGAATTTAGAAATTATATATAATTTCAATAACACACATCATAAGAGTTTGCATTTGACTGAAAATAATACTGCTGTACATTATTAATTATATTTTTTAAAACATACTCTTATTTTTTATATAGTTTTGTAATATTTGGTTTGTTAGTTTAAAGGATATAGTTAGTTTTTTGTTGCAAATTTTACCCGTGAAATTATGCAATTTTTTTAAATATTCCATATATATTCCAAAAAATAGTAAGTTATAAGTCAAGTTATTACAATATATTTTAATGTATTTTAATTACATCATTAGCATGTTGTGTAATTTTAAATATATTTTAGATCTCAGTAAAGCATAAAAGATAGAAATATGAACACTATGTAATGTTATATTCAGTAATTTTATGTGATCATCAGTACAAAATAAGTTGTATAAAAATATACAAAATATTGGATTTACAATTCAAGAACCCGATCATTTTCTACTAATTTGTTGTATTTCCAATACAATATTTGATTTGTTATGATTTTTAATTTAGCTGTACTTTTTGTCAATGTTTAGATTTTTAGTTTAAATCAGGTTTACTATATTTGAATTTGAAAAGAAATAAATATTTTCAAGAATGAAAATATATTTTTTAATACATATCCATTTTTCAATATTCAGATAAAAATAACATATTTTGCTTTTTTTATATAAATGTCTATACATCGCCGGAAAATCTGGATATATATCTCAAAACACAATATCTCATGACCGCCCTGGGTTAAACTATCGACATTATTTTAATACATATTCCTTCAAAAGTGTAATATTATTATATCTATAGTAGTTCTGGAAACAGTAGACCAAGCGAATAAAATAAATCTAAAAGAACACATATGTCGTATTTATTGACTTCAATGAACGTTCCTGCATAATTTAAAGAAAATTGAATAAACTTTTCGTTGAAATTGCATAACACACACATTTAAAAACAGGTGAAATGACGAAAAGTCGAGTTAAAACATAAACCTCACTAACACTCGGTCAATTGATTACTGTCCGTGCGATACTTATCGCATGAACACCCCCTTCCCCCTTACATATACCAAGATATTTCCTTTTAGTAAAAATCATAAAAGTTTAACGTTTCTGCTCATTCATAGATGGCAGCATTATCAACGGTTTGTTTAAAAAAACATGTTTAAATTGATTATTTTAAACGCATTTAAAAAACACGTTTAGTAAACGTACGCTTCGTCACTGCTTCAGAAAATTTTCTTTATTTTGATATACCATGAGTTAAAATCAGTTGCGTATTTTCCATATAAGGGATATTTACTACAAGAATAATATATACTAGCATTCACGTGCGATAATTATCGCATGAACACCCCTCTCCCCGCCACCCATTCTATGTAAAAACAACATATTATCAAGTTTTTTTATAACCAAAAAAATCCCAACAGTTTAACACTTCTGCTCATTTATAGATATCAGCATTATCAACGGATTGTTTTAAATGTGTTTTTAAAAAAACAAACCGTTAATAATGCTGATATCTATGAATGAGCAAAAGTGTTAAACTGTTAAGATCCCTTTTACGGCCCTTGTACTCAATGGATCTTAACACACGAGGATTCAAAAGAAAGATAATTTTCAGGAGCAGTGACACATTGTGCGTTCACCTCATAAATATCAACGAATTGTTTTTTTTTAAAAAAAACATTAAAATAAATTATTTTATACGCATTAAAAAAAAACGTTGTTTTATGAGGTGAACGTACAATTTGTCACTGCTCCTGAAAATTATCTTTCTTTTGAGTCCTCATGTGTTAAAATCTATTGAGTACAAGGGCCGTAAAAAGGGATCTTAACTACCGGAATAATATATATGACGATTCTTACCTCCAAAAAGGGTCAAAGTCGCAAACACGAACTCCGCATCAGTGGATCCTGCATCATTCTGAGCAGATAACATCAAATTGTACCACGTCCCCGGGTTCAATTCCGATAGAAGTAATTTCCCAGTTTCCGGCAAGACATTGTTCGATACCAAGAACCACTCCATCTCGGACAATAATTTGTACTTGACTTCGAAGTAGGATATAGGACAACCACCGCTGTGCCAAGCGTCCAGTCGGAGTGTCACAAATGTAGAATTAATCATCAGGAAGGATTGTTTGTCTGGTGCCACTGGAGCTGAAATGAATTTCCATTATTGATATAGTTTCTCATCAAAAAATCAATTTTGAAATATTGAAAGTTTTCAATATTTCCAAATTATATTATTTTCTAGCTTCACTGTAAAAATTTTTAATTAAATATTAGTACTTGAACCTACTTATTTTTATTTGAGTACAATTGCATAATAAATGAGTGATGACGTACTCATATTTAAGTACCGTACTGTGATTTAATCCTTTCCAATCCGATGTCACCTCTCAAGCGCTAACATAACGACCAGTTCTTTTGTTTCTCTGTTTTTTAAAATAAACGAGAACAGCATGATATTGCGTTTAGAACATCAATCTTTTTTTCAACTTGTTCTCTTGCAAATACAAAGCATATTAAGATTTTTTTCCCTTTATGAGTATAAAAAAAATCTGTTTAAAATAACGTAAAGAGGAATAACTGTTCCATAGAAAGAACACAAATCCCCAAAAAGGTTAATGTTGCTAATATCAGCTCCTGTTCCTGCTATTTTATCAAACTTAAAAGAGTTGTTCATAGAACGGTTCGGTTTGTTGGACATTCCTTATTCTGTAATATGCTGAAATTTCGCATCAATTAATATATTTATGCTGCAACACAGTCATTTTGCTTATTTTAACTTCAGAAGAGAATATTTTTAATAATAAACGAATAAAATAATTTAGGTGCAAATTTCTTTGCACACACTGTAAAAAAAGGTACTTAAAATGAGTTCTTAAACATACTCGTTTTTCTTTGAGTGTAATTGCATAGTAATGAGCGATGGCGTTCTCGCATTTAAGTAACCGTATTTCTCAAAAATGAGCAGTGTGATTTAATATTGCTGATATCAGCTTCTGTTCAAGCCATCTTAACAAAGCGACCTGACAAACTTAAAATAATTGTTCAGACGATGGTTTTCCCCAGTATTTGGAGTTGATTGCTTAAATGCAAAAACTGAGTTATTACAGCTCAATTATTTTACTTACCATTATTTTGGTACACTTGTTTAACATTTCTTCTGTTTATAACTTATTCACGTCGATCTGATAATACAACGGATAAGGCATTGGGCTGCGATCCAGGAGGATCTGTGTTCGATTACCTCTAAGTCTTAACTGTAATTGCTGATATTTATTGAGTTATTTATGAAGGCATCATATGTAAGCTCTTTTTTTATTCATTTTTATCCATTTTACTTATTTTTGAGAAAATGTCTTTTTTTAAATTGAATTTTTTTTTTGTTTTGAAGTAAAGTCCTTAGGTCAGCTGGTATATAAATCAAGCAACACACATTGATAATCCGAATACGAAAGTTAAAATTTTGAAATAGATAATTACTCAAAAATGAGTACAATGAAAAAAAAATGGAAAAAAAGAGCAGATGCTAGCCTGCATAGACTATCTTCCCAAATCTATTTCAATAAATATCCAAAATTGCAACCAAGACTGACTGGGAATCGAGACCAGATCCTCAGGCACCGCAGTCCAGAGCCTTATTCTTTAAACAACGAGAGTGATTAGAAGTAGTTTTAAATAGAAGATTTGTTAAAAAGGTGTGTAAAGAGAATGAGAAGTAAGACAATTGAGTTATAATAATTTAGTTTCCAATTAAGCAATTGACGTCAAATTATGTTTTAAACCATCTTCTGAACAACTATTGTAAGTTTATCAAGTCGCTTTGTTAAGATGGTTTAAACAGAAGCTGATATCAGCAATATTAAATCACACTACTCAGTTTTTTTAATACTCTTACTTAAATTTGAGTACTTCATAGCTCATTTGCGTTGCAATTGTATTCAAAGGAAGACAAGTAGGTTCAGGTACTCATTTTAAGTACTAAGTAAAAAATCCCAAAAAGTTCCTTTTCGTACGCAACCGCTGCTACACGTACTACCAGTGGTACGTGTACCAGATGTTGAGAACCACAAGAATCTCTTGATTAAGTAATGTAAAGCATAATGATAATAAATATATTTTGTGTTAATTAAACTGATACATTTTATAAATTAACAAATGGGCGTTTAAATTGTTAAATATGTAGAGTAATTGACAAAATAAAAATGTGTAGTTTGAAACCTAATAAGGTGCTACTATTTTTACCATTATGTCGACTTACATCTTACATAAATTATAAAGTATTTTTATATAGCTCATACCAAAATGTAATTTTTTTTATAACTTAGCTCAAAATATTTAAAAAGGGAATAGGCTTTTCATTCTGAAAATAAACTGCAATTTAAAAAGGCAATGTTTATTACTGTCATTATCGATTAAAGTCCTTTTGTATACGAAGTCGATGTAATTGTATATTTTTAATGTACTTATTTATAAAATCATAAATGTTTTGTGGTTACGGAAATCTGACATGACAACAAAATAATAAAATTAAGTAGACAATGGCGTTATAATAAAATAAGTACAATGATTCTACATCTTGTAATTGAATTCATTGATTTATAATTTTAGTTCCTTGAACAAACAGTCTGTACTTGTTGCCTAATAATCATTGTTACGAGAATTGAGATAATTTAAGCACGTAAATAAGAGGTGAATTTGTAACAAAACAAACTCAATGAAAAAATTTGTTTGATTTATTTTTTAACTATGCGTAAGCCTTTTCTGGTTCACTTAAGATTTAATATCAAAACAGCTTTTTATGAAAAGCTCCACGTTAATTAAAATAAAAGATTTTTATTTTGACAAATTTTTTTTCAAATATCTTTATAATTCAAAGAGGGATTTGTCGAAATTTTTCTCTTTCAATTGCAAAAAGTAAAATCTAAATTAACTGCTGGGAATAAAATCTTCAAAGAAATATACAAATAATGAATGGTGTGAAGTAAAAATTAATATTTGTTTTTAATATAATTCTTTGCAAAAATTGTTTTTACTTAAAGTATTACAATCGGATGATTTTTTTTCCGAAAGAAGCATATTTTAATTGTTTTCGGAAAAGTATTATTATAATGAAATGCATTTATTTGTGCTATGATTGTAAAACATTTTTTTTTAAATATACATTAAAAATCAATACATTTCATCAACAATTTTTTGCATTATGCTAAAACAATTACAATGACATTCGCTGTTGGTTCATTCTTAATTTATTTACAAAAAAAAATGTATTTAGTAAGCATAAATAAAGTATTTATATTACCTTGAATTTTGTATATCCTAAAAAATCTACTGAAAATAAATAAAAAATATTTTGGATAAAAAATAGACTTAAATAGAAACTACTTTAGTAGTTGTTTATTTCTATTTCCATATTAAATATGTAGTGAATACTAATTATTTATTTACATAAAAAACAAAAAGAGATACAGTAAAATTGTATTCCAGTTTGTATATAATAAAAACAAATAAAATGTTATTTGGAATGTATAAATAACAAACAATAAATAACTGAATATTGAATATAAATGTGCTTACAGCGGTTCATTCTTTTATATAAATACAATGAAAATAATATTTAGAACTATATTCAAAATATCTCTAAAAGTAAACAGCACAATATAACTGGCTAACAATGGTAAATAAGATAAAAATACATAAATATGATATTACACTGTTAAAAATGCAGTGCAACCTTTGGTACCCAATTAGCTGCAACCATTATTTTGTGCTAAGTTTCACCATTCGATGGTGCTACCACGGATATCATTTAGTTGTGAAACGTTGCACCAAAACTCATATTTTCACTTTACTATTTTAAGGTGAAATTTTGAACCATAATTTGCGTTTTCGCTACCCCATAATATGGTAATACGCTGGTAAAATTTGTGAACGCTGGACGATATACTTGTATTTTGTAGGGAAGATGGCAACCCTCCAATCGAACGATCATTACTTTGTTGTCAAGTCCACCGCACGGACTTGAACCAGCAATCCTCTGATTACCTGCTAAGCGCCATTTATCCACTGGGCCACCGAGCCCCTAAGGTAAGAGGATTGAAGGGATTCCCCGGTTAGTAGATTCAGCGAAATTTACGGTTGCAGGTTAAGAGGTGGTTGCTGTTGGGCACCATTTTTTGGTAAAAGTTGAGCAATTCTCGATTAAGGATTTTTGGTTCAACTTAGATTGCACCATAATATGGTGTAAGTTGTTGTAGAGCACCAACATATGGTGCAACTCTGAACTGAAATTTTTAACAATGTACAGGGTGCCATAAAATATGATTCCTTGTATAGAGGCATCTGTAGCTAAAACTAATAAACGGAATTACACCAAATTTGACGTTAAATATATTGAAGGTATATGAAAAAAATTTATGAAAGAAATTTTTTAGCTTAAATAAAAAATCGATATGGGAAATTTTGGTGTTGCTCGAGCCGAAAACTATTATAACATATATAAAAAAGAATTGCGATAAACACACAAATTATATTTGTACTTAATCTAAAAAAAATAATATTTTATTCGTCGGAATCATATCGCATATCCGATTCAATTTGTTGTACACTAAAAAGTCAGTTCATTAGTTTAATAAACTTAGTGTTTCTAGAGACCCTGATTCTGTTGAATGAAATATTATTCTATTTGAGTTTAATAACTAAAAGGAAATCATATTTTAATTTTAAATAATTTTTTTTTAATTTTGATTTATCGGAATCATGTTTTACTTTCGATGTAATTTGTTGTATATAAAACAAATCAGCTCATTAAAATAATAAACTAAGTGTTTCTGGATACCCTTATTCTGTTGAAAAAAATATTATTTCCTTTCAGTTTAATAACTAATTTAATTTGTGTGTCTATTGTAACTTTTTCTAAATATATTATACCCGTTTTCTGCTCGGACAGCGCCAAAATTCCCCCTTTCGATGATTTTTAGAACTATTTTTTTATTATGGAAATTTCTCTATGTCCTCTAATTCCTTAACATGAAATTTGGTGTAATTCCGTTCATTAGTTTTATCTATAATTATCTCTAAACTGAGAAATTAATATTATGGTCACCCTTTAATTAAAATTAAAAGTGCAAAGTATCTATTGTGTTTATTGCAATTTTTCTAAATATATTATATCCGTTTTCTGCTCGGACAGCGCCAAAATTCCCCCTTCCGATGATTTTTGGAACTATTTGTTTCTGGAAATTTCTCTCTATGTCCTCTATTTCCTTAACATGAAATTTAGTGTAATTCCGTTCATTAGTTTTATCTATAATTATCTCTAAACTGAGAAATTTATATTATGGTCACCCTTTAATTAAAATTAAAAGTGCAATTTATCTATTGTGTTTATTGCAATTTTTTTCTAAATATATTATACCCGTTTTCTGCTCGGACAGTGCCAAAATTCCCCCTTCCGATGATTTTTGGAACTTTTTTTTTTGGAAATTTCTCTCTATGTCCTCTATTTCCTTAACATGAAATTTGGTGTAATTCCGTTTATTAGTTTTATCTATAATTATCCCTAAACTGAGAAATTTATATTATGGTCACCCTTTAATTAAAATTAAAAGTGAAATGTGTGTTTATTGCAATTTTTTCTAAATATATTATACCAGTTTTCTGCTCGGACAGCGCCAAAATTCCCCATTCCGATAATTTTTGGAACTATTTTTTTCTGGAAATTTCTCTGTGTCCTCTATTTCCTTAACATGAAATTTGGTGTAATTCCGTTCATTAGTTTTATCTATAATTATCTCTAAACTGAGAAATTTATATTATGGTCACCCTTTAATTAAAATTAAAAGTGCAATGTATCTATTGTGTTTATTGCAATTTTTCTAAATATATTATACCCGTTTTCTGCTCGGACAGCGCCAAAATTCCCCCTTCCGATGATTTTTGGAACTATTTGTTTCTAGAAATTTCTCTCTATGTCCTCAATTTCCTTAACATGAAATTTGGTGTAATTCCGTTCATTAGTTTTATCTATAATTATCTCTAAACTGAGAAATTTATATTATGGTCACCCTTTAATTAAAATTAAAAGTGCAATGTATCTATTGTGTTTATTGCAATTTTTCTAAATATATTATACCCGTTTTCTGCTCGGACAGTGCCAAAATTCCTCCTTCCGATGATTTTTGGAACTTTTTTTTTTTGGAAATTTCTCTCTATGTCCTCTATTTCCTTAACATAAAATTTGGTGTAATTCCGTTCATTAGTTTTATCTATAATTATACCTAAACTGAGAAATTTATATTATGGTCACCCTTTAAATAAAATTAAAAGTGAAATGTGTGTTTATTGCAATTTTTTCTAAATATATTATACCCGTTTTCTGCTCGGACAGCGCCAAAATTCCCCCTTCCGATAATTTTTGGAACTATTTTTTTATGGAAATTTCCCTCTATGTCATCTATTTCCTTAACAAGAAGTTTGGTGTAATTCCGTTCATTAGTTTTATCTATAGATGTCTTTAAACTAAGAAATTTATATTATGGTCAACCTTTATTTGAAATTAAAAGTTAAATGTGAGTCTATTGCAACTTTTTCTAAACATATTATAACCGTTTTCGGCTCGGACAGCTCCAAAATCCCCCCTTCGATGTTTTTTGGAACAATTTTTTTTATTTATAGAAATTTATTTCTATGTCCTCCATTTCCTTAACATAAAATTTGGTGTAATTCCGTTCATTAGTTTTATCTATAAATGTCTCTATACAGGGAAATTTTAATTAATTTAACCCTTTATTTGAAATTAAAAGTGAAGTGTTTGTCTATTGCAACATTTTCTAAATATATTATACCCGTGTTCTGCTCGGACGCCAAAATTCTTCCTGTCGATGATTTTTGGAACTATTTTTTATTTATGTATATTTCTTCCGAAGTCCTTTAAAAAAATCTGTAGTTTTTTTACCAATCTTAAAATATGATTTAATCTATTTCTATATATTAAGGAATCTATTTCTTTAGCACTCAATTTGGTGTAATTTCGTTCATTAGTTTTATCTATAAATATCTCTAAACAGATAAGTTTATATTATGGTCACCCTTTATTTGAAATTAAAATTAAAATGTGTGTCTATTGAAACATTTTCTAAATATATTATACCAGTTTTCTGCTCGAACAGCGCCAAAATTGCCCATATTATTAATTTGTGCAACTAATTTTTTTATTAATGGAAATTTCTCTCTATGTCCTCCATTTCCTTAACATGAAATTTGTGTAATTCCGTTTCATTCAGTTTTATCTGTAAATGTCTCTAAACAGAGAAATTTGGATTATGGTAACTGATTATGATAACAAATTATTGTAACAGATTATGATAGCCTTTATTTAAAATTAAAAGTGAAATGTGTCTATTGCAACTTTTTCTAAATATAAATTATTCCCGTTATCTGCACGGACAGCGCCAAAATCCCCCCTTTCGATGATTTTTTGAACTATTTTTTTGTTTATGTATATTTCTTCCTGTGTCTTATATTTCCTTAGCATAAAATTTGGTGTAATTCCGTTCATTAGTTTAATCTATAACTGTATCTAAACAGAGAAATTTATATTACGGTCACCCTTTATTTGAAATTATAAGTTAAATATTTCCCTCACTAATAAATATATCTATTGAATCATATTTGTACTTAAATACGCTTAATTATGAAGTCCCACCGATGAATCATAACACGAATATCCAGTTTGCGTTTTACGGTCGACGCATCATAATGCGAAAATATTATTCAATTCAATGTTCCTCATTGCCAGATTCGCATTCATTACAATCTTGCTAAATTCCACCAAATATAGATGTGTCATCAATTACAGTTTATACTACTGACAAGCTGGCTCTCCTGCCATGAATATTCAGATTAGTAATATATGTCATTTACACTAGCATTAGATCAGTTATAATGGGCGACTCCCTTAAGATCACACACATCAATCTAATTTAATTTAAACTTCTCTCAAATGTATGATGAATAACAGAATGGCGTGACATGCCGTGGTCGCATTTGAGTGAAAGTGATACAATTTTAGGGTAAAATAGTGATAATTTTTATAGGGAATGGCACGTAATTATACCATAGTTGCGAATTTTAAATAATAGGTATACTAAAACATTTTTACTAACTTTAGCTAATATTTTCTTAGATTATATTATATTCTCTAAATCTGTATAAAATATAAATTAGTAAAAATATCGATTTCTAACCCTCTGACCGTTCAGAAAATTAACCAAATTGTAAAATTGTTTTTTCTGTTAGAGAATTTAAATAAATTTCATTAAAAAATGTTAAGAAAAAAATTATTATTTATTGTTCAAGAAATGGCATTGAGTTTATACCCCAATAAAAAAAAATTTGGAAAATATTAGAAAATCAAGTATTTTTTATCAATTTAAAAATTATGTGTATTGTTGGAAAAACTAGGAATGCAAACCAGGACGCAAAAATAAATTTGTAACTGTCAGAAGGTTAGTAAAAGTTTTGATGTCAAGTTTTTTGAACGTTTAAAGACAATAAAATTAACCTTGATATCCAATTTACTGATATACCTTTGACATTGATGGGGTTTATACAAAAAACAAATAAATGACATTTTGATTAAAAAATGGCTAAGAAATCACAAAAATGTAATTATTTTAATGACACATAGGCAAAAGACACAATGTCACTCTTTTGTCAAAACATATATTCGTATACCATCTATTGGAATACGAAGGGAACTACTAAACTGCAGTTTCATACTGGAGAAAAATAGGCGCGTTGTTAAACAGACCGATTGATAGAGACAGATATAGAGATAGATATTGATAGAGACAGATAGATAGATATTATCAAATTAAAATTATTTTTTCATATAAAATACCATTTATTCGATTTCAATACATACTCCTCCATACCTTATGTCTCGATTTCCTATTTATCAATAAATAACCATCATAACTAATTTTATCAGTTCCATATTTATAAGTCTCCAGGACATTCCTCTCTATTAATAATTTGTTGAATTATTTTTATCTAGCATTTTTAGATATCCCCATGGATTAGGAATTGAGGTTAATTCTACGCATAGCTAACTATTTCTATCATATTATGTTAAGCAAAAATATATTTCCTAAGCCCCTCATAGAACGCTATCAACGTCATATTTTCAACTTGAGGGAATTTTATGGAATAATTTAATAAATTTTAAATAATTCGCTTATTTATTGATACCGTTATTTAAATTTTGGTCGTTGATATTTATAGGTTGAATTTATTTAAGAATCATTTTCAAATAAATTTCCTTTAAAATTTCTGTCGTGGGGTAAATTGGCTAGTACATATTTTGGATTGCGTTGTGTTATTTTTTTGTATCTTTAAGAATAATGTCGTCTTGGAAAAAATACATACATACCAATAATTTACTTTTAAAACGGTGCTTTATTGACACATTAAATTATATAGGAGAAAACTTATGGTTGGGGGGTTATGTGCAATAATGTGTTACTGACTCACGTGTACCGGTTGGGGAGAGTTCCGTCTGAGGCGATTAGCTGGTTGTTTGGGGTGTAGATGACCGGCTACCAGGGGCGTTACCATGAAATGTGGATGCTGATGTCTGGTGTCCTGGCATCAGGACCTTTCCTTCTCCAGGGGCTCGTCTGGTGTCCTGGCATCAGTGGCGTTGGTACCAAATGGGAGCGCTGCCGTCTGATCTCATGGCATTGGGACTTTTCCGGAGATGGACATGAGGACGGGAGACGATGGAGCAAAAATTTACCCGTATCTCTTGGGCAAAGGCAGAGTTGTAAGTCATGTGGGAAACCTTAAATTTCCCACGGTGGTGTCTTGGGGTGGGGGTTGCAATCCCACATAAATTATTAAACCCACCACTTGGAATTCGCTCCGCCCCTCCTGGTCACCCCTCCTGGCCAATCCTGGCGTGGTTGTAAAAAATGGCTCAGTGACGAAACTCTCCCACAATGTAACACAGTAATAAAAACCGGCGACCGTCAGTCTAGCCATCTGACCAAATTGCACAAAGTACAAAATAGGTCAGATCCCTATGTAAAAATTGCAACGTGTGACAGCACACTGTCACAATTTCGTATTTAAATTAATGTATAATAATAAGCCATAAGGAATAATTTATAAACATACCGAATCGTAGTAAATCAGAACCAGAATCAGAGCAAATCAGCTTACTTACAAAATAATACAAACATTACATTGTTCTATTGTATATTTTACATAAAAGAAGGTTTTGTAAAATATTGATGAATTTTAAGATTGCTTTACGTTGATTTATTTAACTTTCAATATATATTTAATTTCGTAATTCTTTATTTATAAATTGCGGATATATGGAGAACATATTTAATATTGTAGTATGTTTTATTATTTTTATATTTATTTATCTTGTGATTGAATACTTATATTAACTTTTGTAGTATTTTCACTATTTAATTATTTTTATTACACAACATAATATTAAATAATAGTTGGAATGAATTTTCTATTTTTATAGTTTTTTTATTGTATTTAACGTTATAATGAAAAGTAGTTGAATAATCAATAAATGAAATGTATTTTACACTTGAGAAATACTAATTCAACGTAAAAATGCGCAATAAAATACATCAATATCCGGACATGTTTCGGGAGATACATCTCCCTTCATCAACAGAAGTAAAAAAATACAGTCTACGTGAAATCAAAATAAAAATAAATATCAGAATATGCGCATATGAAGAAGAATAAAGAGGTCATTAAAATTTCGCATCAAGCACATGTTGTCAAGCAAGAAATAAAAACGTCCGCAATTGCAAGGTACTCTTGAGAATTTAATTTTTCTAACTCACAATTTAATTTGTAAACCAAAATCTCCAGTTGAACTTGACTTCCTGGAGGTGTTTCATATTTTTACCACTATAGATTCGTTAGTGAATGATGCCTTTGCTGTTCCAATTTTTCCTGGCACACTGTAGTCAATTCCAATTAATTGAAATATGTTTTGTCATTTGGAAACGCTTTCATTTCTGGATTCATTTTATTCTGTTATCTGCAATGCATTGTGCATTGCGCATAGACTGTTTTTCATTTCTGCTGATGAAGGGAGATGTATCTCTCGAAACATAGATGGACCCGTAACACCGAAGTACAGTCGTAAGCAGGCAACCAAAGGGTAGCGAGTTCGAATACGGCTGATACCAGATATTTGACAAAAATGTTAAAATTCAGTGAACTTGTGATTTGAGGCTTGCCAGATTCGCTGCTAAGTAAAAATTCGTCGTCCGAAATTACCTTCAATTTCTACGGTCTGTATTCGGGACGCCTATTAAGGTTGCGTCGGGTGCCAGCTCAGGGGTTGGCCGCGCCATCTTACCATGGTTAAAAAAATATGAGGCATTATTTACGGGTCTTTCCTTCGAGATAGACCCCGATCCGTCGCCAATAGCCCATTGTGCAGCTCTAGTGCGACGTTTATTAACCAAACCCAACCTCTCGAAACATGTCCGGATTTTTATGTATTTTAATTGTGTATTTTTATGTTACATTTGTATTTCTTACTCTTAACACAATGTCTTTATACCGAGAGGCTTCCGTGTCCGAGAGGTTAAAGGAGGCGTCAGCTAGGAATCCCAGGGTTCCTGGTTCGGGCCTAGACGATGGACTTGACAAAGAAAAAAAAGTAGTGATCTTGTTATCGGAGGGTTGCCAGTTTCGCTACAAAATACTAGAAAAGTCGTCCAGAACATCCGCAAAAATTAACGGCGTGTATACGGGAATGGTGCATAATAAATCTGATCGGGGTCCAAAGTCCCGATGTCTATTGAAGACTTTGGGTGCCAGTTCAGGTGTTTCCTCGTCATCTGACCATTGTTCTAAAATAACGAGGTGCATGTATGAATGTGTGTGTAAATGTGTATGTGTTCCCGGGTCTTTCCTTCGAGATTGACCCCTAACCGTCGCCACTAGCTCACTGTGCAGCTCTAGTGGGACGTTAATTAACCAAACAAAACCTTTATACCGAGATTTTACCTCAATTACACTTATCAAGGACATCACTTAAATAATGTTCACTTTTCAAAACTTTTATGAACTTTATACAACCACCCTTACGATCGAACACAATTCAAAATACATTTGACATTCACACTTACATCATCTATTACCTGACTTCAAAGGCACCATCCATAACCCAGTCTTCGACAACAACAAAAAAATCCTTTACAAGTCGACATGCTATATCTCACCTGTTCCTTCCGTTTTGACCTGTATGGCATCTGAGGGTTCGCCCTCCCCCGCTTTGTTGAAACTCGTGATCTGCACTTGATAGCGAGTGCCGCACCTAAGAGGTTGGAGAACATGGTTGGATATGTCTGGGGGAAGTCTGTGCTCCGACCAGTCGCTTTTGTCTTCGCGGTAGTGCAAGAGAAAACCTGTGGAGGGTTTAAAAATAGCAAAATATTAAAAAACATTAATACAAGGCTTGGGAGGTTTTGGATTTGATGTGCAGTTTACAAAATCATTGTACTGTTAAAAATAGGTAGTCAAAAATAAGTAAAATGCACTAGTTTTTAAGTACATTTGATGCATATCATGGTTCGGAATAAATAAGTTTCAATTTTGAAAAAGATATGTACACAAATATGAGTACAATTAATAAAAAGTGTATTTTTTTTAAATAGAAATACAACGTTAAAATACGCAATAAAAATTCATCAAATCTGGACATGTTTCGGGAGATACGTCTCCCTTCATCAGCAGAGAATGAAAAAAAAGCTAAAAAAAGAGCTTCCTCTTTTTTCATTCTTTGCTGATGAAGGGAGACGTCTCCCGAAACATGTCCAGATTTGATGGATTTTTATTGCGTATTTTAACGTTGTATTTGTATTTTAAAATTCTATAAGGCAATGTTTCTATAAGACGAGTTTTTATCTTAAAAAGTGTATATACCAGCTTTCAGAGGCTGCCTTCACATTGAAAGTGATTTCAATAAATATCACAATTTTTTATATCATTTAAATAACTTTCAATAAATATCAACAATTACAACCAAGATTTACCGAGAATCGAACCGACATATTCATGCACCACAATCCATCCGTGTAACTACCAGGACGACTTGAAGAAGTTGTAAATAGAAAGAATGTTAAAAAAGTATGCCAAAAGAATGAGAAGAAATATAACGGAGTTGTAATAACTCAGTTTCTATTTAAGCAATCGACATCAAATAATGTAGAAAACCATCTTCTGAACAACTATTTTTAGTTTGTCAGGTCGCTTTGTTAAAATATCATAGAAATATTAAACTATTTTGATATTAGTAATATTAAACCACATTGCTCATTTTTGGGAAAGGACGGTTACTTGAATTTGAGTGCGTTATTGCTCATTTACAATGCAATTATACTTTTAATAAAACTGGTAAATTTAATAACTCATTTTAAGTACCTAAATTATTTTAATTTCATTTATTATTAAAAAAATTATCTTCCGAAGTTAAAATAATCGATAATAGTTATGTTGGAGCATAATTATTTTAAATGTTTCGGCATTTCAGCATATTACAGAATAAGAAATATCCAACAAAAAGAACCAATATATTATCTTCATTGTCCTATATTTCCATTGTTACCTACGTCTTGGGCAATATAAAGTCAATTTAACAATAAAAATATAATTTCAACTATTAGTTTAACAATAAAGTGTCGTATTTAAATCCAAAAGTAGGAAAGACATAAAATTACTAATTAAAACATTTTAAATTCTTAAATTATTTTTTAAACATACAATTTATCATTAGAAAATATCAACTTATTTCACTAGATACATTATTTATGTTACTTCGGACGTTTCTACCTAAGACAAAAATGCAGACTTTAACAGCTTCAGATAGGCAATGATATTGCCTGTTATATTTCTTGTTCAAGTTGAGCGAGACTCTCGTGAAATATATGACTTCTGGATGGAGATAGGAAACTTTTTTAGCACGTGTTGTCTAGATATTAAGATTCGTTATTTGTGTTACTAGAGATGTTTCTACCTATGGCAAATATACAGTATTTAATCTTTTCGTTTAGTTTATGACAATGTCTTCTACGTTTCTTCTTCATATTAGTGAGATGTTAGTGACATACATGACTCATAAATGGCGCTAGGACACTTTTTGGCACATGTGGTCTAGATATTATGTGGCGACACAAAAGGTAACGGCTGGTTGCTTGGTAAGGGGTAATCGAAAGGATGCCTTGCACGTTTTAAGTGTCGCCATTTTTGACACTTGTAATGATTAACATCTACCTTTAACAATTAACTTGGAATAACATGTATTTACCATAGGCACGTTATATCGGGTTAGTCTCAAAGAAACGGTTTAGAAAAAGAGTGGAAATTGCAAAGGCTGCAATTCAGGTTAATTCATATGTTTAATGATTACAAAGTGAAATAGTTTATTTTATGAAAATTTTATAATAAATTATTTCTTACTTTATTATTTTGAAAAGATAATTAAATGTTTATCATTTTAGTATGTGGACTATAACTAAAGAATACTTATTTACTAAATAGTGGAAGAATTCTCTTTTGAAAAAAACTTAAGTACCGCATTAAATAAGTTGTCGTATGCATAAAGGAGTATTTCAGTACTGTTAAAGAAACGACAAAATACTCTTTGATTCAGCATTACGAAACTTTAAATTTGTTTTTAATCTCTATCATAAGTTTAGTGCAAATGCATTTGTCTTAATATAAATATAGTTACATTGGTTCGGAACGTCAGCTATATTATCCCTTAATGGAATACCAATTATAACTAATGGATTTATTATCCTGTATCTGATGCAAAAATGTATTTTGGAGGTTTTGAAATGAGTGTAAATTTTAACATTATTAACATTAACAGTGACCTTTAATGAATGAATTTACAGCTTTTGTTCTTAATATTCAACATTCAAAATATATATTCATATATATATATTCATATATATATATATATATATATATATATATATATATATATATATATATATATATATATTAAAGCGTTAAATCTAAAGCGTCAAATTAAAGGTTATATTAAAATAAAAATATAAATATATATATATGTATGTATTTATTTCAATTTTTATTTTAATAACAGATATACCCTTTAATTTAATGCTTTAGATTTGACGCTTTAAAAATAGAAATATTTCACCATCGAATATTTTTCTGAATTTAAAGTGTATGTCTATTTATAGAAAAACTGGAAATCAATGGACGACTTAAGTCGTACAAATCCTTCAGATGGTTAAAACCAAATTAAATCACTAATTGGGTTTCATGGTATTTTAGACTACAATTATAAACTTCAACACCCAATTAAATATCACAAACTCTTTTTACTTCCCCTTTCTCTCTGCACTGAACTTTGAATATCTTCTGTCCAATTGATGCATTCCATTTGCATCCCCTCTCTGAATCAGTCAATAAATCCAACTCCATTATTCCATTATACAAACTGTAACTCGATACACTGCACTAAACTTTCAAAGTCATTTCGCCCTCACCCCTCAAAGCCCTCCCAAAATATCCGATCCGCGGATTCGTCCGCATGTGTGCATTTATTTGAAGCTACGCTTTGGGAGATAAATTCGTTTTCCTCATACTTGATTAAACATCTGGATCTCGTGACCAGACTTAGGAAGAGAGCCGGTGGCTTGCTCTGAGTTATTGAACTTTCCCTTGAAGAATATGATAGTGAGGATATCGGGCTTCAGAGCCTTCAAAATTCCATTTATCATGAAAGTCTGGGAATTTATTTTTTGTTCTTGATCTTACCTCATATTTTTTTCTTTTTTTAAATTAGTTTAAAAGGGTATGGGACACAAAATCATCAAAAAATATGCTTTAAAACATAGTTTATTTTATTTTGAATATAATGACACAAAACGTATATTTCTATGGTAACTAGCACTAATTACTTTTTGCGAATCAAATGTTGATCTTCCGTACACTGTTAAAAAATTCACTTCAACGTTGCACCTTATCTTAGTGCTCTGCAACAACCCAGCAAAAAAAATCAGCATAAAACCTTCATTAAAAATTTTGAAATTGAAAGTTTTATGCAGGAAAGCTGCAGTTTGTTTTGAAGATCTATAAAATTAAAGGTTTTTATTTCAATATCCTTCATAAAAACTTTAAAAATCCTTCATAAAAATCTGCAAAAAAGCTTCAATTTTTAATCATGAAGAGAAAATGCAAATATCTTAAAGGTTTTATGCAGAAAAATTTAAAACTTCAAAAAAACTGCAGGTTTTTTTTCAATATCCTTTATAAAACCTTCAAAAAACCTTTAATTTGACAATTTTGATGAAGGTTTTATGCTGACTTTTTTTTTGCTGGGAACTTCCGTATTATTATTTTGCAATCTAGGTTGAACCAAAAATCCTTAGCGAGAATAGCGCAGCTTTTACCAAAAAATCGTGCAATCTCCTAATTTGCAACCGAAACCTGCGCTGAATCCACATCAACAAACCCACAAACAAGATTGCCGTGGCGCGTGTCCTCAGTGGGTAAAGGCGTTCAACAGGTAATCAGAGTGTCACTAGTTCGAGCCCGTGCGGTGTTAAAGATAAGAAAAAAAGTATTGATCTTGTGATCGGAGGGTAAAATATGAGAATATTTGATTTAATCTAAGTTTAAATGGGGTAACTGTGTTTTGTTGCAACGTTTCACCACTATCCGTGGTAGACATAAAATGTTGGAACCAGATAATGGTCGCAGATAAATGGGTACCAGATTTTGGTGCAAGGTAATAATATATTTTAACAGTGTACAAGGTTGTCTGAATTCGTAACTCTGAACTCATTTTTGTCAGTGATGACTTTTATTATGTTTGATCAAGTTTAAGTTGATCTAAGTTCAGAACTATTTAAAGAAACTTCAAATACTTGGCAACAGTGTATTTTCAAACATTTACTCTAATTTGTATTCAGGTATATTAGTAATATATACATTAACGTTTTTAAAAATATTTTAAAAATAGTTCGACAAATGAAAATAGTGGGTTTTTTTAATAATTCTAAAATAAATTCAGATATCTAAAGAAAGTTAGTTAAATACATTCCTTTAATAATAAAAATAAAAATTTAAAGTTTTTCAAAACATATTTTCTTGAATTATATCAAAAATAAGAAAGATAATTGTTTTATAATTTTTTTAAAGTTAAAATTTTTTAATGTTTGAAGATGTTAACATACTTTGCACACATATGTGAAAAAAATTATAATGAAATCTGCAAAATTAAAAAGAAAAAGTAAAATATGTCTTATCCCAATTTAATAATACTATAAATGTGAAGAGATTTTGTATTGTTTAGATGTTTATGTAATAATAAGTTATCTGAAATGCGTTTAGATTGTGATTGTATAAAGGATATATGTTTGTATGTAATACGTAATAATTTTTTTTGTACATTAATATATGCTTGTTCACTTTTAAATTATTAAGCATTATGTTTGTTTTGGAAAATAAATAGCGCTTTCATATTGTGATTAAGTTTAAGCAACGATTCGACATATATCAAAATTCCAGAAGTAAAATATCATCGTGCTTTCGATTTTGTAATTTTATATTTATAGGTTAAAAGTACTCAAGTCCGGAAGAATATTATAAAATAATTAATAATATAAAATAAAACGGAATTGTACTATTCACGAATAAAACACTACTTTTACTCAATTTCTTCTCTTACATTGTAAACAAGTCCCTTATCTTTAGTAACAATAAATAAAGTTATTTAATTGTAGCAAAATAAAAGTTTGTATGTGTAGTAAAGTTAATTAAATTAGTTACCATCGCTCAACAATTTGTGACCACCATGTATAATTAATAAATAATGTATTATATGTTTTGCTCTCAAATCTAATCACCAATCCAATATGCAAAATAAGTTTTATATTCAAATAGAATACTAGTTGTATTTCAAGCCCTGAAATTTTTTTTGAAGAATTTTGATTCACCAATATATATATATATATATATATATATATATATATATATATATATATATATATATATATATATATATATATATATATATATATATATATATATATATATATATATATATATATATATATATATATATATATATATATATATATATATATATATATATATATATATATATATATATATATATATATATATATATATATATATATATATATATATATATATATATATATATATATATATATATATATATATACTGATTGTGCAGCTGGATATAAGAAAATATTACTAATAAATAATACATCTAATTTTCTATTATATTTAATCATAAAGCGCAATATTATTATTGCTCGAACGGTAGCTGTTTCCTTTAATTCTATGGTTTCATTAAGTAAGATAATCCCTTACTAACAATGTATTTTCGAGATCTTCCTTCCTAATTAACAATGGACTAAGGTATTTCATATATTGGTTTATCCACTGAATAAATGCTACCCTACTAAAGTAATTTCCTCGCAAGAAAGAGAACAAACTAATCCAGCATCTTCATAAATAAAAGACAGGTTTAGCAGTCTTGTTAGTAAAACTTACACTTCGGTGGTGATAATATTCTTATTTCTGAAAGGTGTTTTTTGTATTTTGTTTTTTGATTCACACCTCTATGGTTTTTAATACATTAATTCGTTGCTTTACGCATAAAAGATTACTAAATATATTTTTATTTGCATTTATTAAGAAGATATGGTAGCATGTGTTTATGCATGTAAGACACCAATATTTAGGTGTTATAACACCACATTTAGATCTCTATTGCGCCATACCAAATACTAAATAAGAAATGACAATGATTTTATATAAATATATAGAGAGGCGATGTTTCGATATAAATCTAAATAACAGAAGTAAAAATTAATCATGATTTCGATATTGAAATTTTAGATTTCACGATTGATCGATTTGATAATTAAATTATTTATATCGATTAATCTATATTAATATACAGCAATATACCAAATTGATTAATTGATTTGAGGATAAATGAAATTCACGATTAATCGAAAGTACTCTCGGTAGCCCAAAAGAACACTCGGGATGCTCTGAACAAAAGTGGCAAACTATCTATATTTTTAATAATAAAAGGTAAAGTAGAATTGTACTAGGCCTAGCTTTGAAAAATAAAACAGTTCCTTTAAAAGTAAGTTCGATAAAGTTATCCATCTTTGCGTTTACTTATTATTATCATACTTACTTTACACAAATAAATCTATTCTTCCAAAAAAAAGCGAAATACCAACGATATGTATATATAAAAATATTGATATATTGGAATATCGAAAATATCGATTAATCTGAAAATAACGATTTTTGCCTGACGATTAATCGCAATGGCAAAATGTCATCATCGGCCAAGTCTATTATCAAAGAATAGTTGTGTTAGCTCAAAAACAGAAAATCGCTAAAACTTTTAGAGTTTGAATCTGGTCTTGTGTAGCTATCATATTTAACAAATTAATGGGGAGATTATTAAATGCACATCAATTGGCCAAATGATAGAAATAGAGAGATAAGTTTATTGTAGTGAACCGTAGCCCATTTACAAAGGTTGGCAACATAATTTAACAAAGGTGGATACAAAATTAGATAAACAGCGCAAAATACATGATACTAAGTTTAAAGGTTAAAACACACTTTGAACAAATAAAAAAAGATGAAAATAAATTACACGGCCAATTGGAATTACGCTTTTAATTTATTATTTAATCACAAGTTCACTGATCAAGTCCTCCTGGAATTTCAAAACGGAGATTGCGTAAAAACAAAAATATTCTTGTTTGTGAAATTTTAGGATGGTTGAAATGTTACTGGATTCATTTGATGATATTTTCGTCTGAATGCATCGTAAATTAGACAGATTAAAAATACATGATCCCAGGTTTAATTTTATGTTGTGTTACAAAATTTACAGGAATTATTAGGAAAGTTTTCGAAGATAACTTCTTTAAAAAATATACGTGATTGATTAGCCAAATTATAAAAATAGCGGTCTAGTAATGAAAATTGGTATTAGTTCATTTTCGGATTTTCTTTACCTTACAGTACTATGCAGACATCCTGTCTATATATACAAATACATTTCGTATCAGTTTTTTATAATGTAAATACTCCCAAATAATAAAAAGGTGATTTAATTAACTGTTAAGTGTATCAAAAATTAGAAATGCAGTGTAGTTAGTGTACGTTAACGAAATATAAGAAAAACTTCCCACGCTACATTTAAATCTCACAATTTATTTAAGGGAGACCCGAGCCCCAAATCCTAATTTTTTGATTAATGAATTCAGAAATACATTTTCTTTTATATTATTAGAATATCTTTTTTGAACAATAATCAAAAACAAAAATATATTTTAAAAAATTATTTTTGTTATTTTTTGCATTTTTTAAGCTTAAAAATACTTTTTTTTAAAACACTACTCCTCTTTCAATTTTTAATGTTTCTAAATTTTTTAATTGATAAAATAACGTCAATGTATATGCTACAGACGTATGAATCGACTTTTGCAGATTTGTGTTTTAATTGTCTTCAAAAACTTATTTTAAGTACACAACCCAAAAGATATTCAAATGTTTAAGTTTAATAATTTGTAAAAAAATAATTTATAACTAAATTTAAAAAATCTATACATACGTTTATAAAACAAATATTAGAGCTTCCAAAACTATTAATAGTTTAGTTTTAAGTTAATTATTAACAAAGCCTTAGCATTTTAAACGTGACCAAAATTAAAAACAAATAATCTGAGTAAATGATGATTGTTTCAGACGAAAAGTATCTAGAAAGATGATAAATGGTATATAAACATCTTAAAAAACATATGTTCTGTTCCTTCTACTGTTTTGAAATTTTGTACACACCTTTTTAAGTACGTTTAGCATCGTTTTATAAAGAAATAAAAAATTTTAAAAAATTCCGGATTTTGTGGCGCAGGTCCCTTAAGAGAGTGTCTCAGTTACAAGCACATAGATTTTATTTCAAACTGAACATGGGACATATTACCACACACCCCTTACATTACTCCCTCCCCCGCACTGAACCCAAAAATACTTTCGGATAAGTAAGCAGCTACATCCATCGCTCTATAAATAACAACGCAACATTCCTTCCTGACGCTAAGGAGCCAAAAAACCTAAATTATAACCATATTAATAAATCGAGAAGCATGCTCCAATGGACAAATCCATTAACGCTAGGAAGATGAATAACAAAAGCGCGTTCCCCGAAATACTCAGGGAAAGGGAAAGAGTCTGTGATGAAAACAAAAAAAAATATTCCAGAGGCATTCTAATACTTCTCGAAATCGACGAAAAATAAAAGAATTTTTCTACCACCCGAAATTTCCACGTTGCTTGGCATAGAAGCGATTTTTGACATTTCACTGAACACTCTTGGTGCATTGCATGGATTTTGGATACTTCGAGCTTTGCTGAGGGAGTGAGTAGTATTGAAAATACGGAAGGGGAGGAATACCAGGGTCTTGTGACCTGTCTGCTTTACACGCCACTGAACAGAGATTGGGGGCGGGGGCGATATCGTGCCGATATCGTGTCTGCATGCGAGGATGGGTTTGTGAATGGAATTCCGGGTGTCGTTTGGGGTGTGGGGGATCATTCATAAATAATGGAGTAGTGGGGTTTAAACATGGGGAAATGGAGGGTGTGGGGTGTTTAATGAAATCTTCCGGAGGTTTGGGTGATATCGAATTGTGGTGTTGTTAGATTCTAATCCATCAAATGTTGGAGTGCATTGACTGGTTTGTGAAAATTGTGTGATTTTTTTTTACTGTTTTATGTGAGAAATCTTTATTGAGATTACGAGAATTTTGTGCTGTATATATTAAGAAATTATATTCAACTGGAGTTTTCTATAAAAAAGGTATTTTAATAAGTTTATTATAAATTATATACAACTATGAGACAAAAAAATCGGTAAAGTACAAACTGCATTGTAACTCGAGGTTTGGTTTGTGAATAATTTTGATCCCCAAGCTGTACAACGGTGAAGGGAAAAAAGGAGAAATTATAAACCTGGTTGAAGCGGCCCACCTTCTTCATTTATCCCCATGGGCTGATTCCTCGTGGAGGTTTTGGATTTAATAATTCCACGTTAGTTATAGGTGCGAAAGCGACGCTGCAGCCACGAGCATCAATTCCACCTTCCCCCAAACAAATGATACAAAAACAATATTCGGAATGGGTTATTATTCAGCCTAGTCGACGCAGCATACCTTCCTCTACACGATGGTATGTCATTTATCTCCATATAATGAGTCCACGTGGAGTTATGTGGTCAAATGCTAAAATGCAGAACATAGCAACCCCCCCTCTCCCTCCAAAGTGTTAAAACTCTTAAAGCAGAGTGTGTTACTAAACCGCCTGGTTAACTCGGATCAATTTCCTCTACATGATGGTATGTTATTTATCTTCACAGGATAATTCCACGTGGAGTTATGGGGCGGAATCGCATACTGCAGTTGGTATATACTCCGTCCTCAAAAATCAAAGGTCAGAAGGTGGAATAGACTAATAATCATACTATTAGAAATTGTTCACCTTCTTCAAAACGATTATGTCATTTACCCTATAGGCTGATTTCACATGAAGTTAAAAAGATTTTAAAAATATCGTTTTTTACTATGCTACTCTGTGAATATATTTGCTCTTAAAAAAACGTCACGTCAAAAATTAAATAATTCTAAAAAAATTAACAGGCATTTATTTAAAATGTATACCTTTATTAATAAGATCCGTCTATTCGTTGTTTTCAACAGTTTATCTCATTTAAATAGACTGTGTTTGGTAACAATTTATTTGATTGCTATATTTTAGTCGATTTATCCAAAGTTTTCAACAAAGGTATTGGATTTTATTAATTAATGCACGCCATTTTGTTTTTCGAAAGATTACATATCATACATTCGATAATAATTTTAGAACACATTTTATTATCATAAAATACCAGAGCATTGTGTTATAATTATATATATATATATATATATATATATATATATCTTAATGAGTTTTCAAAATTATTTTCTAAACATTTAATGCAAATTATGAAATTTGCATATTTCTACGTATTTCCACATATATAAGATTTTTCATAGATTCTTTTTTAGACAGTTTTTGTTAGAAATTGTGCCAACAATTATTAACTGTATTATTATTTACCCTTGGTTTAAGGCGCATTAAATTTTTTCGTTTTCCTCGAGTATTCCTTCTATTTTAAAACATTAAATATATACTAATTTATTTTAAAGAATTTCATTGTTGTCAAGATCTTATAATTTTATAACAATGTAGATATTTTTTTAATGGTCATTAAAAAATAGCGTTTAAAAAAGCACATAATGGTCGAATCTATAACCTCTTGACTTGGCGCGCGATTTGGCGGTTTAAATTTCTGGCGGTTTTATTTTGGAGTTTTGGGTTGCGCGCTGTTCAGACGGTTAAAAAGCGTTATAAACGAAAAAAAAGCCTCAGGTCCGCAATTACAGGTTGAATAGAATTTATATATATATTTTCAGACACGTCTGAGCAGTAGAAGATAATGTTTATCCTACCACAGATACAAACACAGACACAAAGACAGACTATTTATTTTAACCGACTTAAAGCACGCCAACCAACCTTCGAAGCGCGCATAAGGAAACCAGTTATCAAATCAGCTGTTATGTATTTTCTTAACATATTACGCGCAAGATTTTTGTTCTAATTCAGATACTTGGCAAATTCTAATTCTTGAAAACTAAAAATGAAAAAAATGAAAAAATCTTTAAAAAAATTAGAAACCCGACTGAAGAGAGAAAAAGGTTTTACAAAGTATTTTTTTTTATTTTACGTACAAGCTGAAAAAATTTAATTATGTAATAATAATTTGATACTTATTACAACTTTTTTAATTTAATTCCAAATTACAAAAAAAAAAAAAAAAAAAAACGTTAGCATCCGATTTTAAAAAGTTGTCATAAGTATAAAATTACCATTAAAGTCAATTTTCCTATTGATTTTAAAGATTATTTTATATTATTATAGATTGATTGATAATTTAGAAATTTTTAATTATAAATATAATAATACAAAAAATAATCAATATTCATTTAAAAAACCTATTGATTACTACAAGTGAATAAGAGCAAAGACCTCAACTACAAGCTAGCGTACCATCCCAGGTACACAGCGACCCAATTTACCTCCCTAATGAACCACTCCCAAGCCATAATTCCTGAACTCATCCATCAAGTCATTCACGTGACACCAATGCACACATTACCATTATGGATGAATGATAAAGTCATTGAAAGAGGCTCAGCAGATCCCATCGAAACTCCTTCCGATAAATATTTATCTTGTCTTGTCATTCTTATTAGGGATGCCTATAAGTCAACAGGACGCAGGTTACAGTCAATTAGGGACGTCATCCATCTATTCTCTGCCCTGACGGTTTGACAAATTCTCAAAGAGGTGAATCGTGTTTTTCGTATTAAGAGCATCCATTCTCTTAAGAGTGTCAAATGTGTTTCTGATTGACGAAATTCAGTGGTAATTGGACCGGAAAAGTTACCATGTGGATTGATATTAATAGGGGATTTGGTATTTCGATATATAAATATTTTTTCAATCAGTGAGCTCTTTTTATTGTAAGGTATTAAAGTTATGTTTTAACTTTCTTTAATCTTCTAGCGCATTTTTTCTTTTCTTTTTTAATTGTTAGACATCGATCACGTTTTCGAACCTAAGTTCAATCAAATCAAACTCGTTCGATCGTGATTTCAGTGATGTCAAATAAGTTCGCTAATCTCATGCAGTCTTGGATATGATGTGAAGTGAAGTAATTTATTTTATTACGTCATAGGCAATACACAGGATATAACTGGGGGCATATCACGAGCCCGGTGCTTACTTCTTCGGGTTTGACCATCGTAACTGACGATGCTAGTTTGTTGTTGTGCGGGCTGCAGTTTATTTCTTTCAATACGAAATGTAGTTTTAATTTTATAGGAGCTTTTTTACTGCTCTTATTTTATGTTAGTTGGAAACGTATGTGTAGTTGAAGTCTTGTATATAAATAAAGAATATCTATATTTTCCAAAAGAAGTTATCTTTATTAAATTAGAAAACACGTACATACGATATGAAGGTATTAAAACTCCGACTACGGAGATCAAGGGTTATGGGCCGTACCTACCCAACTACCAACCAACCTGCAGCAGCCCACAGCAAGCGTAACTACTAGACTGTTTTATGAAAACCAAGAAGCTGTCCGATGGGGGCCGAGCCGATTGTTCCAAGTTTCGTGATAACCCAATGCGTGATTCGCAAGTTTAAAAGAACTATCCGATGGGGGCCGAGCTTCAAGAACCTCAGCGTGACAACAAAGCCTTAGTGTATCTACTAAAAGAAATTTCAAGTGTGTGCTTTAAAACCTAAGAATATGGAAAAGCCAAGATTCGACAGTGCTATTGAATTGCTAGGTGCTCACAACTGGTCTTCATGGAAGGAAGATGTAAAGGTCGTGTTGATGGAAAAAGGTTTATGGTCTTTCTTTGATAATTCCGAACCTCCTGTTGAAGATAAGGATCTATCAAGAAAAGAACTTCTCGAGTATAAACACCGGAAGGATAAAGCCTATGCCACCATCTACTTGAGTTTGGAAACTACGTACAGGACACTCATTTCCGGAACTACGGATGGTCCAGAAGCCTGGAAGAAACTCAAGGACTATTTCGAGCCAGCTACAAGAGCCCGTGTCGTTCAACTACTCGATGAATTCTTCGCCCATAAATTCACAAACGGAGATGACGTCGGACTTTTTGCTGCACGTGTAAAGCAAACCGTCGACAAGCTTCGGGACGCTGGGCATCCAGTTGAAGAATTTTATCAAGCGTACCAACTTATAAGGTATTTACCTTCCGAATATCAGAACATTGTCCAATCTATATATAGATATCCTGATAAAGATTTTAAATTTCAAAATGTTTTAAGCGAGTTATTGTTAGAGCAAAGTCGCATTGACCAGGTTAAAATTGATTTGGGTAAAACCGACAGTAATGCTTTTGCTGTTTCCTCTAAAAATATTAACCCCAATAATGTTAACAATACCAACCGTAAGTCTAGTCCAAATAAAAGAGTTATAAGAAATAAAAATACGGCTGGTAGAGGAAATTCGAAATCTAAGTCGGATAAAAGGGTGCTAAACAATTCCTATTGCAGTCTATCTGATAATGATAATTTTAATCGTGTAGAAGCCTGCTCTAACCAAATTAATGGTTCTGTAGATAAACTAGCATGGGTAATTGATACAGCAGCATCTAACCATTTTTGTAATAATTTGAAATTATTTACCGAATATAAAACTGTTAAAAACACAACTATGTCGCTAGCAGTAGGTGACGTGGACAGTCCTGTTGAAGGAATTGGAACTGTAAAGTTCTGTGTTAAACTTGACGGTAAACCAGTTAAGATAATATTGCAGAATGTTATGTACTCGCCTAAACTTAGGCGCAATCTAATTTCTGGCTCTATGATCGAAAAGGCAGGTTCAACTTTCATTGGGGAGAAAGGGAAAATTTGGGTTTATGATAAAGACGTTAAAAGAGTATTCTATGCCAAAAGGGTTAATGGTCTTTATTTTTGTAAACCTTGGTATTATGTTAAGCCAAATCCCAGTGACAACTCTACGATAGATAAAAATGTGTATAATTTTGCAACGGAGTCCAGCAATGAACTTGAGTTATGGCATAATCAATTTTGTCATGTCAACAACGACTATGTCTTACACACAAGTCGAAATTCAAGTGTTCGAGGGTTACCTACCTTAAAGTATGAAACATTGGATTGTGTCCCATGTAAGGTAGCTAAAACTAAAAGAAAATCTTTTAAACCTATTCCTGGAATAAGATCTTCTAAACCCTTAGAACTTTTGCATATGGACGTTTGTGGACCACTTCCAAATTTATCCATGGGTGGAAATAAATATTTCTTAACAATTATTGATGACTATTCTCGTAAAGTTACTGTGTTTTTTATGAAAAATAAATCTGACGTTTTTGATTGTTTCACACGGTATCAAAAAAGAGCCGAAAGATTTTTAAATTCTAAGATTATTAATGTCCGGAGTGACAACGGACTTGAATTTGTCCATAAAGTGTTTAATAAATTTTTAAATGACCAGGGCATTCATGCCGAAAGGACAAATGTATATACTCCAGAACAGAACGGGTGCAGTGAACGGTTTAACTTAACAGCTATGGATGCTGTAAAAGCAATGTTGCAATCAAGCGGATTAGACCAAAAATTCTGGGGGGAGGCTCTCCTATGTTTTACATATGTGTGGAATAGGATTTGCCATAAAAGCCAATCTAAAACTTTTGAATTATACAGTGGTCGAAAACCTTCTGTAGCTCATTTAAAAACATTCGGATCCACCATATACGTTGGCATACCCAAACAACTACGTAAAAAACTCGATATGCGAGCAAAATTGGGTGTCATGGTAGGATATGCAATGCAAACTCGGGGTTACAGAATCTGGTTAAAAGACGAAGATAAAATAATTGAAACTTCTAATGTTAGATTTGAGGAAAAGGTTAAATCTGCGGAAGCTGTACTGGACCCTAAAACCGTTAAGCACTATGTGCATTTTCAAACCGACCCTGATCTAGAAAGTGATGATCAGTCAGAACGAAACTTCGAACCTCATGCCGGACCTAGTAGCCAACCTGATTTAATCCCATGTGAAAGCATTCCCTGGTTTCGAAGTGCTGTACCCAGATCAGATGGCAGTCGTACTGACATCTATTATAAGATCGAAGGTACAAATATGCGTCTTAGGTCGAATAAAGATGTTGAGACCTATTGTAATGCTAACAAAATAAATTATAATAGAAAGCTATTTAATTTTAGTGGGAAGGACGATTATTCAGGAAGGTTATTTGATCACGATGATTCTACGCAAGTAGAAGTAAATAACATCGAACTAAAAATACCTAATAGCTATAAAGAGTCCGTAAAATCCCCTGAAAGTAAAGAATGGCTAAATGCTATGACAGACGAGATTGAAACAATGAAATCTCGAGATGTTTGGGAACTCGTACCACAAACTAAAAATCGTGATATTATTGGTAACAGGTGGGTTTATACTATCAAACGAGACGAGAATGATAAAGTTGTCAGGTATAAAGC
Organism: Troglohyphantes excavatus; assembly: GCA_963932185.1. Taxonomy (NCBI): domain Eukaryota; kingdom Metazoa; phylum Arthropoda; class Arachnida; order Araneae; family Linyphiidae; genus Troglohyphantes; species Troglohyphantes excavatus. Next base: position 51,245,324 of record OZ010674.1, on the reverse strand, counting down.
TCGTCTTGTGGCACAAGGGTTTAATCAGAAAAAGGGTGAATCATATGAAGAAGTGTTCAGCCCTGTTGTTAACTTTGCTATAATAAGATTATTTTTTGCTATATTAGTATGTGCTTTTAAATGGTATCATTGTCAAATTGACATAAAGTGTGCTTATTTGTATCCAAAGTTGAATGCTGAAGTGTATATGCGTCAACGACAAGGATTTGTAAATCAAGACAGACCACATTATATATGCAAGTTAAAAAAGGCTATTTATGGACTTCACCAAAGTAGTCGCGAGTGGTTTTTTGAATTAAATTCTGTTCTTGAAAATTTAAATTTTAAACGTTTACAGTGGTGCAATGGAGAATATTTATACAATAGGCATATTTTATTGTTGATATATGTTGATGACATCGAAATATTTGGTAAGAATAAAAGTGACATTGACCATGTATTGTCTATATTAAAACAGAAATTTGACATAAAAATTTTAGGTAAAACCAAGAAACTTTTGGGTGTTGAATTTGTTGAAGAAAACGGAAATCTTTATATACATCAAAGTTCGTATATAAATAAAATTTGCGAATTGTATAAAAAGTATAACTTTCCTATATCAACACTTCCTATAGCTAAGGGTTGTATTATGTCTAAATTAGATTGTCCAAATTCTGAACATGAGTCGAACGAAATGTCACAATTACCTTACCGAAATATTTTGGGTTGTATTTCTTATATTGCAAATAAAACAAGACCTGATATATGTTATGCAGTGAATATATTATCACAATTTCAGGAAAATCCTGGTTTAAAACATTGGGTTGCTTTATTAAAATTGTTAGGATATTTAAAGTATACCCAGAACTACAAGTTAAATTTGTCAGACCTGTCTAATGTAAATATCAATTGTTTTTGTGATTCAGATTTTGCCGCCAATAGAGATGATCGCATTTCTATGAGTGGTATTTTTCTTTTTGTCGGTAATGCTCCAATAATTTGGAGAACATTTAAGCAGAAGTGCGTTACTCTTGCTACTATGGAAGCCGAATATGTGACCTTGACAGAAGCCTCAAAGGAAGTCATGTGGGTCAAAAACGTACTGGAAGAATGTACTGATTTAGGTCTGGGCAATTTAAAATTGAATGACTGTGTCATTTTTTGCGATAATCAAGCTGCTATAAGTTTCGCTAATTCTCCAATAGAGAATAGCAGAACCAAACATATTGACGTCAAATATCATTTTGTTAGAAATTTAGTGTATGATGAAATTTTCAAACTAAGTTATATAAATACTAAAAAGAACTTTGCCGATATCTTCACAAAGCCACTTACCAAAGAAGGTCTTTATAATTTTTGTGTTAAGATATTTAAGGGGCTTAAGTAGAATTGTTTTTTTCAGGATTTATAGATTTATGAATTGGCTTTTAGATTAAAGTCAACCTTTTGTGAATTTTTAAATTTATCAACTATGTGTGAACAAGTGTCTTCATAATGTAATTTTTTTTGTCACAAGAGTGATTAGTGTTTTTTGTGCCTGTGATTCCTATTATGAATTTTTGGAAACTCTTGTATGTCCTAGTAAAAAAAAATCTACGATTATGAATTTTTGTAAACGTTTATATTTCTGTGTATCTAATCAAATGTTTACAATTTATCATTGTTTTTGTTATGTGATCAAATTTGATTCATAATTTAGTTTTTGATTGTTCAAGAATGTATGAGAGGGGGCCGCTTGTTAGACATCGATCACGTTTTCGAACCTAAGTTCAATCAAATCAAACTCGTTCGATCGTGATTTCAGTGATGTCAAATAAGTTCGCTAATCTCATGCAGTCTTGGATATGATGTGAAGTGAAGTAATTTATTTTATTACGTCATAGGCAATACACAGGATATAACTGGGGGCATATCACGAGCCCGGTGCAAAGAACTTGTAACTACAAGAAGGTCAACTTCGGCAATGCTACTGTGGCGCCCTCTCACTAAGTTGTAGTCACAAAACACTGCAGTGAAGTTTCCTAACAGGCGCTTGACCTGAAGTTTTGGCATGCGCAGAAAGCGCATTATTTTTTGGCGCCTGCTTTGAAATGCTTCGAGCGCCAAGGATGGTTTGTTATTCCGTGCTGTTGTTGACTGTAAATATGTCGATCTGATTTCATTATATGCAATAAATATCGGATCAAATAAGGATAATTCTCAATATTTAAGGTAAGTGGCAAGCAATTTATTATTAACATAGTCAATTTAAAGCTTGCATATACTTTTGAATGTTATTTTATACAAAATCTTTGTCTCAAATGAAACTACGCGACTTTATTGTGCGTTCCATTGATCGGGATTCGAGTAATATAAATACTGGACTTGGAAGCACTTTATAGTTTTTTATATATATATGTCAACAGAAAGTACAGTTATATAAGGGAATTGAGCAGAAAACCAATTTTCATAAGTGGAGATCGTTTGTCAACGTTTTAAAATCCAGGCACATTTTTATATTTGTTTGATTGATGTGCAAGATTTAAACTAGTTTCGATGATTTACGAATAATAGCAATCTATATTTTAGGAAAATGGTATAACAAAAACTTTAAATAAATGCCTAAAGAGCCAAAATTTTACAAACATCTAAAAAAAAAATATTATAGGTAACTCGACCGCACATTCATAAAATTGATCAAAACATCTTTTTTAACTGAAATAAAGTATTGCCTTATTTTATTAGTTTTTAACATAAAAATAAACCTTTCAGCTTATCTTAATTTGCTTATATGAGCAATTAGCTTGAATTCGATCAAATCTGAAACTTTTAATCCTTGAACCACATGGGCATACAAGTATACAATTATTAAATTTTTATTGAGTATAAGTATTCTTGTTGAGTATAAGTATTTCTTTCTTTTTTCACAAAAAATCTTAGTGTTCGATTTGTCTCCTCTTTCATATAATAATATTTTTACTGACTTATGTGTCTTTTTCAGTTTATTCTTCAAAAACTGCTATGAGAGGCCAGTGACTTCGAGGTACAGCATCCGGCTAGCAATCAGAGGACTGTGAGTTCGAATCGGAATGATTACTTGATAAAAATTCAGATGCAGTGAACTCGTGATCGGAGGATTGCTAGATTCGATACTAAATTACGAAAGTCGTCTGAAATGATATTCAATTTTCATCGGCGTGTATATGGAAATGGTGCACGTTAAATTTAATCGTGGTAAAATGCTCTGACGCTTATTCAGATTGCATCAGATACCAACTCAAGTATTGTCCTCGTCATGTAATCCAGGTAAAAATATACTTAACAGTGTTCCGTGGTCTCTTCTTTGCGATAGCCCTGAACTATTGCCAACTGAACTATTGAACTGTGCACTTCTAGTGCGACGTTGACCAACTATCAAAAACTTTCGAGGGACAAATATTGTCAGAAGTTGTTGAACGTAAAGAAACTAATATACAATTTTTTAAATGGTAATGACAGACGATGAATCATGAAATCAGAATTTTGGAAAGTTTTCTACATATTTCGATAATGTTATGAATATTTCATAGATTTTTTTAAGAAATAATTGTTTTAGTAATATCGATGGTCATAAAAACTACTTGTTATTTACTTGTATCACTTGTACTAACAAAATAAGGTACTTAAAGAAACTAATTGTAAGAAATAATATCTTAATTGAAGAATGTAAATGAAGTTATTATTATAATTATTTATAATTTATTATGATGTCGCCAAATATCTTAAAATATTTAAAATACTAAGTACTTAAAATGTATTTAAATAATGTTAACAGCATTGGTTTGAATGAAACCTTATTTATAGTCACACTTTCACACATGATGAATTTGTGCATAAAAACTTCTCATTGGTCTATATTGATGGCATTTTATCAGCACAAGCTTAAAAGATTTCATTGTGAAATTAAATTTGAAATCGGTATTTTATAAAAGTTACCATCATTAACATTTCAAATGAATATCGTGCACGCATAAATAAACATGCAAGTCCAATCGCAAAAAAAAAAAAAAAAAATGGTGCATACATTTATTTCAATGGAGCTTTGGATTTTCAAGTTCTAAAAATAAAAGGAATATTTTTGAAAAAAAAATGCAAAAATTGATAAATATTTTTTTAATAAAATTAAATGCTTATATAATTTTTTGACATGTTTGTTTTGCATGCACGAACTTCAAATATTCTAGAGTTCTTTAAAGGAGATGCATTGCTATAGTTTATAAACAAATGTCACATTGTATTCTAAAGTAAAACCAATTTCTTTATACTTTTCTACGATGCGAATAAAAAACAATTTGAAGAGGTTTGTATGAGTGTTATATGTCATAAATATTTATCTAAAATTATTTATTCGCGTTTTTACATTCATAATTATTCTCCGATAAAATTTGAATTTATAGTTTTCTCTGTTTAAATGCATTTTTTAAATAAATCTTTTCAGATACGAACCATTATTGTTTGTTTGTTCTCTAAATATGATCCGAATTGTTTTGCCTTGTAATTTTTGTTCCACTCGCATAAAGTAAAGACCCCGCTAATAAGAATGTTAGAAAAAATACCCAAACTTAATTTTATGCAAACTAAATATTAATAAATATAAATTAAATATTCTTAATAGAAATGCTACAAATTAAAAGAACTTGGAGAAATATTGGACGGAGAAATAAAACGTAATTTTTACCAAAATGTTTAAAATATGAGAATATAAGATTAACTATTTATTTTTCATAGAGTTAGAACTGAAAATTTTTAATGCCTTTTAATCAGATAGTAAAAGAAAGTTTCAATTAATTAAAAAAATATTTAAAGATTACAAATGTATGTACAAAATGACCAATTATTTGGTTATAAATTAAAGTTGATTGGAAATTTGTAATATTTCATTAGCCATGTATAAGTATAGTTCTATATATATATTTAAATTATTGAAAGTCCAATGAAGCGAAAAATAGAAAATTATATTTTTAATATTTTTTTAAAAACATATGTTTTTAGAAAATGTACTGAAAATATTTATTTTATTAAATTCCTATCATTAAAATAGTATGCTAAAAATAATTAAAAGTACATTTTTTTATTTCTTTCTGCAATTTTATGCCTGCATTAATTTTGTAAAATAAATTTGGTAACGAAGGAAATTAGATTTCAAATAAAATTTATGAATTTTTTTTAAAGAACATGAAAAGTTCTTTAAATTTGTTTTCATAAATTTTATTTGAAATCTAATTCCTTTCGTTACCTAATAATTGTGCCTGAAGGGTACTTTTCCTGCATATCCGCGTGTCCGTGAATTAAATCGCCAAGTAGAATCTGTAAAAAGCGATAAGCATGCCAACGTGCAACCCTGTTATGACGTCATGTGACTTCAAGTATGCGGGGGGGAGTCATCAATCGGCTTACATTACGTCTATGGGGAGTTTACCATCTTTAAGCCGTAGGGTTATTATAGTATCTTTGCCCGGTGCTTACTTCTTCGGGTTTGACCATCGTAACTGACGATGCTAGTTTGTTGTTGTGCGGGCTGCAGTTTATTTCTTTCAATACGAAATGTAGTTTTAATTTTATAGGAGCTTTTTTACTGCTCTTATTTTATGTTAGTTGGAAACGTATGTGTAGTTGAAGTCTTGTATATAAATAAAGAATTATCTATATTTTCCAAAAGAAGTTATCTTTATTAAATTAGAAAACACGTACATACGATATGAAGGTATTAAAACTCCGACTACGGAGATCATTAATTAAATATTTTTTTCCGTTTTTTTTTTTTTGCACATAGGCCGTTGCAAAAATATACATAAAAAATCATAAGTGCCTATTTACTTAAATAATTAATTACCATTGTGTAGCGTGTATGTAACAGCATCTGTAATTACTAAAATAATTTTCAAAAAGTATGAAAATATAGTTAAATACTATCTATATATATCTGGCATTAGCTAGGATTTTTTGTAGAGACATATTATGCTTATAAGTAATAAAACAATCTTCGAAAACTTCACATTCCCGAGCCAGTTTCAGAACAACTGACCACGAAGCAACTGATGGCTTTCATCACAATCATTTTTATAAATAAAAGGGACCTAGAGGCGGTTATAAGATCTAGGCACATGGTTGCCTACGTGCCAATACTATAATTGTTAACATAAAATGCAATGGATGCAAGTAGTAGTCATTTTAAAGTTGTGTAGCATATATGCTACACTATGCACCAGTGGGTTAAAGGAGGTTATTTAAGAAGAATTATATATGTATTGAACTTGTATTTGTATTTTCTTAATATTTGTCATACACTTCAAATAATCGATACGTTCTTCAGGACTCGAGTAATTAATTTAAATCGATATTTTAAGTATTAGCATAGTATTTACAACATCCCGATTTTGATTCCGGTTGACTGTCAAATATACTGCCCTAAATTGATAACCCGGATTGAACACAGCCTCTACCACCACAATAATTAAATCTACTTACTTATCTTCACCCACGTGATACGATTTACGGGTGTTCGTCCTTCGTTCCCCTATCCGACTCAATGGTAAAAGGATACGGTGGTGGTCACTTCAAATACATTATACATGCCCTCGGGCACGAGTAATACTTTAGCTTGACGTTTAAAATATTGGTGTAGCATTCACAACACCCAGTATTCAATTATGGGTAATTTACAAACGCACTACACTACAATATATTTGTTATTAAATTATATAAATCATAGACATTTTAAATTTATAAAAATATGTATGCTAAAAGTGAATTGTTGTTTCATTAAACTAGTAAATTTTGAAATATACAATATAAAAATTTGCAAAGAAAAAAAATATATATTCATTTTAAGGACACACTTTAAAAAACAAAATTAAAAAAACTATATATTTTAAATCTAAAATAGGAAAATAATTCTCATATAGCATAATATAAAATATCAATTTGAAAACTTTGTTTTTTGATACATACATTTTAGTGAAATTGATATTTTAAGTTAATATAAATATGTAAAAACTAAATTATGTTTATAATATACGAACATAATTTATTTAAAATAGTCAAGAAAGTAAACTGTTTATTTAAATTTTTAAAGTTAGTAAGTTTTAAAAAAAACTTTTAGAAATTAAATGGTTTCCAAAAATGTATCTTTCTTAACAAAAAATATTTTTTATTTTTTTTAATATTTTTTTTAACTAGAAATATCTAATAGTATTTTAACATTAGTTAATATCAAATTATATATAAAGCTTATTTTACACCTAATTTAAATGCATTTAGATGTTTTTCTTTTAAAATAGTTAAAATTAACATAATTTACATAACAAAGTCAGGCATGTAAAAATTTTATATAAATTTGGGAAGTTACTAAAATTTAAAGAAACCATTTCAGAAATTATAAATGGTTTGCAAAAATGCGCCTTAAAAAAATATTTTCGTGTTTTTAATATTATTTCTCTTCAACTAAAAATATATAGTAGTAGTTAAACATCAGTTAAATATCAAATGTTTCATAAAGCTTATTTTGAACCCAATTTAATTGCATTTAGATTTTTTTTCCCTTAAAATAGTTAAAAATAACTTAATTTGCATTACAAAGTGAGGCATGTAAAATTTTATTTAAATTTGGGACGTTATTAAATTTTACAGAAAACATTTTAGAAATTTATATGGCCTACAAAAATCTGTCTTTCTGAACGAACAATATTTTTGAATTTTTAATACTATTGTTCTTTTACTAAAACTATCTAGCAGTAATTTAACATTAGTTAATATCAAATGCTTTATTAAGTTTATTTTTCATCCAATTTAAATGCATTTAGATTTTTTTCCATTTAAAATAGTTTAATTAAAAGGTCTGAAGTGTAAAACCCCCTAACAACGTACAGTGGTACATATACGTAAATATTCAATACATTAAACATTTTAACTTTCACTTAGCTTCTCATTTCAAGAGATTTTGATCAAATTAATGGTCATTTAACGTATTTACATGACAAAATACAATACAAAACCTGTTACATAACTAAAAAAATACATAAATGATAAAAGTTGTATTTGGATGTTAAAGTCCTTCCCAGGAAATGGGAAACATCAATACCCGTGAATGGATATGCGGCATGCCAAAAGCAATGGACTCGGCATGAAAAATGACATCAAGCCATTTTTCCGCTCCAATTTGCAATTATTTGATTTTTCTCTAAGGAAAAAGGCACACCATTTGACTATAGCACATGACGCATCGATTTCATGTCAAAACAGGGGAGCAAGAAATATCGCATCTCGCTGCTGCGCCATCCAGTTTTACAGACAATATCGAGTAAAAAGAGAGATTGGTGTGATAAACTGGATGGCTGTACCACGGATGGTTGGATGACCTATATCCTAGAAAGAAGTGTCAAATATTTTTAGACAACATAAAGCCCCCCGTGAAAAAAAAAACTACGGATGTATTATGATTAAACTTGGAGGTAAATCGGTTTTCTTTAGTGAAATATTATGCCCCCTGATTCAGTTTTGATCATGGATTAAAAGTTCTGAAATAAATTAGGAGTTTATTAGATAGAGGCTTTGAAAGGATGTATGATTGTGTATTATATTGAATATTATTTATTCGGTTTACTTGATTTATATTTGAAATTTGAAAAAAGTATGTAAAATCATATGATTTGGTTGTAAATTATTTACTAAAGCATGCATAATAAAATTTAATTTATAATATTGTAATTTAAGAACTGATATGAGCTGAATAAACAAAAAATAATCGCTGAAAAATGTTTTATTAAAAACTTTGCATAATTGAAATATTTAGTTAGGCAAACAGCATTATCATTGATTGAATTAATGCTGAAATTTATATTATATTTTTATAGGCAATAAAATTAAACGTTTATAGTCTTCCCTTGTCGTCATTACTGTTTGTGTGTTTAATAAAAACATAACAACATTTCAGTATATCTATTTTACAGAAATCGAGTACAATTTTTAAGTTTTTTTCTTAAATATTATTTTTTCTTATATACGCGCCAACCAATTTAAGAAGCTCGCCAAAAAGAGTGATGTTATTAATTCGACTGCTATGTTTTTTTTATGTATGTTCGTGCAAGGTTTCTGATCAAATTCAGATTTTTGGATATTTTTGGATTAGGGATGTTTTAGTTGAGCACCTTTTAAAAAAAATCAGTTATCCGGCATTTAACTATCCGGAATTTTCAATTAACCGTAACGATTGATAACAAATAATGTATGATTATGAAATGTTTTTTTGTTGTTGGATAAGGAAAAATTAACTTTGGCAAAAGCTGCAAAAAAATATTTGGTTATACGCCTTCCATGTATATTAAAATATTAATTAACAGCACTTTTTAAACATTTTCTTCGATTTCAAAATATTATCATGGTTAGAAAATAGTAAATATCAAAATTTGGCTGCAGTAAGTATTATATAATTTCTTTTACCCAGCGTTTATTATTTTAACCTAATATTCTGAAAATATTATACAAGGAGTGGAAAAAGTTATTAACAACTGGTCTTCCATCGTGAATAATATCTAGGGGCAAGCTCCTTTCTAAATTAGAAAATAAGGTCCCAAATAAAATAATCTTTAAAAAAAAATTGCGAGGGGGAAGAATTTTTTTTTTTTTTTTTTAATTTTACGAACAAGTTGAAAAAAAATTAATTATATAATAAAAAATTTAAGAAATAATATTTTTTAAAAAAAAATTATTTCATATTAATTTTATATTTATTACACCTTTTGAAGATGGTGCCAATTTACAAAAAGCGCTACATTTTTACGCCGATTTCAGAACGTTGAAATAAGTATAAAATTCGTATTAAATAATTAATTTTTTTTTAATTTGTTTATAAAAAAAAAATTTAATACTATCAGCGCATTTTTAAAGTTGGCTTACTTTTAAAAAATATTTTATAATTTTTAAAAATAGCAATATGGACTAAAAATTAAATATTAAAAAAAATCGTTTTTTTTTTTAACTTCAAGATATTAACACAAAATTACCTTGAATTGGCGTCGAGTCTGGAGCGGTCCACTCTAACTTCACAGAAGTTGCAGCAACAGATGCGATGCGAATTACGGGCGTGCCAGGGGGATCTGAAAACAAAAGAGATCAATTAATATAAAATATACTTTACTAAGCTCTACTAGAACTCAGCGTTTCAAAATGGTAGTAAGCGTAAAACTTTGTTTAAAGGAAAGTGAATTATAAAATCTTAATACCCTGAAACAAAAGAAGTAAGAAAATATGGGGGGGGAGCATCAACTTTTGGAAAATAAAAAAGAAAGTTAAAGGTGCAAAAATAATCCGGGTTTTATTACGGAAAGATCATAATTTTTTCTTAATTGTAAGAATAAAACTGAAATTAACTGTACTTTAACGATGTGTCTGACGGAAATTAAAACTTATTTGCCATATATAGAACGATATAGTTTCCTGCAAAATAACAAATATGTTATTTTTGAGGATATCATATACTTTGGTGGTCTTACATACTTAATAACAGAGACGTTTTCAGGTTTTGATAAGTTATTTAGCTTGTAAATTCAATAACATAAATTGTTCAAATCAACACAGTACTACTAACTATGAACTAAAATAAATTGTAAAATATTTTTTTTATATCTACGTAAAAAAATTTATGACAGTATTTAATATTAAACATTTACAATAGTGAACTGATAGATGTTAAAATGGGACTTATGACAGTTTAAAATTGTACAGCATCAGGAAAAACAAATGTAATATAAACAGCATACAGATTAGGGTACATGGTACTTCTAATGTATTTAACAGTAATAAATTAACCTATTGAAAGGTCCCAAATATATTACAATTATTTATTTTTACAAAAATGCAATTTAAAATTTGTAGAAGTCCCCTTTTAGCTTTAAACAACATAAATATTGCGGAATGTTATTAAAAAATTTTAATCAAGCCAGGAATATCAATAACACATATATAAAATTAAAAATTTGTTCATTTACAGGTAACTTCAAATTAAAATACTAAAATAAAGTAAATAAAATTAAAAAGTTATTCGTTTTTCAGTAAAATCCAGATATTAATAAAGAAATGAATAATATAAAGAGGAGTGGTAATAACTAATTTAAGTTGTCGACTTGAGGATAACTTGAAAATCCTCGTACGTAGACTTGAATCTCTTTTAAAAAAAAAGGTTGAAGAACTTCTTGAACGATATTTTATAGTTTTTTTATGTCATCCATTTTTCATAAAATAATTGTGTTTCTGACAGTAATTGGTGTAATGATTATTTCGTAGTTTCTCTGATGAAATGCATGTTCCATAATTTTATTAATGTAGGTCCTTGCAATGTAACACTCGGAATTAGAGCTGGTTGAAATACTGGAATGCTGAAATTTTAAATGTATTTTTTTTATTTTTTTGACAGAGTTTTGCCTCACGTGGCGATGCTTAAAATTTTTCTTTTAATAACTAGGATATTTCTCTGCGAAATCATTCCCGTTTGCATGGGTTCTTTCTCTGAGATTAAATTTCTCAGGCATTTTGGATGCTGTTTTAATAGCATTAATGTACTCATCCAATGTTACAGGCCCTTGTGTGTTTTCAATGCTTCTTTTATGATAGCAAAATCTCTATCCAAAGACATAAAAGAGAAGACACGTGATAATTTTATGAACGCAAAAGTCTTCCCAGAAAGCTTGGCATTTTTCTCTACAAATCGATTACACTGATGAAAATTTAAAATACCCTTATGCCTTCTTTTCCGGATATACGTCCCACATCTTCGACTTCAGGTGAATAATTATCATTTGAACTCAGAGACATTGAAAGTAAATAATTTTTGAATAAAAATTGAGTCATAAATATAGTAGAATAGTTCCCACAGGTAGGGAAGAAATACGACTGATAACGTTGCACTCTAACGGAGAACAGTGAAATTGATGTTAATACGGATCTTCTACGCAGAAGCCCCCATTTAACATCATACGGAAACTTTTCTGCTCTAGTACAACGTTTCTGTGAATAGCAGAAGTCCGAAATTAATACACTACGATACATCTACCTTCATGAAACAATACATCTACCTTCATCAAATCGAAAACGAAAAAAAATAATTTCGGCCAAGATTGCTTAAGTCCACTTTTAACGTTAAGCGGTTGACATAGTAAATGACAAAAAATAATCAAGTTAATTGTTAAAGTACAAAACGATCTGTCATTTTATAATACTTTTAAAAATGATATATCCCATAACAATATCAACTAAATCATTCGCAATAAAATATACAGGAATACAAGCACAGTTTAAATATAACATGAAGAAAACGTCATTTTATCCCAAATAAATCATTCCCAAACATTTATATAAAACATCCATTCAAAATAAAAGCAACATCCCGATTTAGTTTTTAAACTCCAATCTCTTTCTCCTTCAAGAGCATATCATTAAAACGTTCTTGAAGCCATATTCCAACTCTCAACTCAAACTTTCGAGGATGCTTCCCGCATTAAAATCCCGACAGCGCAGATCCACTCTTACCAGTAACCTTATCGCAGCTTGCCACTTTATCCAAAAAGCCATGCATGGTCTGTTAATTACCCCAGTTACTACGAAGCTCGGATAGTCAGCACTATTGCTCTACTCGGTGACTATTAACGACCCCTATAACTCCATAGCGCTACGCTGGCCCCTTTAGAAATCGGAGACCTGTGAAGTTTGGCGGGGTGGAAAATCTTAAGAGGGAAGTTTTAAAGAATCTTGGCGTTGTGGAGAGCGGAGAGCTCGCCTTGAGTAGAATTCTTTGAGTCCTTAAAGGATTAGGGAGAGAATGTAGAGGTGCTTTCTGAAGTTTAAATGTGGACTTCCTGATGTTTTCGAGTAATATGTGATTAGGTTTTACAAGATTGGTGTTTAGAAATTAGAAAGTTTAGAAATGGGTAAATGTTTAGTAAATGTGTGCAATGTTTTCTGTACACTCAAACCTGTTCTTGTGCGGTCTTTTTTTATGCGATTTTTTTTTGTGCGGTATATGAAAATTTCAATCAAATTGGAACATAATTGATTATATGGCTACCGAGACATATACTAGCGTCTAGTGAAACAACAGTCGTCGAAAAACTGATCACTGACTACATGGTAACTGAAAAAAAGTTAACTCTAAACGAGTGCGAGGTGACGAAAGCGAGTGACGAAAGCGATTTTGAACCAAGTTCGCGTATTGTCAGACTACGCAGGATAATGGTTATACGTTTTGAAAAGTTTGTATGTGTAAAATAAGTACATATGTAAATAAAATATTTAAAAATGTGCGCATGTGTATTTTCTAAATCAGATTCCAAAAGGTTTGGCAAGATTCCAAGTAGCTGTCAAGCCTCGTGTCTTGATTTCGTTTAAAAAAGCAATTCTTACTTATTTCGCAAGGTTTTGAGTTATTTTCTACGTGAGACTTTTTTTATGCGGTCCCTATCCACCGCATAAAAAAATATGTTTTAATTGTGTTGCGAAAACTAATTTTTATAGCTACTCGTGAAGTTTTGTGCGAATTTTTTTATGCATTTTTTTATGCGGTCCCTATCCACCGCACAAAAACAGGTTTGAGTGTATTTATGAAAGACAGTTCCTAATAAAAATAGTTTTTAGAAAATAATTGACCATTAATACGTATATATAGAACACATATGTATGTAGATTACAAAACAGCATTTTTTTAGTATAGGTGTCATTCGCTATATTTGTTAACATTGTAAACAATGTTATGGATCAATAATTTTCCCGAGTCATATTACTAAATATGCGGTTTTCTTTTTAACGTATGTATACATTTTAATGGTCCATAAATTTAAGGTTTGAAATTTTAAAATAAAACATATATCAAGACATTTTAAATATATTTTGAACAAATTTTAAAAAAATAATCAAATTCTGTATTAATTATTATTTTATTAATTAACTATTTTTATTACTGATATATATTTTTTGTAAATTAATTAATAATTGATTACCTTAAATTATAAAAAAAATTCTACCATAAATTATCAGGGCATATGTGAACTTCAAATTTTATTGTATCTTCTTTAACTACCTTAAGTTACCTACCTTAAATTATATACCTTCAGTTTTATAAACAATTGAAAGAACAATTTAAGTATTCAAACAAGATATTTTAGTTTTATTGACTAAAAATATTATGTAAATAAATGTATGTTCATTACTAAACTTACAATATCGATGCTATTTCAACTTTTCTTTCTTAATATATAATTAATTTTTTAAAGCTATTTCAACTTTTTATCTTAATAAACAGTAAATATATGAATATTTACTGTTTTATTATATATTTAATTTTTTCACAGCAGGCATACGTGATTATTTGATATTTAAAGTAAATAAATGTATAAATATGTAATAGTTTGTAATGGAATAAGTAAATAACACCAAAACACTTTCATAGAAGAAAAATTTCTTATTAATTAGAGTTATGACAGGAAAAAAACTGTACTAAACTTTATTAATAGTTTATGAAAACCATATAACCGTTCTATTTTAAACCATTGCGTTAAACTTTACATACATAACAAAATAACATTTTTGCATAAAGTTAACAATTAAATCAAGATGAGCGCTAGTAAGGTTATAGAAGTTTTTGGGGATTATTTATTCTTGACTAAACGTACATAACTTAAGTTTATTGAAATACATACCATTTTATTTTTCCTACATAAAATGCATTTCCTTAAAAATAATAATAAAATAAGTTAATTTTTTTATTTTTCAGAACTACACATTTTCGTATTTGAAATAGTAAGTTCAAATACAATTAAGAGCCTTTTTTGAATTCCAAATTTCGAAAAAGAGTTACAATTTTTTGTACATAAACTTTAATGTTTTATTTTTAATGTTAATACATTGTTACTAAGTAAAAGTTTGTGTCTTCAATTATAAAGAACCTATGATACTATAACTATTTAATAATGGAGATGACACAGAGTATAACAATATAACCATGATTTTTAAGAGTGCTTTAAAAATTACTTATGTGTACTTATTTTTAAAATAAATTTTCTTGTTTAAAACACGAACATAGAATACGGAATATTTAGCATACGAAAATTATATTGGCGTCTGTTTAATTATTTATATTTTTTAAACAGCACTTTTTACTGTTTGGAGTATTTCAATACGTTTTTATTTTACTTTGATGCATTACATTTTGAGAATTTTTGAGTTTTCTAGAAAGTATATGTAAATACTTTCTTTTTCTCATCAGGAGGCCACAGCTAACGGGACATATATTTCTAATAAAGTGCCTCGACATATTTCACCAGTTTATAACAAAAACAATTATAATGTTTCAAAAAGGCGGAATGTTGAACAATAAAAATTTGAAAAAGGAGACCAAAATACAAAAAAATCAGAAATAAAATCACTAAACTTTCTACCTGATGTTAAATATATATATATATATATATATAATTCAACAGTGCCAGTTTTTAAATATGATGACAATCGATGAGCCTTGTTTACCTTTATGTGTTTATGTGTGCTTAGCACAACCACAATCTTAACACTTGAATAAAATATATTTTCCATTCAGAAACTTTTACAAATACCAACAAATCTTTCCAGGACACCATTCCTATTTCAAATCCTATTAAAAGATCCTTGTAACTCGGGGGAAAATAAGGAAGCATTCCTTTTGTGAACGTCGTTAGAGCACTGAAGAGCAAATGGTGATGACAAAATAATATCGGAAACTTCTCAGAATTGAATTAAGAGTAAAGCATTCACTTCCCCAACACACCGAAGGGCCATTAAGACGCCATCCCTTTACAACGACGGTCTTTTAATGTAAGCTGATTTACAACGAATTCGTAAAAGTTTAAGGTTCAGGGGTTTTAAGTAGTCCGAGGTGAGTTCAGATTTTTCAACTTTATATTTAAAGTTTGAAGTGCGTTTGTCTGAAAGTTTCTAAAAGGAAATTGCTAAATTTAGTTTTGATGCACTGAATTTTTGGAACTTTTAGCATGAGTTCAAAAATTTTAAAGAAGAATTATCTGTTTTTTTAAAGTGGTTTAATATAAAGACGTAAATGAAATATAAAAATACAAAGTTTTAAATAAAAAATTTCCGTTTCTTTTTTATTATTTTTATAAATAACAGAAATAGCACTTGAAGATTTTTTTTAATATTATTATGAATTATTTTCTAAATCCAATCTTTTATCAATAAATATTTAATTAATTATTCTTTTATTATTAAAGTATTAATGGTAATTATAAGAGTATATAATAAAATATTGTTAAAAATATGTTATAATAAAATTAAAAGAGTTGTAAATAACACGCATTATGAATAGTAATTATATAGGATGTATAGGAAAGTATAGAGAACATGTATCGTAAAGTATTGAAATTATATAGAAAGTGTACAAACGTATGTGAAAGTATATAGAAGTATATTACAGTATATAGAAAGTACACGAAAGTATATAGAATATATATGGAAATTCATAAATATTATAAAGTATATAGAATGTACATGAAAGTATATAGAATGTATATTAAAGTATATAGAATGTATATGAAAGTATATAGAATGTATATGAAAGTATATAGAATGTATATGAAAGTATATAGAATGTATATGAAAGTATATAGAATGTATATGAAAGTATATAGAATGTATATGAAAGTATATAGAATGTATATGAAAGTATAGAGAAAATGTATTAGAAAGTATATAAAAGTATAGAAAAAATGTATTAGAAAGTATATGAAAGTATAAAGAAAATGTATTAGAAAGTATATGAAATTATATAGAAAGTATACGAACGTATGTGAAAATATATGAAAGTACATGAAAGTATATAGAAAATATATGAAATATACAGTATATGAAATACTAAGTATATGAAATACTAAATATATGAAATACTAAGTATATGAAATACTAAGTATATGCAATACTAAATATATGAAATACTAAATATATGAAATACTAAGTATATGAAATACTAAGTATATGAAATACTAAGTATATGAAATACTAAATATATGAAATACTAAATATATGAAATACTAAATATATGAAATACTAAGTATATGAAATACTAAGTATATGAAATACTAAATATATGAAATACTAAATATATGAATTACTAAGTATATGAAATACTAAATATATGAAATACTAAATATATGAAATACTAAGTATATGAAATACTAAGTATATGAAATACTAAGTATATGAAATACTAAGTATATGAAATACTAAGTATACTAAATAGAAAGTATATAGAAGGGAAAGTATATGGAAGTATACAAAAGCCAAACGTGTTTTGATACTTTAGTTTTATTGACATTTATTTTCGAACGTTAACTAAAATTTCTTTAGATCGTTGGAAACCCAAAGCGATATGCTTCCGGAGAATAATAGTTCAAATTTACACGTAAGGGTGCAGCAAACACGATATTGGAGAGTTTTCAGTTTCGTTACTCGATATACACTAAAAAAACATCCACCGTGTATAAGAAAATTTAGCAAGTTAAATCTGCCGTTGTCCAAACGCATTCACTCCTATAACAAGTGGGTGGAGCTCCATCTCGCTCAGAATTTGACCATGGTTGAAAATTACGAAACGTATTTTGGCTACGTTCAGGCTCTTGATGAGGCCAGAAATAAACAACTGAAAGTGGTTACAGCAAAACAAAATTCAATAGTAATTATTATTTCACATTTTTTGATTGACTAACATTTTAAAAATAAATATATTTTTCATTCAGATTTGAAATAGCTTTAGCATATTCCGAGGAAGCGCAAGATCACGCAACACACCTCCAGTAAACTTCTTTCCAAATATTCTAAAACTTTGTCCAAGCGATCTGTTGCCCCCTTTGTTACCAAACAAAAGCCCTTCTTCCCTGACTCTCCGTCATTTCCAAAGCCCCGTCACTCATACCTAAGCCCCCTTCCCCCCTCAAAGGTTAACCCTAACTCCGGGGATGTAGAAGCAACTTCAGCAGTCTTTCCGTCCAAAACTGGAAGAAATTTTTAACAGTTAAACGAGTTTAGCGCGCATATTATATTCACGTTATCTTGCTTCCTGCTTCGAGGCAAAACTTAAAAAGGATTTTTTTCCATAACCCCTTCTAAAGCAATTTATTTTCCTCGAGTTTATGGATCATGAATATTTATGTCTTCTAAAATGCATCAATCATGTTTAAGGGGTTGCAAGGGTTCTTCTCTTAAGGTACTTTTAATTTTAAAAGCTACTTTTGCAGAAGCAGGTTTTAAAAGTGGAGTGGAGTTTTTAAAAGGATTTTTTTTAATATGCAGGGATATCGATTTGGGAGGTTGAGTGGGAAGACATGGAATTACTTTCAGATCGTGTTTGCGTTAAATTTTGCAAAGTGAAGCTGTTTTAAAAGAAATGAAAATAGTAAAAATTATTAATTTATATTATTAATAATAAATATTTCAAGAAGTAAAGAATTATTTACTCAAATGCTATTTTAAGATTTTATTTTGAGATAATTGTTTCGATACTTAACGTAAAATATATCACTGGTAAACAAAAATTGTATAATAGTAATAAATTTCAATTTTGCATAATTGTTTCATTTAAACTAAAATCCATTTGTAAAATATTTTTAAAGGTTTAATTAACTCATAATTTTATTTATAATTATTTTAAGAAGATAAATTTTATCGTATAATTCAATTTAAGCTTTAATACAATTTTAATAATATGAAAACTACAAAAACTTACTTAATATATTTTATTTATCTGAACGAGTCACTTATTTATGGTAACTATAACAAACTTAAATTCGTAATTTTTATAAACCGAAGCTAATTTATCAATTAAATTATTTTACACATTGCATTTATGAAAATTTAAATATTTTAAAGCATCAAAGTCCATAAACCGCTTAACAAAATGTTTTTTTAATAGAAATAAAACGTCTTTTCAAAAGGAGTAAAACATTTCTAATTGTAAATAAATATTTTTTATTAATTATTTTATTTTATTTCGACATTTAAAGAAAGTGCAATTGTTTTACGATACATTTTATTTAAATGATACCTACTTAGTATTCAGCACAAGGGATAACGTTATATATAGGGATTTGTTATCTAATAACTGGTTCCATTTTGATACCTTTTTTAATGACTCAGGTGAATTTAAACTGTCAAACCCATTAGAGACTGAATAGTTTCATTAATGCAAACTGACTTGGTAACGGAAGTAAATTGCCAGATCTAATAATTTATAAATGGAAATATTTTTTCTATTCCCTAAAGAGGAAATGTATTAAACAATTATCTCAAATGTATTAAACAATTATCTCATTTCCATTAATGTGTATGACTTCATTTTTAAAACAAATCTTTAATGCTAGTTCAATACATGTATCTATCATTAGTACACTTTTTCTTTTAATTATTTGAAATAAAATAAGAACTTTTTATCAATAAATTTACCACGGCAATGTTTATAAACAAACAAACATATAATCTATAATCTTAGCTTCCGATCTGTTAGAAAGGATACAGATGAATGTTTCTTATGCTTAAATAGCCCCTCATGTTTCTTCCGTACTTGTGGGTTATAACATATTAATATATGTGTGTCATTCATACTGACAAAATAAAAAATTAAGATGGTGAACGTATCATTTGCTGAATCATATTAGACCTGGTTCAGTTTTGCGCTAAAGCAATGTTCTTCAATAATTAAACATTTTAAGTATTAGATTTTTGACAATTTTAATTAATATATATTGTTACTTTCAAACAATAAAAAAATTTACAATATTCTAACGAAACATCGTACAGATATGAAAATTGTCCCGTTAAAATTGTAAATTATCGAATAAAATATTATGTTAATTTTGAATCACTACGTTCGTTAGTTACGTCAGTTTACATAATTTTATAGATTTAATAATTTTATAGATTATTAGATAGATTTAATAATTTTATAGATTATTAGATAGATTGAAGATTTTTACACGTTATATTTTAAATTACATGAAGTAGTTTCTATGACGTCGCAGAAAAAAAAAATATATTTCAACTGTTTAAATTATTGTGCAGCGGACTGGAGTTCATTTACATTTCTGTTTCAAGGAATTCACAGAAAGTATTTCCCACTTCATCAATGTTTATATTAAGAGCCAATCACATTTGTCCTGCTCATGAGGCCCAAGCAGGGGGCGACCGATTAATGTAAACACTGACTCAAGGGAAATCATTCCCGGGTATTTCATCCAATGTAACAACACGCGCTTTTCGCGTACTGCTAATCCTAATTGTAAGGCCTTAAATTTAACCTTCAAATGTAAATCGTTAACCATTATATAATCATCAATACATTTTATTTGTTCTCTAAAAAATATGGTGTTTATCCACTTATTCATTACCTTTAAACTTAACTTTCTGATTTTTAATGGAGTACGACACAGTGGCCATACAATAAAACTAACGCGGCCGCGTCAGTTGCAATTTTTAACCTTAAAACATCATCAAACACTCGTTTTAAATTATTTTTTAAATAATTTTGAGGTGGCAACATTCTAAGTATCAGGTTACAAGGATAGGGAATACTTTATTTGGAAGGTGTGCTCGTTTTTCGCTTTTTGAAAGTGTGCAAGGAAAGTATTCTTTTGACGTCATTTTAGCTCCGCCTTACTATGGGTTTTTGATCATTCTCATTGGCTGTGTGTTTCAAGCATTGCTACTTAGGTTCTATCCCCGGTTGGGTAACAACTGGTGATTTAATTTTTAATTAGCAAAATAATGTAAATATTGTAAATACCTGTAAATAATTGTATTCAGGTAGTTTCACTACTAATCCGTCCTTGTTTTGTTATGTCCCCGTATTTTACTTGATTGAAATTGTAATTCATTTAATATGTCCAATACAAATGCATTGACATGATGGTTTCGACCACCATTTGACTCTTTCAAAATTCATGGACATGCTCCCGTGGCAGCTAATATTATTAATTATAATAAGCATTATAATAAACATCTCTTTTGCAATTTTTGCATACTAAATACAGTAATTAAAATATAATTTAAACTCTTAAAATTTAGCAAATTCTAAATAAAATTAGTGAATATCACTTTTAAATAGTTCACAAAAAACGAATAGATGGCAGCACCTCACAAACCAGGGCATTAGACACGCCTACAGAAAGCGCGAGGTAAGCGTCACTATGACGTCAAAAATGTGCTTTCCCCGCCTTCCGTCAGACAGCGCGAGAACGAGCACACCTTATATATATATATATATATATATATATATATATATATATATATATATATATATATATATATATATATATATATATATATATATATATATATATATATATATATATATATATATATATATATATATATATATATATATATATATATATATATATATATATATAAATATATATTCTTCACTATCTCAGGTTATACCTTTTACAGGCTGCATTATATGCGTGTGCCAACTTTCACTTTAATCTGTTATGCGTTTTTGAGTTTATCAGTAACCAACTAACCGAAAGATTATAATTTTTATAATTATATAAGATTGTAGAAGCGTAGGAAAGATTAAATAGCATTAGAAAAATGTAGGATCAAGGGATGGGGTACATCCATAGTAAATAAGTATATTTAATATGGAATTTTAATTTAATATTTTTAAAATAGCAATAAATAAAACTAAAATTCCTATATGCCATCCTCTCATCCCATATGATGAAAGACTTTCATATGCGCTTACGAAAGACAGGATTTTAGAAAGCCTTGCAGTTTGAGATTTAACTTTCTCTAAACTATGGCAGGAGATTATAAAATAGTTAAAAGAAAGACATTGGTTAAATGCCTTTTGCCTTAAGCTCTTAAAATGGGAGATAAATCCAATTTTAAACAAATGCTAGTGGAAAGTCGACACAAAGTGCCTGCTATATTAAACAGATACAAAAAAAACGTGTTAATTTAAGCATGAATATATATATAAAAAGAGTGGATTAACACTTACTTTCAACACCTGCAACTAGTTGAGAACTAAAAGGGTGGAGCTCAAATAATGTATGTCTAATCCCCAGTACTTAGGATACATAACGCTTAGCTCATTTTTTATTTATTCATATGTCTCATTTCTCAGTTGAACGTGAGACCTTGAACAAATTGCAATTAACGTCCTAATGTTATTAGAGTTATATTTAAGTAGCCAGTATTTGAACAATGTTTTTGCTTTTAAAATTACAGGGTAACTTATTTTTTATTATTTTTGTGAGTATATATATATACTGATGTTTGTTTGGAATATTTTAAATCAGAGTTTGTATTGATAATTAAGACGCTTAGGTTCAAAACCAAATAGATCTACATATTTCTCAAAATCGTTTTATTCTTATATTTTTCAGAATTTGCACTAAATTACATTGTAAAGCGGTATCGACCAAATGGATCCATTTGGATTTCAAACTAGACGCCTCATGTATTGTCATTTAGCAATTGTACAAATTACCATTATCGGTTATACGTAATTAAAATTGTAACAACTTATCTAAAGCAAATAAACGTTTATTTTTGCTTCAGTTTAAATATAAATATTACTAGTCAATTAATATAAATAGAAAAAACTAATGTTTACACAACAGCATTTGAATATTTAGTAACTGTTTAACGGATTTTCCCTGTAGTATTCACCAATCAACGTAAAAACAAGTAATTGTTAATCATCAATTTGTTTTCGTAATTGTTATGTTATTGTAAACGTAATTTGTTATCATTTAACATCAAAATCCTAAAATTATATTTAAGATACTTGTTATGCTCTCACACAAATAAGTTATTGTTATGAAAATAATTTATTAAAACTTTTAAATGAAAAAAATCTACTTAGACGATTAGTAGTTTTGATGACTAACACATGTTTATATTTTTTTCTCAACAATAATCACGTTGTATCTGGACTCTATTGGCATTCAATCTTTATAAAAATTTATATTCCCCGTGAATCCACTATTTCTAGTGTCATCCCAATTTACTTTTTTAAACGTATCTCTCTAAAAATATTCTTCCAATTTCTTTCGTCGTTATTCTGAAAACGAAAACATAATTCTCGTTTCCCTGATGGGGGGGGGGTGCGTCTCGAACGTGACGAGAAAACCCCGAGACTCCCAGTGAAACGTCACACAGCGTATTACGTCGTCCCAGCGAGACCCGACCTGTCGCAGCCAGATAAAACCGGTAATGATCTGTTTTTGTCGTCGGAGATTCGATATCTTTAATGGATTTTTCTGCTAATGGCCCATGTAGTACGATCACGTCCAATTACAGCTTCCGGGAGCGCAGGTGACGAAATAAAATGTTATGGAAATAAGATCGTGTAACTCCATTATAGCTCAATGGAGTCTGGAAAAATAAATGAGATTGGGTTATTTTTTAATGTAGATATTTTTTTAGGTCTTGTTTTGAGAGAATACTTGTATGGGTAAGATTAGAAGGTCTTTGTACATCGTGAAGAGTCGTATTGTAATTTAATGCGAGGGATTTCGATTTTCTCTTAAAGTTGAATGACGAATACATTATTTTATCTCTAAATATGTCTCTATTTTGGGATTATTTATTGCGTCTTTAACTACTACTAAAATAAATGTCTTTATTAAAATAAAGCTTTAAAAGAGTTACGTACAAAGCGTTAATATAAAATGAATATAAATGTGTATATTATGTAATGATGTATATATTAAATAAACTATATAATAATGAAAATTGTACAAATAATGATAATGTATATTGATAATTTTGGAGTAAAGATTTTTATATAGAAGCGTATTTTTGGCTTATATATTACTTCTTTAACTACTATTAGAATGAATGGCATCATTAAAATAAAGCTTAAAAACTGTTACGTATAAAGTGTTAATATAAAATGAATATAAATGTGTATGTTACGTTATGATCAATATTTTGAATAAACTATATAAGATTGTAAATTGTAAAAATAATGAAAATGTATATTGATAATTTTGGATTAGAGAATTTTATATAGAAGCGTTACTATAAAATGAATATAAATGTGTATGTTACATTATGATGTATATACTAAGTGAACCATATAATAATGTAAATTTCAAAAATAATGATCATGACCATTGATAATTTTAGAGTAAAACGATTAATTTACACACTTTTAAGTGCAAATGTATAAATGTGGGAATTTATTGCTTTCAAGCCATTCCTCGGTATTTGTCGGGGATGTGTCCCCTCCGCAACTTTTGTAAATATTTTATTACATGTTAATTAATGTAAAAAAACAATTAAAAAACCTAATCAAACAGAAAACTATCTAAACCCACTAAAACAATTGAGTTTAGTGTACGTTAATTATAAACATATTGTAAAATAATATAAAAAGTTGCGGAGTGAACAAATAAAGGTCAAATACCATTGGAAAAGCCCAACAATTGTATTTATAAATTGCAGAAAAGATTTGTAAAATTACCAATGTGAAATGTATTATATTTTTTATTTTATATTATATATTTTATATAGTTTGTAAAGTTATATATCTTATATATTAAGACTTAATAGATCAAATGTATTTATATATGTTAAGATTATGAAAATAGACAATTATGTTTAAGTCTTATATTTGATTCAACATAGGGTTAAAATGTGTTACACCCCCCTAGTACATTCTAGTACAGCTGTACCCCGTCTAGATATTAATTTTCCATTGAAGAATCTAGAGAATAACGATAAAGGTGGTTTTATAATTAAAATATATTAGATAAGAAAATAATATATATATATATATATATATATATTTAGATATCGTATTCTTTATTTTCTTGGTTTTAATTACTTTATGGTTTAAAAGCAGCATATAATTAAATAAAATACTTAAAAAACTCTTTTAAATACACAACAGTTGAACCAGACGTTTAATTCGGGAAAAAACACCATTTAATATCTTATACAACATTAATTAAAACATCAAACAATTTCAATAAAATAAAAGTTCCAACATCATATTTACAGTAACAAATATAAAATATTTTTGAATCAGTATCCAATCGTAACTAGCTTACACGTTACTTTCATAAAATCGAAAACCTCTTATAACACAAAAACAAGAGTTCCCGTTTTTATTGAGAATTTCCCGATCTTTTCATACCTTGACAAGCTAACCAATCTCAACGTGCAGCGTCCTTTCTCTTCACACGGCCCATCTGCTACACGGGCAGCTAATGAAAACTTTAATGGGAAACTCGTTTCCTAAGTCAGATGTTTTCGATGGTAACTAATGAGGAAATTGATTTACTGAAGCACCATCCACTTCACTGAGTAATATAACCCGCTTGTTATCCTCGTTTCTATAAGACCCTATTTTTACGCAGATCTCGGAAAAAATGAGCCTGTTAATTATTTTAAGAACATTATGTAAGAGAAATTACTTAAGACTGATCCAATCAGAATTTTTTTTTACGGTTATGTAAATTCGAATACCACTCATAGTAAGATGTTTGTCTTTGTATTCAATTATTTTGTAATTTTTGTAAATATTGGGGTTTTTAATTTTTAAAGTGGAAATTAGAAATATAGTATTGATTTTATTATGTATTTCAATAAAACACTCTAAAGACACCATACTGATGCTCAAATGATTTGGCAATTATAAAGTTGTGTTCACTATTTTTTATTTAATTACTTTTTCCTGACAATAATTGTTTATTATTATTTTATTTTAATATGTAATTACAAAGACATAGATTGTCATTGTTGCTAAAACTTTTAAATTTCAAAAATATTGTTTAATGGAGTATGCCGTGAAAATTGAGTGTGTTGTTGCAAAAACTGGAGATCCTTGAAAGTGATATCAGATTTTTTTAAAGTAATTTCATCGTAAGTGACAGATGTCGAACTCAAATTTAAGTAACCGTAATTTCTCAAAAATAAGCAATGCGATTTAATATTGATAATCTCAGCTTCTGTTCAATATATCTTAATAAAACCCGACAAACTTAAAATAGTGGTTCAGAAGATGGTTTTCTACATTATTTTATGTCGATTCCTTATATAGAAACTAAGTTCTTATAACTTAATTACCTTACTTCCCGTTTTTGCCACACCTTTTTAATATATATATATATATATATATATATATATATATATATATATATATATATATATATATATATATATATATATATATATATATATATATATATATATATATATATATATATATATATATATATATATATATATATATATATATATATATATATATATATATATATATATATATATATATATATATATATATATATATATATATATATATATTTATATATATATATATATATATATATATATATATATATATATATATATATATACGATAGAGAGAGAGAGAGAGACAGAAGAGATAGATAGATGAGATAGAAAGATAAATCGATAGATAGATATACAAACTTGTAAGCTTGGAAATATTACAAAAACACATTATTTTCAAAAATACTTTCTAAAATTCCCAAAGGGAATTTTTTTAAATGTACAATACGTATTATTTGTACACAATTTTTCGTTAAGTTATCCATTATTAATCGCATAACTAACAACAAAACGGATTTTCTGACATCGACACAAAGCTAAATAGACGTTTAAAAAAACTAATACCACGAAAAGTCATTTACAATAGCAAACTAAAACGGAGCATTCTTTTCCATTAGCTACAGTGTAGTGGCCAATTTAGGGGAACAAATACCTTCGCTTTTAAGGATCTTCTTTTTAAAAGTAATAAAGATGGCTGAAACTCACAAATTAAAACAGAACATGAGAAACATGAAATATATCTATATAAGACCCATGATGAAAAAGTAAATTGTAGAGTGCATTGTTTTTGAAAATGGTGGCTTCATTGAAGAAGACAGCAGAAAATAAGATTTAATTTATGGCCAACGAGTTTCTTTAGTTTCTTGTTTGGAACATCAATTTAACAAGGGGAACAAGTCGATAGTTCCCCCTTAAAGCTCTGCCTCCCTCTTTCCAAAGCCCTGCCTTAGCCATAAATCTTACACTTGTCAACTTCTCGGTGAATAGGGGTCATCCTACAATTGCACAAAAGTATATGTGTAATCGTCCGAAATAAAGATTTTGTACTTAGCTTTTGATTTTTGATCTAAATAATTATATTTTTGAATTATATGTCAAAACTCTCAATTTTTTGCGTACTTTTATAGTATGATTGACATTAAAATAGGACTGTCAAAAATATTTTATGGTTATTACAATTGGTAAAAATTCATATTTATATTACATTTTAATAAATTAAAAAAAGGCAGATCGGTTCAAAATTTACAATACCTAGTTGGTAGAAACTCAAATTTCTAAATCAATAAATCATTAGCAATTGGGACACAAATATTGTGAATTAAGCAAAATATTCAAATATTTGTCATTAATTAAGCTGTTTAATAAGGGTAGTTTGCTAAGAATGTGATTTGTAATTACAAAACATATATCAGGTTCATTAAGAATTTCATATACTGATATTCAATGCAATAATTTTAAAATATGTGTTATTTATAACTAAAAAATAGTCAAAGTGAATAAAACATACATTAATTTGTTTGTAATCTGAAATGATTTAAAGAATATAAAATATCTAAAAATTTCTTAAGTTATAATTAATAGTCACGGCTACGACATTAATATTAATTTAGAGAAATTAGAAAAACCTTAACGACAAATTAATAAATGTGAATGAATAACATTTAATGTAAGATATTATTTCAGTTTATATTGTAAAAGTTAACAAAATTAAATGTTTAATCATATACTAAAAATTATAAAACGTGAGAAATAGAATTATTATTAACAAAATTAATTTCGAGATTTGATTTTGTTTCGCGTATAGTGCAATTTTTCATAGAGAAAGTCCCTCGCCCCCTCATTTAGAAATCGAACTAACCGTTTCGGCGCCAAAATCAGAACCTAATCTTTTTACGCCAAAACAAACAAAGGAGAAAAGTAGTTGGAACAAGACCATGTTTGCTAAAGGAAGAAAAAATCAAATCAACCGCACCGCCAAGAAAGAGTAAACTCTTCTTTTAAAAACAAATCGACGAATTGCGCGAATCCACGGCTTTAGTAATGAACCTTGAAGTGGTTATTCAAGTAGTGGTTTTTTTTTCAACTAGAAAATCATTAAGACATTTGATTTAACAGCCAACTTTTGAAAATATGCCACTCGAAATAACTTTTATTGGTTTTAAAATTAATTTAAATGTCTTTTTAGTTACATGCATTCATTAGAATTTTTTTCGGAAAAAAATAAAATAATTCTTTCTTTTAAAATAATATCAGGATATTTATTTGTTAAATATAATTTCAATTACGTAAAAAATCTTAAATAAACGAAATGTTTTCTAGCTGCCGAGGGTAAGTTCAAAAATAGATCTCCGAGATAAAATTATTGAAAGTTTGTAATTAATATTGGCTATAACGTTAAGTGGAATAACTTTATATCGTTATTGGGCAACCTACGGAATTACACTGTTAAAAATAAGTACTCAAAAGTATGTAAAATGTAATCATTTTTAAATACTTTTGATGATTATCATGGCTCCCAAAACATAAATTTCATTTTTGAAAACAACATTTACTCCACAATGAATACAATGAGTAAAGACTGCAATTTCTTACCTACATAGGCTGCCTCCATAAATCATGTTCAATAAATATCAGCAATTACAATCTAGACTTACCGGGAATTGATCCCAGCTCTTCAGGCCCCGCAGTCCAGTGACTTATCCGTTAAACTACCAGGGCGACGTGAAGAAGTCATAAACAGAAGAAAGATGTGCCAAAAGAATGGGAAGTTGGATATTTGAGTTGTACTAACTCAGTTTCTACTGAGGCAATCGACATCAAATAATGTGGAAAACTGTCTTCTGAACAACTATTTTTAGTTAGCCAGGTCGTTTTGCTAAGATGGCTTGAACACAAACTGAGATCAGCAATAATAAATATATCTGCTCATTTTTGACAAAGTACGATGAATTAAAGTTGAGTACTGCATCACTTATTTCCGATGCGATGGTACTCAAAGAAAAACGAGTAGGTTCCGGTACTCATTTTTGAGTACCTTTTTTATTTACAGTTTAAGAACCACACCATTTGGATAAATGATCTATATGGCTGCCTATTTGTGAATAATTATGTTTATTAATTTTCCATTTTTTTTTACTTACACCACTTGATAATCACTCCACCCAAAAAAGAGTAAGTATAGTAGAATTTTTTTTTATATAAAAATACCATCCAAATTTCCGTTTATTTGTACCATATATTTTTGAAGCGTGCAGAATATTGTAAATACGGTCCTTTGACTATAATACTTAATAAAACTTATACATGTAATAATGTAGTACAATACTTATGTGTATAATCTTGAATTATTTAAAATAAATAAAAACAATTACAACTGTTAATCCGTTTGCTAGTTTGCGTGTTTGTTAATGACTCGACTATCACTAAATGAACTTTCATGGAACCATTACTGTTAAATAGTTTTTCTCTTCGATGCAAACAAAAAATGAAAACTAGACTATACCAAACTATTACTGTGATAAAACTACGGGCAACTAACTGTAGAATAAGATTATAGTACAAGCATTAAGTTCAAGTAGTGAAAAAAATAGAACTTATTTAGAAAAAATAGATTGGAATTATCACAATAATACCTGGCAACTGTTAAAAATATGCACTCAGAAATAAGTAAACTTTACTCATTGTTCAGTACATTCGATGCTTATCACTGTTACGAATACTAAGTTTCATGTATTTGAAAAAGACATGTACTCAAAAATGAGAAAATGAGTAAAAATGAATACAAAAAGCAGATGCTAGCCTACATAGGCTGCCTCTATAAATCACTTTCAATAAATATCGACAAAATACAACCAAGACTTACCGAGAATAAAACCCATATCTCAGAGCCTTACCAGTTAAATACCAGGACAACTTTAAAGAGTTTTAATTGGAAGTAATGTTAAAAAAGTGTGCCAAAAGAATGGAAAGTAAATTAATTGAATTGCATTAACTCAGTTTGCATTTAAGCATTCAGCATCAAATAATGTGGAAAACCGTCTTATAAGCACCTATTTCAAGTTTGTCAGGTCGCTTTGTTAACATGGCTTGTAAAGAAGCTGATATTAGCAATATTAAATCACACTGCTCATTTTTGAGGAAGTACGGTGACTTAAATTTGTGTACGTCAACGCTCATTTATGATTCAAATGTACTCAAAGAAACACGAGTAGGTTCAGGTACTCATTTTTAATTACCATTTTTTGCAGTGCTATTCCATATTCTTATGTAGAAAGTTGGAGATTAATCACCAAAATGAAGACTCAAAGAAAATTTTACCATATTACTGAACACATTATTTTGCTATTCTGCCATGCTAAGGAGTACGTATCCACATTAATTATATTTTGAAAATCTTTTATTTATTAGATATAAATAAAATATTTTCAAAACATATTATTTAGAATAAACTTTGTTTTGTAAATCTTTTATTTTATTTATTAATGTGACTAACTTCGTGCAATTATAATAAGGATATCTCTTAAATACACATTCAAGTTAAATTTTTACTTCTAATAGTGTCCAAAGTAAGGAAACTTTTAGTTAGATAATATGATTAAAAATACATTCTTCTGGTTCATGTATAAACACACTTCATACATATTTTTTAAAAATATTACCAAAACGCCATGTAAATTCTCAAAGAAATTCCCACTAATACTAACAAATATATTAGAAAAGGAAATTTAGTTATGCAAATAACAAATAGCTTTGATATATTTTTCATACAATATTTTATAAAACATTTCATATATACATTGAATCTTAATACTATTAATGATAAGTGACTTTTTTAAATAACAACTGAAATATTTAGTTTTCAACACAATATTATATAAATCGTCTTCGGCTAAATGACCGTTTTGACGTCACATTGCTGCCATGTATCAGATAATCCAATTGGTCAATTCGCCTAAACGCGTTTGCTGAGTGGTTGGACCCAGATTAAAGGGGCGGTACTTATTACCCAATTAATGGGAGCAAAACAATAACATTTATAATAGATTTAATTTTTTTTCAATCAAAACAAATTGACGTGCTTAATGTTATTTTACTTTTAAAGAAGAATTTATATATAAATGATGTGTTTATTTTTAAATTACTCCTGAGTAAAATTCCATAAAAAAACATTTACATGATCAGATGAAGACTTTTTCCAGATATCAAAGTTACTAAAGCTAAAAAGAGAGCATTTTTCCGCAACTCGTTGCTAATCCCTTACACATAAGACTAGAATCAAAACAAAACTGCTTGACAAATTGTTGCATTGGAAACTTAAAAACAGAAGGAAAAAAACTCGCATAGAAGCAAAGTACATACAATTGAAAAAGAAAACTCGTTCCCAAAACAAATTGAACGGGAAGTCCTTCAAAGGAGAGAAATGAAGGGAAAATACTTTTTCGACTTATAATGATACGAAGGAGCTTCAATTCATATAAAAAAAAGACGAAACGAATAAAAAAACGCATTGGAATGTTTCAAACATTTGTAAAAATAAATTGAAGGTAACTTGACGGATCATTTAAAAAATAGAACATGACAGGTAAAATAAAAACGAATACTTTGTATATAACTCAACGTATTGTATTAAAAATAATAATGGTATTCCTTTTGGTATGTTAAGGGCAAAATATGTTAAGGACAAAATGTGTTAAGGACAAAATATGTTAAGGATATAAGGATCTTTTCAAATATAAAAATATTACGTTTATACACACAACAATATTAAATGATTTTATTTAATTTCTATAGTATCTCTGAAGTGTCCGACGTTGCCCAAAAAGAAAATGTTGCTTAAGAATAAATTTGTAGATTTGTATTATTAAAAGACATGTAGACATTCTTCTTTACATATATAGTGGAATATATTTTTTACCATGGCGCCATCTGGTGGTGTTAGGAAGAAGTCAAATCTGCTTTAAAGGGCGAGAATGGTAAGTTTTCAAAATATCATGTAGACAATGACCTTTCTGTGATTTTCGAAAGTCCAAGTTTCATCAAGCTCGGAATTTATCATATTTTGGTAATATAAATATTATTTTTGATATTTTACCACTTTTTGACTGAGGTTGAGAGTGATATTGTTTTATTTTATTTCCAACATTTTGATAAAAATTGCATCATTTTTACGCTAATTTCGTCATTTAATGGTATTATTACATATATGACCATATTTTAGTTCAGTTGGCGATATATTTATAAATTTGACGATTTTTTTTATCCATTTGGTGATATTTTAGCGGTATATTGACAATTTTTACACATTAGCTAATCGGAATACATGGTTATTCCATCAACTTATATTGTTACGATGTTAAAATATTGCATTATTACAACTAGAATTTAGTAAGATGTTAGATATTAAGTAGTTAGTCATATAATTAGTACGATATTAAGCAAGTTAAGGGGTTAGAAAGGGGAATGGGGTTTTTTTGGTTTGCGAAACTTCATGTACGCAGTCATCTTTCCATTGCTTTGAAATTCAAATGTCAAAAATTTCATCAAGATCAGAATGAAACTGTAAATTTATATAAACAAATGAACATATTTTATTTTAACCATTTTAAATATGGTTTGACACTTTTAAAATACTCTTATGTAAAACATTAAACTTTAGCTTTATTTTTGAAAAATAATAGGCATAAATATTATCTTAAAATAGCTGTGAATATCCATAAAAGTAACTTCCTAACACAGGTTATTTGATGTATTTAATTAGTTAATTAAAAATATAAAGTACGGATAATATTTTAAATGAATTTAACTACAAATATAAATTCTCGTTTAGATTAGTATGTAAATTTTTTAAATATAGCAACCATTATTTTCCTTTTGTAACAATGAGTTATTTAAAATTATTAACTAGTTATGTAGCAATACAATTATAAGGTCTAACTAAACTGTATAAATCACGAGTTCTATTAGAAAGAGTCTAATATATATAGAAATATATCCTTTGCTTTGGAAATAAGTATTTTAAGATTTTTAAAGCTAGTTCTTTAAAATTTTTTAATTTATATTGGTGTTTTAAGAGAGATACGAGCCCCAAATTCCAAAACAAATTTTTAACGCTGTTTCATAAAACGATGCTATACATATTTAAGAAGTGATGTACAAAATATTAAATGCAATATTAGAAAGAGAACACGTGTTTTTTCCCACGTTTATTTGCCATTTACGTTCTGCCTACCTATTTACTCTAATATTTGTTTTATAAACGCATGAATTGCTTTTTTTTAATTATGTTATAAATTATTTTTTTATAAATTAATAAACATAATTATTTTTATATATTTTAAGTTTTGAACTTTAAAGTGGTTTTTTGAAAGTAATTAAAATACAAAATTTGTAAAAATATCTTCTATGTTCATAGTATATACTTTGACATTAATTAGTGATTTTTTTTAAATACTTAAAATTGTGGGAGGAGTAGTGTTTTTAAAAAATGCATATTTAGGCCTAAACAACGCTTTAAACACAAAAATATTTTTTAACTATTATTTTTTTCTTTAATTATTGTTCAGAAAGAGATTTTATAATAGTTTAAAGATAATAGTATTGCTTAATTCATTAATAAAAATATTAGGATTTGGGGATCGGGT
The DNA here is from genome assembly GCA_963932185.1 of Troglohyphantes excavatus. Taxonomy (NCBI): domain Eukaryota; kingdom Metazoa; phylum Arthropoda; class Arachnida; order Araneae; family Linyphiidae; genus Troglohyphantes; species Troglohyphantes excavatus. Next base: position 51,211,572 of record OZ010674.1, on the reverse strand, counting down.
TTTAATTAAAAGTAATATTTTAACAAAAATAATATTATAGTTAGAAAGTAATTTTAATAATTCATGATTCCTATAAGGGTTGTATATTAAATTATATAAATATATAAAAATTAATTCCATTTACAACAAATGCAAATTTGTAATCAATGTTTGTATTTAATTTAAAAGTAATTATTTCAGCAAAATATTGAATCGTTAGGGGTACAGAGCTTGTATTTAAGATCAACTGAGATAAAAGTAAACGACTTAAATTTTTTTTAATTTTATTAATTGATTAACTCTTGATAATAAGTTTAAATTACTTATATATAATTGTATTAGATGAAAGTATTTCTTATTCAAATTAATATCAGAACTGCAAGTGAATATAGGGAAAAAAAATTAAGTAAAAAAGCAAAAAATGTACACGCTGTTTAGGTTGAACAAAACTCCTCAACCATATAATTGTATTTGATCATTATAAATATTAATAATTTAATTTGTAATTCTCGTTTAAAGTATAATAGGAAAAAAAATTTAAACATAAAGCATACATTATTAGAAAACCTATCACCAAATCAACTATTCATCTTAGGCAAGTACTTGTAAACAAAATACAATGATTATATTGCTAGTATAAATAAGAAATAAGAAAATCGTTAACTTAAAATGTCAAATATCCGAAATAATTTTATATTTATTAACGAAACAATTATATACTTATGATATTGAAGGTTAGAGTTATATACGTTGTTCTGTCGCCAATAGTTTATATTTTTAATTGCTATACTTTTACAAACAATAGACAGATTTAAATAATAAAAAAATGTATATACATATATATATATATATATATATATATATATATATATATATATATATATATATATATATATATATATATATATATATATATATATATATATATATATATATATATATATATATATATATATATATATATATATATATATATATATATATATATATATATATATATATATATATATATATATATATATATATATATATATATATATATATATATATATATATAAATATATATATATATATATATATATATATATATATATATATATATATATATATATATATAAATATATATATATATATATATATATATATATATATATATACATTTTTTTTAAAAAGCCATAATATTTCTTCGCCTTACTTAGGTTTTGTGTTAGATAATCCTTAATAAACAATTCTCAACAGAACACATTTAATAAACCTCTTACCTTTGAAACTTATTTTTGTTTAGTTTTATAAATTTCTAAGCCTACCTAATAAAATAATAAAAAGAACATGTAAAAGACATTTACATCGAATAAAGAGGTCCAATTTTTGAACTTCCACTTATAAAAATACATTACATCAAAATAACTTCCAAAAAGGATGTAAGCCTTTTTCCAAAACAAAACTTTAATATGCCAAAACCCCTTGATCAACCCTCCCTTCGACGGTAACTCAGATTACTATTTTTTTAAAACTACCTCAGAACTTCAAAGGCCCTGTCTCCTTTATTTAGCTCAAGACAGTGATATTAATCTCTGGATCCGAACAAAAAATACAGAATGAAAAAATACTGCAGTATCTGCATAAAACAGGATATTACGCTTTTTCATCTGAGGTACTCAACCGTTGCTTAAGTGCTTCATTTTCTAAGATGAAGGAAGATGAAAATGAGAAAATCTCCAATCAATAACGCCCTTGAAAGAAGTAATAAGATAGATCTTAAGGTGATACCAGAAAACGGCACAAGTGTTTCAGCATTTTTTTTTTCGCTCAGGTCAAGTTTCTAATCAGAGTGCTAAAGTTTAAAAAATGGGAGAAAAAATATAGTTTATTACGGGTGACTAAGCGCAAGAATTGTTCGTAATAATTTCAAAAACGAATGAGTTGAGGTTTTTTATTTTATTTTATAAAACTTAATTTTGGGGATTTTGAAAAGTGCATATGATTCGTGAGATTTCTTTCAATGAACCCAATTTAATTTAAGTAAAAGTACTTAATCAATGTTTATTAAATATATTATACAAAAGCTTTTATAGAAAACTTTTGATTATATTAAAGGTTGTTACAGCATCATTCAACTGCAATTACAATTAAACTTTGCAGCTACTTTAATTATTATAAAGAGTCCTTAAGAAATTTAGCTGTTGTATTTCTAAGGCTTTCTTTTGTAAACTTTATTTAATTGATAATTTTATTATTTCAAAAGAATGACTAAACGGGACATTCAAATCAATTTTATATGCGACAAATTTTTAAAGTAGCAACTAAGGTTTAATATGAGTTAACCACTTTTTAATAGTGAATATTACATTAACTATATGATGGATGTATATTTGTTTATCTTCAGTTTTTCCCGTAGTACATGTAATATAAAATTACATTAAAATATTTATTTTTTACCTTAAATAAATAAAAATTAAATATTAAACCTTTATTATTAAACCTTGAATAGCTGCTTTAAAAGTGTGTTGCATATAAATTTTTTTAAAGTACTCAGTGTCGTTCAGTCATTCATTTGCAATAACATAACTATCAATTAAATAAAGTATACACCTTTACAATAAAGTATACACCTTAGAAATTCAACTGCTAAAATACTTAAGAGTTCTTTATAATAATTCCTGTAGCTTAGAACTTTAATACTTACTACATTAAAAATTTAAATAATTGGACGGAAATACAATTTCAACCACTAAGAGTGTAACTAAGCCTACATATTCAATATATTGCTTACATGTCATATGGTTAATATTCAATGTCTCGGTTATTTTGATTTTGTATATTATTATTAGATAATTCATTTTCACTAACAAATAAATACTGTATTTGATTATGATATTTTAATATAATTTTTTAAGCCTGAACCAAAATATGAGGTATACTACATTAAAAATTTAAATAATGTGTCGGAAATATAATTTCAACCATTAAGAGTGTAACTAAGCCTACATATTTAATATATTGCTTACATGTCATATGGTTAATATTCAATGTCTCGGTTATTTTGATTTTGTATATTATTATTAGATAATTCATTTTCACTAACAAATAAATACTGTATTTGATTATGATATTTTAATATAATTTTTTAAGCCTGAACCAAAATATGAGGTATACTACATTAAAAATTTAAATAATGTGTCGGAAATATAATTTCAACCATTAAGAGTGTAACTAAGCCTACATATTTAATATATTGCTTACATGTCATATGGTTAATATTCAATGTCTCGGTTATTTTGATTTTGTATATTATTATTAGATAATTCATTTTCACTAACAAATAAATACTGTATTTGATTATGATATTTTAATATAATTTTTTAAGCCTGAACCAAAATATGAGGTATACTACATTAAAAATTTAAATAATGTGTCGGAAATATAATTTCAACCATTAAGAGTGTAACTAAGCCTACATATTCAATATATTGCTTACATGTCATATGGTTAATATTCAATGTCTCGGTTATTTTGATTTTGTATATTATTATTAGATAATTCATTTTCACTAACAAATAAATACTGTATTTGATTATGATATTTTAATATAATTTTTTAAGCCTGAACCAAAATATGAGGTATACTACATTAAAAATTTAAATAATGTGTCGGAAATATAATTTCAACCATTAAGAGTGTAACTAAGCCTACATATTCAATATATTGCTTACATGTCATATGGTTAATATTCAATGTCTCGGTTATTTTGATTTTGTATATTATTATTAGATAATTCATTTTCACTAACAAATAAATACTGTATTTGATTATGATATTTTAATATAATTTTTTAAGCCTGAACCAAAATATGAGGTATACTACATTAAAAATTTAAATAATGTGTCGGAAATATAATTTCAACCATTAAGAGTGTAACTAAGCCTACATATTCAATATATTGCTTACATGTCATATGGTTAATATTCAATGTCTCGGTTATTTTGATTTTGTATATTATTATTAGATAATTCATTTTCACTAACAAATAAATACTGTATTTGATTATGATATTTTAATATAATTTTTTAAGCCTGAACCAAAATATGAGGTATACTACATTAAAAATTTAAATAATGTGTCGGAAATACAATTTCAACCACTAAGAGTGTAACTAAGCCTACATATTCAATATATTGCTTACATGTCATATGGTTAATATTCAATGTCTCGGTTATTTTGATTTTGTATATTATTATTAGATAATTCATTTTCACTAACAAATAAATACTGTATTTGATTATGATATTTTAATATAATTTTTTAAGCCTGAACCAAAATATGAGGTATACTACATTAAAAATTTAAATAATGTGTCGGAAATATAATTTCAACCATTAAGAGTGTAACTAAGCCTACATATTCAATATATTGCTTACATGTCATATGGTTAATATTCAATGTCTCGGTTATTTTGATTTTGTATATTATTATTAGATAATTCATTTTCACTAACAAATAAATACTGTATTTGATTATGATATTTTAATATAATTTTTTAAGCCTGAACCAAAATATGAGGTATACTACATTAAAAATTTAAATAATGTGTCGGAAATATAATTTCAACCATTAAGAGTGTAACTAAGCCTACATATTCAATATATTGCTTACATGTCATATGGTTAATATTCAATGTCTCGGTTATTTTGATTTTGTATATTATTATTAGATAATTCATTTTCACTAACAAATAAATACTGTATTTGATTATGATATTTTAATATAATTTTTTAAGCCTGAACCAAAATATGAGGTATACTACATTAAAAATTTAAATAATGTGTCGGAAATACAATTTCAACCACTAAGAGTGTAACTAAGCCTACATATTCAATATATTGCTTACATGTCATATGGTTAATATTCAATGTCTCGGTTATTTTGATTTTGTATATTATTATTAGATAATTCATTTTCACTAACAAATAAATACTGTATTTGATTATGATATTTTAATATAATTTTTTAAGCCTGAACCAAAATATGAGGTATACTACATTAAAAATTTAAATAATGTGTCGGAAATATAATTTCAACCATTAAGAGTGTAACTAAGCCTACATATTCAATATATTGCTTACATGTCATATGGTTAATATTCAATGTCTCGGTTATTTTGATTTTGTATATTATTATTAGATAATTCATTTTCACTAACAAATAAATACTGTATTTGATTATGATATTTTAATATAATTTTTTAAGCCTGAACCAAAATATGAGGTATACTACATTAAAAATTTAAATAATGTGTCGGAAATATAATTTCAACCATTAAGAGTGTAACTAAGCCTACATATTTAATATATTGCTTACATGTCATTTGGTTAATATTCAATGTCTCGGTTATTTTGATTTTGTATATTATTATTAGATAATTCATTTTCACTAACAAATAAATCCTGTATTTAATAATGATATTCTAATATGATTTTTTTAGACCTAAACCAAAATATAAGGTATATAAAAGTACTTAGATCAATGTTTTATTTTTTAAACAAACAAAATATATGCCTAATATACAAATATATCATAAATTAATAATAATTATATAACATAAAGATATAAATAAAAATGAATCAATAAATATAATATTATAAATTTAAACAATGAAAAACTGATTCATTTCATTGAAGAGTTTATATTTAATTAGTTTTAAATTATGTTAAAGTGCTTTTAATAATCCACAAATTGAAAATATACTAAAATTTTGCATAAAAATAGTTATAAAAAATAATGCAGTTATAAATTTATTTTCAAGTACTTCATAAACAAAAAAAATAGCATACTTAGAAATGTAATATTTTAATACTATAAATAAGGATCTTTCAACGTTTTTTAATTATGCATTTACACACGCGCCAAGCTTTATCATTTTATTACAAAACTCATTTAAAAAAACCTCAAAATAATAATTATGTGATTTCACCGCCTTTTCTTATCTTTAACTTTTGCTTTAAGTAATTATCTCACCAACCGCTGATTGTAAATGGTGTTGAAGACCCTGGGGATCAGACAAAATTAACGCGGCTTATTTTTACCAAAGTAACGCGCCAAAAAAAATATAACAAAACCTTTTTGCACGAAAAAACTTTTAAAAGTCTCCAGACTCAATTACGCTGCTCTTTATAAAAAGGAAAAAACTCATCGATTATTTAGACTTGGCGTAAAAGCTTCTTTTGTTATTAGTTTTAAAAGAAGAGGATCGCATGCAGACCCACAGTATTCAAGATTGAAACCATGATACCACGCTTTATAATGCTTTGATTTTTTTTTTCATTATATTCCGATTTTTCAAGCGGTTTTCTTACTTAGAAAATTTTAAGTATTTTGTAAAATATTATATGTATAGTAATTGAAGCGAATATAAACTCAGTTGCGATTGCGAAATACAGAAATGATAAGAACAAACTGAGCAACATGGAAATATAAATTTAAATTATTTGGTTTTTATATGCATTTAAAATCCTTAAAATGCGAAAATATATTTTAAGATATTGATATAATTTAAAACTAGAGAAACCCTAAAAGGGCAATTAGTACAAAATACATTTATTTTATTCAAAAATTTATTCTACATACTAAAACATACTTATATATTCTTATATAAATCTAACAATTTAATGAAAGAATTGTCGTATTAATATTTACTTAAAGTTCATTTCCTATACATCATCAAAAATTATAAATACATTTCGATTCTATATAAAGATCTAATATAAATTATCTTGAAAAATAATACAAAAAGAAATACAGACAATATTTAAGGAGTTTACAAATATAAAACCGTAGTATTTTGCCATTATTTTATAAAAGTAATATGTATATTTGTGTTTATGAAATTCCGATAAAAAGTATAATTACTTAATTTAAAGTACAATTATCGCATGAACAACCCTCCACACACCCATTCGTTGTAAGACCGAAATATAATACCGGATTTTTATAGCCAAAAATCATAAATGTTTAATACTTATTCTCATTCATAGATGGCAGCATGATGAACCGTTTCCTAAAATAACGCACTGTTAAATGGATTATTTTAAACACTTTTAAAAACACGTTGATATTTTTATTAGATGAAAGTACGATTCGTCTCTGGTCCATGAAAGTCTCTTTCTTTTGTAGCCACATGTGTTCAGACCCGTTGCAACTAAGGGGCGTAAAAAGGATCTTTGCTACAAAAATAATACTTATTAAATTTAATAATGGGAATTTTAAATATAATCAATCTCGAATTGTTTTGTTCCCAATGACGCCCCCACGATTTTAGTAATTTTAAAGGCGTTTTCGATGCTTGAATGTTCATATTAATTTGCCTAGTTTCGTCCACTTTTATATTTTTTACCAAAATTGTAACTCACTGTCAAAAAAAGCTTTTAAAGTATACTTCAAACAATTAGAATCCAAAAATATATTGTAAAATAGATTATTTTCATGAATATAAAAATTGAGAAGAGTGATGGAAAAACAAGAGATCTCTGGACGTGATATCACGTCCGTGAGGGTCGGGGGTTTAATTTTACATTGATAATGTTTCACGTAAATAAGAAATTAAAAAAAATTTAATCGGTATTCTGATTTAAATTTCAGTAATTGATTGATTGTAAATGGATAGCTTTTAAAATATACCTCAAACAATTAGATTTAAAAAAATATATATTGTAAAATGGATTATTTTCATGAATATAAAAATTAAGAAGGGTGATGGAAAAACAAGAGATCCCTGTACGTGATATCACGTCCGGGAGGGGTCGGGGGGGTAAATTTTACATTTATAATGTTTCCAAAAATAAAAGATTAAAAAAAAAATTTTAGTCGGTAGTTTGATTTAAATTTAAGTAAGTGATTCATTGTAAAAATATAGCTTTAAAAGTATCTCTCAAACAATTAGATTTAAAAAAATTATATTGTAAAATGGATTATTTTCATGAATATAAAAATTGAGAAGACTGATGGAAAAACAAGAGATCCCTGGACGTGATATCACGTCCGTGAGGGTCGGGGGTTTAATTTTACATTGATAATGTTTCACATAAATAAGAGATAAAAAAAAAATTAGTCGGTATTTTGATTTAAGTTTAAGTAATTGATTGATTGTAAATTTATAGCTTTTAAAATATACCTCAAACAATTAGATTTTAAAAAAATATATTGTAAAATGGATTATTTTCATGAATATAAAAATTAAGAAGAGTGATGGAAAAACAAGAGATCCCTGGACGTGATATCACGTCCGTGAGGGTCGGGGGTTTAATTTTACATTGATAATGTTTCACATAAATAAGAGATTAAAAAAAATTTAATCGGTATTTTGATTTAAGTTTAAGTAATTGATTGATTATAAATGGATAGCTTTTAAAATATACCTCAAACAATTAGATTTAAAAAAGATATATTGTAAAATGGATTATTTTCATGAATATAAAAATTAAGAAGAGTGATGGAAAAACAAGAGATCCCTGTACGTGATATCACGTCCGTGAGGGGTCGGGGGGTAAATTATTCATTTATAATGTTTACAAAAATAAGATATTAAAAAAAATGTTTTAGTCGGTATTTTGATTTAAATTTAAGTAAGTGATTCATTGTAAAAATATATCTTTAAAAGTATATCTCAAACAATTAGATTAAAAAAAAATATATTGTAAAATGGATTATTTTCATTTATATAAAAATTGAGAAGAGTGATGGAAAAACAAGAGATCCCTAGACGTGATATCACGTCCGTGAGGGGTCGGGGGGTAAATTTTAAATTTATAATGTTTCCAAAAATAAGATATTAAAAAAAATTTAGTCGGTATTTTGATTTAAATTTAAGTAAGTGATTCATTGTAAAAAGATAGTTTTAAAAGTATATCTCAAACAATTAGATTTTAAAAATATATATTGTAAAATGGATTATTTTCATGAATATAAAAATTAAGAAGAGTGATGGAAAAACAAGAGATCCCTGGACGTGATAACACGTCCATAATGGTCAGGGGTTTAATTGTTCATTTATAATGGGTCACATAAATAAGAAATTTTAAAAAAAATTTTAGTCGGTGTTTTGATTTAATATTAAGGGAAAATATAAATGAACACGTTTCAAATTCGGTTCTTAACAACATTTCCACAAAGCTTATCTCAACCTACAAAATCAGTTTCCGGATTTTTTTTTAATCCATACTTGTCATAAAGAGTAATTTCAACACACCCATTTTGAAGCGAAAACTACTTGAGCACTTATCCATAACGCCCAAAGTGTCGAAATAGCCCATTAAAAAGGCCTACACATAGGGACCCCTGTTATTATCATTTTTAACATCTGAATAATTCAAAACTCGTTCCTCCTACGAAAACCTCAATATATTTTTACACACAACCCACAATTAGCACCCTCAAGAGGTGTGTAGGCAGTTAGTTACCTTTTTGCTCATAATGAACTCTACTTAACCAGAAAATCCATTCTGTATTTTGATCACACGTTTTGAAAACCCCAAAAACTCGTCTGCTTTCTTTGGGCACCTACCTCATTTGCGTACCAGGCCTAATTGTTCGGTTCCCTGAAAATACTAATTGTTCAGTTCCAGAGAACACTAATTGTTCCCCATAGATTTCCCCACGTGGGTCGTTGGTTGGCGATCGACCATTCAATTCGTCTTAGTTGATCCAAAGGGAATTTTTAAAGGGATTTTCATAACGAGCCCAGGGGAATAAATGTGCTGGGAAACACTTTTCAAGGTTACAGTTTCGGATCAAATTAAATCTTTTGAGGTACACTCTCTTCGTTGACTTGTCAGGTAATTGCTGAAACTTTAGTTTCGGTTTGGATTTTAGTACGAAACAAATTCATTTTTCATTATGGGAAAAAATTATTGATATTTTGTTTGATAACTTTTTTAAAAAATACTTAATTCTGATAATATATCAGATTTATGAAATAATAAATTGAATTTTATTAGTTTATTTAAAAAATAGTTTAAATAGCATGGAACAAGCAATTTATAAATTTTTAATTATTTAGGACGGTACTTTGTTGGAAAATATATAACAACTAGTGCGTAAATGTAAATATTTTTATAGTTAATTTTAAAACAATTAATAACACTAGCATAACAATGCGATATTTTGAGAGAAAAAAATTACAGTAATTTTTTTTAATTTATTACAGGAATAATTAAAAATTTATATTCGTGTTTGTATAGTCCTATTTGTTCGATTGATATGGTTTTACTAAATAAGTGTTCACAAAAAGTATTAATTTAATTTTAAATACAACTTTAAAAAAATACTAAAATGAAATTTTATAGTGTGATGTTATATAATTTGAAAGTTATGCCAAAAATTACTTTAATTTGCGAAGTGTCGCCATCTGTATTTAAAAGTCTTTAACTTTAAATTTTCAATTCATTAAATAGTTAAAATATATATTTATTTTAATGTATTTCATATTATAGACTTAGAAAAAATCTATCAAATAGCATTATCATGTTATAAAAAAAATAAAACGTCCAGCAAAGTTTGTGGGGGATTATGTGTATTACATTACATTATATATTAAATTAAGAAGTAAGTTATTTCTATAACATTTTTAAACTTAAATAAATGTGGAAATGATTAAATCATATTCCATTTGAGTAATTATTTGTACCTTCATAATAAATCAACTTTAATGTTTATAAACTATAAACAGTAAATAATTAATAATTAATAATAAAATAATTAAATTCAAAGAATAGAAATTATGATAATAGAAAAATATAATTATGTTAAATTTTACATTTTCTATAGTTAGGATATATGCAAGTCAATTAACTGATGGTTTATATGTACTAAAGATATAAAGGAAATTTAATTTAAAGCAATGAATCATAACTACGATTTAAAACATTGATATTGCAGATACCCGTTTTCCCCGCTGTAAGTGTATCCCAATAAGAAAACAACTTTTACAGGGTGTAAAATTAATACTCGTTGATTAATTTTCAAAAATAGTGAGAGCAATGTAAAAAATACTACAATTAAATTGTTATATTACGAAGAAATAAAAAGCTTTCGCAAATGTAAGCATATATTTAAACGTTACAACAATTCATGTAGAATAAAAAAAAAATCCTACGTGAGAATCGAATCTAAGAATAGTACTATAAAAATTCTAACAGAGCAATGTAAAATTTTCCCAACTATAAATCTACACCAACAAGGAAACAACTTTTACAGTCTGAAATTTTCGACATTAATTGCATCTTTTTAACATTGAATAGAAATGTAAAAATAATATAATTTAAATTAGTCTTGAAATACGTTGCTATAAACACTTTTTCCGCGGATGGAATATTGAAACAATTTTTGCAAAATGCTTTTTTTCCTGGGTGATAAATGTAGGAATACTATTGAAAATTCGTAAAACAAACAATAAAGTGGTTTCCCATCAGTAAAGCTATCCCTATAAGGAAACAAATTTTACAGGGTGAAAGTCCGATATTCATTAATTAGTTTCAGAATTGGGAGAATAGCAATATAAAAATAATAGAATTTAAATTAGTCTTGAAATACGTTACAATAAACACTTTTTCCGCGGAAAGGATATTGGAATATAGAAACAATTTTTACAAAATGCTATTTTTCTTGAGTGATAAATGTAAGAAAACTAATGAAAATCGTAAAACAAACAATAAAGTGGTTTCCCATAAGTAAGACTATCCCTATAAAAAAACAACTTTTACAGGGTGAAATTTCAAAATTAATTGCATTTTTTAGCATGAGAGAAAAGTAATGTAAAAATAATACAATTTAAATTAGTCTTGAAATACGAAGCTATAAACGCTTTTTCCAAAGGTAAGAATATTGGAATATAGAAACAATTTATACAACATAAAAAATGCTATTTTTGTCCCATGATAAAAGTGAGGATACTAACTAAAATTTGCAAAACAAACAATTAAGAGTTTTCCCATCTGTAAGGATAACCTTATAAGGAAACAACTTTTGCAGGGAAAAATTTCAAAAATAATTCCATCTTTTTAGCATTCATAGAATAGAAATGTAAAAATACTACAATTAAAGTTAGTCTTGAAATACAATGCTATAAACGCTTTTTCCAACAGTAAGAATATTGGAGTATAGAAACAATTTATACAACGTAAAAATGCTATTTTTGTCCCGTGATAAATGTGAGGATACTAATAAAACTTTTAAAAACAAGCAATGACGAATTTTCCCATCTATAAGGCTATCCCTATAAGGAAACAACTTTTACAGGGTGAAATTTCATCATTTATTCATTATTTTTAGCAATGAGAGAATAGAAATGTAAAAATAATACAATTAAAATTAGTCTTGAAATACAATGCTATAAACGCTTTTTCCAACAGTAAGAATATTGGAATATAGAAACAATTTATACAACATAAAAAATGCTATTTTTGTCCCATGATAAAAGTGAGGATACTAACTAAAATTTGCAAAACAAACAATGAAGAGTTTTCCCATCTGTAAGGCTATCCTTATAAGGAAACAACTTTTACAGGGTGAAATTTCAAAAATAATTCCATCTTTTTAGCATTCATAGAATAGAAATGTAAAAATACTACAATTAAAATTAGTCTTGAAATACGAAGCTATAAACGCTTTTTCCAACAGTAAGAATATTGGAGTATAGAAACAATTTATACAACGTAAAAATGCTATTTTTGTCCCGTGATAAATGTGAGGATACTAATAAAACTTTTAAAAACAAGCAATGACGAATTTTCCCATCTATAAGGCTATCCCTATAAGGAAACAACTTTTACAGGGTGAAATTTCATCATTTATTCATTATTTTTAGCAATGAGAGAATAGAAATGTAAAAATAATACAATTAAAATTAGTCTTGAAATACAATGCTATAAACGCTTTTTCCAACAGTAAGAATATTGGAATATAGAAACAATTTATACAACATAAAAAATGCTATTTTTGTCCCATGATAAAAGTGAGGATACTAACTAAAATTTGCAAAACAAACAATTAAGAGTTTTCCCATCTGTAAGGATAACCTTATAAGGAAACAACTTTTGCAGGGAAAAATTTCATCATTTATTCATTATTTTTAGCAATGAGAGAATAGAAATGTAAAAATAATACAATTAAAATTAGTCTTGAAATACAATGCTATAAACGCTTTTTCCAACAGTAAGAATATTGGAGTATAGAAACAATTTATACAACGTAAAAATGCTATTTTTGTCCCGTGATAAATGTGAGGATACTAACTAAAATTTGCAAAACAAACAATTAAGAGTTTTCCCATCTGTAAGGATAACCTTATAAGGAAACAACTTTTGCAGGGAAAAATTTCAAAAATATTCCATCTTTTTAGCATTCATAGAATAGAAATGTAAAAATACTACAATTAAAGTTAGTCTTGAAATACAATGCTATAAACGCTTTTTCCAACAGTAAGAATATTGGAGTATAGAAACAATTTATACAACGTAAAAATGCCATTTTTGTCCCGTGATAAATGTGAGGATACTAATAAAACTTTTAAAAACAAGCAATGACGAATTTTCCCATCTATAAGGCTATCCCTATAAGGAAACAACTTCTACAGGGTGAAATTTCATCATTTATTCATTATTTTTAGCAATGAGAGAATGGAAATGTAAAAATAATACAATTAAAATTAGTCTTGAAATACAATGCTATAAACGCTTTTTCCAACAGTAAGAATATTGGAATATAGAAACAATTTATACAACATAAAAAATGCTATTTTTGTCCCATGATAAAAGTGAGGATACTAACTAAAATTTGCAAAACAAACAATGAAGAGTTTTCCCATCTGTAAGGCTATCCTTATAAGGAAACAACTTTTACAGGGTGAAATTTCAAAAATAATTCCATCTTTTTAGCATTCATAGAATAGAAATGTAAAAATACTACAATTAAAATTAGTCTTGAAATACGAAGCTATAAATGCTTTTTCCAACGGTAAGAATATTGGAATATATAGAAACAATAAATACTACGTAAAAAATGTAATTTTTTCCACGTGATAAATGTGAGGATACTAATAAAACATTTTAAAACAAACATTGAAGAGTTTTCCATCAGTAAGGCTACTCGTAAAAGGAAACAACTTCTACAGGGTAAAAATTGAAAAAGCATTCGTTTGTAATTGTAGGTAGTAGGTTATTTACGGAAATAAGTTATTCACGGGCGTTAACGTTTATATATCGATCTGTGATTGGTGAATACCAACCACGTGGTTTTAATTCCCGAATCACAGAGACATCTACAAAGACTAACATACGTAAATGACGTCATAATATTAAACAGCTTTTATTTACACAAAAATTAATATTATTTTTTTAGCTGTGTTGATATTAATTCATGAAAACTATTAAAAGGTAACCCAATTAAAAGAGCAGCAGTAAAATATCAGCTGTGTTATTAATAAAACAGTTATATTAATAGTGAAACACTTTCTGTGTTTCATGTGAAAGAGAAGGCAAAACTTCGTAAAATAATAAATGAGTGTATCAACTCATATAATTGGATTTGATCAGGAACATTAAAAACAATAATCCTATTTTGTGATGATAATAGATTAAAATAAAATCCGCTATTAATAACAAAAATTAAACCAATTTAAATTGAACAAATTTGAAGTGCATTAAAATATTTGTCAAGTGCAATTAAAACTAGGGGAAAACGAAAATACGATATACGTTACTTTTAAACATAAAGGATACTTGATTTAAAACTTATATGATGCATTTTCATATATTTAGTAGTAACAAAATATTAAAACAAATATTAAAAAAATTGTGATTATGATACTGTATTAGTTTTATTATAATGTGATTACATAGCTTTAAAACATTTTTCTAATATTTGTTCAAGAGCTTAATATAAATTTCGTGCTGCCATCTGCAGGCTTTAAAACTATTTGAATTAATTAATCGCAATTCAAATATTTCTATAATTTGTATAAATTATTGTAAACACAGAATAAAAAACTTTCCATTAGTAACTCATTGTCTAGCACTCATTGTTACAAATATGATTTACGCATTTTTTTTATTTTTTTTATTGACATTTTGATATTAAAATTTTTACATACATTAAAAAACATACACATTACATATAAAAAATTAATTTTACTTATTTATCAAAATTAAAGCGAAATTTTAATGATTAATTATTTGCCTCAAAATAATTTTAAAAAAATTCTAAACGTTTCAAACATTTCTTTTTAATTTCGTTTTGGTGGTGCTGCCATCTGTCGGTATTTTTTGTAGAATATTAAATTTACTCCCATATAAATTATCTATAAAATATTTTTTTTTTTAAAAACAATATAATGTTTTTTTTTTTAATTTTGATCTGCTCAATCCTCTTTATTACTATATATGTATTTTTAGTTTGACTAAACAGTTAATAAATATTATTTTAATATTTTAATGTTATTTTATTATATGTTTTTAACTAATGTTGAATAAATTTTGGAAAATAAAGTATATTTAACCATCATCAATTTGCATTAGCCACACTACTTTACTTATAATTTTATATTGTTATACGCAAAAAGCATAATTTATTTCTTCCAATAAAATAATTTAGTTTAAGACATATCCTAAATAATTTTCAAAACTTGATTTGCAATGGTGCTGCCATCTACATTTATTTTTTATAAACACTTCTGATGTTGTATAAAAAGTCCATAAAATGTATTAAACAAATATATTATAATAAAAATATTCTTCTGTAATTAATAATATAGTTATCCCTTTTATATTTATAAGAGTTTCTAATAGTTAATAAAAATCAACTTTCATTATATTACTTTGAGAAGGAAATTTACAATACATGTTTTTTTTTCTAAAATTTTCAAAAAGGATATTATTACATCTCTGAAATAGCATTCAAAATTTCTAGAGAAATAAATTCCTAGAATTCAACTTAGTCGAACACCGAATTTGTCCCATTGAAATTAAATTACAAAAATTGGAATCGATTCAAAAGTCAATGCAGTGGGATTTATTATTATTATTATTATTCTTTTCTGTGAATTATCTGAATACGATAAAACACTTTTTTAATGTTTGCTTCTGTTTTTTTTTATAAATTTTAACAATAAATTATTTTGTATTTGTAAACTTCTGTATATCGGTTATTTTCTAGAATACTTTTAAGTAATTAAAAAAACTATATATTGTGTATTTTAGTAAAATACCAAATTAGTATTATAAATTAAAATAAATTGTATAATCCATTAATTTTTGTGATATTACTAAGAAAAAGAATGAAAAGATTTTAAAAAGCAAAAATACGTTTGACACTAGGTATAGCGGTGCCATCTATATGTTTAGAAATGAATCATGTTTAATTTTGTTATTAAATTAAACTAACATTGTCGTTAGAAATTAAAATAAATACTATATTAGTTAAAAGCATAATTGTATCAACTATAAACTAATTAATAATATAAATAAATTATGGAGTCATTTGCACATCCGGGATTAGGATGTTTCATATGTACTTTTGGGTTTCGAGCTACCATCTATGTAGCTAATATATGAGCAAAAACTTCATTTGTCAATCCAATCAATCAGATGTTTCTCGAAGTATGTATCATTTAAAAAAACCTAAATTGCTACTCTGTAAAATAAAAGTGTTATATATTGAAGGCGATATAGAATTTAGGATATATTTTTTTAAATATATGCTTCATCAATGTGCAGGAGAAGTTTATAATATTTCATAAAGATAGTGGTGCACTAAATTAATTAAAATTTAACCTAAACACTAGGGAAATATTGATTTGATTATGTTATGCATGAAATTGTAGTTCAAACTGTAAAGAGGTGCCAATTGCTGAAATCAAAAACATTTATTAAATAACCGTCAAATAACTAACTGTTGGTCAACTGTTAATACCTTAACTACAGTAGGATAGTAATCCATTAACTACAGTAAATTGAAAATAATGTTACATTATTAGTCAAATAAACAAATGATGACTAAATTATGATATAAAGAAATTATGAAGCCATTTGCACGTGGAGAATAGAGATATTTCATAGGTACTTTTGCGTTTCGTGCTGCCATCTATGAACCAAATATATGAGCAAAGCTTTCATTTGATAATCCAATCGATGAAATGTTTCTGGTACGTACAAGAGAACCTTATAGTATTTCTGAATATGTGGTGCATTAAATTAATAAAAATATAACCTAAGAACTGGTGAAATATTGGTTTAACTACGTTATACATAAAAAATATGGTTCAAACTAAAGAGGAATCATCTACTGTAGTCAAAAACATCTATTAAATAACTGTCAATGCTAACAGTAACTTAATGACATTGCTAAAAGTACGAACAGTTACTTAATGACATTGCTAAAAGTTCTCACAGTTACTTAATGACATTACTAAATGTTCTAACAATTACTTAATGACATTGCTAAAAGTTCTAACAGTCACATTGCTAAAAGTTCTAACAGTTATTTAGCATTTTAGCGTTAATTTATGTTAAACAACTAACTGTTAAGTAACTAACTTTTGATCAATTGATAATCCATTAACTACAGTATAAACATAAATTATATATATAAAAAAAAATCTTGCGAATTCATGGGTTTTTAAAAAGTAGACTTATGACTTACCATATTCCAGTGTTTGGACCGTGATCTCTTCTGAGTGTGGCCCGCTTCCTGCCTTGTTGAAAGCCTGCAGTCGGATTACATATTGCGTGAATCTCCTGAGGTTAGTCAAATGATGCTCTTCTCTCAAATCCCCACTAGACTCCAGAGTTTTGTAGGTGTAGGTATCAGGTGAGCGAAGGACTTTGTAGCCCAAATAGTAGCCTTTTATGGATCCCCTACGCATTTCTTTTGGTGGAGCCTGATGATAGATCAAATCCTTACATTCAGTTATGTATCAACAGATTTTATTTTTATTCAACTATTAAGAAATATGAATTATGTTAAGCAACAACCAAACTGTTAGAAATAGGTACTCAAAAATAAGTAAAGTGTAATCTTTAAAATACAAATACAACGTTAAAATACGCAATAAAAATCCATCAAATCTGGACATGTTTCGGGAGATACATCTCCCTTCATCAGAAGTTCAGTTTCTGCTGATGAAGTCAGATGTATCTCCTGAAACATATCAAGAATTGATGGATTTTTATTGCGTATTTTAACGTTGTATTTGTATTTTTAAATTATTAACGCAATGTTCTATAAGACTAGTTTTTATCTTAAAATATAATCCTTTTTTACTACATTCGATACTTATCATAGCTCCGAATACATTAGTTTCATTTTTGAAAAAGACGCATGCACTCAAAAATTAGTAGAAATGAATAAAAAGAGCTGGTGCTTGTTTATATAGGGCGCCTTCATAAATCACTTTAAATAAATATCGACAATTACAACCAAGACTTCCCGGGAATCCATATCCTAAGGCACCACATTCCAGTGTTTCATCCTTTGTACTTCCACAGCGACGTAAATACGTCATAAACAGAAAAATTGTTAAAAAGGTGTGCCAAAAGAATGGGAAGTAAGATAATTGAATTGCAATGTCTCAGTTGCGATTTAAGCAATCTACATCAATAGATGTAGGAAACCATATTTTGAACAACTATCTTATATTAGCCAGGTCGCTTTGTTAAGATGGCTTGAGCATAATCTGAGATCAACAATATTAAATCACACTGCTCATTTTTGAGAAAGTAAGATTACTTAAATCTGATTACGTCATTGCTCATTTACGATGCAAATGGTACTCAAAGAAAAACGAGTATGTTCAGGTACTCATTTCTAAGTACCTTTATTGCGCAGTTAATCTACAAATTAAAAAAAAATAATCTTCAACGTAAATGGAAGTTCAAGGTTTTATTTTCTATGGAAATATAATCAGTGACCGATACTGGACATACAGAGCTGGAAACTAGTCTTGGATAAATAGTTGCAGCATGGATTTTTTGTTGGAGTTGTTATATTTAAGACCAATTTCTCAAAATGAGCAGTATATGGGCTAAGTCTTTGTTGCATAATACGGTCCATATCTATTATGTTATATGTTATGTTTTATGTACCGCAACTAACCTTATTAAGATTAGGAATGATTATCAGTTTTGATTCTGAAACAATTAGAAACGTTGGTTCCAAAAGATATTTGCTGGCGAACATATTTTTTTTAATATTATAGAATAATAAATTTACCATCAATTAAAAAGATTAAAATATTTTTATATTTCTCTATGATAATAGATAAGAGTCTAAATATTATCAAAAATATAAACAAATAGTATAGCTTGTAAAATATTGCATACCATGATATCTTTATGTAAAATTCAATTAATATTTCCACTATAAAAATGCATGAGATTAAAAACATAATTACCATCCAAGTCACTTTTACCGACGTTGAACTCATTGCCTCCACTCTTATGTCGGACGGCGGAGCAGCTGGTGCTGAAATGTATTAATAACATATATTTACATGCAACACTTATTAAACTTTTCAGAGATAAACACGATTAAATTACCTAAAAAATCATTAGTTTTTAATATACAAAGTTTTCAATATGATAATAAAGTGATGAAAAGTCCGAAAAAGGGAATTAATTATTTAACCGTGTATATAAGGCTGGGAATCTATAGTTTTTATAGCAACGCACCTAATTTTTAAATTCTTAATTTAAAAAATTCTCCATTTTATAATAGTTTATTTAAAAAGTTTGAGGTACAACTTACAAATATATCTAAATTAATAAAAAAAAATATATAAAATATCAGGCAGAATAAAAATTATTTAAAATTTTAAGCAATGAAAACAACTTTACAATAGCAAAAATCGTGAGTGGGTCAGTGGGTTAACCTACAATTGGCTGACCGCTAACATCAGCCGCAATATGTTGACCGCTAACATCGAGCGCAATGTATTGACCGCTGACATCGGGCGCAATATGTTGGCAGCTAGCATCGGCCGCAATATATTGACCGCTAACATTGTCCGCAATATGTTAAGGGCTAACATCAACCGCAATATGTTGGCAGCTAACATCGGTCGCAATGTGTTAACTTCTAACATAGGCCGCAATGTGTTGACCGCTAACATCGGCCGCAATATGTTGAGAGCTAACATCAGCCGCAATATGTTGGCAAATAACATCAGTCGCAATGAACAACGGGCACAATGTGTTAACTTCTAACATAGGCCGCAATATGTTGACCGCTAACATCGTACGCAATGTGTTGACCGCTAACATCAGCCGCAATATGTTGAGAGCCAACATCAGCCGCAATATGTTGGCAGTTAACATCGGGCGCAATGTGTTAACTGCTAGCATCGAGAGCAAAATGTTGATCTCTAACACCGTCCGGACCTCTAACATCGGGCGCAATGTGCTTGATAGGACACACATTAAAAACTCGTAATAAACACCTAATTATACAACATCATTATTGGTGATTTAAAAAGGAAACAATACAAAAGTTTCTGCAAAAAAAAATGTATATTTGATATTAAACTAGTCGCTGTACCTGTCATATCATTTTCGTCCGACGACAGATTAAATAAGACAGTAACTTTCATCTTAAGTTTAATTTAAGTGACTTGCCCACCAAGGCTTAAAAATATTTTCCTACATTTTATTTTATTTATTTCCTAAATATATTTTTAAATTTTTTTAAATAATTTAAAACTTACGGGTATGAAATTGTATATTAGACTGTTAATTTTTATAAATATTGTAAAATATTGTAATTTAATGAGTATTAAAATAGGATGAAATGTTGGGAAATTGTTGGAATTCCCAATGCGTGTTATCTCTATCTTTAGCGTCAGTGATTTTTAAAATAAACTAAAATAAAAACATTAACTTTTGTTTTCCAACAATTCTATCGAGGTTCGTCTCGTTAGCAACAATATTACAATAGTTTTTGAAACTCACGAAGAGTTAACTAGTACGATATTGTACGTTCTTGACAAAAGCTTTGCAACAGAACAAACATTCCAATTAAAGTGTGTCATCAATAAGCCTTAGAGTCAATGTTAGATAACAATCTTATCAGATAAGCTTTGAAATATATATTTATATGTGTCCAAAAAGCTCAATTACAGTCAAACCTCGGTATAACGAACCCGGGATATAACGATCCCTCGGTTGTAACGAACTTTTCGATTGGTCCCAACTGAACTCCTATGTCACTAATGTATTTTCAAATGCTTATAACGATCTTCAAAATTAAGGAATTCGGTTGTAGCGAACTAAAATTCACACTTTTCCAGTTTAGTTTCAGGTTTTTCCCAAAAATTTTACTCGCCCCGACCACATTCCTTACCCTTTGTTCCTTTGACAGAAGCCAGGTTCCTCAAAGGTGACAATAGACTCCTCTGCTCAGCTCCTCCCCTTCCTCCGTTCAACTGGTTTAGCATACATTCTTTGCCTATTCCTTTAATTCTATTGCTCAAGATTATTGTTTTACTTGTGGACTTCGCGTAGGTTTAAAATCGCTCCTGTTTGATAATGCCTTTTCCATTGAGGATAAAGCGAAAATTATTAAGATAATAGAAAACGGTGATTATCGTTTATCTACAGATATTGCATACGAAGGGAATGTTAGTTCAGGTCCTTCAATTTCTGATGCTAAGGGTAAGGCAGCTGTGAACATTTTGCATAATTTCTTTGCAACAGAAACTGTGGATTAGAATGTAATGGACTCTTTTGATGCTTTCAACAAAACTTCTTTTCATACTTAAGATAAATAAATTTAAGTAGTAAAATTAATTTAAGTATTTAATTGTTTTTTAAGAACAAATATTTCTTTTACTTTATTATTGCCCATTACTAATTGCAATTCAGTGTTCAGTGTAAGTAATTTGTTTCGCACAAAACGTGTTTAAGGACTTTAGGAAGTTTTTATTTCGTCAATATTTGAAAATTCGGATATAGTGAACCCTCGGCTATAGCGAACTTCTGAACCAGTCCGTTGAGGGTTCGTTATAACGGGGTTTGACTGTATATGTAATATGGAATAAACTTTAACTAGCACATCATTATTTATTAGATAAAACATTACTTAGAAATCTAATAAAATTGTTTTCTAATGAACAATAAACAAAATAAGTCTTAGGCATTTAAAAAAAATCAAATCCAGAGCATTTAATCATTTCAAACGTTCTGTGATTATAATTTAATTCAGCTATACAAATCAAAAGTATTATTTTTAATCTCTGAGAAAAAGGGCAAAAAAGTAAAGTGTGTTTTCTCTGCTAAATAGTTTACTTTATATTTACAATGCATATATATATATATATATATTTATATATATATATTGTATATATATATTTTTAAAAATAAAGATATTTTAAATTTCAATTTATGAAAGAAACATTTTTTTAGGAGAAATTCTAAACTGGTATATGCAATAATCCCTGGAGGAGAGGAAATGCATATATTTTTTTCATTTGTCGTTATTTTATTTATCCTCGTGCGAAGAACGGGTAATTTTGCCAGTAATACATAAACCTTAAACCGGTGATCAAGAGTCATATAAGGCTTTCTACTGTTTTTATTCCTTTTTACTCGTTATACTCATTTTTAAGTACGTGTCTTTATCAAAATTGAAATTTATGTATTCGGAGCTTTGATAAGCATGGAATATATTCAAAAATGAGTACATTTTACTTATTTTTGAGTACCTATTTTTAACAGTGTAGTTACTGGTGTAGAAAACAAACCAATAAAATTCATTTTAAAATTCGTATTCATTTTAATCCATTAACGAGGCAGCAAAACAACGAAAATTCATCTACTCGTCCCCAATAAAACGTCCCATTTAGCTCAGAAATCTTCATTACACCACTCCAACCACGTCCACAGTACCACACTTACCCCTAACAACCCAACTCTTTTTACGACAGGCGACTCCAACACTCGGTCGAAACCGACCCAAAAAAACGCCTAAAGCCCCCCATAGAAACAAGAGACCTTAACGCGATTAAACGACACGAAGCGGGGCCGGAAAGCGCGCCCTGGGACCCATATTGATCCCGGAATAGAGCTGCTATAAAATTCGCGATTTCCCTTACATCTCCGGGTGCATGTAACTGTCTCGAAAGGTGCTCTAGGAACAGTCACTTCTTTTGTGCGATAAACCTCTGGAATTTTCTAGGACGCGAATGGAATCTTCGGTAATGAAGTCTCAAGGGGGGTAGAGAAGAAAAGAGTAAAAGTTGAAGGGGGTTGTAATGGGGTGAGCCGGAATTGATGATCCTTAAGGTTATTGGGCGGGTAGAGGGTGGAGTTTTATTGAAGGAATTTTTAAAATATCGTTTGGGATAAAGTTTTAGGGTAATTTATGCCGATTAATGTGGGTAGGTGAATGTTGGTTTGTGTTAATTGGGGATGTTATCTTTTGTTATTTAATATTGGGTTTCGTTATTTGAAAAGTCTATATAAAGGTTTACACAATAACCGTATGATGCATTTTAGATAAAGATAAGAAAAGAAGATCCGGTTTAAATTTTAATTCAAAATATAACCTTTTGACTACTGGTTAAACATATAGGGTCGTCAGAAATAGCTGGGAATTGGTCATCGTTTGGTTGTTTAACTACACATAATAAACTATTGTTTTTGCTATGCTTTATCTAATGTGTTTGTTGATACTCAACCTTAGCGATTTGTTTAAAATATAAGAGAAGTGTTTAAAAATTTTAATAATTTAATGTATTAATTATTAATATTTAAAAAAAGTTTAGTAAAATAATATTTTTTTCTAAAATATAACTCTAAATTATTTTAGAGAAAATTAAAAAAAAATAAAGAATTTTCTAAAAAACTATTTCATGCCAATTTATAACACTAAATTATTTTTGATAAATTAAAAAAAAATAACGATTATTGCTAATTTATAACACTAAATTTTTTTGACAATTTAAAAAAATAAAAATTTCTATTAAAAATAATAATGTTTGCCAATTTATAACATAAAATTATTTTTAATAATTTACAAAAATCAAAATTTCTAGAAAAACAATTTTTTTTACAAATTTATGACACTAAATTATTTTTGAAAATTTTAAAAAATCCAAAATTTTCTAGAAAAGTAAAAAAATTTGCTAATTTATAGCACTAAATTATTTTGGATAATTTTAAAAAAATCAAAATTTCTACAAAAATAATATGTTTATAAATTTACGACAATAAATACCTTTAAATAATTTTAAAAAAATCAAAATTTCTAGAAATGTAACAATTTTTTTCTAATTTATAACACTAAATTGTTTTTAATAATTTAAAAAATAAAAAATCTCTATAACAATCAGTTTTAATGCATTAATAAATCGGAAATAAAAGTTTTAAAAAACATGCCTTACAATGGTTTTTAACAACTTTTGTAAAAGTGAAATTTAATTCTGCACCAGTATTACTAAATAGTTTAACATAAAAAATATGCGTAGTTAAAATTAATTACATATTTGTTTGAACGCTCATAAACTATAAGTGCAACATTAATTTAACATCGAATGTATTGCAAATGGCAAGCAAATAAATAACATTAACATTTTATATTTAATAAATTAGAGAAGAAATATAAAATTACCTTCTTCCTTAGTTGTAGCTGTAATTGGCTCACTAGGTTTACTTTGGCCTAATGTATTCTCAGCGAGTATTCTTATGTTGTAAGTGGTTACTGGCGCCAAGTCGCCAAGCACAGTGCTACTTTCTGTAACAGGGACAGTCATACTCTTTGTCTGCTCCAGCCATTGTTCTATAATAAAAGTGTATGTTTTTTAATAAATCATAAAGTTCACATTTTATTTATTTGCGAAATAAGTATCTCATCGGCTTAGAATAAAAAAACAGCTGTATTTTAACCACAGATTTAGCATCCGAATAGGAAGCTACTTGGCAACTAAATCCAAGGTCAGGTAATCCGATTTATTCTTGAATTGCTTGGATTTAGTCGCCAAGCAGTTCCCGATTCGGATGCTAAATTTGTAGTTTAAATATAGCTGGGTATTATTCTAAGTCAAGGATTTGCTGCTAATTAAACAAAATATCAACCAGAAAAACAAAAAAAAGTCTAAATATTAAAAAATTCCATGCAAATTTGCATTGATTATTATATAATTTACTATACGTTATTGTTAGTATTTATAACTTATGTAATGTGCACGTTCAAAACAGAAAAAATCTTTCAAATATTCTTTAAAAAATATTTTTTGGTGTGTGTGTGTGTGGTCTTAAAAAACAAACTTAAATACATTTTTTATATAAAATGAACATTTTCAAGTTAGTTAGCATTCAAATGCATAGCAACACATTTAATTTTCAGGGTATGTTTATTACCGTCTTGTCGTTTCAACTGAACAATGTAACGAGACAATGGCAGATTTCCACTGTAAGGCTGTATCCATGTTAATGTAACACTTCTACTTGATAGTTCCTTTATTTCAATGTTTCTTGGGCTGTCTGGTCGCTCTGTGAAAATGTAAATAAAAAAAAATTTAGTAATATTATGTATAATTATTTATTAATAGCATTTTATATAATAATTATTTATTAATAGCAATTTATGTAATAATTATTTATTAATAGCATTTTATATAAGAATTATTTATTAATAGCAATTTATATAATAATTATTTATTAATAGCAATTTATATAATAATTATTTATTAATAGCATTTTATATAATAATTATTTATTAATAGCATTTTATATAATAATTATTTATTAATAGCAATTTATATAATAATTATTTATTAATAGCATTTTATATAATAATTATTTATTAATAGCATTTTATATAATAATTTTTTATTAATAGCAATTTATATAATAATTATTTATTAATAGCATTTTATATAATAATTATTTATTAATAGCATTTTATATAAGAATTATTTATTAATAGCAATTTATATAATAATTATTTATTAATAGCATTTTATATAAGAATTATTTATTAATAGCATTTTATATAAGAATTATTTATTAATAGCATTTTATATAATAATTATTTATTAATAGCATTTTATATAATAATTATTTATTATTACTATTCATTATTATTATTCATTATTATTATTATCACAATTAATTATTAATATTATTAGTATTTGTTATTATAATTAATTATTGTTATTTATTATTATTATTATTATTTATTATTATTATTATTTATTATTATTATTATTTATTATTATTATTATTTATTATTATTATTATTATTTATTATTATTATTTTTTTTTTATTATTATTATTATTTATTATTATTATTATTATTTATTATTATTATTATTATTTATTATTATTATTATTTATTATTATTTTTTTTATTATTATTATTTATTATTATTATTATTATTTATTATTTTTATTATTATTATTAATATTTTTTTTAATTATTATTTGTTGCTATAATTAATTATTATTATTTATTATTATTTATTATTATTATTGTTATTATTATTGTTATTATTTATTATTATTATAATTATTATTATTATTATTATTATTATTATTATTATTATTATTATTATTATTACTATTAGCAGTAGTAGTAGTAGTATTATTATTATTATTATTTATTATTATTTATTATTATTTATTATTATTATTTATTATTATTATTTATTATTATTTATTATTATTTATTATTATTTATTATTATTTATTATTATTTATTATTATTTATTATTATTATTATTATTATTTATATTTATATTCAGGTTCACGCCAAGGAATTTGTAAGAACATGTAACAGATTGACAGGCAAGGCTTCTGCGGTGTATCTGTAGTTCTATGGTTATTTTGGGTATTTTATATTACGTTTAAATTATAATTATCAGAACAATTCTATTATAATTAACATTTACTAAAAAAAATATTTATTAGTTTAGCTTTAATATGGTTTAATTCTCTTCAACTATGATCAGTACAGAAATGAAAGCGTGCACGAACTTCTACTTTATAATTATGAAATCAAGGCGTAAGGAACGTTTTGTGTGTTTCATCAAATATTCATATTTCTAAGTTTCAGCATAGGCTTTGCTTTTTGCACTAATAAAATAAAATGTATTCAGAAATAATTATTAATACAACAGTACCTACCTCCAAATTAAATTTTATACCGTTAATCAATTAACTAATTGATTATAATATCAAGTTAACCAATTGACTGTAGTCAATAAAGGGGAATTTAAATCATTCAAAACAAAAAGCGTAAAGTCCCGAAGGCGAGTAATAATATCAAGTAAAAAATCGTATTCTTGTTTCTCACTCGATTTCTGAAATGTTAAAGTTGTTATCACTTGTTGGTTATTTAAATTATTTTTTTCCTTGACATGCTATTTTATATATTTTTTTTTATTTAATTGGAAAAATATGGCATTAAACCTTTCAATTTAAAAAAAAAAGTATTGTGAAATGGATTATTTTTATGAATTAAAAATATTAATTTCATTGCTAGTCATACTGGATATCCCTCGACGTATATATACGTCCATGAACATCAAAGGGTAAATTAGTTTTATAATCGAAAGTTTTAATCACATTTATTTTTGTTTCCTCATGGATGATTTAAATTAATTAAGTGAATGAATGTCTTAAGTAAATTACCGCATGAATACTATATAGTAGAATATTTTTTATTGAAATATTCATTATGTAACAAACAAGCAATGTTTTTTATTAATTGTTTTTGTTATTAACAAAATCAAATGCAAATTTGTTCAATGAATGTAGAGTACCAGGCCTTCATACTAACGTAAGTCAATGTTTACTATTTCTTGTTAAACGTTACTATTAATTGGTAATTTTAACAAAATAATTTACACAAATATAACAGTACTTACAAATTTTCAAAAAAAAATTATATGCTTATATTAAACAAATAAAATTTACTTATAAGTTATAATAATGTTTTTAAAAGATACTAAAATCATAGTTTTATTATAAATTATTACAATATGAATAACAGAAATTTGTATAGATCATTACTATTTATTATATTAAATACTTCAATTATACTATATACTTCTACTAGACATTATTTTAAAAGATGTATCTAAAAATAGAATAAAGCGCACTACAAATTTAAATGTCCATCAATCGAAACAAATCATTAAATTCGAAAAATAACCTTTAATTTGGAAGACATCACAATTATATAGAATAGCAGAACTGAATTCAATATTAAAAGCCGACGTTCGTTCTCCTTTTAAAAACAAAAAGGAGAAATTTGAGACATAATTAATTCTCGATATTTGAACTCGGTGCTCTGAAAAGTAAATGAGTACATGTACAGAAAATAATTTTGTGTCGTTATTTTAATAACCTGGCATTCTTTATTTGACGTTGAGTAGAATAAGATAAAATTCCAAGTTTTAATGTGCATCTAGATAAAGCTTCTATAGTTACATGTCTGTTTTTCAGAAATTTGAAAATGGTTCTATTTGAGAATAAGAATAAAAAATATCAAATTCATAATGATGATTTAGATAGTATCCCCCTCATTAGAAATATAATATTTATATCATTAAATGCTGTTAAATTATTCTGTCATTAAATGTATGTTAAACAAATTAATAAAGAATGAACATTTGTACTAAATATTTATAATTTAACCATATTTTTTATAATTTAACCATAATTTTTATAATTTAACCATAATTTTTATAATTTAACCATAACTTGTATAATTTAACCATTATTTTTTTATAATTTAAGCATATATTAATAATAGAAGCATATATTTATAATTTAATTTACAACGAAGCGACTTTGATAAATCTGACTTCCGTATATATCTCTTACTAAACAAAAGTTGTAATTAACCTTAAATAACATACTAGACACATTTACTTTGAAGGAATAACTTTACAAATAAACGATAATACTGTCATTTACAATAATATAATAAGGGAGACTATCGTTTCGTGTATCTCGTATCACTCCTAGTTATTCAGTTGATACTGCTTCCTAGCAACCAAAACTCAAACAAGTTTAAACAATACACACAGAAATTGTCGCCAACGTACTTTATAACTGCATGTTATTTGTTTGAGTAATGGTATCAAGATTTTATTGTTTATATCTATCAGCTTAGGTTTTAAGTTTACGATTCCTTAATGTTCATAGGTATAAGTTGAAGAGTCTTCAGGGAAATCTTTTGATACCTTATTAAGTACTTATTAAAAGTATATGTTATTTAAGTCATTCATTTATAAACTAAAGAAAGGATTATTTATTTTATATTATAAGTTTTGTTATTTATACTTTTTTGTTTACAAGAGTATGCCAAAAATGAAAAGACAGGAACAAAAAATGGATTCTATTGATTCTGCATTCATGAAAATGGCCATAAAAACTAAGATAATTCTAAACTACTAATACAATGCAAGATTTATAAAAATAAGTTTCAATATAAGAGTATATAAAAAGTAACATGGAATTATAACATTTACATCGTTGTTAATATTCTTTAAAAAAAAAACACAAAAATTCGATAAATAATTATCTAAAAATTATTTAAATAAATTAAATAATTTTATTTTTAGATAATTATTATACCTTGAACAACTACTTGGAAGTTGGTTTCGTCTCTTCCAAATTCATTTGAAGCTGTGCAACTAAACAAAGCTGAGTCTCTTCTGTCCGCAGATATTATTGTAACTTCTGACATCACACCATCTTCTTGATCTTTTTGGACCTCACTATATCTGAAATTTGAAAATACACCACCAAACATTTAAATCCTAAAATACTCCAAACTGAACAACATTTCTTTGTATTTTCATAAATATAACGAAAAAGTGTTTTATTTGTGTATTAATTTATAACATCTCATTTATACATTAAACGGGGTTGTCACAAATTTTTGGGCGTGGTCATTGTTTGGCTGTGTTGGCATAATATTGGCATATTTTCCAAAATACTTCAATTGTATTTAAAAAAGTTCTACTAGCTTTAATAGCAAAAAACAAAGTAGTTAAATCTTAGCAAAATGTTTTTTTTATTATCTATTCTTTATATGTTCATAAATATAATAAAAAAGATTTTTTTTTTATGTATTACTTTATAACTTCTCATTTATACATTAAACAGGGTTGTCACAAATACAAATTGTTGGTCGTGGTCATCG
This sequence comes from Troglohyphantes excavatus, assembly GCA_963932185.1. Lineage (NCBI taxonomy): Eukaryota > Metazoa > Arthropoda > Arachnida > Araneae > Linyphiidae > Troglohyphantes > Troglohyphantes excavatus. Next base: position 51,181,400 of record OZ010674.1, on the reverse strand, counting down.
TTTGGCTGTATTGGCATAATATTGGCATATTTTCCAAAATACTTCATTTGTATTTAAAAAAGTTCTACTAGCTTTAATAGCAAAAGACAAAGTAGTTAAATCTTAGCAAAATGGGTTTTTTATTATCTATATATTTAAAAAGTAAGACCCTATAGTATCACAGTCACTCCTCCTAAACTATACTGTTAATCATTACGATCGAGGTGTCATTTGAAAGAGAATGAACTGTAGATGTGTCAAAACTATAAAATTTAAGAAATTAATTAGTTTTTTACGCTTTTAATCAAAATCCGAAAAGTTATCATAGTGGCGCCATCTCTATCTCAAAATGTAAACAACAATAATATGTTAATCATCTAAATTCAGCCAAAATACAGAAATGCGCGAAACTAACGCTATCAATGCGCGAATTATTTTGAGAAGCAAACTAACAAGGATTGCGTAGCAATCCTCGGGTGGTTGGCGAGCGTTAGCAAGTTAAGGGAGGAGCACCCTATTGTGTAGTTAAGCAGCCATCGCCCAACTGTTTGTGAGTATTATGTATTACTATGGACTAGAATTACTAGTATAAATGGTGTGTAACTCTTGTAACTCCAGGATTACAACACCAGAACAAGAAGAGAGGGGATTGGAAGATTGTTCTTTAAATGCATATGTAACCATATCTCTCAATTAACTGATACCTAAATATTTAAAGTATGTTTCACTTTGTAATTTTAACAATGAATGTATTGAATTGTTTTCAGAACAGATTTAATTGTATCAGCACTCTCGAATATCCCATTTTATTGCTTTCAAGATAACATTTTATAAATATTTACGTTGGAGATTTTTCGTTGTCGTTGTTTCAAATCATGCCCCATAAAATATTTTAGTTTATTTTTTCTATTGAAAATGAATAAAAATGCCCGTATAACAGAGCATTCTTGAGACGTATAAACATGTGAGGTGCACATGTCTGATTTTCTATTTGCATATCAATTCAACTAAAAATTTCTGCATCATTAACCTTAAAATACGATAAAACAAAATTGAACCTTTTGAAATGCGAACTCAGACTCGAAAGTTGTTTGATATTCACCATTTGTATTTATTTGAAATATTGCAAAAGAAACTATTTTTTAATGCTGAGGTATAAAAAAATAAGATATATCTAAGTTTGAGAGAGATGTGGTATAAAAAACATAGAATCGAGTTTGAATCTAATCAAAATAACGATGATTCCTTAAGATATCAACATCTACGCCATTTATCCAACTCTTGTTGCTCTCGATTATCTATTATAATTACGTTTAAGGAAGATATCTTATCGTTTTCATAGGAACTCTATTAAGATAAAAGAAATAGTTTTTTTTAGAAAACAAAACAAATTCCTTTCGAATTGAACCACATTAGAACATAAAGTAAAACTTTTGGAGATATTCCAAGTTCTGTGTTGGCGTGTACGATATTTAAATGTTGGCACCGCATACTTTGTTCTTAATACATATATTTTTATTTTTAGTACTTTTAGGCTACTTCTCTTTTTAACCTCCAAAGATTACTATCATATAAATTTATTCAAAAAAATTGTATCTGTATATGTAGTGAAGATATTTTCCGTGCATAATTTTAGGCTTATCTTTTATCTTTCGTATACAACATATTGCAAAAATATGTAAACTCGGAATGTAAAGTAAACCATCCTTTATAAAATAAACAAGTTTATTGACGTCCAATTAAAAGTAAGAACATTTTGTAATGTGTATGTTAAACGTATTTTCCTGTGTATTTCAACATTTGAACATTTCACATTTAAACGAGTTGTTAACAAAGCGTAAAAAGGGCATAATATGTGGCACAGCGTAAATGTAAAATGTTCTTAAAACTCATTATTTTTAAATCTACTAATATTAAAAATAAATAAATATTTAAAAAATATTTGTATATATTGACTCTTTGTAAATATTAAACAATAAACTTATTAAAAAAATCTTATTTATAGTTATTCAATACAAATTTGAAAAATTCGGATTTTTTTAATACAAAATGAGATAAAAGTCATTTGAATCCACTTCACATTGTGAACATTGTTAGACGCTTTCTGTGATTTTGAAAGAATTTGGGATATTTCGGGGTGCTTTTAGAAAAGTAAAGACTTACAAATTATACAGTTATTTTAGTGACTCACAAATACATTAACTTAATAATATTTATTTTATATTTTTTAACTATAATTTGCGATTTTTGAAAAACAATATATTTTGTAAATTAATAATAAGTTAAAATATAAAAATGTAAAAAAAAATATAAACAAATATTGACTAACAGGATTGAACAAAAATTTATTCATCAAAATAATTTTATATACCTGGATTCAGACCTCATATTGAATATTTGCCTGTCTTTTGTCCATATTAATGATAGGGGTTTTTCCCCATAAGCTGTGCACATTAGATGGACAGTTTCACCTTTTCTCACTGTTGATGATTGGAATTTAACTCGAAAATGGGCGGGAACTAGAATTTAAAAAAAGCATAAAAATACTTTTTATAGATATAAATACAATAAATTTCAAAGGGAAATTCATAAAATGACTTTACATACAAGTATATCTGAAATTAAAAGTTTTTTTACACCTTAATATTCTTATATTGATCAACAATTTTTCTATTGAGCAATACTTTTAAAATAAAATACCAATGATAAATATTTCTTAATATAAAATATTTATACATTGATATGATGAAGATGTTAAGATGTTTGTAATATGATTAAAATGTCAAGATGTTTGTAATATGATTAATATATTAAGATGTTTGTTATATGATTAAAAAGTTATATGATTAAAATGTATATTTGTAATATGATAAGGATGTTAAGATATTTGTAATAGGATTAAGATGTTAAGATGTTTGTAATATGATTAAGATGTTTGTCTGTTATGTTGATATGCTTTGAACGCATGTGTAAAAAAAAAGCTACAGAAATCTTCAAAATTCAAGAAACAAGTAAAATGCGTCCTATAACTATAAAAAATAATAATAATGTGCTATAAAAATATAATAAAATTATAATAAAAAAATGTAAACTGGGTTAAAATAAAATTTGTTTACCAAAAAATTTATATATACTTGGATTTAGTGCATTTTATTGGATTGGTTTGGGCTTGGATTGGGCGCATTTTAATTGTGTTCATTACACAATTAAAATGCGCCCCCCCCCCCCCCTCCTTTCCATTAAAGAAATGTGACGAAAATGTAAACAGGACTTTCAATCAATGAAAACAAATTTATAACTCTGATATAATTATCGCCCATCAAAAGTTTTCTATAAGCATTTGAGAAAAATACTACTGTTAAATGGTCTGTAATTCGACAAAAAAAACGAATTATTCTAAAAATTTAACATTATAAAAGCGACTTACATACAATTTAACAGCTTTTTCCTAAACATAAAGATCGACTATTTTATCAAACAAACTCCACATATACTCTCACAAATCACTTTTCTAACCTCTTAATACGTGCATAAGTACGTCAAAACAAACCCTACCATGCACCATCAGCTTAACGACCGCACTTAAGCTCGGACTTATCCCGTTGGTTGCCTGGCACATGTAGAGGCCGGCGTCGGCCAGTTCCACTTCCGTGATGACAAGGGAGCCGTTCTCCAAGGTCTGGATGTGGGGATTACTGATGATCGTTCGGTATTCGTTCCTGCCGCCCACACCTGAAAAGAACACATTAAATTTGTTAACATTGTTATTGTCATTGGACAGGGTGTTTTATTATCCCGTCATGGAGTAGGGAGAAGTATAATTCAAAAGCTATTGCGAATACAAGAAAGATTTCATACCAATATATAGAGATTCATTTTAAATTTGTATTTAAGGTATTCGGTAATTTAAGTTATAGTTCTCTTTTCCCATGTGGTCTTTTCCCCTTTTTAGTTCTCTTATGTCCCCTTGGAAGAAGATAACTAGAACGAAGTTGTTTAGCTGGTACACCACGCTTACCTAACTTAACACAATGAGAATTGATTTTTTTACGTGTTTATATCACAATATGTGTTTGGTCCCCACGCTGCAAGGGAATCCGTTAAAGCAGATGCATTTAAAAAAAAGTTATTGAGTGAACCCTGTCGAGACTTGAACTCATGATATATTGTTCCTAAATCCGGTATGTTAACAACTGTGCCACAAAAGGTCTTGAAAATAAATTTCTAAATGTTTCCGTGTGATAAATTTCAAAAATTGTTAAAATCATTTTTTAAAAAAATAAACCGATTTTTACAAATTCAAAACTGTGCACATTTCGAGGAGGAACAGTATTCATACATGAATGTTTAGCATTTTATTCTCAGATAAAGTAATTGTTTGAAAATTCACAGTTCTTTCTTTTATTATTATTGATATCATGTGGTTTTTTCCCCCCTTTACCAAGTGATTTAACATAATTCAAAGGTTAAATGAATTAAAAAAGTACGTAATTTTTTGTAAACAAGTTATTCTTATGAATGAAGAGTGTATGTGTCTGTCTGTTTTTTGACACTGACAGAAGCACTATAGAAGCTTAAAATAGCTTAATATAGTATTGTTATGAACATATATATATATATATATATATATATATATATATCATTTTAGACGAGAATGGAAAAAATTGCGTAAAGTCATATCCCCAAGGGTGCAAAAATTTAACACTTGTAACCAGTAAATTATTAAAAATTAATTATTCTGAATTTTAATAAAAAATACTACTTAAAAAAATTATATTTAGTTTTTGAAATATATCTAATTTTATCAAATCCATTCAAGAATCAAACATCGATAAAACAAAACTTACTGAATAAAAATTTTAAATTGATACACACATTATGTGACTTAAATTTCAATTTTTAAGTGTACAAAAGCAAAATTTAAATTTGTTATGAGCCTGTTTTTAAATAATACTTTGAGTGTAAACTATATTTCACCACCAAACAATAAAAAACATTAATTTAGATACAAAATATTTTCTCCTAAGAAAATACATAAAATTTCCCCAAGTAGATCTATCCTCGTCTTCGAATCTCCATCAGAGCGTCACTAATAAATCCAAAACCCAAAATCTCAACAACAATACCACTCTTAAAGACCCTCACTGAACACTTTTTTGTTAGGGATGTATCATATGAACTCCAGTCACGGAGTCTACGCTCAAGCAAGCAAATGTTTCTTCGAGTTTAGTAATTCTAGTTTTAGTTTCTAATAAAATTTTATCAAATACATTCAATAATCAAACATCGATAAAACAAAACTTACTGAATAAAAATGTTAAACTGATACACACTTTATGTGAATTAGATTTAATTTTTTAAGTCTACAAAAACAAAATATAAATTTAAATTGAGCCCGTTGTTAAATAATAGTTTGAATGTGAAAGCTAATTCACCTCCAAACATTAAAAAATATTAATTTAAATGCAAAATATTTTCTTCTAAGAAAATGAAAATACATAAAATTTCCCAAAGTAGATCTATCTTCGTCTTCGAATCTCCATCAGAGCGTCACTAATAAAACCAAAACCCAAAATCTCAACAACAATACCACTCTTAAAGACCCTCACTGAACACTCTTTTGTTAGGGAGGTATCATATGAACCCTAGTCACGGAGTCTACGCTCAAGCAAGCAAATGTTTCTTCGAGTTTAGACGTGGAAATCCGTTTTTCAGGAAGAGACAAGCCCTAGCGGAAACAAGCTCTTACCCCTTCTCCTTCTCCTCAAGACAGCGTCGGGAGGAGGGGCGGGTTCTTGAGGAGAAATTGAGGGGTGCCCTTCCCCTCAATGACAGGAATACTAGATCAGGGATAGAGGAGAGGAAGCAAGAAAACGGGGACTGAAATGAACACTCTGAAGTTGTTTGGGGTGTTTGTTGTGAATGGAAATGAAGTGCGTGGAGATGGATATGGTGCATGTTAAGTTTGTGTTGTTTTCTTTATGGGTTTTATTCGTTCAGTGATACAATATATAGTACTGTATTTTAAGTTTGTTATAAAACAGTTATTGAAGTAACCATACAACCGTGACATGAAATATGCTTTGTTAGGTAGTTAATAATCCGATTATATATAAATGCATATAAAATGAACATCTTATTAATAATTTTAAATATTAAATAAATAATTGAATTAATGTTATTTTGTCATTTGAGAAACGAATTATCAATGACAATGTAATATTAGTATTTATAATAGTTTGTACCAGTATGTGTGTGCTTTTCTCATTGAAAATTTATTTTTTTAAAGCTTTATTTAAAATTTTATTTTTATTGCTGTGCAAAAAAGTTAGATCACTAAAGTAAACATTAATACAAGTTTTAAATATTTTTAAAAATGTAAGAAAGCTATATAAACCAAACTATGATATCAAATATTTTGAAAATAATATTTAATATTTACTTGTAAACATAAGATATTCCAAAACACACAGAAATAAGATATATAAAATATTAAAAATTGATTTTGCAATTTTTCAACTAGTCCAAACTTCTAAATAAATTAGCGAAAATTAAACGGTTTTTAAGTATTTCTAATAAATGAATATTCAAATCATAATATTTTCAATTTTTGGCTATCTAGTGTTTAAGTGGGTACATAAAACATTATTTTAACATTATTAATAAACATTTAAACGCACATACATTGCACACGATTATAAGTACTCTTTTTAATGACATTTCGTAACCAGATAGAATTAAATGTTTCAGATAAAAATGCACCAAATGAGACTTTGATGTTTACATTGCACCACAATTTCAATTAAAAATATTTTTATTACTCCAAATTCAACATAAAATCTCACTAAAACTCTCTGAATATATATGCCACTTTTAAATACAACCTTACATATTTTTTTAAATATAAATAAACACACAATCTTCCGTCAGACGAAGTAACCAAAAATACCCCATCCTCACATAGTTGAAGTTTACTTTTAAGTAATACCTTCCTCAACCTCAACGAGTTCATTCATGTGAAAACCGACGAAGAGTTTAAGAAAAAAAAGAAGTAAAACTTAAAAACTAAAAAAGAAAAATGAAATGACAAGGGAAAGAGGGAGGTATTTGAAGTGAGAAATGAAGCCATTCCTTTTAAAATTGCTTTCTCTCCGACCCTACAGCAGGGAACTTCAAAGGATCCGACTTTACAGCCTACAGTAGGGGGGAATAAAAATACGTAGAGGAAAGAAAATGAATGGACAAGGAGGTAGAAAAATGTGTGATGGACGAGAGATCACTAGTTTAAAGACGTTTTGGAGATAGACTTTACAAGGAACTAATGTCTTTCTTGAAACTTAGAATGGTGATTAGACATTACGGTTCTTTTCTCCTTCTTTCGAAGTGTACAGTTCTATTAATGGATGGGATCTAAGTTTCATCCGTATATAGCCTTATATATTGTAGTAACTTAATGTGTGTACGTATTTTATCATATAGTTTAATCAGTTTATGTTTTAGTGTAAACTAAGTTTTATGTATTAAGGTATGTTGTATTTTTTTTTTGACAAATTAATTTTAACAAAAGTATTTTTTATCAAAAATGTTGTTTTAACAAAAAAACATTCTTTAATAAAAACACATTTTAACAAAAAATGTTGTTTTAACAAAAAAACATTGTTTATTAAAAAACATATTTTAACAAAATTATTATTTTAACAAAAATATATTGTTTTAAGAATAATATTATTATAATTCAATAATGACATTGTTTTAACAATTGCATTGTTTTAACAATTGCATTGTTTTAACAATTGCATTGTTTTAACAATTGCATTGTTTTAACAATTGCATTGTTTTAACAATTGCATTGTTTTAACAATTGCATTGTTTTAACAATTGCATTGTTTTAACAATTGCATTGTTTTAACAATTGCATTGTTTTAACAATTGCGTTGTTTTAACAATTGCGTTGTTTTAACAATTGCATTGTTTTAACAATTGCATTGTTTTAACAATTGCATTGTTTTAACAATTGCAATGTTTTAACAATTACACTGTTTTAAAAATTGCATTGTTTTTAACAATTGCATTGTCTTAACAACTGCATTGTCTTAACAATTCCATGGTCTTAACAATTACAATGTTTTACCAATTACATTGTCTTAACAAATACACTGTTTTATCAATTACACTGTTTTACCAATTACACTGTTTTACCAATTACATTGTTTTACCAATTACATTGTTTTAACAATTACATTGTTTCAACAATTGCAGTGTTTTAACAATTGCAGTGTTTTAACAATTACAGTGTTTTAACAATTACAGTGTTTTAACAATTACATTGTTTTAACGATTACATTGTTTTAACAATTACATTGTTTTAACAATTTAAATACTTTAAATACACATTTAATCACTTAACATTTATAAAGGGGGTTTAGATTTTAACATGGGCTTCTTGAGGCAAACCTGTCCACCCCGCCGTGTAAAGGCTAAAATAATCATTTCAATCCCACATTAAATCTATAAACCGTTACCTTTTCAGTCCCAACACCCAATCCAATCCTCCGAAATACATACAAACAACGTCCTCCAACATCTCGCCAACCAAAAGAACAACTCCATTCATTCATATTTATAGAAATAAGTAGAAATAAGCCCCCTTTTGCATACACACTTACTCCCATCTCCATCCTTTTTTCCGACGACTCTTCTACCTACAACACTCTCTGATCCGGGATCACGAAGGACGTGATGGTTCATAAAAAATGGACGAAAATAGGCAATAAACCTATATTTCGAATGGAATCCTTCTCTCTCTCTGAGATATGGGAACGTGACTCCATTTATTTCGAATTGAGTATCGAGATGATGTCGCATGCATTTCTCAAATTTTCTTCCCCATAAACCGGGAAGGGACGCTATTTTTCGGATGTCTCTTAGAGGAGTAGTAGTAAATTTCTTCCGGTAAATTGAAGCCCCTGTAACTAGCGATTCGGTATCGTTGAGCTATTCGCTGCTCGGCGAGATGGGGGCCTTTAAGTGTGATTGATTTTTATTCTAGGGCCGAGAAAATGGTTTTTGACTCGTGGGATGTAGGAAATGGTTTCCTAAAGAGATCGAAATATAAAATTTTTGTTTCGGTAGGAGGTAGTAATTCATTCGTCAGATGTATCTATATATTGTCTCATTGTTTCATTTTTAAAGTGTTTCTTTTGGTAGAGTTCAAAATATTGAAATCGGAAAAGGTAATGAGTTTGTAAATTTGAGTTTTACCGTTTATGCAGAACATAATAATTCACATAAAGTAGCACCTTTTTAAATTTTAGCATATGAATTGAATTACACGATTTTTATTATTTTTTTATATAGTACATAATTTTAACTCAACATATCCCTATTCAAATTTTTATTTGAAAATGTACCTTTAAAAAAATATGTTCTACTATTAAAAAAAATTATATTATATTAGTCAGGAAATAACTGCAATTGAAACAGTTTTTGATATTTACAATCTATATTTTTTAAATTTAAGAAATAATAAATTATGTGTCCCACAAAAATAGCATAAAATAATGTTTACCTTTCTAAAATTATAAAAAAATAAATAAAAACAATGTCGAAAGGATAAAGTAATATTCATTCATGTACTCATTTAATATATTCACAAATTATTTTCAAGCTTTGATTTAGACCATTTGCTTATAAATACTTCTATATTGTGTTGCTTCAGGCAAGTAGTGCGAAGAAAAATTTAGTCATGAATGAGTACTACTAAAGTTTAAACACAAAATCATGAATTATACGGAACTTACGAATTTGATGTAATTTACAGTACGCGTTTTATGCTATACTAAAGTAAATCAATATAATATTATAAAATCACTACCATACTTTACTTTAAGAAGAAAATTTATAATTTTTATTATTCAAATAGTTTGAAATTAATTTCAAACTATTTGAATATAAGTAAAGTTTCAATATTTGAATGTTAGCCTTAGGTTAGTGTAAAAACTATATGCGGTCTATTTATATTTAAGGTATTTCAAATGCACTAAAATCATAATATATATTTAAAACGTTAAACTTTTGTAATTATTATACGAGTTAAAAATAAAACTGTAAATTTTACTGTTTCATTTAAGGAGTGTTTAACATATTTCGTGATATTAGCATTCCCGTGCGATAGTTATCGCATGAACACCCCATCCCCACCGTACCACATGTAGTCAAAATATAAAAAGTTTAATGGTTCTACTCATAGATGGCAGCACTTGCAACGGCTCGTTTAAAAACTGAATAGAAACTAATAATTTTTAAACGTATTAAAAAACTCTGATATTCATTAGACAAAAGTACTATTCGTAACTGCTCCGGGAAATTCCCTTTTGTTTATACCGCACATGTTCAGATTCATTGCGTGTGAGACTCGCAAAAAGGATCTTCACTACTGAAATAATATATATATATATGATGCGTCGAACTAAAATCTCATATTATATTTTTGAATGTTTATAAACGTTAACATACTAGCAAATCATGTTAACATTTAATTAAGAACAGCTGAAGCTGCAATTCATATAAACCTTTTGAAAATAAAATAAATCCCTTTTTTTCCCCTCTCCAATAACACACTCCTCAAAAGAAACCTATTTCGCTGAAAATAATCCCCGAAGCTAGGGAACGTACCGTGGTCTTTCTTCCACCTGACTTGGGGCACAGGGAACCCATTGGCTTGACAGTCCACAGTCAGGCTCTCTCCCATCACGGCCGACCGGTCAGTCGGCTGCGATCTCCAGTACGGCGGCACTGCAAAGAGAAACACACACAAAAATAGAGGAAAGATATAAAAAGAAAGATATAAAAATAGAGGAAGATGAACTCGAGGCGTAAGAAATTGAAAGAAATAAGAAAGAAAAGAAAAAAGTCGAGGAGGGCCATCGAATATGGCGTCCAGGGATTCCGTAGACGAGACTCGGCCATTTGTAAAGTGTCAAACTCTTCAATCGATGGGCCTACTGTCCATGAAATCGTAGGGATGGAGATGGTGTATCATTTTGAGTTTTCCCTCTTATGGATGGGTTGCGGATGAAAGGGTTTTTAAGGGGGTTCGTTTTTTATACGTAAACTACTCGTTTTTCATTTGGGAGAGGGATTTTTGATTGTTTTTTCATTGGTGTAGGAAGAGAATGGGTAGACCTGTGAAAGTTTTTTTTATGGAAAAGTGTCTTTCACTTATTGTTCATTTCTGTGTTGAATTATCCCAAAATGATCAAAAAACGAAATCCAACCAAAATATAGCATGCCTGGGAAAATGACTGTTTTTTTTTAATTACAGAAATAGCGATTAAAATGTTTTTAAACGTAATGAAAGCAAGTTTGGGCGATGGAAATAAGGATATTTATGCAAAAATAATCTTATCGTCATATTTTAACATCAGAAGATATCGTATAAACTTATATTGAAATTTATGTGGGAAATTATATAAGTTACACTTGAATATGTTCCAAATTATTTATTACTTAGGATTAATTCATTTTTTTTTTTGTTATGCTTAAAAAATTATTTTAAGAATGAAACAAACATTCAAAATATTTATGTGAACTGCAATAACACCACTTAAAATTTTTAAGTTAGTATTTTTATTAAATATTTGAAACTACTGTTACAAACCGCTGAACGAAGTTGTGAAGTATGTGATTTTGATTTATTTAATTCTAAAGGTTTTCTTTCAAGTTTCTGATTTAATTAAATAATCACATCTATACTAATTATTAAAATACGTTTCAATGCAATACTTAGATAAATACAATACGTTTTTGCTTGTTAAAATTAGGTTGACCAAAATGTTTAGAAAACTTTTATTAATTTATTATAGTTTTCCAGTATAAAATAATTTTGTAATTACTATAACTGAGTATATTGTAACTTAAATAGTATATTGAATTAGCCATATCACTTTGAGCGCATATTTAGAGATGAAAAATGTTTGTTAACTACAATGTTTTCTTTTAAAAAATACTACTACATTATTTAGTTTAAGGGGACTCGGTACCCACAAATTATTTTGCATAATTTAAAGTTTTAAAAGAATTGTTTTTAAAAAAAATATAATTCTATCGCAAATTTTATGACACAAGCTTTTATGTTTTTGTAAAAACATATCTTGCTGATTCATTGATATTTGTTTGAGTTTTATCAATTTAAGTAGGTGTATGTTAAAACTGCAAGCTCTGATAAATAGATTTAAAGATTTGAGTTTTAAATATGGCCCCTACGATAAAGATACAATTTGTTCATATAAAATGTCTAATATTTATGCAATCGTCTTTGGGAAAACATGATAGGGGGTACAAAATATATTTTATTCCAATAAGACTATTTGACATTTTCACCGATTTTGGAGTACCGAGTCGCCTTAAAAAGAAAAGTTAATAAATTAAGAAAAGCAAATTTTTATAAAGAGTTTTTACTTATTTTAATTTACACTTACACAATAGAATATATAAATTTTGAAATGTATTTACAATATTTTATTACCCAATTTTTTTTACGCAAACTATGAACCTACTGTAAACAAATTAAATACCCCAAAAAATATATTTTAAAAATATACTCTTACCATTTACAACTAACAAAGCTGTGTAATTCACAATGGCAGCAGGATTCTTTGCTACACAAGTGTAGTTCCCATTGTGGTGTGGACCCACGGCCGTAAACTTCAAATAAATCGTATATTCGTCAATCATCTCAATCTTTGGCTCCAGTTCCACGGGAATATCACTTCCGTCTTTCAGCCAGTGAGTGGTCATTGGGGGGTCTCCTGAAAGTACTGCGCAAGTGACTATGGAGCGCATGCCTTCTTCTAAATTGCTTGGGAAATTGAAGGGTTCGATTTTGGGTCCAACTGAAAAATTAAGACATAAAATAAAAAGCGCAAATCCAAACATGTCAAAAGTATTTTTTTTTAATTATATTTTTATTATTTAAAACAAATTTGGTCGTTTTCACAAAAAAAATCTAATATTTCCAAAAGTATCTCTTTTTTTTAAACTTGAAGAAATCTAAGGTTGATATAAATAGTTACAACTACCAAACAATTTTTGTTGTTTTCTGTGATTCGCAATCTAATTAAGATGTTCGATTTTGCTTGGACACTCTCAAATTTATTAATTCTAAGAAATACAAATCTCAGAATATTCTCAGAAGTACAAATCTCAGAAAATTCTCAGAACTACAAATCTCAGAAAATTCTCAGAACTACAAATCTCAGAATATTCTCAGAAAATAACAGACAAAAATCATTTCGAAATAGAATAATTTTTTTTACAACATCGATTATTGAATTTTAGATGTTTAAACAGTTTTGATTTTTAATTTTAAATACTGATAAAATGTATTTTCGTTTAAAATATTAATTAACTTTGGCGAAAGTACGGTTCATCTATCAGTAATACAGATTTCATAGTCATTTTCAATAAATAAAGAGTTTAATTTAAAATGGTTATCTTTTTTTGCATGTGTTTACTATTAAATTATATAGAATTGCGATAGTATGCTTCAATTTATTGTTTAATTTCAAATTACACTGTGTCGTTGTATTTTTACTGTTTAAAGGCACCTAAAAGGTTAGTTATAAAATCCTTTTTAAATGTTTCGTTTAAAAAATTACATATATTCTGATTATCAGGGTGTTTAGGAAAATATTCCTTAATAAACTATTGTTAATATTTACAAAGAAGGGTTATAAGAAAAATGCTTGAATTTGGTTAAATATTTTCTAAATGATACTTAAGAAAATATTCTAAATTTAAAAAATATATATTTTGATTAACACATTATAAATTTACCTTTAGAAAAAGAAGAAGAAATTATAAAAATAAAGAAATGGTTTTTAAAATGGTAATTTCTACATTCACTTACTGCAAAATAAGGAGAAAGTGAAATTTGATGGATGACTCTTGAAAGTAAAAAGAAAATATTCAGTTTCCACACACACGCATAAAGATGGCAAAGTACAACTCTTCTTCTAAAGATTTTAATTAATAAATGACTTTCATAAAAAAGCCATTCAATGAAAAAACTTTCTCTTCTTTCCTTATTATCCTACCTTAATTAAGTCTTAAATAATTAATCACCGTCAAATTGCTTCATTATTTGGCAATTATATATTTATAGATTCCTAAGCACCACTTTTTGGGAACCGTTCCAGTCACTTAACAAAAATTACCATAATATTTACTGAATGAATCTCAATTTGCATGATGTCACTCGGCGTATTCGGTTTTGCATTGTTAGCATTGTTTTTAAATTGGAAAATATATAATATTTATGAAATAAAATTCGATTTTAACTACGAAGTAAAACTACTTTAATTATATTATTCCTTTGTATTTTATGTTTCAATTGGTTTTAGGCAAATAAAAAACTGTTTAGATAGTTTACGCTAATTGAATAAAAACAAATTCTTAATTATAAATGAACAATTGACTATTTTAATGCTTTAAAGTTATCTATAAAAGAAAAAAAACGCATAAATAGTTCATTATAAAATATAAAGTTTCAAAGTAATTTATTTATACAAACACATCTTCTTGGTCTATAGTAAAACAATTCACCATTAAGGTATTTACATTTAAATAAACAATATGGATTTTTATTTAAAATTTTCCAATTTTTTTTTTAATGTATTGTACTTTATAATTATAAGCAACTTCTAAGAAAAATATAAATTTACATAATATGAAATAAGTTGTTTTTTAAACATAACTTGAATATGAAGGACTATTTTCTTATATTACAAATTTTAATTCTAATACTGTAAATCTTAAAAATAGCTTTTGGCGGATAAAACAGTCATCCCCTTCTCAATGGACGATCTTGATAAATTTAAATATCGGCGGCTTAGAAGAAAAATTACGTATATTTAAGCTGAATATTTCGCATCCGTTGTTGGCGACGAAATACGAGCGATAAAACTTCTAAATGGGAAGGATATTGGTGCTGCGCTCCAACGAAGAAAAGAAAATTGACCCTTGATTTCTTCGCCAACAAAGGCTGCTAAATTTTTTAATTATGTATACGGTTTTGCTTCTAATACGACGATATACTGCAATACACGCAAAACTAATAAAGAAGTATATTCGACTCTGTAAAGGTTATTTCCTTATTCTAACATTTTTTGTAGCAGGGAAACGTATATATATATATATATATATATATATATATATATATATATATATATATATATATATATATATATATATATATATATATATCTGTGGCTGTGTGTGTGCGTGCGTGTAAATTAAAAAATTCATTTTATGACATGTAAGGCGTAAATGGAATCTTAACGATATACGACTTCCTTTTAAAAGATGAAATCCAAGCTGCTCTCGGATGTATTTACCGGTTGAAAATGGTCTTTAATAAAGCCAGTTTAATCTACATGAAAGAGGGAATTTACCGACCCCATTATGAAATCGTCGGGGAAATTGTTAAATGTTCGGATTCGGCCTGTACTTCGCATTAGAGCTTTGAACCAGGTTTTAAATTCTCACCCCTCCTGAATTGTTACATTTCATTACTTCAATGTACATGAAACTAAAATTAAAGTATTGTTGTAAAAATATTCATTTAATTGGTTTAAATCTATGATATTTCCTTAATTGATATAAAGTTGTATTAGTTTTAAAAGTTTTATAATTATTAAGTTTTTATAATAAATATTTCATGTTTGACAGTATGTGATTATAAAAGAGTTAAACGTTTAAAATATCTAAATACTAAAAACAAAAAGATCGTTCGCAATTCTTAAAAAAATACATAATCGTCGAACTGATAACCTCTCGACTGGGCGAATTTAATTTAATGTTTCTGGTGGTTTTATTTTGGAGTTTTGGTTGGCGCGCTGGTCGTCGGTTAATTCAATCACACTGTTAATTTTTGAGAAAGCACGTTTATTCAATTTGAGTACGTTATCGCTCATTTACGATACAATTGTACTCAATGAAAACTAAGTAGGTTCAGGTACTTATTTTTAAGTACATTTTTTTACAATATAGACGTATAAATATCCTGATGGTATTGAATTAACGTGTACATCATTTCCATTACATAAACGATTTATTATCTATATGCTGTACTACAAAAAAAATATTAAAATTAATAAACTATTTTTGACAATATAATTAAATTGATATCTAAAGTTAGTTTGTAATGATAATTTTGATTTAACTCTTCTCTCTGTTCACCCCATATCCCTCTTCAAATTTAACTTTAACTTTAACATTTTCTTGAAAAGTTAACATTTATTTTATTTAAACACTTCTTCAAATCTTGTGCAATTCGTAAAAGGTTTCTTTAAAGATATAGAATTAGTATGGATTATGGAATTACTATCTAAAAATGCAAAATATAGTTAGGTATAATAATAATAATAATAATAAAAAAATTGAAAATAAAAAGTTCCATTTACCGCATTCAGTGCGGACGGTTAAATGCGTATTTAAACCGCAAGTGAGTCACGGGGTCAATCAATCTCCAAATCAATGATCTCCACTGTGAACGTGTTCAATAACAAAGTTTTCATTAGTTCATAATTAGTCCAACGATTGTACAGGTATACCATGACCAATACACCCAAAATGATCTTGCTTCAATGAACGATATTATTAACCACTCCCAGTATAAATATATCAAAAACTTCGTTTTAATCGAAGACTACTTAATTTAAAATATATATATATATCAATTTAAAAATAATTATTATACATATTTGTTGTAATTAACCGTGTATATTTTTTAAAGGAGTTGTCTTCGAAATTTTTCCTAATAATTCCTGTAAGTTTTGTAACACAGCAGAAAATGAAACCTGGAATCGTGTATTTTTAATCTGTCCAATTTAAGATGCATTCAGACGTAAATACCTATCATCAATTGGATCCAGTCACATTTCAACTATCCTAAAATTTCACAAACAAGTATATTTTTGTTTCTGTAATTACGCGATTTCTGTTTTAAAATTCCAGGAGGACTTGATCAGTAAACTTTCGACGGAATAAGAGATTAAAGCCCTAATTCCAATTGCCCATGTTAATGTAATGCCCCAATTGTTGTGTTTTTATTTGTGTATTTGTTCAAAGTGTGTTTTATTTTTGAAAAATGTGTTATCTTGTATTTTGCGTTGTTTAATTTTGTATCCGCTTTTGTAAAATTACTTTACCAACCTTTGTAAAGTGGGCTACAGCCCACTACAATAAACTTATATATCTATCTAGTACATAATTATATAAATTATATGGAAGCACCACCGGATAGGATTTTAAATATTTAATATTTTAAATATTTAATATTTTAAATATTTAATATTTTAAATATTTAATATTTTAAATATTTAATATTTTAATTATTTAATATTTTAAATATTTAATATTTTAAATATTTAATATTTTAAATATTTAATGTTTTAAATATTTAATATTTTAAATATTTAATATTTTAAATATTTAATATTTTAAATATTTAATATTTTAAATATTTAATATTTTAAATATTTAATATTTTAAATAGTTAATATTTTAAATAGTTAATATTTTAAATTTTTAATATTTTAAATAGTTAATATTTTAAATATTTAATATTTTAAATATTTAATATTTTAAATATTTAATATTTTAAATATTTAATATTTTAAATAGTTATTATTTTAAATAGTTAATATTTTAAATAGTTAATATTTTTAAATATTTAATATTTTAAATAGTATTATATTAAATATTTAATATTTTAAATATTTAAAACAAAGTACCACCAACGTATACATAAAGTATACATTTCCATCTAATCGGTATCATTCCTTTTAATTAAATGCCTTTATATGTATTTGTTAAATTATATTATTAAATTTATAAACTTTGATATGATTTCGTCTTAGGTACACTTTTAATCTATTATCCATTAACTACATAAACTACACCGATCCCAAAACCCTTCCAAATATGCACACATTTCCACCTAAATAACGTCCCATTTCCTAACCAATTTGCTGCTCATAAACGGATTAGGCCGCAAAGCCTACCCAGTTACTGAAGAGCGTAGATCTGGCCCAATAAGGCTGACCAGACTCCAAATATCAGCGAACCTCACACCTCCCGTTTCCCTGATGATCACTGACGCGGAACCAGGGAAACTCAGGGATGGAGGGCAATTTACAGATGGAATGCATCAGCGTTGTGGCCAATATTGGAAAACCCAGATTAGCCTGCCTCGTCAGATTCCTTTGGCTAATATTAAATCGCCCTTGGCGCCAGGCCACACTCTTTAATTGCGGAGGGGTCGGAAAAGGGGATGGCTGGAACTATTTTAATACGATCCGATGCGGGGAAATGCGCTCGGTCGGTGTCCCGCCAGGGTGTTGTTCGGTCGGGATCAAATTTATGACGGAATCTGTATCGAGTTTTATGGGCAGCTGACGTGTCATTAAAGGAATGGTGGAGGCAATTCCGGGATTCCTACTCTCATTGGCTGTTGGGTTGGGGTTGCGAGGATATTGAATGCCCCGGGCGAAAAGGGTGTTTTAGTAAGGAAATGCGGTGTTTGGGTCGTAGTAAATTAGGAAGTAGTCTAGGGTTCGGTAATGGAGAGAAGCTGGCAAGGTTTCTGTGTGTTTGTGTTTTTAATAAATAAACTTTATAATAAGTATAAACGTTATAATGAAGTCCGCACTTTACAATACGAAACAAAATGATTGAGTATTTAAGAAATTATTGATATTTTTTTTAAATTATTGATTCATTAACATTAAACATTGATTCATTAACATTAAACATTGATTCATTAACATTAAACATTGATTCATTAACTTTAAACATTGATTCATTAACATGAAACATTGATTCATTAACATGAAACATTGATTCATTAACATTAAACATTGATTCATTAACATTAAACATTGATTTATTAACATTAAACATTGAATCATTAACATTACACATTGATTCATTAACATTAAACATTGATTCATTAACAATAAACATTGATTCATTAACATTAAAAATTCATAACATAACATAAACCGTCCAACCGTATATCTATGTTTAGCGTTTCCTCCGCAACGTTTTGGTTTTGTTATTATTATTAACTTCGAGCATGAATGGACTGTAGTAGAGCGAATATGACGTCATCATCGTGATGTAAATGACCTGATGGCACCAGACACGTGACTTCCTTTCAAATTTTATCAATGAAAAAACTTTGCTATTGACTTGTGATTTGGATATAATAGTAAAAGTGCTACTTCATGAAGTACAGGATATATTTATGAATGAACTAGAATTTTTTTATGAATGAATGACGTAATAAACTGCGTGCCTGAGGCCATACATGTTGGCTTACTTTGATGTTAGCGAGATTATAACCTTATGTTTTCTCTACTATGAGGGATCCATGTTCGAAGATTATTATAGGTCTAATTAATGTAAAATAAAGCGAACTTTCTTAAAAACTAACTAAACTGAAAAAAAATGAAACCAACTAAAACAAATGGGTTTATTTTATGTTAATTAATATATAATAATATAATAAAAAACGAAAAGTTGAGGAGAAGACACAAAACAAAAAAATACAGTGCACTGGCAAACATATTAAAATAAGCAGAATGCTATAAAAACATATGATTTTACAATGCATTTAATAAAATAATTTATATTTTATTTTACAAATATTGTCAGCAAAACAAGCCAAAAATAAAATAAAAACGTCCTATTAGACATTTTCATTATCCTTATAAATTATTTGAATAATATAGGTTAATTTTTAAAACCTCAACCCATAAATATAAAATTTGTATAATAAATAAAACAGTGCCGGCTTGATTCGCAAATTACGTAACTGAAAATCACTGATTCATCTGCGTTAGAAAAAGCTGTTTTGCGTGAAATTCAAGCGATTCAATTCTAAATGAGGAATATTGAAAATAAGAAGTGATCGAAATACGTGAGGGTAGTTTCTTCGCCAAGTAGCTTTCGCTAAAGCTAATGAATCCGGGGTTTATATTTACATGGCTTGCGGATAAAGCCGCCAATTCATCAGATTTCGACATTCGGTAGACACTACATTTTGCGATTTTTTATTCAATTAAATATAATCAAATTAAAAAACATATTATTTAGATAGTTAAGATTTAAAATAATCATTGCGGAACAAAATTTGGGAAATGTTGCTTTTAGAGAAACTGTATGTGAATTTTATTTTTAATAATATTTCAAAACATTTTTGTAATCTATCATAACAAAGAAATACGCATTTTTGAGAAATAAACCTATTAACAAATCAAAATAAAAACGCCGAATTTAACTATTAAATAACAAATAAAATTTATGTTTGTTATATAAGAAAAATTTCTATTACACATAGTAGTCCAGTTCATTGATTTAACGATATGTGAAAAAAATAGTATTAATTAGTTTATTTGTAAAAATTATATTCAATTATAAATAAAAAAAGAATATAGTATAGGCTTGCTTTTCTTTTCCTCCTCAATTCAATTACATAAATATTTGCAAACCTAATCAATTTTAAACAAAGCACTTTTAACTTTCTGCTAGCTAAACAAATCGACTTTTTTTCTAACCTTCCCATTCATTTTACAAACACAAAATGTCACACAGGATTTACTCTCAATCTTTTTTTTTGTTTCAAACTTCAATGTAATTGGTCTCTTTTCCGAAACCGCCGCTCCAAACTAAATATCTCAAATCAAATTGAATTCCTTCGCAGCTTCCTTTTCCGCGAATCTACATCATTTTCGGCGAAGCACCTAAAGTAAAAGAAAGCACCGACGGGGATCGAAAGGGAATAAACTTTCAGAGGGAAAATTCAAGGGGGAAAAAAGCAATCCAGCCTAATTTCACTTGTTAATGTTCGATTTTGAGGAATGTTTACTCTTGACATTAGACAGGCTCCGCTGGGCATCGCAATTCGCCGATGAAAGTTTTCTGAAGCAATCGGAAAGTTTTAAGGTAGGGGAGCAATTTTGGCAATAGCGCAATTTCTGTTGGAGTTGAGGTGTTTACTTTGGCAGACGTAATTGTATATAAAGGAAAATAGACTTAATTTAGCCTTCTTATGTTGAAATGAAGGAGATATAAAACGAGCTGTACACCGCAAACAGTGCATAAATATTTAATAAATACTTACAGATTAAACAACTTTGCTAAGTATATTCTATATTTCCTATGATTTAAAACGAATGTTCTGATATAGATAAATGTAATTAGGTAATATATGGGATATATAAACGAGCTGTACACCGCAAACAGTGCGTAAATATTTAATAAATACTTACAGATTAAACAACTTTGCTAAGTATATTCTATATTTCCTATGATTTAAAACGAATGTTCTGATATAGATAAATGTAATTAGGTAATATATGGGATATATAAACGAGCTGTACACCGCAAACAGTGCGTAAATATTTAATAAATACTTACAGATTAAACAACTTTGCTAAGTATATTCTATATTTCCTATGATTTAAAACGAATGTTCTGATATAGATAAATGTAATTAGGTAATATATGGGATATATATTATAATTTTTAAAAATAATATTTAATTTAAGCTTCAGTGTGTGATTAAAAGTTTATATAAAAGTTTAAGTTAAAATTTATTATGGAATTATATAATTGATGTAATGTATTTTGAATGAAGTGTATTTATAACATGATCATTCTCGTTTTAAAACCAGATAGATCTATTTTCATAAATTTTACAGAATACGCATAAAATGATTGACAGCCACGTGCTTTTGGATTTGAACTCATTGCTTTGAATGCGTTTTTAGACAGGACTCTGACACATTTTGTTATTCAATAGATACATACTAAAATACTTACTGGAAGAAATGACTGATTACTAAGTATATTCTATACTTATTCAATAAATACTTACTAAAGAAATGATTTTGCTAAGTATATTCTATATTTCCTATGATTTAAAAGTAATAGTCTGATACAGATAAATGTAATCTTATATATAAAGCTGAAATCTCCAAAATCTGCCCGGATGTGTGTTTGTTTGTTGGTTTGTCAGTATATTATAGGTTCCGTAACTACAAAACACAGAGCTTTGAAATTCACAGAATAGTTAGTTCAAAAAATAAGAATTTTAACGCGACTATTTTCAAGTCTCTACAATGTTCCATTCGAATGTTATGACATTTTTTAGTGTACGTCAGCAAAGTTTCACGAAGTGGCAACAGTAAAATCAGTTAAAATCAATGGAGAAAAAGAAAACCGAAAATGTAATATAAAAAAATTATAAACCAATTAGAATGCCGATCTTTACACCGAATACTCCATAACTACAAAACGTAGCTTTATAAAATTTACAGAATACTTGAAAAATTAGAATTTTTTTCTGATATTTTTTAAGTTTATACGATGTTTCATTCGTATGTTATAACTATTTTAATGCATTCCATTGACTTAAAGTGGATGAACATATCGTATGCAATTAAATATAAAAAAATTCGTTATTGACATTATAAAAATGACGTCATAGGTATTGTTTGATTTAATAATTATTGACAAACGTCTGCACATTGGACTTTTTGTTACAATACGGATTAATTCAAAAATTAAAAGAACTAGAATTTTACCTAGGTAAATGGTTTAGAATTGTTTTAAAATTTTATAATTGTATTATCTCTTTTGTTTTGTTTGTATACAGGTTAATTGTAACTATATTTAATTATATCAGATCGAACTTTTAGAACAATTCTTCCAAAATGCGAGTAATTTGTGTATGAACGTCCATTTTATTTATTTGAAAAATATTTTATGCAAGTATTTTTTTTAATTGTACGAAGCTTAGTTTTACTGTGAATTTTCAACTCTATATGACTTTTTAATGTTATTAAAGAATAAAATTCGACAGATACCAAATGATAATTGAGAAAATAAATATGTTATTTAATGTGCAATGAATATTTCCTTTTAAAACGTTAAATGGCGATCATTAAAAATTAAATGTTCTGAATTATTGTTCTGAATGAATGTTCTGAATTATTGTTCTGAATGAATGTTCTGAATTATTGTTCTGAATGAACGTTCTGAATGATTGAAAGTATATGGTGAGATTATAATATGCTGTACCGTTTGCTAAACTATCGCCAAGTTATAACACTTTATTCTTAGGATAAAGTACGTTCTTGGCTTTAATTTGCTGAGGAAACTTAACCTGTCATTTATATGACAAGTATTTTTCGATGCAAATGCAATAACATTAGTATTACAAAATAAATTTAGGAAAAATGGTTTAACAAAATGAGTAAATAACAAATTTTTAATACATTGATGCGAAAATAAAAAAAAAATCTTAAAATTAAAATAGATGGTAATAATAGCATTGATGGAATTTCTTTAAAACATGAGCATTTGGACATAGTAAAAGACAGTTGTGTAGTATATTAAAACATACTATTTTTGGTTGAGTATTTATGCCAGCAGGTTATTAATTTTATTCTCACTTTTATTAAGAATTTGAGGCAGTTTATTCACAAAAAGCGTTTGGGTTTATTCTGGCTGTAATTTACATTTTTATGTTATGTATTACTGAGGTTAAAAATGCAAACTACTAATTAGATACACAAGTTGTTGGTCAAAGATATTGCAAAGATATAGCCTAAACGATACATTGGAATGGGCTTTTGGAAATTGTCAAATCATAATTACAATACTGGCAAAAAGGAAATTCGGCATGTTTTGAAAGTTAAATCATGAGGGGTCATAATCAAATTTCTGAAATTGGTCATCTTTAAAAAATTCTGCTATCTGATATTGCTGCATTTTTTCACTTCCATACGCTTTCAGAATATTTCAATATCGAGATTAATTCAGAAGTTTCATTGAATTCAAGATAAACTAGAAATTATTGGATTTTTATCGGTGTATTAACAACCAATTAGTAGTATATATTTTTACATTATTAACTTCTAATTTATTAAACATAAAAATATCTTAAATTATATAAAAAAAAAGCTTTGTCACTTTTTAAAGAGGAATTCTAAAATGGTATATGCGATTATTTCCATGGAGGAGGGTAAATGTATATATTTTCAGTTATTTATCGTTATTTTATTTACCTCCGTGCGAAGAACGGGTACTTTTGCTAGTTATGTAATATATGGGATATATATATTATAAGTTTTAAAAAGAATATTTAATTTAAGCTTCAGGTTGTAACTAAAAGCTTAGTTAAAATTTTATATTAACATTAATTATGGAATTATATAATTGATGTATTTTGAATTAAGTGTATTTATAACATGATCCCTATAGTTTCAAAACCAGATAGATCCCTTTTTATAAATTTTACAGGAGACGTTTAAAATAATTGATAGCCACGTGCTTTTGGATGTAAACTTATGGCTTTGAGTGAATTTTTAGACTGGATTAAGACACATTTGGCAATGTCGCTTTGCATGTAGTGAATTGAAAACTTGTATAAAATATAACACAACTATTTGTTTGCGAAAATATTTATCTATCCGGGTTTGAAACTAGAGGGATCCCATATTATATGTCCCCAAAAAAAACTGTAGCAAAATATTTTTTTTATTAAACTACATAAAACAGCCTCTAAACTCTTTTTCTCAACTTTGTTGCATTATACATTAAAGAATACAACTTTTTAGAAAGCCAACACTCAATTTACCTTTATTCTTCCTCATTTTGTATACGATTGTTTAGTAGCATTTTAAATAAATTATGCAAACACATTTAAAAAAAAGTATAGAGAACTACGTTTTATTACTTGAAATATATTTGTATATTCTTTTTAACATT
Organism: Troglohyphantes excavatus; assembly: GCA_963932185.1. Classification (NCBI taxonomy): domain Eukaryota; kingdom Metazoa; phylum Arthropoda; class Arachnida; order Araneae; family Linyphiidae; genus Troglohyphantes; species Troglohyphantes excavatus. Next base: position 51,156,581 of record OZ010674.1, on the reverse strand, counting down.
TAGAAACAGTGTTACAGATAAAAACTGTTTAAAAATTTTAGAAGTAGCGACTAAAATCTGTACCCAAATTTTTAAGAATTTACATCTGTTTGTTAACAACCCTAGGATCAGTAAACGGTTTTCTTTTATATGACTTCAGCTTAGTGTTAGCTTTCTTTTACATGTCTACAGATTAGAAATCAACTGAATAAAATATTGCGTATTATTTAAAACCCTCTCTCAGGTGCATAAACAGTACAAATTAAAATATATAATTACCTGAACCAATGGTTCATAAAAGGTAATCCTAGGACCTTCCGCGGGTCCATGCTATGTGGTTCTCAGGGAATTGTATTCTAATCATTTTTATATATTTTTAGGGTAAATTTGTATCCATATTAACGTTATGCAATGAAATTATAAGATTAATTTCAGAATTGTTTTCTTCCCTCTATTTTAATGTTTACACAAAATTAAAATACATGCATGCCCATAATGAATAAGGACTTTTATAAGCATATATGAAAAAACAGTTACCCGATTAGCTTTTAGTTTTAACTAGAGGCCCTTGGCTTAATGCTAATTGAGTACCGCTGGTGTAAACTGTACTACATTGTAAGGATAAATAAACTGATGTAAACTTTACTACATTGTAAGGATAAGTAAACTGCTGTAAACATTGATATGTATAATAAAATAAATAAATGGACTTCTAGAAATTAAAATAATACCCATTTTCCATCAATCTGGTGTTATCTGGTATTATCACTATAATCTGGTGTTATCACTATTAATCTGGTATTATCACTATTAATCTGCTATTATCACTATACTAATATTATTTCAGATATTTATTTATTCACTAAAAAAAATTATAAAGAACTTTTTAAATACTAGGGATAATGCAGCTTTAAGATTTATTTAATTATTTTTTCACTTAATTTTATTTTAATGTGTTTTAAAATTATAATTGCCAAAAAATATTTTTATCGGTACTACAGCAAATTAAAGTCACACAAATTAAACCAATAACAAACAAACTCTTATAATATTACTACTTGTTTGTAAATAGTGTATTAATGCAATATATTTTTCCAAAATAGTTTATTTAGTTTATTTAGTATAGTTATAATTCGTAAAAGTACTAAAAATATTATTGTTGTGTATATTATTTGGTTGTATAAAAAATGAAAAAAAAAACATAAAACTGTTCAATTTATTTAATAATCTGTTCTTAAGCAATGCATTAATTAATTAAATACATTCAGTAATTAGAAATTTCAGCAACAATACCTCATCAACGCAATTGGAGAAAAACATCAATTGCGAGAAAAAATCAAAAAAATCACTAAAAATTTAAATAATGGCTTGGAATGAACTTAAAAAACACACGCTGGTCAGTTAATTTAATTACGAGACAGACAACTTTTAATCAAGCCCCAAACAAACTCACCGTTTCCTTTCAATTCGCTTAATTTCCTGCTTCGGGAATTCACTATTCCCATTTCAATCACCTACTTTATCGTCGGTATTTATTTTTCTCATGACCAAAAAAAGTTTAGGGCTGAAAAGTTATATCCCAAAAACTAAGTAAAAATAATAAATAAGTAGCAAAACAAACAAAAAAAAACCAGAAATGTAATGTGTATTGAAGGTAAATTCTTTTTTATGTTTTAGAAAGTTCACAGAGCCATATTCTATATAATATTTTACAGAAGGTAATGCACAAAAATAATATACCTCAACAAAAAACATTTCGGTTTGTTTTATGTTTTTAAATATATCGGAATAAATATTACAAATTGTATATAGTATTTTCAAAATTCGCTCAGTTAATTAAATTAAAATAATACAAGATCCGGTTTATTGTTTACTCCTTTTCGGTTGAATATATATATATATATATATATATATATATATATATATATATATATATATATATATATATATATTATTATTATTATTAATTACATTAAGGTTTGTAATATTTTCTTTATAAAATTATATAAATTTTAAACAAAAATTTTCGATTTGCAAGAAATTTAAATAAATGTATCGTCAATCATTGTGTCATCACTTTGTTATGTGTTTGGAAATATATATTAAAAATTTTATATTATATTTACAAAATTCACTCAATTAATTTAATTAAAATAATACAAGATCCGGCATAATTTGCATTAAGGTTTGTAGTATTTTCTTTACAAAATTATATAAATTTTAAACAATGATTTTTGCAGTTATACAGTTATCGTCAATCAAAAGTATACAGTTCAGATATTTAATATATAATTAACTATACTTTATATATTTTTAAATTAAAATAAACTTATGGGAATAATAAAAGTTTGTTTTTACAAAAAAAAAAACATTTAGCATATAATGAAAACGCATATGTAAATAATATATATATATATATATATATATATATATATATATATATATATATATATATATATATATATATATATATATATATATATATATATTCAACCGAAAAGGAGTAAACAATACTTGGAAATTATGATAAATAATCAAAAGTGTTATGGTAACACTCGTAATAAATGTAAGCTTGTTTTAAAAATCAACTTATATATTAATTTTACTCACCCATCACTTGCACGAACACATCTTTTTGAGATCTATCACCATCCTTATTCTCGGCCCCACAGGTGTACTTGCCCTCGTCAGCTTTTTTGTTTACTTCCCTTATTACTAATGTCCCGTTCGGAAACACCTGTTGCCTGTGGTTCTGAGGCAATATCCTGGAGTCTGCATGAGACAGAAATATTAATCAAAATCGTATTGTAATGGATTCAGCTAAAAATAACAATTTAATAGGTACTATAATTCAATCGACGCTGATGTGTCTCATAAATAAGTTTTTAGTACAATATTATCTACAACTAGGAAAGGTTTAACAAGGTTTACTGCAACAATTAGAGCATCTCTCTTTCCGTTGAAATTACAGAAATCGCTCAAAGGGCGTAAGAGATTCCACATAAAAGTGGATAACATTTACACAATTAAAACTAGGTACTCAAAAATAAGAAAAATTTACCCATTTTTGAGTACATTCGATGCTTATCATGGTTCCGAATACATAAGTTTCAAGTTTGAAAAGACAGTACAATGAATAAAAAGAGTAGATGCTAAGCCACATAGGCTGACTTCGTAAATCACTTTTAATAAATTTCGACAAAATACAACCAAGACTTACTGAAAATCGAACCCAAATCCTCAGGCACCGCAGTTCGTAGCCTTATCCGGCCTTTAATGGCAACTTGAGGGAATTATAAACAGAAGTCATGTTAAAAACGTTTGCCAAAAGAATGGGAAGTAAGGTAATTGAGTCATAATAACTCAGTTTCCATTTAAGCAATCGATATAAAACAATGTGAAAAACCATCTTCTGAACAATTATTTTAAGTTTGTCAGGTCGCTTTATTAAGATGACTTGAACAGAAGCTAAGAATAACAACATTAAATAGCATTGATCATTTTTGAGAAAGTAAGGTTACATAAATTTACATACGTCATCGTTCATGTAAGATGTAATTGTACTTAAAAAAAAAAGAGTAGGTTCAGGTACTCATTTTTAAGTACTTTTGTTTACAGTGTAGTTGAAGAATAAAACAGAGAGCTTAACACAAATAAGAACAGAGGTACACATGTCATGAATGGATACAATAAAGTGTTAGCAAATGTTCAGGAAGTGATCTCTGCAACATTCAAGGGTTCATCTTATAGACCACATTCGTATTCAAGAAAGCTGCAAATAGACGAAGAAAGGCCTGTTCTTCGAGCACATTCTATAATAACTTTGAACTATTTATTTAATACAAATTTTAAAAAAAACGTTATATATACTGTAATATCAAAATTATCCTAAATAGTTGGAAATTGTATCATTTCTTAAAAATTAAATATATAAATGGATAGATTTTAAATTTATGAACGATCAACTCTGCCGTACATTTACTAGAAATTTCTAAGTGGAAGACAGTAATAACGTTTTGGTCATACATATTCTAAATACTCAAACTATAAATCGAGCAAACAATCATCGGCGTAGCTGCATCATAGCAGGGCCTGAAGTATTTTAAGTGGAAAGTTATTTCATATTTTAAAAGGGCTTCTTATAATTTTATATCAAACAAAACAAAAATTGTCAATTATGTCATTTTTACAGAATTAAAGTATCGCAATAGACCACCATACCTACATGTAGTTGATTTTAAAGACGTTTTACGTTTTAATTCAAACTTTTGATATCTTTTTCACGTAACTCAATATATAACTTAAAATAAAACTGTTATAATAATAATTATAACTGAATGGTTTGCTGCAAAAAGGATTAGCTCCAACCTAGGGGAATTTAGAGTTACATGTACTATCTTGTGGTAAAAAAACTTGTTCGTTTGGTGCCAGAAAGATGTAGCTCCAATTATTAGTTCTCGAGTTACTCAATAGATGACAACGTAGCAGGTGAGCCGGACGTTACAGAGGGAGAGTATGATGATTAAAAATGTAATTTTCTGCTTTTGAAGCCAAGTTATATGCTATATTTCAATTGAAATTTTTTTTAATAAAAAAATATTATAGTAAATTGTATTTTTTTGTGAAATATTTTTTATAGAGGTATACAGAGCATCTATTTGGTTGCAAGAAAGAGGTATCTCCAACAATCCAACATGTGCCACGTCATCTGGAAGATATAATTTTGAGTGATGATACTTTCATAATATGTAGGAACAATTAAAAAGATGGAGCAAAAAAAAATTCTTCACACAACTAATAATTTTGAATTTTCAAAGTTTTTTACGGTTTTCTGTAAACTTAAATAATTGGGGCTACTTCCTTTTTACAGCCAACCACTCAATTGTATAACATCACAATCGCAGGATTACTTACCTCTAGACCATGATATTGCGGACAAAGGATGACCACCTGCTGGACATGGCAGGACGGTTACTTCCCCTGCCAGGGCTGTTATATTCGGCATTGTCCTTATTGTTGGGGGACCAAACACGTTCACTCTTGCCAGGTGCATGACAGAACCAACTTCATTTGTAGCTGTGCAGGAAAACAGTCCACCGTCTTCGACTTGAATACCTTGAACAATAGAAAAAGCATTGTAAGAACAGTTAAAATACTATTACATTACAACACTCAAAAAATGAAAAATGCATATTTTTATATAAGTGCTAGAATAATTTATAAGTAATGCTCTATGAGGTTCGATTATGGACTTTAGCATTAAAAAAATTTAAATAATGTAGCCTAAACTTAATTTTTAAAACTACAAGAGTACATCTTACTGAAATAATATATAAAAATTAAATTTGCAGTCGTAAATTTGAATGCTTCAGAAATCCTTAACCGTTTAATTTTTTAGAAAATCGTATAAAAATAACCTTATTAGCAGTAGTTTGTATATTTTAGAAAGACATTTAAATAGGAATATTATTAGTAGAAATTTCTAAATTGAAAATATCAAACAACCATTATTGACATAAAATTATTCACTTAATAACTAGTGAATTATTTTAACATATATATGTTAAAATAATTCTTTAGTTATTGAGTGATTAATTTTATTTCAATAATGGTTGTTTGATATTTTAAATTTAGAAATTTCTACTAATAAGATTCCAATTTGAATGTCTTGTAAATACAAAGGCAATTTAGGTTGACAATCACAATTTCAATATGCACAACATGATGGTTCTTGGGTTTGAATGAGCAAATATTTTAAGACATTATAGTATCTTAAAATATTTGCTCATTCAAACCCTAGAACCATCATATTGTGCATATTGAAATTGTGATTGTCAACTTATATTGCCTTTCTATTTACAAAACATTTTAGAGGTCCTATCTATATCAGACCCTTGCATACAAATTGAAATAATATAATATGTTATATAAATATCACAATGAATACTTTTTTGTATCCATTATTGCAATAATGTATTTGAAGAGTTCAATTCAAAGGCTTTCTATATCCGAAATAATTATATATATTTTTTAATATCTTTAAACAAATGTGAATTCAGTAAAACAAACTTTTAATTATATCTTTAATTTTATGCTTATCAAATTGGGTTTAAAATATTAATGTTCGTTCCAATGGTTATACACACGTATAATTTGTTGAATGATGTCTCTTTTAATCAACAGTGTGCACAACTACTTGCACAATTCAGTATATATTCATTATATTGTGTTTTAAAACTTAAAAAAAGTATACTAATATTGAAAATGGGAGTGTATTTAATTGTCCAAAATTATGATAACCATGAAATAATTATAAATTTCCACTGGTTATCATTATAATATCCCTACTAATTAATCACAACTGTTAGTAATTGATCCTAACTATTAAGGATTATCCTAGCTGAAATTTATAGGAGATGAAAGTGCAATGTCAACTAAAATGATTATTTCTGAAGGAAAAACTGGTTTTTATTTTTAACAACTTGCCTTTTACTTCAAAATATCAAACCTTTTACCGTCGTTTACGCTTGATATATCATCATCTTTATTGTCAAAAAATGAAACTAGAGTTGAATAGTTCTCTTCGGATGCTACTAAATTATATGATAATCTCATTTTTGACAAAAAGCTTGACTTTGTGTCTTTATTCCCAATACCTTTTAACTATTAGCGATTAATCCTAACTACCAACGATTAAACCTAACTGTTAGCAGTTAATCTTAACTATTAACAATTTATACTAACTATTAGCGATTATTCCTAACTATTAGCAATTAATCCAAATTATTATCGATTATTCCTAATTATTATCGATTATTCTTAATTATTAGCGATTTATACGAACTATTAGAGATTATTTCTAATTATTAGCGATTAATCCTAACTATTAGAGAATAATTCAAACTGTTAGCGATTAATGCTGTTAGTGATTAATCCTAATTAGTAGCAATTTATCTTAACTATTAGTGCTAAATCCGAATTATTAGCGATTAATCCTAACTATTAGCGATTTTTGTAACTATTAGTGATTAATCCCAACTATGAGCGATTCATCGTAACTGTTAGCGCTTAATCCAATTATTAGCGATAAATCCTAACTATTACGATTAATCCTAACTCTTAGCGAATATTCCTAACGTTTAATGATTAATCCTAACTAATATCGATTAATCCTAACTATTAGCGATTAATCCTAACTATTAACAATTTATATTAACTATTAGCTACTAATCCACACTCTTAGCGATTAAACCAAACTATTAGCGATGATTTCTAATTATTAGCGATTAATCCTAACTATTACAGAATAATGCTAATTGTTAGTGATTAATTCTAATTAGTAGCAATTTATCCTAACTATTAGTGCTTAATCCGAATTATTAGCGATTAATCCTAACTATTAGCGATTAAACCAAACTATTAGCGATTATTCCTAATTATTAGCCATTTATACGAACTATTAGCGATTATTTCAATATATTAGCGATTTATCCTAACTATTAGAGAATAATACTAATTGTTAGTGATTAATCCTAATTAGTAGCAATTTATCCTAACTATTAGTGCTTAATCCGAATTATTAGCGATTAATCCTATCTATTAGCTATTAATCCTAACTATTAGCGATTTGTTGTAACTATTAGTGATTAATCCCAACTATTAGAGATTAATCTTAACTGTTAGCGCTTAATCCAATAATTAGCAATAAATCCTAACTAATACGATTAATTCTAACTATTAGCAAATATTCCTAACATTTAGTGATTAATCCTTACTAATTGCGATTAATCCTAATTATTAGCGATAACTATTAACTATAACTTACTTGTAATATTAACATAACTAACGACTCTGCTGTCCCTCGTGACGTAGTCCCCTACTCGGAACCGCAGCTGTTCTGGAAGGGACAGGGAATCCAACCTCCAGGTTACCTGAGGCAACGGGCTTCCAGTGGCCATGCATTTCAGGGAAACTGAAACACCTGGATAGACTGTTTTGTCCGAAAACAACTCCTCTAAAACAGGTGGTTCATCTGAAAATAAGAGAATATAGCTATAATTGAATTGAATTGTTGAAAATGTAATGATTCTTATACCATTATATGATTATATTTAAAAGTTGGGATACTGATGATGCACGTAGATTTTGTATATATGCATGTTAATATTGCAATTTTAGTGATTGATAAAATTGCCATATTGTATAATTATTTTTTTATAGTATCTGTAATGTCCACATCAAACCTTCTTGTCAGTTTCATTCAAGATTTACCCAGTAGTTTAAATGTATGTTATATTACGGCATGAGATCTTCATATTTTACTTTTAACAATTGATCGAAATTTTAAATTCACCAAATACTCTCAACCACATTTTTTCCAAATTTATTTGTTGGAAGAATAAAAATATAACTCTATCTTTAGAAATAATTAAGATTTAAAAAAATATTAAAAGTGCGCTTAGTAATTTTATTAATCACCACCTTGGAATGATAGGACATTTTTTTTTGAAAATTCCAAAATCGCTTGAACGTTAGTGTATTTCATGTAATTCAGCCTTATTGAAGCAGTTACTTCAGGTTAAAGTAAGTACTAACGAAATAACTTGAAGTTAGAATAAGTATTTAGCAAAATAAGCAAAATCTTAAATGGTGAATTTGAATAAGGTGCAAAATTCTCCATAAAATGCATAGAAACATTTGGATAAGTAAGCTCTCTAAAAGTATATCTAAATGTTCTATAAAAACTTCAAAATTAAATATTAGCAAATGGTTATGTAGATTCTCTACACAACTCATTAATAAAAGTGATTTCATTTTTTTAAAATTATAATTTGCATAAAAAACATAAAAAGTATTTAGCAAAATAAAATAAGCAAATAGCAAAACCTTAAAAGGTAAATTTGAATAAGGTGTAACATTCTGCATAAAATGCTTAGAAACAATTGGATGGGTAAGCTTACTAAATAAATATCTAAACGTTCTATAAAACTTCAAAATTAAATATTAGTAAATGGTTTTCTATATTCTATCCACACCTTTAATATAAGTGATTAACTTAAAAAAAATAATTTTTAATAATTTACTTAAACATAACAAGTATTTAGCAAAATAAGCAAATAACAAAACTTTAAAAAGTATATTTGAATAAAGTGCAAAGGTTTCCATAAAATGCGTATAAACAATGGATGAGTAAGCTCACTAAAAATATATTTAAACGTTCTATAAAAACTTCAATATTAAATATTAGTAAATGGTTATCTAGATTCTCTACACAACTCCTTAATATAACTGATTTATTTATAATTAATAATAATAATAATTTACTTAAACATAAAAAGTATTTAGCAAAATAAGCAAATAGTAAAATCTTAAAATGTGAATTTGAATAAGGCGCAAAATTGTCCATAAAATGCGTAGAAACAATTGAATGAGTGAGCTCACTAAAAATATATCTAAAAGTTCTATGAAAACTTCAAAATTAAATATTAGTAAATGGTTATCTAGATTATCTACACAACTCCTTAATATTACTGATTTATTTATAAATACTAATAATAATTTTTAATAATTTACTTAAACATAAAAGTATTTAGCGAAATAAGAAAATAACAAAACCTTAAAAGGTAAATTTAATAAGGTACAAAATTTTCCATAAAATGCGTAGAAACAATTGGATGAATAAGCTCACTAAAAATATATCTTAACGTTCTATAAAAAATATATTCTAACGTTCTGTACATACCCCATTAATATAAATGATTTATTTTAAAAAATTATATTTTAATTTTTAATAATTTGCCAAATATAAAAATTTAATACTCTTAAAATCTTTAAAAACCATTAACTTTTTTTCACGCCAATTACACCCAATCACCAACTAATACATCTTCAACTACTTTTTTCGTTATTAATAAAAATGTATTTTTACGCCGGGGCGTTTATTACCGCAGCAGGAGAATCGCATTAGACGCACATGCCGCCCAGTTAAAGTCATTATTATTGTGAAACTGTAACCGCCATTCGCGACTTAAAAAGCGTGCTTCGGATAAAATGCATTATGCAACATGCTTCCGCCAGACGGTGCTTGCATCTTCAAGTCATTTACATCCCCAAGTTAAAAGAAGAAATTCGGAGTAAAAGATGACGAAGTTTCCACGAGTCATTTTTATGTAAATTATCTCCGAAAATTGGAACGCATTTTGGAAAATGAGTGGCTATGGAAAACGGAAATTTTGAGATAATAATCTAGTTAGGGTGTTGGGAGGGGTATGGAAACCTAACTCCTGATAACAAAGAGTTGCTTTGCTTAAAGTATTCGTTATGAGGATTCTAAAGAGGGGGGTGCGTCAAGCAGAATATAAATTTGGGGGGATTCGTTATTGTTATAAACATTCATTGTTAATATTCATTCTAGTCATTGAATAAATTTGCATTGCAGCTAACTCCCGTTTTGGAGGTTTCAGGGAATTGAATAATAATTAGTTTCCTTGTTTGTGTAAATGTGAAATTTTGTATTTAAGATTGAATTGAATTTTGTGCAGCTGTTTATGTGAATTGTATATTTTAATCTAATTTGCGTAATGGAAAAAGTATTTTGAGATAATGCTCACGTAATGATATACTTTCTATAACAATGTTGCTGTTCATGCAAACATTATTACATGTTTAGTATTACAATGTATATGGGGCTGGCGTTAATAGTTTAAAAATATGTGGTTTAAAATTTTTAAAAAATACTTAATCTGTTATAATGCGCATAAACTTTTGAAACATATATATTTTTATTAAAACCATAATAAAGTGTCAGTGATTTATCTTAAAATTATTATATAAGTATTCAATTAATAAAATAATTCTATAACTATTTATAATAAAATAATGTAAATTATTAAAATAATTTATTAAAAGCAATTCCTTTCATCGTTATTTTAATTATAATATAAGAATAGAATAATAGAATAATAGAGCGGATGTAATAACATTACTCATCGAACGAATAATTAAAGGCTTTGCGTTCAAAAGATGCCAGGTTCACTTTTATGCATCCATTTACAATAACAAAACTGTTATTACACTTTTAATTTAATTTTAGTTACAATTCCTAATTTCAAAACACAAAAATTTAAATATTTCTAGTTTTAATATGAAGTATATGTGTAAAATACTTCAGTGTCTGACTTTCTTAAAATCTTAATTTGATACTTTCATTTGATCTGGGACATTATTAAATGCTAGGAATATTAAAACATTTAGTTTATGCATATGGTTATAAACATATTTTTCTTCTTTCACCATTAAATTTACCTATTTCAAAACAAATTCGATAATATATTTCATTTTTATAACAAAAAAATATTATCATAAATTATCTATAATAAAACTAAGGTAGCCCCATTCACTAAATATTCTTAAAGATAAATCTTAAATTAGGTAGACCATATCTACCTGGACGAGCGACTACAGCATTTGAGGTGTAACGTCAAACTCAAGTGAGTGGTACTAACTAAATTCAATCCTACGTTATTTTTATGTTGTGTCTCGTTCCCAGAAATACATTTGCGAGCGGCAGACCTGAGTGAAATAAGTACAATTGCACAAACGTTGTTTCACGGCTCATGTTTTTGTTATGGTCATGTTTTCTTTACGTCTGCATGATTTTACATACACCTTTTACATATACCGATTTTAAAGACGTCACTCGCAAAACGTCAAATATTTTAACACACAATGTAGGATATCAATGCCCATTTTCCCATCACCCCTGCTTGTTTGTAATAGAACAACCCATGCATATAAATTTGTAACTTAGTGGTTTCAACACCCTATCATTTCATGTTTACAATCTTCATGTGATCGGTCCTGTGTCGTCCCAGTGTTTCAATATCGTAGGCACCCACTTAAATGTTCCGTTTTAAACATTATCTTAGCTTCAACCTAAAGTTTAAATATATTTCAATAATGTCATGTCTACCCTCTTGTGTTCATTTCGTTGCTAAAACACCTACGCACAACCCTCCGTTAAAACACGTATTCAAATCCCTAAATAACTTTACAAATCAATCACATCCACCGATAATGCTCCGCACAAACAAAAATCCAATCCTCTTTCGCTCAAAACTACAGGTATGCAGATGACAGGGGGATTAGGACGAGATTACCTTCGAAGCACCACTATACCCAAAGATCGCAGAACGGTAACTTCAAAGTATCCTACGCAGCATTATGTCCTTCCTCATTTTGTATGCAAACGAGGATGCTGAAGGCTTCGTGAACATTGTCCCTGTCCATTGTCAGTTGCTTTATGCGCTGGAGTCCGGGATTTTCGGTAAACTTACTTTCATCTAATCCCGAGTCAAAAGATAGCTTTTAATAATAGGAAAGAGACGTTTCGGAAGACGCTGTGAATGTTTAATAAAGGTGCATTGTCAATATATCAGATTCTTGTGTTTATAAATTGGATTTGGAGGGGAATTAAATATTTATTTTATGGGAAACGAATGATTGCTTGGTTTTAAGGATTTTGTAGTTTTCGGTATTGAATTATTTGGGAATTTTTTTTTTTTTCTGTAATATTGTGAATTCTTCTTCTTGGCGTTAATATGTGAAATGGTCTGCACAATGCATTTCATTTTGTTAAATACTAGCTGTTACACGTGGTTTCACACGTATGTTATCCCATTGGTTCGTTATCCTCGTTTATTCCTTCTCTTATATGTTTTCGAAATGTAAGTGGTCTTTTGTTCAGACGTCCCTGGGTATACTTTCGAATGTTAGTTTTTTCGTTTTTTTTTTTTTTTTAAAGCGTAATTGTCAGAATGAGTTATTTTGCCAAAGTAATTTTTTATCGCCAACTTTTAATTGTTTTAAACCAGAAATATATATAAATTTATTTTAAACTATTTTTTTATTTCATTGTTGTCGAAATATTATGATTTTATTACAATCTAATTTTATAACGATGTAAATAATATTTTTTTAAATGGCCATTTAAAAATATAGCTTTCAAAACCGTTATAATCAATTATAAACGGGAAAAAACTGAACGAAATTTTAATAAAGTTTCAAACCTCAGGGGCACAATTAGAAGTTCATTAATACATATATATAAATTTTCAGACATGTCTTAGCAGAGGAAGATCGCGTTTTGCGTGTTATATCCATTCTCTTGTATTATTATAAATGTTGTACTTTTAAAGTAAGTTTTGTATTTAAATAAGTTATCTTTTAGATAGGATTTGCATTGTTATATATTTTCTATTACTCAACTGAGACAAATGCAGATCTTGTCCATACAATGTCATGCCATATTTTTATAACACTGTACAGTTTATAAATAGGAGTATATTAATATAAATATACATTATCATGTTATAGGCTTAATGAAACATCAAAATAAGTTATTAAACATTAAAAACTTTTATAAGCACAAAAACATTTTTTATTATAATCATTTTAATACTTTCTAAAATTATAAATTTTGCAGTAAAATCTTTACAACTTCTTCACGAAAAAATATAAATAACAATAAAAAAAAATTATGTATAGATCATAACACATATGATAATAAAAAAAATACTAATATTTATTTTAAATGCTTACTCTTTTTTTAAAATAAAAATATTTTTTTCGCGTTAAAAATGTAATGTTTTTTACGTTCCGGAATGCTTCGAAATATTCTAAGTAAAAACAAATATTAGTTTTAAAAATAAATGTTTGTCTGTGTATATTACTGTGAATATTTTATTCATGAAGTACTGAAAATCAACAAACTGTGCTGACACAATTTATAGCATAAATAATATATTACGGTAAGTCTGATGACAAGTTCGAACATTAAAAGAGAGATACGGTTTGAATTTTTAATAAATGGCTTACAAACAAAATTAATTGCAAAATTGCTAAATAACAAATTATTCTTGTAAGCGTAATTTTTAGCTTTCTTAGCAATTTTTAGAAACGAATTCTACAAAAAGAATGCATTAAAATAAAAAAAAAAACTTTAAACACTATATCATATTTACTTAAAAGTAAATAAAGTGTATTCGAAAAACATACATTAAAACTAATATAAATAATCTATTTGAGACTAATACAACCTTTAATTTACGGAAAAATACATTGTAAAAAAAGTACTTAAAAATGAGTACATGAGACTACTCATTTTCTTTAAGTACAACTGCACTGTAAATGAGCGATGACGTACTCAAATTTAAGTTACCATACTTTCTCAATAATGATCAGTGTAATTTAATATTGCTAATCTCAGCTTTTGTTCAAGCCATTTTAACAAAGCGACCTGTCAAACTTAAAATATTGTTCATAAGATGATTTTACACATTATTTGATGTCGATTGCTTAAATGGAAACTGAGTTATTACAACTCAATTATTTTATTTCACATTCTTTTGGCACACCTTTTCAACGTTTCTCCTGTTTATAAATTATTCAAGTCGCCCTGGTAGTACAATGGTTAAGGCACAGTACTGCGGTTCCTGAAAATCTGGGTTCAATACCCGGTAGGTCTTGATTATTGTTGTTGATATTTATTGGACAGAGATTTATGAAGGTAGAATATTTAAGCTAGCGTATGCTCTTTTTTCTCGTTTTTATTCATTGTACTCATTTTTGAGTACATGTCTTTTTCAAAATTGAAACTTATATATTCGGAGTCACGATAAGCATCGAATGTACACAAAATTTGCAAATTTCACTTATTTTTGAGTACCTATTATTAGCAGTGCAATAACAAATTATTGAAAATGTACCCCATTTCCTCATAATCCAACTTCAAATCCAAAATGACTACTTCCATCTCAAATCAAATTCAAATACTACACCCCCTCCTCTCACTACATAATAAATCGATTAAAAACACGATAATGATCGCCTCTACAAAACCATCCAAAGTATCGGTTTCCCAAGGCCCTTTTACGATTCCCCCATAAACAGCATCGAAATTCTCATTATCGGCCCGAAATCTCCTGGGTAATTTATATCAGCAATCGGCTCTCACGATTTTCGTCATACATTACAACCCCCCCCCCCCTCCTCAGCCCCAAGGAGTGCGCCCCTGCCATTGCATTAATTTTGATTTATTATCAGTGATCTCAACTATACCCAATCGCCATCAAGAATCTAAAACTCAATTTCACAGTCGGCAATACAATCCCTGATGTTAATGCGGCGCAGATGGAACGAAGGGGTCCCATTTTAAATGCCATTAATACAGTGTTTACAATTAGGCCATGATGTTTTGACAGAGAGGGATAGGCAACCTTATTTGGCGGCTGTAATAGGTAGCTGGTAGTTAAATGGAATAGGACATCGTGTTTGGAGATCTCTGTTAGTAGGTTCGTTAGTGTTTGTCGATATTGAAAAGGGTTTTGTCGTTAAATGATAATAGGCTTTTGGTATACGTGGAATCAGACATTAGACCAATCATTTCAGGTGTAGATATGAATTTAAATGTGGAATTTCCTCTACCCACACGGTTAAAAATATGTACTGGAAAAAATGTAAAATATACTCATTTTTGGGTGAGTTCGATTCTAGGTAGAAAATAATAAGGTGAACGTGATTTGGCAAGATTTCGCGGGAAATAAGATAGCAACCTTAACCCTCTAGAACTCGCGTCAAAGAGAGTGACCTGAGAACTCGCGCGTAAAAATTTTTCTCACACCACCTATTTCCCTCAAAAAAAATTTAGCAAATGAAATATTTTAAACTAAACAATAACTATAATATGTAATTGATTGCGGCAAGAGAAGGTTACAAGAGGAAGCTAGAGAGAGCACCAGCACCTTCGCCAATGACGTTGATAACCAAATATACTTTTTTATGCCTTAAAGCCAGTTTTCTCAAAATAAACATTTTGAGGGTTGACTCTGGTTGTTCCTTTATACACGTAACAAGGTCCACAAATATATATTAAATTTAGAAATATAATTATACATTTCCAATAATGTTAATAAATTAACTTCGTTTATACTATTTACTAAAACCTTTTTTTTTTTCAATTTACAAATTGTTTTGTTTATGCTAAAATTCGTAGAAACAAAAGTATCCAAAATTAATTATTAAAATAATCGTAAGATATTTGGAGACACAAAATTATTAATATAATCACACCAAATTGTACTCATATAATTAAATACCTAATAGCATTCATGTATTAACAATTAAGAAAAAGCTTGAACTTATAAATATACAAAAAATTTAATACATATTAATAATAAGTTCAAATAGTTAGATATTTTTCGCACACAAAAATTTAATATTTTAATTTGATATCCATGGATGTTTTGATAACCATGGATGGAACCATGGATAATTTGATATCCATGGATGGTTAAAGGAGGTACAAACAAACCCAGCTGGCAGTGCGTTTTCAACAAGGACTGCGTTATTTAACACACGAAATTTAAAAATATAAAAACTCAAAATGTAACCCTTTGTGCAGTTGTAAGATGCAGTACAAGTTCCAAACCAATGAAGTCCATTCATAGGTAAACTAAATCATAAAATAAATGATCACCAAATACTGGTACAAGGTAGTGATTCTGAATAGGACTAAATACTTCACCAGTACCTACTTTTTAAGCGATTACTGACTTCACATTTTAAACCGGTTTTGTACATGTTCGCACCTCCACCTTCTTCTTTCCTCCGTGGTTTGATGCTTATAATGGCATCATATTGAAAACGGTATGTACTCAGAAATGAGTATGATGAGTAAAACTAAGTGCAGTGAATAAAAACGGGTATATGTTTGCCTATAGACTGCCTTCATAAATCACTTTCAATAAACTTTCACAATTACATCCACTTAATTGGAATTGAACCGCAGTCCAGTTAAACTACAAGGGTGACATTAGAAAGTTATAAACAAAAGAAAATAATAAAAGTGTTCCTAAAAGAATGGGAAGTCATGTTACGTCGCTTTGTTAAGATGGCTTGAACAAAATCTTTTATGAACAATATTACACCACATTGCTCATTTTAAGAAAGTAAATAATTGAGTTGTCAGATAGTTGAATTGTAATAACACAATTTCCATTTCACGAATCGACATCAAATAATGTAGGAAACCATCTTCTGAACAATTATTTTAAGTTTGACAGGTCGCTTTGTTAAGATGGCTGGAAAAGAATCTGAGATTAGCAATATTAAATCACACTGCTCATTTTTGAGAAAGTACGTTTACTTAAAATTGAGTATGTCATCAATAATTTACAATGATATTAGACATAAAAACGTGTAGGTTCAGGAACTTATTTTTAAGTATTTTTTTACAGTCATTATAACGAGTGGGAATATTATGCAGCCTGGTCATGATATCCATGTAAAACAAGTGTTACGAAGTCATTCATTCTCATAGCATGCCAATCTAACACCCACCTCCAAGCAACAGCGCCCCAGAAGCTTGTGCAGAATCGAAGTGGTTGTGGGCGAAGCATTGATAGACCCCTCGGTCGTCACGGACCACTGAACTGATCGACAAGACATCTGTGCCCAAGACACGGACACGCTCATTGGGCACGACTGGCCGCAGGTTCTTGGTCCACGTCACTCCATACAAAGGGAAGCCGGACACTGTGCAGTTGAAGTGGGTTGCTTGACCCACAGATATCGTCTGCTGAGGGGGGCTGACACGGGCTTGGATAGGAACTGAAATGAAAAAGAGTAGAAATGCTATTATTTACCGGTAATTAGGAAGTATAAAATTATATAAAATATTTGGTTGATGTAGTACGATTTTAGGTAATGTGAAGAATATTTGTTTTTAAATATATAACTGAAATATTAAGTGCAATATTTCTGGTCATGTGATATATACATATTTAATTAAAAATAAATTTTAATAAACAAATATTATGAATTATTAAAATTTTAAGTGTTGATTTTTACAATATTATTGTACCATTATTGTATAGTTTAGTAAACAACAACCGGTTAATCCATAAATTGACACAAATTTCGTTTACAACGGAAATGGAAGCTAAATATTTCATTTTCTGTGATCAAACAAATCAATAGCGACATGGATTTTTCAATTAATTGGTATGCCTTAAAGCCAGTTTTCTCAAAATAAACATTTTGAGGGTTGACTCTGGTTGTTCCTTTATACACGTAACATGGCCCATAAATATATATTACATTTAGAAATCTAATTATACATTTCCAATAATGTTATTAAATTAACTTCGTTTATACCATTTACTAAAACCTTTTTTTTCAATTTACTTATGTTTTGTTAATGCTCAAATTCATTGAAATTAAAAATACCTAACTTAATTATTAAAATTATCGTTAAATATTTGGAGACACAAAATTATTAATATAATCATATAATCACACCAAATTATACTCAGATAATTAAATACCTAATGGCATTCATGTCATAACAATTTGGAAAAAGCTTGAACTTATAAATACACAAAAAATTTAATACATATTAATAATAAGTTCAAATAGTTATTTTTCGCACACAAAAATTTAATATTTTTCACCATCGAAAAGATTGAAAATTGTAATGACAACCGTGTAACATTTAAAATTTGAGTCTAGAAATCTTAACACATTATCCAAATCAAAAAACAAAATAATATAAACACCTGTATTCAAACGTCCTGATTAAATCATTATGTTTAACTGTCACTATTACAGGAGCAAATGAAATTTACGTCTGCACGATACTTCCAGAGCTTTCAGAGACCAAGCTTGAAGTAGAGGTGGCAAATCACAGTGTTCGCTGCCTAATCTACCAAGGAAGGTCTAGTCACGCTAACTTCGAATTAAGAACAATTTGTTGTACCCCCTAGAATCGTTTGATAGAGTTGCGGTACCCACAATAAAGGCATAAGCAACGTATTTCCACCTTTCATCAGGTAAATGTAGTCTTTTGGGGGCGTTGAAATGTCCATTAAGGTGCATTAAAAAGTGATGTAAAATCGCAGGTATAAATTCGTAATTCGGTGTTTGCAGACGATTAAATATTTTCACGGTGAGGATATTTGTGTTTCTGGTAAATTTAGAAATAAGATCGAATTATTGTTTATCTATTAAAAGACAATTAAACAAAATTAAGAAATTGTGATTATTTAGTTTTTTAAACAACATAATTTACGTACTTTTGATACATTTTTACAAAATGCAAGTTTAATTCGCAAAACCTACACTATTGAAATGGAAAGATTATCTTTAATTGTTTACTCATGTCGCAGAAACAAATCATCTGGTTTTAATAAGAACTTGAAAAATTATATTTTCAGCTCAGAACAGAGTTTAACATCGAGTTTTTGTAGTATCATATTAAGAATATGAGGTACAATTCTAAAACTGTATTTATTTTACCAATTGCCATAAAATACATTTTTTTCGCGCTGATCTACATATTTGTTTAAACGAGCTTAATGTAGCTTGACAAGTCCAAAATATTTGTTCTTAAGAAGGGTCGGTTGCACGCAATTGTGCTTCGATATGTTAAAAAAACAAATGAGTTATTACAATATATTTCATATTCTTTTGAACATCTTTTAATGTTGACTAAAAATGACTTTTTATTGTGTTCACCTATTTATGCATGTTTTTAAAATTACTGAGGGAGTTTAAATTCTAAAAACCGCTAAAACCTAAATTAATAAAGTTTTTTATTTAATTACAGCATACGCATATACATTTCCCAGTACTCAATTAAATGCCTGCACGAAAACGCTTAATGCGTGTCAATAATCATTAATGATACGAAATTTATATATTTAACATGCGAGGCCTAATATTGTTACGGTCAGTCCTCTAAAACTATGTAAGCAATTTATATAATTAGGGTGTCATTTGAAACGGAGTGAACTGTATTTATGCCAAAACGTGTCAAACTTATAAAATATGAAACAATTAATCAGTTTATTAAGCTTTGAAAAAAAGAAAAGTTATCATCGTGGCGCCATCTATATCTCAAAATTTGATAAAGAATAAAATCACTTTGTAAACGTGCTCACTCAACGAAACCGCAGGAAAGGCAAAAAATTTCGAGCAAAGCCAAAATTGGTGTGCGTGGCAAACGAACGAGGCTTGCCTAGCAATTCTCCGGTATTTAAACTGCGTTATCGAGTAGGGGACCCACCTGTTTTATATTACATAAAACTGATAACTTATTTTCAAACCCAATTTACAATACACTCCAGCAAATTATTTAAACAAAATTCTTAAGATAATATTGCCATTTCTTGTTATATTCTACTACATATAGATTATAATTTATCTTCTTTGTGACTGTGCGCTAAAGAAATATTGTTAACATGGCAGCCAAATAAATGTATAATACGACTTAAAAAATATGTATTGGAAAAGTACTTTTTATAGCCATCATATTAATAATTCAAGTTAAGGAAATCGCTTACTTGCAAAACTACTTTAAATCGATAAATGGCAGAGATGTTTCACTAACCCTATAATAAATTATCCTTTAATGATGTAGAAATATATTTTCCAGAACTATTACGCGGTTATATGTTGTCCGCATATTGTTTTATTTTTGTACTTGAAAAGAATAAATTCCATTAATATTGTATTTCGAAAGCAATTATTGATAAATTGTTTAAAGAATCGGTTTCTAAATGCTTTGCGTTCTAAGATAGCTAACAATTTTATTTAAGATTGAGAATTTAGAAAGCATCATTAGTTTAAGCCTATCATTTATGTTTATTTATCTTATACTAGTAAACAATTTTTAGTTTTGTGAAATACTTAATCATGGACTTCTAAATGTTCTTGTCAATAGTAAATTTTATCGGTAACTTTATTCGTGAAGAAATAAAAGTAGATAATAATAATCATATTAACCCTAGTATATACTCCAATATTTGTAGTTTAATTTCAATGGAACAAAACGTATTTTATACTTTTAGACTACTAAAACAATTGAGTTCGATAAAATCCAAAGACATGTTTAGATATGTAATAATCTAATTTTTAAAAATATATAAATAAAACATGTTTTTAATATGTGTACCTGAAGTGAAGAAACCAAAACATAAATATAGATAATAAGCAATAGCTTTTCGCAAAACATTAACAATCTTATTTCTACACTTAATTTCATTAATAAGACAAGTTATATATAACCTCAATATAAAAATTATTTCACTGACCACAACGAACCAAATAATCACTTATCAATCGGCGACCTATTTCCAAGATACCAACTGTCCCAATAAACTTGTATTTCTTTTTATATCAGGTTTATCCCAGGCTTACTATTTATTGCAGTCGCAGGAAAATAAATGATACATAAAATTCGAACCAAATATATTAGTTCAATGTTTGCAAACGTTTAGTAAAATTAATTGTAAATTAAATTGACTTTGGTTATATATTTTACAAATCTGCCAAATATTTCTCAGAAATAAATTACTTATAAAATTTAATTGACTGAATATTTTTACACAAGAGTTTTACAATGGGTAATCTTGACAATTTTGAATCTATTCTGATTGTTGAAACACTGCTTCGTAATTTTTAAGCATTTTCAGTTGGTGACACCTTTGCCTACACAGCATACTACAAACCCCGAAAACGGGAGAACATTTGTTGTAGCAAAAGAGGTTGAAACTTATGTTCACAAATCGAGTCTTTAAGTGGTCAATGAGATGAACTCGCAATCATCCGATTACGATCAAGCCGCTCTATGGCAATCTCTTTGTAGACTATTATACATGATAACCAAGAGATAAGACTTATCTCCAATCATAGTCGCCAGAACTGATTCAATATGATTTTAAATACAATGCTATATTTAATATTTATTGTTGAAATTTTACAATTTCAGAAATAATATATTTATTTGATCTCTAATTTATCTACTTTACTCTGAGAGTAGCACTATAGACCACCTCCGAGCCCCTAGAGTTGCTTCAATCCATCCCCCTCCCCGTCCACCTTACAAATGTAAGTTTAAAAAGCTTTAATAGCAATTGAACTTAAATATCACAATTTTTTTTAATGTAATCTCATTTAATGATTACTTTTCTTAATATTAAAAACCACTCAAATAGTTTTTTCAGTACTTAATTACTTTCCCATCGAAAAATTAACAGTCAATCCTAATTTTGATATTTAAACATTAAACCCCTGACATATTTACGTCTAAACTCCTGACATTTCTTTTTAAATCTACTCATTTAAAATATATTAGCAACATGTAAGATTTCAATAATTCTGCGTCAATCTAATACAATACTTTTCAAACAAAATTTAATCGTAAACCCTTTATTTGCAATGGTATTGTTTTCAATTATAACTCAACGTTTACTACAAAAATACCCATGTAAACAATAAACAAACCCTACAACCATCCCCGATAACCCAATTCATAACTTAAACATTTCCCTGACCACAACCAACCCAAAAGCAACCCATCATCCAACCCGACCCACTTCCAAGACGCCCATTGTACCAAGCAAACTCTTCTTTTCCCGTGTACATTTTTATCTCAGCCAATCCCAAGGCTGATCCAAGGGCAAAAAAGACCAATCGCCAATCACGGTTCAAAGTGATGGATGCGACCGCGACCGGCCAGGAAAGAGTGATGCCCTTCCTGAAAAGCGGATCTAATGATCCGCTCTTAATGTGAATCAATAGTCTTCAGGGGGGGAGACAGGCAACGGGCGACTAGGGCTCAAATAATTTGCCGCACATAACCTTTTTCCTCGATACATTATTTATTCTGCTTTCATGGAGTCCCGAGTACTTGGGGGGAGGGGGGGGGGATTTCCGGGGAGTGGGTTCGTGGGTGGAATACGGTATTCGTTAATGGGTTTAATAATTTTGGTTCCTTCGGTAATGTTGTTAGTGGTGTAGTTTGCGTTTTGGTAATGACTGATGGGGTATATTAGATTGTGTTTGATTGTGGGAGGTTTGGGGAATTGATATGCCTAGAGGATGTAATGTTGTTGCGTTAATGATCTTGGAAGACGCTTGTGCGATGTCTGTATTGATGTAGTGTTAAATGAAGAGCTTGAGTTCGATATTGGGTATCGGGAACTAATTTGAAATACTCAATCTAATCGATTTCGGTCATCATACTTTTATTGGTGTGCATTGCAACTTAAGACCTTCGGACCGTTACAAACGTATTATTGCATCCTTGTATCTCTAGTTTTTCCAGCAATACATGCCACTTTTAAATTCATAAATATACTTTATTTTCAAAAATGTTCCTAACATTTTAATGGGGTATAATTCAAAGCCATCTCTTTAAGAATAAACAAGTAGTTTTAATTTATATAAATTTATTAAAATATCATTTAAACTCTGTAACAGAGAAAACAATTTTACAATATTTATATATAATTCTCTTACGCGGTGATTGAAAAACGCTGTTTTCTCTACGCGGAATGGCAACAGTTAGTTTGTTTACTAAATTATGTTGTGCCCGCATTTTTATTTTGCCATTATGTAAGTCATTTTAATGATTAACACCTTCAATTCATTGGTAAATAATTATTTTGATGATGTCAGCTTAAATTATGAATAATATAAGCTTTATTAAATTAAAAAATAGAAGTTTTGAAAAACGCTTTTCCAAACTTTAAATGAGCAGAAAATTGAGATGGCGCCATCTATTGGCAATTTTGTAAACTAGATTTCTATGAGCTTCATTTTTATGAAGTATTAACGCAGTAAATTACACACTTCTGGTAGGCAAGATTATGGTAAGCTTAACGTCTATTATGGCCAAAACAAACTACCAATAATGTTAGAGATTTAACTAAAACACAGGAAAGGTAAGAAAATTACGTGCAAAATAATAAATAATGGTAGGCTTGCCAGTGGTACCATTGTTTTCCATCTGTAGTTAAAAATAAATTAGTTTAAATGATTTTATATTGATTTGCATGGCGAAAAAATGTATTGATGCCAAGATGAATTACAATTTAAATTTGCAGTTTCAACTTTTAAAGTTTTCAGTAATATCATTAAAAATGTATTGTTACTAGGACACATTGTTATTGTGTCCTACCTTTCAGCGAGCGAAGCGAGAAGTGGTTTGCGTAGCAATCCTCCGGGGGTTGGCGGAGCCTCCTAGTTTGGTTAATTTTCTGAACAGTCAGAGGGTTAAACCCTCTAAAAGCTAAGAGACCAACAAAATTCTAAAGTTGTTTTCGCAGCAAGAGTGTTTAATTTATATATACAAAACATGTAATTAACCTTTTTTTCGATTTTATTAGATATAACTTTCAGCCCCAAAAATTTAAATTTAAAAAATAATGCAGAATATTTTATTTTTTTAATATAAAATGTATATGTATTTATCAAAAAACCCACATTGTCATTTTTGAGGAAAGAGACGCTTGATATATGCTCAGATTAAATATTTCGTCAAACTGAGTAAACTCTTCATTTTGTCATTTTTTTAAAGGAAATTTATTTCTTCAAAAATGAGGACGATTTTAAATTATATAGTTATTAAATATCGACGAGATTGTTTCAAACAGCGAACCTATTGTTGCATAGTCCAATGCATTCGGCCAAGAAGACTCAATTGAATTCTGACAATATAAGCATAAGAACCAAGCATGAGCTGATTAAACAGAAAAGGGAGGAAAAAATCTGAAAAATGAATGCCGTACAAAATTTGGGGATTCTCGTTTTTTCAAATGTCAGTTGATTCAATGACAGAACGATTGTCAAGGTGATCGCAGATTTCTCAAAAATGAGCTATTTCTAAGAAAGCTAAGATTCGTAAACGACAACCAACGCCCAAACCACTTAGAGGATTACGGCTTGGAAATTGAAAAAGAAATGCAGTTTCGGTTGATTTCGAAATTTTTAAAATGTTAGAAAATTGCATGCATTCATGCACAACATAAGTTTTCAAAATCGTAAATATTAGTTTATAAATATTAAGAAAATTAATTAAAGTAATTACAAATTAAAAAAAAATTATAAAAAACATCATTATTGTACTTTTAAACTAAAAACTAAATACTACAATATGTTAGTAAAATAACTGTTATAAGTTTAATAAACAAATAATTCCTTAAACAAATTTCATACGTTGTAATTTTAAATTATAAATTAATCACTACATGTGAAACATTTGTTATAGGACATATAAGCTTTAAATAATGCAACATTTATTTAACAAAAAGTTTTTTGCAGTTTGAAAATGTTTACTAGTATAATACAGAAACTTGAAAAAAGAAGTAAATTAAAACAGAACATCCTTTTATATATCTTCGATACCCAATATGACTTTTTAAATTAAAGAAAAGCAAACTCGTTACTACATTTGTTTCCACAAAATATTTTCAAAGAAATATTTATAGAAATAAACATGTTAATCCGCCGTCGATTTTTCAGAAGTTTTATTTAAAACACAACATCATCGCCACACATTAAAACTAATTTAACACGACCCCGAGCAAGCTGACGGAAACATTTAATAATCTTCACGGAATCGGTAAAATCGGTAAAATCTAACGCTCTATACCCGACCCTAATGTCCCGAAATTCCTCGCAAAAACCTGCTCCTTGTTCAATTTCAATTACCCTTGTTCCCAAACTAAAGCCAACAAAATAACCCCATATTTCTTTCAAAATTTCACTGCTAATAGCTCTGAATTAAAATTCAGGAAAACCATTCCGTGAGAAAATTCTTCAAGAAAGTCGGCTTAATTGAATCCCGGGCACATCGTAAGGCTACTTACAAAAGGCAAAATCCTTCCTCTCCTCCCCCCCTATTAATGTGTTTATTTTTAAGCCAGACCCATATATTAATGAACCGGAAACTTTTATGATTAGTGGCGTAATAAAAATTCTTTTCGTCGCCTTTAATAAGCCCCCAGGGAAATGTTTTCATTTTCGTTCCGTGTCGTGCCTCTGGAAAATGCACTAATGATTACTGAATTATGGCGGCTTAAAATCTATTCACACAAAAGGCGTGCCATTTGGACGGTTGTAGTTAATTTTTTATGGGCTGTTAATGGGAAAAATCCAAAAGTATAATTTGAATCAATTCTTGTGGACTCTTTATTTTTACAAAGATGATAGAATGCATTGGTTGAAAAGAATAGAATGGTGTGTTCTGCTTGTAGATTAGAAAAACATTAGCTTTGCTATAAATTTTTCGTATGTGCTTTGTTATGTTTGTTGAAAGGTAGAAAGCATTTAGTTTTGAGATAAATTATGAGCATAAATGAATAAAAGACCAATATTTCAAAATAAATACGCGCTATTAAGCGTATTTAAAAGGCTGTTTTCCTACGTTGATTATATACTTAAATATGTTAATTTTAATTTTAATTTTAATTTTAATTTTAATTTTTATTTATAATTTTAATTTTAATTATTAATTTTAATAAATTTAATATAAAAATATTAAATATATAAAATAGTAAATTAGTACAATAATAATATAATTAATCAACAAAAATACAAATCGCACTTTAATCGGAAAAGGAGAAACCACTACACTTATTTTATAATAAGGTAATCAAAAAATTTGAATAATTTATCAGCGAATATTGTAAATTCTGCAAGAAAACTATTTTACTAAGCGATCGTATATTTATTGGGGAATGGTCAGGAAATAGTAGACTGGGTAAACCTTGTATGACATAGAGCCTGTTGCTTGTCGTCAAAATTTGTGTTTACAATATTCAACCACGGTCAGATAACTAGTGCAACACCTGAACTAAACAATTTGACGACAGTTGAATCACGTCATATTTAAAATACATCAATATTATCTAAATAACAATGTCTAGTTAAACGACGAGGGTTAAACTTGCAATGCTTTGATTGCAAGACCATTCCTGTTCCAACAAGGTCACTCGAGTGTTTTTTCATCCACATACCATACGTCCATCAGTTAAACTAACAATTAAAGAAATAAAATCCCATTCAATATTAAAAGAATTTGAATATATTCACTTACCGACAACAACTAGATCCGTTTCTATCCGCTCTTGACCCACGCTATTGTTGACCAGACACACATACTTCCCACTGTCCATCACAATAGCCCTTCTGAAGACCAGGGTTCCGCCCATAAGGAACACCCTCTGGCTAGAGACTATAGGGTTGGTGCGACCAGACTCTTGTTTGTACCACCTGTGCGTGGGGACAGGATAGGCCTCGGCAGCACATGGCAGAAATGCAATCTCGCCAAGCTGGACCTTCAGTTCTTCCTCTCTGTGTGTAATCCTTGGTGGGACAGTGCTGTGAGACTCTATTGGAAAGTAATTGGATTATTAATAGCCAATGTAATTCGTCCAAATATATATTCATTCATTATTTTAAAAATTCAAATAATCCGTGGTGATAATAAATTCAAATAATATAGCAGTGTTATAGATTTATCCAACCACGGTTAGATGATCAATGTTATTTTTTATAAATTTATAATTAAAAGCTCTGAGCCTTCATTACACTAAAATATGAAGGAGTTTTGAACGTCAAAAAATCTTTAAACTTATGTAAGACTGTGTAAAATCTGATGTAAACTGATGTTACCCTGTTAAAAATAATTACGACTTTCACCAAAATTTGGTACCCATTTAGCTGCAATCAACATTTGGTGTTTAGTTTCAGCATAATACGGTGCTACCATGGATGTCATTTAGTGGTGAAACGTTACACCAAAACTCATGTTTTTACTTCACCATTTTATGGTAAAACGATGAAGAGAAATTCATGTTTTCGCTACCCCTTATTATGATTAAACGCTTGTATAATTTGTTGGATGTTCTGGACGATTGTCTAATAGTTTTGCAGTGAAGCTGACAATCCTCCTATTTCAAGGTAACTACTTTTTTATCAATTCCACCGCACGGGCTCGAACTAGCAATCCTCTGATTACTAGCTGAACGTTTTTATCCATTAGGCAACCGGGCCCCTAATGCAAGAGGATTGAGGGGATTCCCCTATGTGTAGATTCAGTGAAGATTTTGATTGCAGTTTAGGAGATTACACCATTTTTTGAAAGAAGATGTGCTATTCTCGATCAAGGACTTTCGTTTCAATTTAGATTGCACCATAATATAGCGTAAGTTTCTCAGCAGAGCACCCAGATATGGTGCAACTTTGAACTTAAAATTTGAACAGTGTAGTTTAAAGAATGTTAATACTTATAAAACCTTCGCCCTATAAATTAAAGTTGTCAGACCCCGTAAAACTATAATTTCTGATATTTTTATTGTTTTTTAAAATGTAAATTGTTATGTTTAAAATGATATCTCATTTGTAGTAATCCGTAACTTGGAAGTATTTTTTTTTTATTTTTTAAATAAACCAATATATCGAATTGCATTTCTCATACGAACTTAGAATCCAAATTACTCCAAATGTACCTTAATCAAATTTGAGGACACATTACTTAAAAGCTGTTTGAAATATATTCCTGAAACTCTTTCGGGTAGTTTAATTAACACACCCCAGGGAATAAAATATTAGTTATATACATTTTCATTTAAAAAACCTTTTTTTCCGAAATCTACAAAAAATATTACACTTTTCAAGCATTTTTAAAAATTTGGAAATTTGTATTTTTATTTTTAATAGAATTTCTGGGTTAAAGTTTTAAAAACTATTGAAATATTACTCTGTAAAAAGATCATATTGATAAAGAAATTTGTGATTAAAGGAGATGCCCCAAATTTATTGCATTTAACATGAGGCGTGTATGGAGGAACTGAACCCTCTTAATCTTGTTTTTAAAAATCCTCATATTATACAGAATAAATGGAACAAACGAGTAAATATAATTAAAATTAAATATCAAAAAAGAAAAATTACACTTGTTGATATCATGAATTATAAAATTTACAAATCTTTATAAGTAATTTGTCGAAATCTTTTTTTCTCTATACAAATAAACAATGTAATGTTTTTGTTGAGATAAACAATAATTGAAAAATTATCTGTTTTTACTTATTTTATACAACATAATTTTAGCGGGATTTTATGAATTAGATAACATCACAGATCGGTTTATTTTCGCAGATCGGTTTGACACATTTATTCTTTAAAAAATACATATCAAAAATCAAAATATTTCATTAACAATTAATAGAAAAATATAAATTCATAAATAGATTCATAGATACTGTTCGTGTTACTCTTTTGAGACCTCTCAAACTAAAATCTTGTTTTAAATGTTAATGTCCTTTTATTGCCCCAATTTCAAAGCTTTGGAATGGTATTTTTAAAAAAAAATTAATATTAGAATAATCACCTGTAACAATAAGTTTTCCAGCAGAGCTTTGCTTAGTTTCTCCTGTTAATCTGTGCTTTGTTTGACATCGGTAACTTCTAAACCCATCTTGTTGTTTAGCTTCTCTTATATGCAATTTTCCAGAAGGAAAAACACTGTATTTTCCACCTAAAATAAAAATTTATGTGTTATTTGATCAACGTCATAAATATTATTTCTGTAATAAATATCCACTGTACGGCCATTGTATTCAATGGATCTTAACATATGTGGTATCAAAAGACAGATAATTTTCATTAAC
This sequence comes from Troglohyphantes excavatus, assembly GCA_963932185.1. Lineage (NCBI taxonomy): Eukaryota > Metazoa > Arthropoda > Arachnida > Araneae > Linyphiidae > Troglohyphantes > Troglohyphantes excavatus. The sequence goes on along the minus strand of OZ010674.1, from coordinate 51,127,086 downwards.
ATTAAACGAATCGTACGTTCTTATAATAAATATCAACGGGTTTTTTAGTGCGTTTAAAACAATTCATTTAAAAGTGTGTTTTTTAAACAAACCGTTGATAATGCTGCCATCTATGAATGAGCAAAAGCCTTAAACTTTAATGATTTTTGGCTACAAGAAATAAGCTAATATATTTCGCTCTGATAACGAATGGGTGAGAGGGGGAGGTTGTTCATGCGATAATTCAATATTAAAAATAATTAATTTTCAAGCAGTTTTTAAATAAGCCGTTGATTGTGCTGCCATCTATGGATAGCATTCTTTGAACTTGAGATAATTATCGCACGGGCATGCTAGTATTTAATAAAAAAGAAATCTAAATTATTGAAAACTGTGTCCAGATTTAAATTGTCATTTTGTACTTGAAATTATAATTTTGTAGGATATTTGGGCTAATTTAACATATAATTGACGGATTTTTTTAAAAACAATTAGCACAATTACTTAGAATACTTAATAAGAAATCATCTATATAAATAATTATCTAAAAACTAAATCCAGATATATGAGTTAAATGTTATTAAGTTTATTCATTTAAATGTATTTTAAGAATAATATTCGATGATATTGTATGCAATAAAAACATTTATTGCAAATATGCTTTAAAAATCTATAATATAAAGATTTTAGACATTACAACTTAAAGACGATGATGCAGTATTCTAAAATAAAATATTTCCCATTGCTAAATATGAAATATTGGATATTTTCCACAATTCAGAACTTATGTGTTATACAAATTATATTTTCGCCTAAATAATACCATCTAATACTTACCAATGTTATACTAGTCTCTATTATTACAAACTAATACATTCTCTATTCAGAGTTACAACCAAATTAAAAATGCTTTATGGTTCAAACATTTTCAAAAGACTTGAAAATCGAGAATTCCGCTATATATGAGTCTCGCAAGGGACCTCCCCATTGAAACAGATACTCCACAGCATTTCCAAATCTAAATTTTTAATTGCACTCTGCATCTAACTCCACGTCTCATTCGCACACAGACACTTCTAAATGCACAAGACTCGGCATTACTCAAATAATGATGAATAGCAGCCGTTAATGATGAGACTTTTCGGCTGATATTCTAAGCCGATGGATGCACGGATATCAGCAAATAAAGCTGGAGACGTTCCTTTGATCTAACCGCTGGCTCATCTTTGAGAACTCGATGGAGACTTAGATGGAGATTGAGAACCGAAATACGGTTGCAGTTACAGTTAACTTATTCGAATGGTTATCAGTTGATGACCTTGATGAATATAACTCATTTAAGTGATGTACAGACAAGGGATATTCGTAAATGGAATATAGCTAAGTTTAGGAAGCTATTTTATGCATGGTGAAGATTAAAATATTGGAATTTGTTTGATTTAACTATAGATTTTTTTTTTATTTTCAATTCTATCGTTTTATGTAAGTTATGAAATTATGTTTTAGAATATTATAAAGCAATTAACATATATCATAATAAATAGTTATGGAATGGTATTTACCCAAATATATAAAATAAAACTGTAACATACTGTTAGTTGCTAATTACAGTATATAATTTAGGACATTTGCTATAACATATTTAACAGGTTTTTTTACTAGAAATGTAAGTCTTGTAATTATATTCATTAAAGAAATTTTATAGTTGGTTGGTTAGATTAACATCATGTTAAGCTACATAATAGGCTATTTGTGAAGGTTTTGGTTATATCCCGATAAAAAGACCTAGAAATAATGGCCCAAAATTAACTTCAGAATTAAGTTATGAACATGATGATGTTCATTTCTTAACATGATGTTAAATTGACATCATGTTAGACTACAAAATAGGTTATTGGTGAAGATGTCGGTTCTATCAGGATGAAAAAACCTAGAAGCAATAACCCAAAATTAATATCAGAGTTAAGTTATTAACATGACGATGTTCATTACTTAACATGATTGTTAGAATAACATCATGTTAAACTACAAAATAGGTTATTGGTGAAGGTGTCGGTTCTATTGCGATGAAAAAACCTAGAAGCAGTGCCCCAAAATTAATATCATAGTTAAGTTATTAACATGACGATGTTCATAACGTAGAAGAAGACAACATATGAAATATCCCCATTTATGTAAAAGAGTGTGATTAATAAATATATTTTAATATTTTAACACAAATAAATTGATTACGTTTACTTAAAGTTTAATAAAAAATAATTTTTCTAGTTTACTATTATCCTCACGTTAATTTTACAAACAACGAACTAAAATTCTCTTATTTTACTAGTACAAAGCGCAAAAGACTTTTTACCAGGAATTCACTTCCACATTCCTTTAACGAAATTTAGGAATATTGAATCATTCTGCTCAAAAAGCTTTCTCCTATTCTATCATTAATTAAGCTTCCAGTAAATTGAATAAACCTCTACGCCATTAAGTATACTAAGTGATGTTGTTTACATTAACTCTCATTTCATTGTTTTGCTTTTTGTCTTGCTATTACTAGAAAACATTTTCGGTTTCCTAAAAGGTTTTCTGTGCTTTATAATGTATGCAATAATTAATTTACACGTAATATTTACAATAATTTGATGTTTGGATAACATTTTATGAGATAAAAGTTTGGTATCTTATTGTTTATACGCGGATATTGTCTTTTAACAAATTAAAACTTTTATTTCATCCTAAATTATTATTTATTTATAAATAATTATTATTCCCACAGCAGATGATAAACTTTATAAATTACAGTTTTTATATTATATTGTAGTTGCTCTTTCTTTGTATTACTTCTTATTTCAATTAATATTGTTATAGAATTATCTATCAGTAGTATCATTTCGCAATTGCACTTATTTCAAAATTTTAATACCATTAAATGTATACGTCGATTTTACTCCATTATAGAATTTCGGATCCCAGATCGGCCAACCGATAGCTTAGGATGTAGAGGGGTTGATGATGCAAGTAAAGCCGTCGTGTCGAAAGTATTTTAAAGGGAGTATTTGAATAAAGAGTAACATAGATATGTGAATAATGACTAATATAGATATTTAAATTAATATTTAATATAGATATTTGAATAATATTTAATAAAGATATATGAATAATGATAAATTGAAAGTATTTTAATAATTGCTGAGATAGATATTTGAATAATGTCAAATATAAATATTTAAATAATGACTAATATTGATATTTAAAATTGGGCTAATTTAAATATTTGAATAATGACTAATAAATATATAAGAATAAGGGATTATTTAGATATTTGAATACTGACAAATATAGACAAATAAATATAGATATAGATTTGAATACTGACAAATATAGATAATTTAATACTGACAAATATAGATATTTTAATACTGACAATTATAGATATTTGAATAATGTTTAACATAGACATGTGAATAATGACTATTAAAAATATTTTTATAATGACTAAAATAGATATTTGAATAATGACGGATATATATATTTCAATAATGATTAATATAGATATTTGGAAAATGAATATAAAAACTATTTCAATAATTACTGAGACCGATATATATATTTCAATAATGATTAATTATTATTGAAATTATTATTGATTAATTATTATTGATTAATTATTATTGAAATTATTATTGATTAATTATTATTGAAATTATTATTGATTAATTATTATTGACTAATATATAATTTACATATTTGGAAAATGAATATAAAAACTATTTCAATAATTAATGAATATAAAAACTATTTCAATAATTAATGAATATAAAAACTATGAATATGAAAACTAATGAATATAAAAACTATTTCAAATATACTGAGACCGATATATATATTTCAATACTGATTAATATAGATATTTGGAAAATGAATATAAAAACTATTTCAATATATACTGAGACCGATATATATATTTCAATAATGATTAATATAGATATTTGGAAAATGAATATAAAAACTATTTGAATAACTAATGAATATAAAAACAATGAATATAAAAACTAATGAATAAAAAAACTATGAATATAAAAACTAATGAATATAAAAACTATTTCAATAATTACTGAGACCGATATATATATATATATATATTTCATTAATGATTAATATAGATATTTTGAAGATGACTAATATAGATATTTAAATAGTGACTAATATATAAATATGAATAATAACTAATATAGGTATATATGAATAATAACTAATATAGGTATATATGAATAATAACTAATATAGGTATATATGAATAATGAATATAAAAAAGTATTTCAATAATTAATAAGACCTATATTTGAAATGTGAACAATGTCAATAAAAATATTATAATAATGACTAATGATATATTCGATTATGGCTAATTTAGATATTTTAATAATAACTAATATATATATTTGAGTCATTTGCAAGTTAAATCTTCTAATACTGATTATAATATAGCTATTTGAATAATTACTAATATACATTTATATGATTAGTGACAAATATAGATATTTGAATAAAGACTAAAATATAGAGATTTGAAAAAAACATTAAAAAATTCAATGAAGCCTATAACAATAGTAAAACAAAAAACATTGCGTATATTCATAGCAACTTTACAGAATCCATTTCCGTTATTGGAAGATGAGAAATTCACCGAGGGGAAAAACATGCATCTAACATAGAAATTCAATTTTCACCTCACACACTTAGAAACACAATCTACCACCCACAGTTTTAACAAATAAAATCGAGAAATAAGAACATAAAATTCCACAGTGAAAAAGAGAGCAGTATAACGTCTATCCACTGTTATCAAACACAGCTGCGATCTTTTCGATGACGGCCCTTCCATCTTTCGCATTGAACCGGGGTTTTGAAAGTCTGCATTTCTTGTTCTTTCAGAAGAAACTTTATATGTTTATCTCTTCTTATAATATATAATAAAAGAAAGGGGTAGAAAAATGGGAATTTACGGATGGTGTTTACCTGCAGATGTTGCTTGGAATGTTTACTTTTTGGGTTGTTTATAACATCCAGGGTTTCGCATTTCCATTAATGTATTTTACTAACTTAAAGATTTCTTGGCTAGGATGGTTGCATGAGATGTCCAAATATTTCTCTTTATAACGTAAAATGTACAAGCAAATGTATATCCCGAAACATTTCCGGATTTAGTGAATTTTTATAGCATACATTAAGTTTGCATTTGTATTTTAATATTTGCTCTAAATTACATAAAATAATTATAATAAATACTTCATGCACATTCTGTTTTTATAACTATGTAGATAATATTTTTAAATGGTCATTTCAAAAATCGCTTCTGAAATTCAGTTATAAACGGGAAAAAAACTGAACTGAATTTTAAAATTTCAAGCTTCAGGTGCACAATTATTAGAGGTTGAAATTATATATATATAGATTTTCAGACATATATGAGCAGAGAAAGATAGTATTTTGCGTGTTCTTAGATATGTGGCACTGTACGAAATATTTTAAATAAAAAGGGCATAAAATGTTTAACACTTCCTTCAACATTTGAAAATTAAAGTTTCCCTTGAGTTATATAGTGACCTTACTACTGACATTTTTTTTTAATATGTTGCATAGAACATTGTTGTACAAAAACTTGTTGTATAGAACATTGCGTTATCAATATTAAAATACAAATGCAACGTTAAAACTACGCAATAAAAATACATAAAATACAGACATATTTCGAGAGATACATTTACCTTCATAAGCAGAAATGAAAAAGTCTATGTGTACTGCTGAGAATAAATCCAGTAGTGAAAATGTTGCCAAATAACAAAGACGTTATCTCATTTGGTTGGAATTAACTATTTTATTCCAATAATCCGAAAAATTGGTACAGCAAAGGTTTCATTAACAATCGAATCAATAGTGCTGAAAATGTGATCTGGAGGTGTTTTAAATTTTTAGCAGTATTGATTCGATTGTGAAATCTTTCTATTTTAATTTTTCCCGCTTGTTGGCACACAATAGTTAACTCTAACCGAATGAGATATTTTTTGTTATTTGGCAAGGCTTTCAATTTAAGGTTTATTTACATTGATGTGCACACCACTGAGCTAAATTATTAATAAACACTGGAGCGAGTAATATTCGTGCGCGACCACTTTGCACATTTTTGGCAAAAGTAGAAAAAGTAGCCCTAGCGCATGTTTGAGTAGATTTAAAAACCGAAATTCTGTCTTTCAAAATTACATTAAATGTTATACATTAAAAGTTTTAACATACATACTTTCCTACTAACAAGAAAAAAGGCAAAGGAACCTAAAACACCATTTTTTAATCGTTTTGTGACGTCACGTGAGCACCCGCAAAGCGAAGGTAGAATGTTTTCTCGACCCGAATACTATGCATCCGCGCAGCACGGTAAAGTACATTTCTGATGGAAGGGATAAGTGTCTCCCGAAACATATCTTGATTTTATGTATTTTTACTGCTTAGTTTTAACTTCGAATTTGTATTATAAATTTAATACGCTTACTCTAAATTTCATTAAATAACTATAATAAATACTCCTCACAAATTCAATTTTAGAATTTCTTACTACTTGCATTTAAAAAAAAAAAAACGTAATTTAATTCCATTTTAGAAATTCAAATATGGAAGTATCTATCTTTATTAACGGCTAAACATATATTAATGTCATTTAATTTAAGATATACTTTAAAAAATATTCTGCTTGTTATACAATCGTTTAACTATCTGACGGAGCTAAACAACTTAAGTCGGTCACGGATTTCTAGTTTTTCTAGCATTACACATTAACTTTAAATTCATAAAAATAATCGACGTTGAAATATTTTTCTAATCTAAATCGTTGGAATGTTTCTTGAAACATTACCTTTTAAAGTCATAAAAATATAATAAATATATATAATAAACATCCATTGAAAGTATAAAGTAGACTATTTTGCAGATAAAACAACTTTAAAATGTTACCCTTTTTAACCGCATAGAGGGTTAAAAATATTCCATTTACTATAAACTCCTTAAATATACAGCCCTTACTTTTTTTAACGTACATATATTTTAAATTAGTATCATGAGACAAAATATACAACAAACATAAAATGTCCATACATATTCTTCTTCTATTGTACCTATTGCAATAAAATATTAATTATAATGCATTATATTATTTTATAAGTTATTTTGTAGTTCAATCACTTTTTTTCCATTAAAACAACACTGTTTTTCAAAGTAAAATTCACTATAAGATATCTATATATTTAAAACCTTCGTAAAAACTTTTAAAACTTAAAGACAGAGTTTTAGCTTCAGACGTGGTTTTAAAAACAACAAAAAAAATGTGACTTGGCATCTTTGAGAAAAGTGATTTTTGCAATATCTCTATAGTGCACATATAAATATATCATATATTCAAAATAATAAATAGTCATTGCATTGCGCTAACATATGTCTGCGTAGTATTGCTTAACTATTCGAATGCATGATTCATGATTTATCAGTTTTTATTACGTTGAGTATACATATATTTAAATAAATATGTTAAGTATTGTATATCATAAAAATTATAGTTTTGTATTCAAATGATATCCTGCTTGTTTATTCAACAAGCGTTGAGTACTGTATGTGTAAGAGAAATCCATATTCAATAGAAATTTATACACTCACTCGTGCTATGAATTTTGATAAAAAAAAGTTGGTTAATTTTTTTTTGTTGGCAATGGTAAACATAAGGCTTAACATTTTTATTTTACCACATTGGGAAAAGTTTTTTAAATTGTTTATTCTGGGAAAGAAAATGTTTTCTTATTTTTATACGAATAATAAAAGTTATACACTATTAAAGTGTTGGATATTTTTATTAACTTAACACAGTCATCAAAATGATATTCAAAAATAAATTTATATTTCATAATACACTTACTTATATATGTTTACCAAAATTTTATTTTATTGCATAGAAGTTGCTTTTAAGTTATACAAAAAAAATTATATCTAAAATAAACTGTAAAATTGAGTATTTTTATGAGTTTAGAATATGAATGCATTGACGTAAAAATTGTAGATCCCTCGTCGATAACACGTCCATGAGCCTCAGAGGGTTAAAGTGTAGAAAAAAGGGTTACATATTTAAGAATGTGTGTACAAAATTTCAAAACCATAAAAGAAACAGCGCATATGTTTTTTTAGATGTTTATATAACATTTATCATCTTTCTAAACACTTTTCGTCTGCAACAATCGTCATTTACACAAAATATTTTTTTTACATTTTGGTCACGTTTAAAATGCTAAGGCTTTGTAACTAATTAACTTAAAACTAAACTGTTAATAGTTTTTAAAGCTCTAATATTTGCTTTATAAACGTATGAATAGTATTTTTTAATATAAGTTATAAATTATTTTTTTACGATTTGTTAAACATAAGAATTTGAATATTTTTTAAGTCTTGAACTTAAAATATGTTTTTGAAACCTGTTAAAACAATAATGTGCACAAGTCTATTCATACGTTTATAGTACATATATTGATGTTATTTAATCAATTAAAAAATTCTAAAAACATTTAAATTTGAAGGAGGGGTAGTGATTTTTTTTTAAAGTATATTTAAGCTTCAAAAACTTAAAAACAACAAAAATAATTTTTTTAAATATATTTTTGTTTTTTATTATTGTTCAGAAAAAAAAATTCTAATATTTTTTTAATATTGGTATTTCTGAATTTATTAATAAATAAAATGGTATTTGCGGCTCGGGTCTCCCTTAAACAGTAAAGCAATGACCATCGCCCTATAATATGTGTCACCTTTTCCATTAAAAATATTGCAAATTTCGCCATTTATATAGCAAACTTATTCCACCCCCACACACAAATCCTTCGTTTTCTCACCTTGGGTATCGTCTGCGTGAATGACCAGTCCGTCATCCCGGAACCAGGCCGTCGTAATCACGTAATCCCTCACAAAGCTCGGGATGTGGCACTTCAGGACGGCAGTGTTGTCCCTGATCACAAATTCGTCGTACACACGCACCTCGTACTGCTGGCTCAGCACTGCGAAGAGAAAGAGAGAGAAAAAACATAAATAAAAAATAGAGAGAGAGAGGATGGAGATAAATCAGAAGGGAAGCGCAAGAGGAGCGGGCGTCTCATCAAAGTGGATCAGAAGAGGAGGGGATGCGTGAAAATTAGCTCTTTCGTGCATCACTGCTTATGAGGATTTTGGGGGGAAATAACCGGAACATCGCTGCGAGACCGGTCGCCGTGAAATGGGTATAAATAAGTTTGGGTTCTTTTTACCTTACCATGAATAGGTCGGGTGGTTGGAGTAAATAAGAAGCAACTAAAAAATGGGAGAATTAAGATTATTTTTTGTTTGTTGCTGAAATTGAGTTAAATATCAAGTTTAAAGCTGTTTTTAATTTTTTGTGTCATAAAATCTTATTGCAGGTAAATATATCAATTAAAAAAGATTGAATGGGTTTAGCGTGGTTATGTTTGATATAGAATTTTTTAGGGATACCTAAAAACCCATTTAAACGTTCTGGCAAATATTTAGAAATAATTTCAAAATTATTTTTAAAAAACGTAAATTGAAACCTTGGACGATGAAATACATATCTATTTTCGTAGGTTTAAAGGGAAAATAAAAAATTTTCATATCGCTATTGCATTCAATATAAAATGTGGCTTTAGTTTAGCTTTTTCTAATATAAATGGGTACAAAAAGCGTTTAACATATGTGTGAGCTTAAATAACATTCTAATGTACACACATTTAAACATATTGTAAGTAAATTGAAGATAAATGTAGTGTAAAAACAAATATTAACCGTAAATTACGAATAAATTTAGTTACACTCTACTTTGTTAATCAGAAAAAGTTAGGTTAAGTTGAGTTTTTTTTAAATAACAGTAAGGGGGTTATTAGATTGGATAAACCTATCTATAAAGGCTGAAGTCTATAGATATACAGTTTACATATAGTCTATCTATTGTCTATAGATCTATAGTCTATATATATAGCATATCTATAGTCTATAGATCTATAGTCTATATATAGTGTACCTAAAGTCTATAGATCTATAGTCTAGCTATTATCTATAGATATGTAGTCTATCTATAGTCTATAAATATATAGTCTATAGATCTATAGTATATCTATAGTCTTTAGATCTATAAACTATAGATATATAGTCTATAGATATATAGTCTATAGATATATAGTCTATAGATATATAGTCTATAGATATATAGTCTATAGATATATAGTCTATAGATATATAGTCTATAGATATATAGTCTATAGATATATAGTCTATAGATATATAGTCTATAGATATATAGTCTATAGATATATAGTCTATAGATATATAGTCTATAGATATATAGTCTATAGATATATAGTCTATAGATATATAGTCTATAGATATATAGTCTATAGATATATAGTCAATAGATATATAGTCTATCTATTGTCAATAGATCTACAGTATATCCATAGTCTATAGATATATAGTCTATAGATATATAGTCTATATATTGTCAATAGATCTACAGTACATATATAGTCTATAGATCTATAGTCTATCTGTAGTCTACATATAGTCTCTCTATAGTATATCTGTAGTCTACATATAGTCTGTATGTAGTCTACAAATAGGCTAAAGTCTATCTAAAGTCTATCTCTAAAATATATTTGTTTTAAAAAGTGGTGTTTTATTATTTTTAAATAGGATTGAAGTACGTAAAGATAGTACAATAAATTCGAAATTATTTGTTTTTATTCCATTTAATTGTTAAAAGAATACTACAATAATTTGCAGAACTGGACAACTTTATTATTATTATGTTACATTTATTTTCAAAGTAATTTAATACTTATTTAGCGAATAACATTATAAGTATTATCTTCAGTAACAATAATTCCTATTATCTGGTTTACAATATTAACAAAATATTTCTTGTATGACACGTAAAATTACACATTAGTTTTAAATATAGAAACTTACAATATATAACTCTAAAACGTCATTTTTAGTTTAGTTATTTTCATTCATTCCCAATATATTTTCCTGCATGAAGTCTTAACCACATTTATAATAAATTACTTACAGACGCCTTTATTGGTTTCCAATACGAACTCCAATAGACTTTGTGGGATATTCTATTTCACATGAAAAGAAACAAACATATGTTTTCGACTCAAGACTACAACTAACAGTATTACATAAAAGAATGACGACCCTGATATTTCGCGTTAACAAATAACCCGATTATAAGTTATGCGACCTTTTCCTGTTTTATTGATTTAACATAAAAGGATAACGCAGATAAAATATCGTAAATTCGCAAAGTATCAGTTTGTGGTACCCTTACGTAAAAAGTTAACAGTAATTCAATATTTGACATGTTTTACTTTATATTACAATATAGTATGAAATGAAAAAGTAAAATAAATTATTTCTCTCTGAAGGTAAGGTAATCTCATAACAGACCGCAAGGTATTAAAATAATCCTATCAAGTTATCAAAAAAATGCAATCATTCCGTGTGTTTTCATTTTATTTTGCTTCTTTGTGTGTATTTTTACCTGTATAATGGAATTTTGATTAGTGAATCATTAATTATTGATTTTTACCTCTTACATTTTTTATTAGTTTTACTCATTTTTCCGAAGTAAATCAGTTCCCGAAGTAAATAGTAAAATTTGCTTGTAAAATACTTTATTAGTGCAGCATTAAATAAAATAATTTTGGGTCAAAATTTTGGAAATTTTGTTTTATCGGATTCTGTATTGTGGGATATTTAAATTTAGCCAAACAAGCAAATATTAAACAAACATTTTAAGTATTATGTATTGTCTGCTAAATTTAATTTAAAAATTTTTAATAACTTTAAGAATTTTTTTTTTTAAGAAGACTCCCTTTTAAGCCTAAAGATGAAATATTTTGATTACAAAATAAAAGTCAACATTGCATACTTGAATTTTCGCAGAAAAATTTATATTTTAAATTTAAACGCACCTTAATTAAAGCCTAGTCGTTTAAAAAAATTAATAATTTTATTAAAGAAACAGAATATCCTTTAAATCATTTTAATCCTTTCAGGAAAATAATAAAAACTACTACTTTTACAATTAAACTTTTACTCAAAAAATGTAGTAATACAATATAAAGTTGTTTTTTTTAATTTAACAATACAATCATTTATAATCTTATATAATCTTTAGGATTAACTTATCTAAATTAGCAACTGAACAGTTTTGAAACAATGACAGTATTTGTATTATTATTTTCTCGTTTAAACGAATCCTTTATTACAAAATATTATGAGGTTAACTATTTACCAAATAAATCAACTAGAGAAGGAGTTGAAGTTGAATTTAGTAATGTTTCACTGAATAATTATTTTACAGTCTCTCAAAAGCAGGTAAATCTCCCAGCCACATAAGAGTTGAAAAATATACTACCAAGCAAAACAATTTTTAAAATACGGTTTGCCAGCATATTTATTTATTTTATTTTGTTTTTACTCATGCAATGCATGTTAAACAAACTTTTTTCGTAGGCTTGAAATTATTCCTTAAATTTATTATAGGTATTAAGATTGTACTATTAGTTAATGACTTTAGAATTCGACTTTTTTTTAAATAGTTTTCTGCTTCCGAAACAGTTTTGTCAAGGATAATTTAAACTGTAAAGTAATAAAAGTAATGATGGTCTTAATTAAATGAAATCTCATAATTCTTTCATTTTATTTCAAAACACAAGAAAATTATTAAATAGTAGTTGTTTTAGGATAATAAAGTGTATTTTGCTAAATTTCAATTTAAGAAATAAAGAATAGGTAATCACAATTATTATTCAAACATTGCTTCTTATCAAAGGCTTTGGCAAAGGCAAAAAAATATCTAAAAATATTTTTTAACACATTTATATAAAACATATGTACTTGCTGAAAATCGAAATAACTCGCCAAAAAATATAAAATATGACAAATAGCCATTTTAATAAAACGAATACAACATTTTAATATAAAACTCCCCCTTCTCCAATTAAAACAATGTATTTTGAATAAAAGTTGACTTCCCCTATTATTTTACAAAAAGCAGTAAATTTTCTTTACGTGTTAAAGGAAACGTTACTTAATTTATTAAAAATAAGCCACATTCAGAACGTTTACTTTCATTTAACATTTTAATACAAAACCAAACTTGTGGTATTTAATAAAGCTTCTTAATTACCTCCTAAAACTTCCTCAGATAAAAATAGTGCTGCCTATTTAATTTTAAAGACCACACGAACATTTAATTGTAATCTGCAAAGACCCAGAAGCAGTAAACGAAATGAAATCGAAAAAAAAATCAGTATCTAAGTTTATTCTTAGCTCCCGCCAAGAGCGGATATTAAAGTGAATAAAGAATGGAAAGTGATTACTTTATGAATGGAAAGAAAATTCTTCCGGTTCCGTTAATCCCACTTTAAATTAAACCTGACGCAATGCAGACTTTTGTCTGGAATTTCTTAGTTAATTAAAAGTATCTATAAATGACATTTTACAATGCAGTCACTCGTTTGTAAAGTTTAAAGCATATTTTTATATTTTCGAGTATTTTGTACATCTACTCAATTATATAATTCAAATTGGTTTTTATTTATAGTTTAAGGGGGACCCGAGCCCCAAAATCATGAAAAATTGCTATTTTTTTTTCTTCTTAAAACAATGATAAACGTACTTAAGAAGGTGTGTACAAAATTTCAAAACAGTAAAAGAAACGGAACATATGTTTTTTTAGAAGTTTATATACCATTTATCTTCTTTCTACATACTTTTCGTCTGCAACAATCGTCATTTATTCAAAATATTTTTTTTAAATTTTGTTCACGTTTAAAATGCTAAGGTTTTGATAATAATGAGCTTAAAACTAAACTGTTAGTAGTTTTTTAAGCTCTAATATGTGTTTTATAAACGTATGTATAGCTTTTTAAAATTAAGTTATAAATTATGTTTTTACAAATTATTAAACTTAAAGAGTTGAATATTTTTTGGGTTTTGAACTTAAAATAAGTGTTTGAAGACAATTAAAGCACAAATCTGCAAAAGTCTATTCATACGTTTGTAGTATGTACTTTGACGTTATTTAACCAATTAAAAAAATTTAAAAACATTAACGATTGAAAGAGGAGTAGTGTTTTTAAAAAAAGTCTTTTTAAGCTTAAAAAATTTAAAAAAATAAGAAGAATTTTTTTTAAATATATTTTTGTTTTTGATCATTGTTCAGAAAAATATGTTCTTATAATATACAAAAAAATTGTATTTCTGAATTCATTAATAAACAAATTAGGATTTGGGGCTCGGGTCTCCCTTAAATGTAAAACTATATCTGTTAACATTTATTTGAAATCTAATAACTTTTTTAATAATAAATAAATAAACAACAAAATTATCACTTCTTTTCAAATTTTTTTTTTTTATTTATATTCTAATTAACAGTTCCCTTATTTCTGCTGCACTCTACAAATCAATTTGTTATTAATATTATACTGCTAAGCACATTTCTTGATACCTTTTACTTTTATATGTTTTAAAAGTCAAATATTTTAAGATGTAACGACAAATTAATATACAGACAGAATAATAGTCTAATGTAGTACGTTTAGTTGTCCTAATATTATAATAAATGTATATTAAAAAAATGACATAGATAGGCAGATAGGTAGGTAGGTAGGTAGGTAGGTAGGTAGGCAGGCAGGCAGGCAGGCAGGCATGCTGACAGACAGACAGACAGACAGAAGAGAGAGAGATACTTGTCTTCAATAAAAGTATGTAAAAAATACTGGCTCTAATTATTTTGGGTTGTTTAAATTTTCTGAAATTATGCATATCGTATTATTGTTGAAAACTAACATCCGTTCCATTGAAGACATACAGCATACTACCAACAAACCTATTGTTTTTCTTTTTTAAAAATCGATATTAACGTGCATAAATACGTGTCTTTTATTTGAAAGGCCAATATAAACCATCCCAATTTCCTTTAAATGTCCTCCCAGACTGATCGAATCCCCTGTCAAACGGAATGTAAGTTTTCCCTATCTCAGACTAATACGACTCCCTGCGCTTAATGCGGCCCATTAACCATCATCCGCTCGACGGGATCCCCCAGTCTCAGCTTAACATTTAAAAGTCATTTGAAACCAGCAGCCAGAATTTCACCGTAATTACCGTCATCATTAATTTGCTTTAAGAAGCATTATGTTCCGCGGACAGTAAGCGGCGATTGCCTTCTATCGCGGCTGCAGTGCGATTGCTCGGAGATAAGATAGACAATGGAGTGAGTGATTATGATTCGAAGATCGATTCATTGGAACAGGAGTACTTCGCTAATTCCAGTTTGTTTTGAATTTGAGATAATTGAACTCAAACTGGGGCGCTTATGTAAATGGATTGTAAGTTGATATTGGGATGATAATTGGTTTATTGTATCTCATATTGTCAGTAAATTTGTGTAAAATAATTGGATTTAAGAATGTTATCAATGTAATGGTTTTCATGAAAACGTAAAATTTATTGTAATTTTAAAAATACTATAATGGTAAATAGAGTTGAAACCACCTGGCGAATACAAACGTGTATATCCGTTCGGGAATTAATTATCAAATTAAAAGCATTAGGAACATTTTTGAAAACCTTCTTTAATGATTAAAAATATTTTTGTAAAAAAGGAATGTGTTGGAAATATAAATTAAACTTTTCTAAAGTGAAACAAACCTACAAATTCAAAATTTCGCTTATCCGTCAAAGGGTTATATAAAATTTGTCCTTTCTGACTATTTACTTTCTATATATTAAGAACGGATAATACGTGAGAATAATTTAGAACCCAAATATAAAACCTGGTCTTTTAAGGTAAGAAAAATCGGATAATTGTTTATTTTCTAAAATTATTTTTAACAACTGCCAAAGTCTGAAAAACTCTTCTGTTCATTATAACAATTAGAATTATAGATAGATTATAATATTTAATAAATCGAATGATATTAAAAGCAATAAAAAGCAAAAATTTAGATAATTAATAATTCTATTATTAATAAATCATATTACAATCAAAATTTGTGTGTGTTTTTTTCTTCAAAAATTAAGGCAAATACAGGAACACTTTTCATTAGTCAATTTCAACTTATTAGTTCATAGTTAACCCTATCGACCCTGGTGGTCTCACACTAAAACCACATGTTTGCAAAATTGTAGGATGAAACTCAATTATTTCCATGGTAACCACATCTGTTAATGGGAAACTTTGAGCGTAATCTGTTGACGCATTGTAAAAAATGTAGGTGATTAATTTGTAAATAACAGTCAAAAATTCAAGAGTCACTCTCACTTAGTGAGAATTGTGTTAAAAAATCAGATATTGTTTTTGTTATTGTAATTTTTTTTTAATCTGTCAATATTTGACTATTTGTTTGTTAATAAAGTAAATATGTTTAGCCATAATTGATATTGATGGTTTAATCGGTAATTGAATGCTTTAAATTTTGATGCATTGTATGGCGCTCAATTGATGATTTCAATTTTATAAATAAGCAATTCAAACAGATTCTTTTAAAAATTAAGTATCATAATTAGATGGCAATAAACACAATTCAAATTAAATAAATGCTTTTTACTGCGGAAAAAAAGTTGGAAGTTAAAGGATTAATATAAACTTGATTGTTATCTAATTTTATGCTTTTAATTGCTTTTAATGTCATACGATGTATTAAATATTACATTCTATCAACAATCGTTTTAAAAGTAAGAATGAACGAAAGAGTTTATCACTCCTTGAGAGTTTTTAAAAGTAAACTTGGAAAATAATCAATATCTGCATCCTCAAATATTATATTTATTACTTTCGTGACATATTTGTATTTAAGCACAATATTAGATTTTAATTATAATAAACTTACACAAAAAAAAATGGTAACAACTTTTTACTATGTCAAACTACAATTCCAGTCTTTATTAAATAAAGTTACTTGCTAGACATATGTATTACATTTGACACAAATAATCATAAAACATGTAACTTAAAACCCTTAAATTCAGGCATAAATTGACATACATTCATTACAACTGGGTTCTCAATTTTTCAACAGCAATTCAATTAAGCCATCGACAGTACTTTACAAATATTGCTATCTCCAACGAGTACGTTTCCAGTGACTTACTTAATCTAATGTATTTTCGGAAAATTGATTTATGGCTGCAACAAAGTATCGGCGCCAAGAGTAACTTTTTATGCATTTCATCCCGACGTTTCTTTGGATTACTGAAATTTCTTTTCTAGGTCAAACGGCAGTCAAACGAAAAAAAGATCGACGGTTGTCCGATTTCATACATCAAATTATGTCCTTTTGGAATTGCTTCCATTGCGTTCGACAGTATTTTTCAGTCCCTGTGAGCATTTGAAAGTAAACCAAGTTGACAGTTTCTTCGATCAGAATGCATGTGTCTGATTGGATTAAAATGTAGATAATATACAGACATACTTATTGGTGAAAACGAATATTTTACGATCGATGAATGTATTTTTTTTTCTAATAAATATAACCAAGATAAAATCATTTACTAACACAAATTAACTAAGGAAAATGAGTTCAAAATTACGTATTCAGGCAATCTTATACTAAAGCAGCTTAATATTGATCGGCAAAAAAATAATTAGTTGTATATAACATAGAAATATAAGTTTTGAGACTTTAGATTCAAAATAAAAGAAACTATTTTTTAAGGCAATAAAATAATATTGGAAATGTTTGAAGATTTTGGGTTCTATACCCCCTGAAACAAATAAAACAAAACTTTTATGCACTTATTCAAACGTATTTGTATAATTGCTTATATATTTAATGTACACTAAGAAAACATACCCACCCTACTAAATCTTCATCTGAGTATAAAATATTATTTTAAGAAATCTCTTGAAAATGGGATACTTAGTATCGTAGATCAGCGATGCAGGTAAAAACAGTTTCGTGTAATTTTATTAGTGTAGATTTATATACATAAGATGTATATATAAAGATGTATACACAGGGTGGTGCAAAATTAACGTTATGGTCGAAATGCTTTATAACTTTTTTATTTTTGAATAAATTGTTCAAACTATTTTGTCAAAAAACAGCATATGAATAGAGAATGTTGTTACCTTAAACGTGGAAAAGTACGTCTCGCAGGTGTCACTCATTTTCCGCATCAAGAAGTCGTGCTCTTTCCAACACATGTTGCATGCCTTTTTGCAAAATTTCAGGGTTTTTGGCACGAATTTCATTGCGAATATTGTTTTCCAGTTATTGATTCCTATCAGAACCTTTGCTAAAAATTTGCATCCAGGCGATTTATAGTTGGTACTGAGGGTCCAGTTCGCACATTAAAATATCGACGATACGCACATTGCCGCAGAATACCTGAGTTTCCGTTTGAAAAATAAAATTCAATATTTTTGTTCGTTGTTCTATTGTGTACTGTTCCATTTCAAATTTTCCAAGCCCTCTTTTCACAATTCTGAAGCAAAAGAAAAAAATGCAATATTAAATAAAAAAAGTTATAAAGCATATAGACCATAACGTTCATTTTGCACCACCATGTAACTAATAATTTTATTAAGTGTATATACAAATTGTATTATACAATTATTAATAATTAAATTTTGTTGGTTTAATGTATGAAGACAAAAACGATTAAAACAATTTCATCGTCCTTCCCAAAACAATCCATTTCTCAATTAAACAAAAGTATCCCATTTCATAACTACAATTAAAAAACTTACCATAAAATTAAATTAACAGCAAACTAATATAAATACAACCCCGCCATTTCCCGAAAAACATTTCATTTTCCAAGAATCTCCAAGATCTTATTCCACCCCCTAATAAGAGTAAAAAAAGAGAAACTCCGAATATGAGACCGAAGGTGATTATCTCTGTTTTTATTACGCAATTCTCCTAATCACCGGAACCACCTTCGCATAGTCTCCATTTAACGCCTTCTTTATAAATTATGATTTGATTACATCGCATTAGCTTTTCATGCATATTTAGATAGGGATATCGGGAGGTGTTTCTTTTTCGTAATGGGCTTCGCACTTGTATAATCAGGACATTTAGGATCCAATAAGTAAGGAAATTGGTGCTTGGGCATTTGAATTTGATCGGGGATTAGAGTAACAGTGTTTCGTGGGTTTTCAGGGAAGTATTTTTGATATTCAAGTTAGTTTAGGGGTGTTTTAAGAAAAGTATTATAATTGGGAATGAAATTGCGTTATTACACCGAAAGAAAAGTACTTATAAACTGAAGTATTTGCTGTAAAAAGGATGTAGCTCCCACCAAAGGGAATTTGGAGTTACATGTACTATCTTGTGTTAAAAAAAATTGTTCGTTTGGTGCCACAAAGATGTAGCTCCAATCTTTAGTTATCGCGTTACTCAAGAAAAATAGCTGTCTGTCTCATTAGTTTGTTGCAATATAGAGGTAGCTCCTAGATCTACTGCCATTTGCCCAAACGACTGACATGCTTTGTTTACAGGAAGGTTATACAACACTTATAAACAGTAGAGTTTTTGGTTCTTTTTACGTTATGTGGTTCTACGATGGACTACAACCAGACAACGCAGCAGATGAGCCTGAATTTACAGATGGGAAGTGTGATGATTAAAAACGTAATTTTCTGTTTTTAAAGCCAAGTTATATGCTATATTTCAATTTAAGTTTTCTTTAAGTAAATAATATTATAATAAATAGTATTTTTTTTTAATATTTTCTTAGAGGTAGACAGAGCATCTATATACCTATATATTATTCTATCTATCTATATATTTATATGTTAAGAGCTATCTATATATTTATACGTGAACATGTAGTTTATTTAGAAAAAAAAGTAATTATTAAACACTTTAATAAGTTTTAAAAAAATGTGAAAGTTTTTAAATGTACTTTTTTAAATGTGTTAACATATAATCAAATTTGAAAAAAATATGGGAACTAGAAATACATTATTATACAGAAACTACTAAATAATTTTAATTATAAAATAATATTTTACAGTTTTATTAAAGAGATCCAAATATTTTGTAAGTCCATCATCCATAACACTTTTACATTTAAGAAAACAATCTCAAAATTCAATTTTAAATAAATCATTTACACAAATGACAAAATGAAATATTTCCATCATAAAGTGTTATTTAAATTCGATTCCTCTCACAGTCTTGATACAGCCCTTCGTGCAACATCCACTACTTAAAATAATGGGTTCGGGATCCATACTTTTAAACCTTCACCCAGAAATACTATTTTCCGTTTAAAACGTATCCATTCACCCTACTGCGACTTTCATACTGTGCAGCATAAATCACCCAAAGAATTCGATGTTCCATAAAATACTATAACTGGTAGAGAAGACCGAAAATAATCCATTATGCATTTCCCTTTTTTTACATATTTGCTCCACAAACATTTTTCGCGATGAGGGGCAGGGATTGGGGAAATTGCATACGGAAGTATATAAAACTCTGTTTTTGCATTACATTTTATTTATTTTCGGGATTGCATGCACTTAAATAAATTGTTCCGTAATGCACTTCCTTCGTTTCCCCCCACTGGTAAAAAGTAAGTATATTTCGGGGGATTTATATACAAAATCTATTAAGGCTTATGCTTTATAGAATTAAGTTTGTATTTCAGTAATGAAGATTTCTTGAGGGCATGGGTTGGAAAAATATACTTGTATGTGTGGGTTCCCAAATGTATTGGATTCATAGACATAATAAAATTTGATTTATATAAACCAATTAAGAATATAAAACTATACTAATAAAATTACACGAAACTGTATTTGTCTACGATGATCTATCATACCTTTGTTAAAAATAGGCACTCAAAAATAAGTAAATGTACTCATTTCTGATTACTTTCGTTGTTTATCATAGCTCCGAATACATAAGTTAAATTTTTGAAAAAGACATATACTCAAAAATTAGTGCAATGAGTAAAAAAGTATAAAAATAGCAGTTGCTTGTTTGCATAGGCTGCCTTCATAAATCACTTTCAATAAATATCAACAAATTCAAGCAAGACATACCGGGAATCGAACCCAGATCCTCAGGCACCGCAATCCAGTGCTTTATCCGATGTAGTATCAGGGAGATGTGAAGAAGTTATAAACAGATTAAATATTAAAAACGTGTGCCAAAAGAATGGGTAATACTTAGTTTCCATTGAAGCAATCGACATCAAATAATGTGGAAAACCATCTTCTTACAACTATTTTAAGGGGGACCCGAGCCCCAAAATCCGGAAAAATTGCTAATTTTTTTTTCTTCATAAAACGATGCTAAACAAACTTGAGAAGGTGTATACAAAATTTCAAAACAGTAAAAAAAACAGAACATATTTTTTTTTAGATGTTTATATGCCATTTATAATCTTTCTACATACTGTTCATCTGCAACAATCGTCATTTACTCAAAATATTTTTTTTTAATTCTGGTCACGTTTAAAATGCTAAGGCTTTGTAAATAATTAACTTAATACTAAACTGTTAATAGTTTTTGAAGCTCTAATATTTCTTTTATATAAACGTATGTATAGCTTTTTTAAATTAAGTTATAAATTATTTTTTTACAAATTATTAAACTTAAAAGTTTGAATATATTTTGGGTTTTGAACTTAAAATAAGTTTTTAAAAACAATTAAAACACAAATCTGCAAAAGTCTATACATACGATTGTAGTGTGTACTTTGATGTTATTTAATCAATTAAAAATATTTAAAAACATTAAAAATTGAAAAAGGAGTAGTGTTTTTAAAAAACGTCTTTTTAAGCTTAAAAAATTCCAAAAATATCAAAAATAATGTTTGTAAACATATTTTTGTTTTTGATTATTGTTCAGAAAAAGATGTTCAAATAATATAAAAAAATTGGTATTTCTGAATTCATTAATAAACAAATTAGAATTTGGGGCTCGGGTCTCCCTTAAGTTTATCAGGTCGCTTTGTTAAGATGGCTTGAACAGAAGTTGAAATTAGCAATATTAAATTACAGTGCTCATTATTTAGAAAGTACGGTTGTTTAAATTGAAGTTCGTTATTTCTTATGTATAATGCAATTATACTACAAGGAAAACGAGTATATTCAGGTACTAATTTTTAAGTATTACTTTAAAATTATTAAACTAACATTAACAATAAATTTTATTTTTATTTATATTATCCCAAATAAGATTGTTAAATGATTGCAAACGACATTTTGATAATTTAAAAGCGTGAAAGAATACAACTTTAGGATTTCATATTCATATTGAATAATCGAATCTCCGATTAAGAAATACCTTTTTTTCCTTTCACAACCAAAATGCATGATAAATGAATCATAGTGTGATAAATGTATTTTCACACATCAACTACTGTTCAAGTAATTCTTCTCTTTTTTATGTCGTTATGAAATATTACAATAACCGTTTTTCATTCTATGAAACGCGTCAAGAAATTTCGTCGTAAAAGTAACATGTTCCATTTCCACCAAAAAATAA
Source organism: Troglohyphantes excavatus (assembly GCA_963932185.1). Lineage (NCBI taxonomy): Eukaryota > Metazoa > Arthropoda > Arachnida > Araneae > Linyphiidae > Troglohyphantes > Troglohyphantes excavatus. Next base: position 51,104,512 of record OZ010674.1, on the reverse strand, counting down.
TAAATAACCAAACATCAAAATACTTTTTTTCTGTTATCTGTTCTCGTTAATCTTAAATTCCATTGAAATTGAAGCACTTTATCTATTCAAGCCATATACTTATTTATTGAATTTTTTCAAAAAAAAATTGTAACTGTGTGCATACATATTATAACTAAATATATGTGAGTTCATAGTTTTTAATTCACCTTAAGTTATTAAAAGGGAACTGTGTTGTTGGTTAGTTATAAATTATTAAAAAAAAAACATTAACAAAAAAATTTGTAAAATGCCTTCAAACTTTTTAAAAAAATAAATTTTTGTTAAATTTTTCGAAAATTTAAAACATTTTTCAAAACTTTCCTTTTTTTAAGATTTTATTTTTTATAGATTTTTTTATTAAAATCAGGGTTTATTTATGCTTAATGTAGTGTTTGCAATATTCTCAGGCTATGAACGCATAGTTTAGTTTTGAGCTGCGCAGGAGTATCTGCGCAGAGCAGTAAGTGGGACAGACGGGCTGGGACCCTCGAGGAGGAAGGTTGTGTGATATGCACGTCTTGAGTATTGGGGTAGCTATTTTCCTATTTTTCTTTATTATATGTTAGTTTGTAAGTTGTGCTTTGGTTAGATGTGATTGTCTGTCTTGCGTATAATAAATGTATGTAGTTTAAAATTGCGTATCTGGTGATTATCTACCCATTCAATGAAACTCATTATCAAACAACGAACCGAAAAAGAGAGTCGCCCGACATTGCCGCAATAGGACAGGATAGCATTGGTATTGAGTGCGTGGGTAGACGGTAGAATTAAGAGCGCATTGGGTTCGAGGTTCGAGGTCATTATTCAATTCGAGCGGAGATCACGTGAAGAAAAGGCGGGAGAGTTTGTTTTGGTTTTGGATTGCGTAAGGAAAGAGCTACGGGGGTAAGAGTTTCGGTTTGAGATTTAGTGTGTATAAAAGAAAAAGTGTTGCATTGCGAATGTATTGCTTTTGGGTGTATCTTTTATGGAAGTAATGTGGTGTGTTAGCGTTTGTTCTTTGTTGAAGTTGGTAAATTTAAGTGTGGTCTATTTAGGATTGAGGGAAGATAAATGTGCGATAGTATATTGTTGATATATTTTGAAGTTACTGTTGGGGGAAAAATTCCTAATGAGTTCTAGGAAAGCTAAACAAAGGCAGGATGAAATTGAATTAGAGGCGGAGCGTAAGCGTACTCACGACTTAGAGTTGCATAAGCTAGAAATAGAGAAATTGAAACTTGAACTTGATTTGGAGAGATTAAGACAGTCAAATAGACAGTCGGACGTATCTATAAATCAAAATAATGAGTCAAATAATGGTAACCAATCAATTGAAAGCGTAGTTAAATGCATAAAAACATTAACCATCCCAGTTCCTTGTAATGCAGAGGGTTGGCATGTATTTTTCCAATCTTTGGAAAGGGCGTTTAACACAAAACAAGTGCATGTAGATTTAAAATCAGAAGTTTTAATAAACTTACTGGGGGATAAAGTGGCAAATTTACTTGCGTTTATTGACGAGGAAACATTTAAAAGTTATGAAAAGGTTAAGGAAATTGTTCTTAGAGAATTTGAACCAACTCCAAAAATCTGTCTTGAAAATTTTAGAAATTCAAAACGTAACTCAGATGAAACGCATATTCAATTTGCATCGAGATTAATTTCAAATTTTGAATACTATTGCAAACTCAGAAAAGTAGATAGTTTGGAATCCCTTAAGAAACTAATAGTGTCAGATCACTTGTATAAAACGTTAGACAGTGAAACAGCTTGTCATATCGGGATTAAACAGGGTGAAGGATGGTTGGAACCTATATCAATGGCTAAAGAGTGTGATATTTATTATGACTCCAAAAATAAATCTTTCTCGAAACCTCAAGGCAATGGGTTAAAACCGCAGGTCCAGGAAAACTCACCACGTTTGGGCAGAGACGAAGTTGCGCAAAAATATATAGCACCTCATTTGAGAAGGGATAACACGAATAGGAATAAACCCAATGGGGAGTGCTATGTGTGCGGGCTTCGTAATCATTTGGCCAAGGATTGTTTTAAAAGATTTTCTGGTAGGAAGGATGTTAGAAATAATAGGGGTAAGGCATTTAACTCAAGAAACGATGCGAATAGCGATGCCATTGTGGCAAAGGTGGAAACGAATTGTTTTGAGTCAGGTAATAGGGCTAAAACTCTACATCCATTAACGCGAGTTAAAGTATTCATTGAGGGATGTGATTTAGACGCATTGATTGATTCGGGTGCTGAAATTTTGGTCCTCAACCCGAATGCTTTAAGATTAAAACAAATTCCAGGTCATGGGATTGTAAAACTGACTTCTGCATTTGGGGAACAAGTTAAGGCGAAACTTGCAATAATAAAACTTGGTTTGAGGGACTCGGGAAGTTCTTTAAATCGTACAATTGATGTTGAGGCTGCACTGACGGATAGGTTGAATAGCGCAGACTGTTTACTTCCACCAAATGTTTATGAGAAGTTGAAGGAGGAATGTTTGAGTCTAAGGTGCGTTGAGGGAGTTGGTGAAGAATATGTTGCAAATGAAAGGGAAGGCGTGGTCATCGATTTATCGTTGGATAGGGACAATTCTTTGTGTCTGGAAAATTTATTTGCTGAGCGGGAGATTAATTGTGATGCTGTTAACTGTAATGGGATAGGCGTTGATCATGTTTCAGAAGTCTACAGGTTAAAGGAAGAACAGGGCAATTGCAAAACTCTTGGAAAGGTTCGCGAAGATGTAAGATTAGGGAAGGGAAATGTTATGAAAATTGATGGTTTGTTGTATCATAAAGACAAAGTTCTAGGTCAGTCGGTATCTCAGTTGGTATTGCCGTTAAATCGTAGGACAAAGGTGTTAGAGTTAGCACACGAGTCTGTTTTTGGGGCACGTATGGGTATTAGGAAAACGAAGGAAAGAATTAGGTTAAGTTTTTATTGGCCTGGCTTAGCTCAAGACGTTGCAAATTTTTGTCGCACCTGTTCAAAATGCCAATTAAGAAGTCCAGAAAAGATTTCGGATAGAGCTCCAATTACACCAGTTTTGCGACCAGAACTGCCATTCGAAGTTGTGAACATTGATGTGATCGGCCCTATAGAACCTGCTTCTGGAAGAGGACACAAATATGTCCTAACTCTGATGGATCAGCACTCGAGATGGCCGGAAGCCATTCCAATGAGAAGTCTAACAGCAAGATCAGCATGCGATGCACTACTATACATATTCCTAAGGATGGGAATTCCTAATGTGGTCGCAAGTGACCAAGGTACCAACTTCACCGCTGCATTGACGCAGGAGTTTTTGACGCGCATCGGATCCTCACCCAGATTCTCATGTCCAGGGTATGCAGAGAGTAACGGACTAGTTGAAAGGTGGAATAAAACTCTTAAAGACATGCTCCATCACGTGATTAGAGAAGATCAAAGTAACTGGGATCGCCAGATTCCATATCTTCTTTTTGCTTATCGCGAAGTGCCGAATGCAACGACGGGTGAATCTCCATTCAAATTATTGTATGGAAGGGAACCAAGAGGTCCGCTTGCCATACTGAAATCCACGTGGGCAGGAGAGGTTCCTCTACCAACTGGAACTTCAAAAACTGTCATCGAGTATCTTCAAGATATGAAACATCAGATGGAGATGGTAGCTGAAAAGGCAAAAGTTGTGACAGCAGAAAGACAAAAGTCGTATGCGGATTACTTTAATAAACGCTCATCAACTAGGAAGTTCGATGTGGGTGAACAGGTTTATCTGCTGATTCCAGATTCCTCTAACAAGGTGTATGCCAGATGGACTGGACCCGCAGAAATTGTAAAGTTCTGTCCACCAAATTCCTACATGGTGAAATTAGACGATAATAGCATTAAACATGTGCATGTGAACAAAATAAGAAAACACCATCTACGTCTGAATGCAGTGGGTGTGATTTTTGAAGATGAGGAAGAATTCGGGGAAATACAAGAGACACCAAAAGAAATAACACGAGGTGTACGGGAAATTCTACATGAACTTGATCTTGATCACTTGAACGATAAGAAGAAAGGACAGTTATTGCGTATGGTGGAACAATATAGTGAATTATTTACAGGGAACGTAAAGATCGCAAAGGTCGGTGAACACAGGATTAGATTGAAACCAGATGTGGAAAGAAAGAAGCCCTATGTCTACAAAATCCCCGAAACTTTGAAATACAAGGTGGACGAACAAATCCAAGAACTTCTTGATTTGGATTTGATAGAGGAGAGCAGTGCTGAAATCGCGTATCCTGTGGTATGTGTTGCGAAGAAATGTGGAGGGATACGCCTGTGTGTGGATTACAGATCGCTAAATGAGGCTTGCTTGACAGATGATTTTCCAATGGAAGACGCAAAGGATCTTCTACATACAATGGGAAGAGCCAAAGTGATCACTACACTTGACTTGCTGAAGGGATACTGGGCGATTCCTATGGAGTATGAAAGCAGAGATCTGACATCATTCAAGACCCACCGTCAACAGTATCGGTTCAAAGTCATGAGTTTCGGATTAAAGAATGCTTCAGCAACGTTTCAACGAGAAATGAACAGAGTCCTGGCCCCTTACAGAGAGTTTGCGCGTGCGTACATCGACGACATTGCCATTTTCTCTGAAAGCTGGGAAGAACACTTGGAGCATCTGGAGATAGTCTTCAGTAAACTGAACGAGCTGAACTTCACAGTCAACATTGAAAAATGTTCTTTTGTGAAAGCACAGATAAAATATCTGGGCCATGTCATCGGATCAGGAAGACATCAACCTGATCGTGAGAAGATAGACGTTGTGACATCGCTGAGACGACCAGAAACCAAAAAGGAGTTACGTAGCGCGCTTGGCCTATGTAACTATTATCGTGACTGTATTCCGAAATATGCTGAATTGGCATATCCATTAACTCAACTAACTAAAAAGTGTGTTGCTGAGAAGATACCGTGGTTAGAAGAGCACGATCTGGCTTTTGAGGGGTTGAAGAGAGCTCTTTGTAGAAAAATATTTAAAAATAAATATTTAAGCTCTTGCAAATGCCCAGTCCCTATATACACCTGAATTCGGATTTCCGTTTGTGATTCACTCAGACGCTTCTCAAATAGGAGTAGGTGCATGTCTCTCGCAAAAACACGAGGATAAAATTTATCCCATTGCATTCGTCAGTCAGAAACTAAGTAAGGCTCAACAGGCATGGTCAACCATAGAGAGGGAAGCTTATGCGATTGTGTGGAGTCTCAAGAAATTCGAATCGTGGATCTTCGGTGCGGAAATTGAGTTCTTCACAGACCATAATCCCTTGCCATATCTGACGAAATGTGCTCCGCAATCTTCGCGATTGCAACGCTGGGCTTTTGCCATTCAAAGATACAATATAACTTTGAGACACTGCCCTGGTGCCAAAATGCCACATGCTGATGCACTTTCTCGTCTAGTATGATTTTTGAGTATTAAGTGAATTAAATGTAGTGTTCCGGAATGGTAACAAGCATCTTTACATCTGTATTAGCACTGCATTTACTTATTATTTTATTTCATATTATATATTGTTAATTTTCATTTGTCATATTTGAAATAATTTTGATATATGCTTTTTAAATATTTTTCTACAAATAACGTACCATATATTGGATATTGTAATAATATATTTTATATATATATTTTGTGTAGGGTAAGAAATGTGATAATTGTAGAATTGTGCTAAAGTTTTCTTTTGAAGAGATTTAAAGTTAGAGGTTTAGGTTGATGATGTGACAGGTATGGTCATGCGTTAGGGAATATTTCAACAATTAAATTCATATAAGTGTCATGTGTATTGTTGAGACCCCTAACACTTATCTTACGTGGGGGGTGTAGTGTTTGCAATATTCTCAGGCTATGAACGCATAGTTTAGTTTTGAGCTGCGCAGGAGTATCTGCGCAGAGCAGTAAGTGGGACAGACGGGCTGGGACCCTCGAGGAGGAAGGTTGTGTGATATGCACGTCTTGAGTATTGGGGTAGCTATTTTCCTATTTTTCTTTATTATATGTTAGTTTGTAAGTTGTGCTTTGGTTAGATGTGATTGTCTGTCTTGCGTATAATAAATGTATGTAGTTTAAAATTGCGTATCTGATGATTATCTACCCATTCAATGAAACTCATTATCAAACAACGAACCGAAAAAGAGAGTCGCCCGACACTTAATAACTTTAAGGAACGGAATATTGTATGAGCATTTTGATCTAGGAGAAAAAAAATAATAAATGAAAACCTAGCCCTTATTTTCCTTAAAAAACACTAATTACTAATTCTTAAACATTTTAATTTTTAAAACGAATTGTTTTAAATATTTTTCGAATTCCATCCCTAATTCTGTCCTATGTACATTTTTTCATGTAAAAAAATATTGCTTATTTATAAATATGTGTTTGTATTAATTGAGACCCGAGTCCTAAATTCCCAAAAAGTGTTAAAGCTTTTTTTTACATTCTATAAAATTCCATTTAATTCCATAAAACGTAATTTCATATTCTATTAAATGCCATATTCTTCTCTATTTAATTACATAAAACGATGTTATACATATTTAAAAAAAATGTGTACAAAATTTCAAAGCAATAGAAATAAGATAATATTTATTTTTTACATATTTATATATAATTTATCATCTGTCTACCTACTTTTGGTCTGCAACATTCGTCATTTACCAAAATAAATTCCATAAAAAGAGACACGGTACCCTTTCACATTTTTTTTTTATTTTCAATATTTTTTTCTATTTTTTGAATGCAAAATACTTAAATATATATTTAATGACAAAATTGTTAAAAAAATTTCATAAAAGTTTTTTAATAAATTCATAATTAAATTTTTAAATTTTTTTTTGCTGTTTTTTAAATTTCCTACTGCTTTTTTAGTTTTTAATTTTTTATCACTAAATTTTGTTTTTGTATTCCCTGAAATGTAATAAACAAAATTGGGTATTTAATATTAAATAGTACTAAAATTAGATTTTATATAATTTTTTTCTTCTCAAAAGCCAAAAAAAACTGAAAAATCTAAAATTTTCTGTTTGAATTATTTTTAAAAATAAAACTATGTGTCTTAGGGCTTATTCCATACATAATTATGTCAAACACATATCTGATAATATTCATTAAAAAATTGAATCTCTATCTCTATTACAAAAAAAGCCTTAGCATTTCATATGCAGTAAAATGCGTTAAAAATGAACACTGAGAAAAAGTGATTTAAAGTTTTCAAATGTAGAAAAAAGGTATTTATGGTGAATGTATCATACTGTTATCAAAATATATCATACTTTGCATCAATATAAGTATATTTATTAACAAATACTTTTATATTGGGTCATTTTTTAATTTTGGGAGAACTGCCTTTCAACTTAAATGTCAATGTATTTTTCAATATAACATTAAAATATATATAACTCCATAAGTACAAGCTATTTCTGTTTAATTTTGGAGTTCTCTATTCATTTAAATGAAAGTACATTTAAAAACTCACCATTTAAAAGTTTTAAAAAAAATTAAATCCTCCAGCTTTGTAAGCACATTTAGCCTGCTGTCACCCAATATAAATGCAAATAACTTCTTAAATATTTTAAATTGAACACAGAAAATTTTCATACATGTTTAGAAATGTTGGAAAGGTAATTTAAGCTAATAAAAAAATCGATGTTTTGATTATTTTTACAGTACTGTGTCTCCTTACACAAAATATATGTTTTTAATTTTGGTCACGTTTAAAATGCTACATCTTTGTAAAACATTTACTTAGAACTAAAATGCTAATGTTTTTTAAGATTTAATATTTGTTTTTAACGCATAATTAGATTGAATTTTAAATTAAGTCGCAAATTATTTTTTGCGAATTAATGAACCTAAAAATGTGAATATTTTTTAAGTTATAAATTTAAAATAAGTTTTTTAAAACGATTAAAACGCATCTTTTCATACGTTTTTAGTAACTTTCTAATAAGTAATAAAAACCTATAATTAGGGAAAACATACTAGAGGATTAAAACATTATTTTAAACAATCAAAAATGGTCATTTTAATCGATTTTGGGGTATTGGGTACCCTTAAAATTATCAATAATGTAACTAAAACAAGCATGACTTAAACATTTAAATATTTTTCTCCGCCAAATGGGTTTAATGATAATATACATATAAATATTTGCAAATATATTCTTAAATTCAAAACTACGTTTAAAACTAAATGTGTTTAATTTTTTTTATTTAAAGTAATTACTCTTGGACACAAATGAATATAAGTATATATATTCTAACAATAATATTATTTATTTTAAAAAAAATAGCTGGTAAAATGTTAAAAAAAGAGCGAGCTAATTGCTAAAAATACTGTGTTTAATGTTAAATGTTCTAAAAAAAAAATTAAAGTTATTACTTTGAATGCGCTTATTTAAAAATATAAAATTATTCTAAAACTTTAATAAGCATATTGATATAAAATTAATACAAAAACATGTTAAAATAATTAAATTTTTTACGCTATTGCTAATAAATATTAACAGTCATCAACATCTATTAAACAAACGGGATTAATTAGAAAAATCTAAAGTATTGCTTAATCACAAAATGAATTGAAATTTTAAAAAAAAAGCTAAATATATAATTAATGACATTATCAAAATATAAAACGCATTAAGAGTTTATAATGACATCCATATAATGACATACATCTCTAACATATGCTTCGATGAAATAAAAACCTAATAAATATTTTATTTTTAAAAAGACACATTTATATTGGACCTTTTCAACTTACTATGTATCTTGGGGAAACAATGTAAGAAATTCCATTTAACTATTCAAACATGATAAACACGTTCCATTTAATTATTCAAACATGATAAACACGTTCCATTTAACTATTCAAACATGATAAACACGTTTCATTTAATTATTCAAACATGATAAACACGTTTCATTTAACTATTTAAAGATGAAACAACAGCAGACATGTCCCATTTCACCACCTCCTTCATGAATAGTTAGGTTTAAATTATTTATAAATCCATCCTGAGGAGACCCCCATTATTCTTGCATGAGAAACAAATAGCCCAAGCTTCTTTTCTGAGTGTTTTGGCAACACTTTGCCGATCTTTGATGAAGTAGAAGTGGAAGTAACACCCATCTTAAGCTAAGAGAAAAACGTTGGAACGTGATTTGTATACTAAGTATACCTACGTTTTAAATTCTTGTGTGTCCACATGGAGCTTGATAAACTATTTTTGAATACCAATTTTTAGGAGTGATATGAACAAAAACATTCCTCACCTTACGGTTTTTAATATAAACCACACAAAATTTGCATATAAGATATTATAAAAGGCGCATATTAAATTGAAAATACGTGTTTATATGCAAAAATATGAAAACAATATATTTTTATTAACGTTAGTTTTGAGTTGTTTATTAATATATTGCTTCACTAAATACGAAAGCTTTTATATATATTGCAAAATGTAAACTACATTATATTAGTTTTTAATTTAAAACTTTTGAAATCCAGTTTGTATTTTCATTTTCCGCTTTTGTAATTTTTATTTAAATGGAAATGTTTGAAGGGATAACACTCTTTTATAAATTAAAATAGTACATATTTTTATGAAATATGAATATATTGTTATTTAAATTGAAATGATTTTAAAGCATTCTATTATATTAAAGGTATACTAACATGTACTCCAAAACGTTTATTAAATTCACAAAGTTATTTTTAAATTCCATTAGTAACCAAACATAGACTTATTAGTTTAAAATCATTTATAGATAGATCGAAGCAATGGTTAATTTATCATGTTTTATTAGTAATTACTTAATTTAACTAAGAAATTAGAAAAAATCAAAAAATTACTTTATAAATTAAATTTAATACAATTAAACCTCCAGCAGTTGTCTTCTATATGTATAAGTTGTTTTCATTTATATAACAGCATTTATTTAATCATAAATGGTACAATAAGAAAATAATATTTTATTGTCAGAATTTCCAAAAACAAATATAACAATAAACTGAGCTGTTTAGTTGCAAAACCAGATAAAACCATTTTGATAAATTTTAGAGAATACGCCATAAATGATTGACAGATACGTACTTTTGAATCTAAACCCATGAGTTTGACTTAATTTTTAGACTCGATTCACTTTTGGCTATTACCGCTTTGCAAAATGATGTATTGAATTAAGAATTGTTAAACATAGTTTTAAGAAAAACGGTTTACAAAGAATGTGGATCAATCTGGTTCTGAAACTATACCTACGTCTCAACCATGATGAAATTATGTATTCTTTTGAATCATATTTATTATTAAATATTAGTCGTTATGAAATCGACTGTTTTTAATTAGATATTTTACTATTTCTGAATAATTAAAAGAACAATTAATACAAAATTCTTTGACTTCCATCAATTTCAAAAATCCTATTGACTTCCGATAAAAATCGGTAAAATTTAAAAATACAACAATAAAAGAAACTAACCAAAAAAAAAATATTTTTTAACAAAATAAAAACTAAAAAGTCATTTACTTTGAACGTAACACAAAAACAAACTTTAAACATCTACGAATGCATTTCAAAACGTACCTTACGGTTAATCCCAAACCCGCACCACCCCCCTATAACTTTTTTTTAAATTGCCCTAGCTCGGAGCAATAGCAAATAGCATATACAAGTTCCTGCTGATGCAGGCACTTTACTTGCTCACCACATCGATCTCATTCCTGCAGACTCTGTGGGATTTATTCATTTCTCTATATGTCTCGAAATTTCTCGTGGTTTCCTTTTAAGAACTCGGCACACTTTCCACTTAAGCAGTTTGGAGAAAGACCAGAGAAATCACTTACGTACCCGCCGGAGAATCAATCACATTTCACATGTGTGTGTAAGCGTAGAATTTATTGAGTTCTCATAAAACTGGAAATTGATTTCTTGATGGGTTTAGACATGGAGTTTATCGGCTACTTTAGTTAATGACTTATGAAAGCGTAACTGTTAAACAATATGTGATGTAGCGAAACAAATGAACAGCTGCACTATTAAATGTTTTAAGAAGATTAAAATGTGTGTGAAAAATGGCCTCTGAAAGAGGTGTTGTCAGATTTTTGATTCATCAAATATATTATCAGTTTTACAGAAACTAATAAATTTGGAAGGAGTGTATAGCTTTAGTTTTTGAAAATCGAAAAATATATATAAATTACCTAAATTATTAACCCTTTGAAATATATAATATAAAAAGTTTCCCAAATGTGGAAGTTAAGTTTTAACATTTTCTTTTATATTTGAATTGTAAGATAATAAAATTTTTTAAATAAAATTTTTAAGATAATTTTAATCCTCTGTTAAATAGAATTTTTTTTTAATTCCTTGTGCTTTTATGATTATCATTCTACATATATGTTCTTTTTCAGAATTATTTTTAGTCGTAATTATCAAAAATTATTTTTTTATTTACATTAAAAATTTTAAATAATTTTCAACTAATATTTTTCTAAAATTTACTACCTAATAATGAATTTTTTAATATAAAAAATACCTAGCATTTAATTGTTCAAATGGATAAATAAAGAAATGCTTTTTTAAAATAAATCCAAAAGTTTTACCATAACAATCATACCGGAATAAATTGAATTTTCCACAATAACAAACTACAAAAATGCTATTTATTTTGTTAATTTTAATGACATTGAATGCAGAGAAAGTATTTATGTATTTAACTCTAAATTAAATGGAAAAAATGTATATTGATCAAACGATAAAACCATTATTTCATATTTTTTTTCATTTCAACTTATTAATCCCAAAAAAAGTATATAAGTTTGTTATGCACACTTAACAAGGTTTTATATATATTTTATTTATTTTAATATTCTATATAATATTGTATTTACGTTTACTCCTAGTTAAAATATAAACAAAATAATGAATAGATATGTTTAAGTTGAATAATAACTAGATTTCTAAGCTTAATATAAAATTTTATATTTTTTGGCTAATTTCAAAGAACCCCAGTTCGTGACACTAAATATGCTTACATATACTAGAAGAGTGATTATCCATGCACATTCAAAATTATTCGTTATATTTGTTCGTTAAGCTATAACTTTCTAATTTTCAGAAAGAAAAATTAAAAACAGTTACTTCATTTGAAAATTTCACAACCGAGTATAATTAATAATATAAAGCATCAATATAATGTGATGAAAATATATTTAAAATCTCCCCCAGTGAAAACAAAACTACATTTTTAAAAATAGATACTCAAAAATAAGTAAAATGCACTCATTTTTGAGTAGATCGATGTTTATCATAGCTCCTAATGCATAAGTTTCATTTTTGAAAAAGACATGTACTCAAAAATGAGTACAATGAGTAAAAATTAATAAAAAGAACATATGCCTGCCCACGTAGGCTACGTTCATAAATCCCTTTCAATAATCGACAATTAAAACCAAGACTTACCGGGAATCGAACCCAGATCTGCAGGCACCAGAGTCTGTCTAGAGTTTTAACCGTTTAGTTACCAGGGCACCTTGAAGAAGTTATAAACAAAAGAAATGTTAAAAAAGTGGTGCGCCAAAATAATGGGAAATAAGATAATTGAGTTGTAATAACTCAGTTTCTATTTAAGCAATCGACATCAAATGATGTACAAAACCATCTTCTAAACAATTATTTTAAAAGTGTCATGCCGCTTTGTTAAGATGGCTTGAACAGAAGATTAGATAAATTATCAATATTAAATCAAAATGCTCATTTTTGAGAAAGTACAATTACTTAAATTCGAGTACGTCATCCCTCATTTACTATTAAATTGTACTAAAAAACCGAGTAGGTTCACCCAGCAAATAATGTCAGCATAAAACCTTCATCAAAATTTTGAAATTGAAGGTTTAATGCAGGAAAAGTGCAGTTTTTTTGAAGATCTATAAAATTAAAGGTTTTTGTTTCAATGTTCTTCATAAAAACTGCAAAAAACCTTCATAAAAAAAAGAGAAAAAATCTTCAATTTTTAATCATGAAGGGAAAATGCAGATATTTTAAAGGTTTTATGCAGGAAAATTAAAAACTTCAAAAAAACTGAAGTTTTTTGTTTCAATATCCTTTATAAAACCTTCAAAAAACCTTCAATCTGACAATTTTGATGAAGGTTTCATGCTGACTTTTTTTGCTGGGCAGGGGCTCATTTATTTTTAAGTACCTTTTGTTACAGTGGTACAGATCCGACATTTCCCTCATTTCTCAGCGGGGTTAAAAACCCCGGGATATCGCTCCAGAAAGCGAAACGTAAACCGAAAACACTCCGACATTTCCATCCCCCAATCGATGACATGTGGAAAGTAGGACGCGTCATTAACCAGAAATTCTTGTCCTCTCCCTCGGAATCCCGGAGGACAAGGATCATCAATTTCGGCAAGGACATTCGCAGAGGTCAATATCACCTTTTTATTCGGCTTGGGGGACCTTTCTCTAGGTAGAATCAGTGTGGCGCCGGGGCACTGAAAAGGAAGGATTCCTTCAGACGACCGACTTAGAGAAAAGGAAATGGGTAGAGTTAGAGACGGGGCTCAGGGTAGAGTTAGAGATGAGGCTCCGGCATAATCCGGAATGTGTTTTGGGTGATGGATGGAGTGTCGTCGGGGACATACTGTTGCACATTATTTTGGGATGTGTTGTGGTGTGTGGGTATTCGTGGATGTGTATGTAAAGAATAGAAGGGGTTTTTTGTTTAGGAAACGGAATCTGTTTTGAGGATAACCTTTAATCAATGATAGAGGGTGCAGTTTTAAAGATGTCAGGTTTAGTGTGGATTTCACCATTAGAAACTGGTTTTTAAACCCTAGAACTGTATTCTACAACTAAAATTAAAAGTAAAGTATATACAGATTATTTTAATGAATTATTAATAACAAATATATATCGTTCAACTCAATGTGCATAATTATTAAACTGATTTTTTGAGGGGGGAGGGGGGAATTACATTTTTCAGTAATATAATTAACAGTATTAAAGTATCCCTTCCCTCAATCTGTTTACTTTAATTTTATACTAAATACCTATTTATAACAAAACAATGTTTTAGACAAAAATTACAACAAATGCATACTATCCATATGCATTCCTACTAACCGTACTATGTTTTACAAAATATAAACAACATTAAATGTTGACATGTTCTCACATTTTGAAATAAGTTGTTCGAAAATCGAGATTTTTCTGTTTAATTGTAGAAAACACTTGTTTACAAATTAAAATATAAAAAAAAACTTCAAAGTTCTTCGGCATTTTTTTTTCAATTTTCTGTATCATACTTGGAAAATATAAGTATAACGTATACTATTTTACGTAAATTCTTTTACAAAACATTTTATTTTTGGAAGAAAACAACACTTTGACTTAAATTTGTGTTATAAGTATTAAGGATCTTAATGAAATAGATATAAGGTACATAATTTTAATTCAGGGAATTGAGGAAAAAATAAATATAGAGCTTAATATAACTGATATATACACACACGTCAATCTTTAATTCTAGTAAAATATTTATAATGTGGAAAAATGCTTAAAACGGATGTAAAATACAAAGAAAATTAACTAAAAACTAATATTCTTGAGGATTTCTTTCCCAAAAACCAAAGTTATAGTTACTATCCAACTGAAAAATATTGACATGTGCATATTCAATTAGTGTTCTGATTGTTAATTACCAAAATAAATTAAATTCACACATTTAAAATGAGATAAAGAAAAGGATATAAATTAAATGAAAAATAAACTAAACGTATAATCAAATACAACTGTTTATATACTTTGCAAGACTACACTTCATATCCGAATCAAGGCACATAATGTAGCATCTATATTATGGTTAATACCAAACAAAATAATATACCATTCAAATTCAAAAATAAACTTCTCTCAAAACAAAATACAATTGTATATTATCTTTCAAAAAACAAAGCTACACCAAATCCAGCATCAAAACCATAATAAAACAGCTTCATTCCAGTTGGTACCAAACTAAATGACGGTCTTACCCCATCAAACTGACAGATATTACTGGGTATTTAACAAACTATTGTCATCTGCATATTGAATTTGTGTTTCGACTGTTAATTACCAAAATAAAATAAATTCACACCTTCAAAATAAGAACAAAAAAGGAATGAAATACAATAAAAAGTATGCAAATCAGCCCCCCTATCCATCCCGAACCAAACACCATTGTGTACTTCTCTCTCAAAAAACAAAGCAGAGCACTTCACACCCAACTCAAAGATCATAATGAAGCAACTATATTCCGGTTCATACCAAACGAAATAATGGCCCTGTCCATTCAACTGATCGCTATTCCTGGGAGCGACATTCACAAACACCCCCTCCCCCTCTCCTCCCCCCCCCCCCCTACCTGTCGACATCCACATCCAGTCTGGGGCGCATTTACGCCCGGATAATTGCGCCCCGTTTCGATTCTGCCCTCAACCCCCCCTCCTTAATACGTTAGCAAATTTCGATGGGGGATAGGGCGTACAGTAGGCGGGCGCCCCATGTTAAAAGGCGTCAGAGTTGCACTCCGGGCTATGTGGATGTGTATTCGCGAAGGCCTTTGACGTTCAGATTGAATTTGGGGAACTCTGGTGAGATGTGGAGTGGTGTGTGCGATTGGGGGAGGGGGGAGGAGGGGGGGGAAGTGGGTGATGAGTAAAACTTTGATCAATACAGCCCCTGAAGGTAAATTGTGAAAATGCGGCGATTAAACTGTATTGAGGGGGATAGTGGTGTAAGTGGGTGGCTATAAATTAGCCAGATATGTGAATGTGATTCTGAGTATATTATTGGGGAAATTAGGTATTTTAAGGGTATTTCTATACAACAAACTAAAAATGGCATTAGATAATAAAATGTATTTTAAGTGTACTTCTATACAACAAACTGAAAATGACATTAGATAATAAAATGTATTTTAAGGGTACTTCTATACAACAAACTGAAAATTACATATTAGATAATAAAATGTATTTTAAGGGTACCCCTATACAAGAACCTGAAAATTACATTAGATAAAAAATGTATTTTAAGGGTACTTCTATACAACAAACTGAAAATTACATTAGATAATAAAATGTATTTTAAGTGTACTTCTATACAACAAACTGAAAATGACATTAGATAATAAAATGTATTTTAAGGGTACTTCTATACAACAAACTGAAAATTACATATTAGATAATAAAATGTATTTTAAGGGTACCCCTATACAAGAACCTGAAAATTACATTAGATAAAAAATGTATTTTAAGGGTACTTCTATACAACAAACTAAAAATTACATTAGATAATAAAATGTATTTTAAGTGTACTTCTATACAACAAACTGAAAATTACATATTAGATAATAAAATGTATTTTAAGTGTACTTCTATACAACAAACTGAAAATTACATATTAGATAATAAAATGTATTTTAAGGGTACCTCTATACAAGAACCTGAAAATTACATTAGATAATAAAATGTATTTTAAGGGTACTTCTATACAACAAACAAAAAATTACATTAGATAATAAAATGTATTTTAAGGGTACTTCTATACAACAAACTGAAAATTACATATTAGATAATAAAATGTATTTTAAGGGTACTTCTATACAACAAACTAAAAATTACATTAGATAATAAAATTTTATTTGAGGATTTCTGAATTATTTAACATCATTTCGATGTTCATTTAGATAGCGAGTACTAAAACAGATTCACTGTCAAAAAGGTACTTAAAAATGAGTACCTGAACTTGAACTTACTCGTTTTTCTTTGAATATAATTGCATCGTAAATGAGCGATGAAGTATCAAAATTTAAGTAAGCGTGCTTTCTCAAAATGAGCAGTGTGATTAAATATTGCTATTATCAGCTTCTGTTCAAGCCATCTTAACAGATTTTAGAGAAATTAGGTATTTTAAGGGTATTTCTATACAACAAGCTAAAATTACATTAGATAATAAAATGTTATAAAGTATTTAACATCATTTCGATGTTTATTTAGAAAGCGAGTACTAAAACAGATTCACTGTCAAAATAAGGACTTACAAAATGAGTACCTGAATCTGAACTTACTCGTTTTCTTTGAATATAATTGCATCGTAAATGAGCGATGAAGTACCAAAATTTAAGTAATCGTACTTTCTCAAAATGAGCAGTGTGATTAAATTTTGCTATTATCAGCTTCTGTTCAAGAAATCTTAACAAAGCGACCTAACGAACTTAAAATAGTTGTTCAGAAGATGTTTTTATACTTTATTTGATGGTGATTGCTGAAATGGAAACTGAGTAATTTCAACTCAATTATTTTACTTCCAATTCTTATGACACACCTTTTTAATATGTCTTCTGTTTATAACTTCTGGACACTGGACTGCCTAAGGATATGGGTTCGATTCCCGTTAAGTCTTGGTTGAAATTTTCGGTATTTATTGAAAGTGATTTATGAAGGCAGCCTATGTAGGCAATATACTGATTTTTTTATTCATTTTCACTCATTTTTGAATACATTTCTTTTTCAAAAATGAAACATGTATTCGCGGCTATGATAAGGATCGAATGTAATCAAAAATGAGTACATTTTACTTAATTTACGAGTATATACCTATTTTTACAGTGTGCTTTTAAAATTTGATTATTTCTTCTTTTTTTTACTTTTTTATTATCTTAATTATTATTGATAAATTAAATAGAAAAACATATTTTTATATTCAAATTACAAACTATATAATTTTATTTAATTTTTTATGAACTGGTTCTTGATATGGTAACTGAAAATGGACTGCAAAAGTATTCTTAAAACGTATTAAATTTTTAAACTACACAACGCAATTTAATACATATTTCAAAATTTTCAGGAATAAATGTTGACTTATACGACGTAGAACGATTTATATTTAAAAAAAAAAACGTATTGCTAATAACATTAAGATACAGAAACTTCTAAAGTTTGTAACTTAAATTTTATCGCACTCCTTGGTAAATTAAAATACAAACCCGTTACCGAAAACATTTCCCAAACTAAATTAACTGTATTTCTATTAGGCAAAACTTTCACTCACTACACAACTATGGAAAATCAATAAACTAAGCAAAATTAATAAACTTATCCAAAATCTGAGGAGCGAACCTTTAAACTTCGAAGAAGTAATAACACACTACTTCCAAAATTAAAGAAAAAAAATAACCCGCACATTTTTCCGTTAATTAACATTTCCCTCCACACTAAATTGAAGCAAGATTTAAGGTCTGTGGAACCTCATAAAGACCACTTTTCCTCCAAGCACCCCCCAAAGTCGTCTGGAACTCTTCCCCAGAACGTGCAAACACGAATCAAGAGCTGTGTCAACATCATTTTAACATTAAGTAAGTAGCTCTATGGCGGGAAAGGTTGCAGCAAATGCAGAATTTATTTTCCTTTTCGGAGCCAGCTATATTGGAGTTGGAGGGCAGAAGTTAGCCTGATTATACAGAAAACTCGGGGAATGAAGTTATGCATGAAGTTGGCCCAACAGTCTGGGGTTTTTTTTTTAAATATTTTTTGTTACTTTTCAACCGACCAAAGTCGAAAGAAATTGAGTTTCTGGGTGGAAAATAAGCATGTCTTGGAAGAGTATTTAGTTTGGTTTTGTTATTTTTTCCGAGAGGGGCGGAGGTATTTTTCAGCGTTTCGGCTTGTGGGGGGTTTAATATTTTATTAAGGAAAGGCTGATGTTGATTTTAAATATGGTGTTCTAAAAATAATGTAGATATAGTTAGTTGTTCAAATTATAATAAAAGGAGACTTTTTCGAATTTTACATTTTAATCATATTTCATTTCGTTTGAAAATTAAAACCTAATGTCAATGTTTATATAAAATTTAATTAAATTAAAACAAGAAAAAGGATGATATTTGACTATCTGAACTTTTCAGAAACGTAATAGATTATGTTTATTTTATAATAAAGGAATCGTTTTATCAAATGAAAAAAAAATTACATTTGTAATCCATAAATGAATAAACATTTTCATAAAACAATACTTATCAATCAAACAGTAAAATTAAATGTCAAAAATCCAAAATACACATGTAACACAATTCAAATCATGCTCGACACAAAATGTACAAAAAAAAATTAATTTAAGCGAACCTGTTATGTCAATTACTAATTAAAAGATAATAATAAATTCTATAGCAAAATGTTAAAGTTAACAAAACAGTTTTTAACTCATACTAAGATCTATTATATATTGATACTTTATCTTTTTTAGTTATTTAATATTTTATATTTCTAATACACTTGCTTTTTTAATAATATAATTTGTTTAACACATTCCGAGTAAACTAATTCAATTATATTATACTAATACTTATTAAAGTACAAATGCAACGATAAAACTACACAATAAAAATACATCAAATTTAGGCATGTTTCGGAAGATAAATTAACACTTACTGGTTATAAATATTTCACAGAACGTTAGTTTGAAGATAATAAATTTAAAATAATTAGTCAGTGGAAGACTTCATTATAATTAAGAAATCGTATTGTAAAAGCATGGTAAAGAAACGAAGGATTTATTACAATTGACACTAATATGTTTTTTTTTTCTACTTGTCTAACATAAGTATTTAATTTACCCATCGTGTATTAATTTGTTTATTAATATTACAGCATGCAGATAAAGCATTGATGTAGTGTATGTTTTCATATTTTTTGTGAAATCACCTTTTATTTACTGCTATCTGTTAACCAAATATTCACACTTGTTTAACATTCTCCATTTGTTCGTTCCGAATTCCTTCTCTTTTACTTCCGAAAAGGCAAAATAATTGGTCTATTATCCAGAATCAATTCAAAATATCTTACCTAAATCAAACAAACCATTTCATTTTATACCAACTCAAACCATCTCTTAATGTTAGATTTTATGTTACTTTTCCCGTTGAAACATATATCTCTTAATATAAAATGCTTTGTTAAAGATGTTGAATTTTCAGTAGATTTGTGACAATACTTTAATAGTGTCAAACTACAAACAGTACTGCTGAAAATATCGTTTACTGAATCCCATTAGGTATAGTTCAGTTTCTCGCGCCAAGGAGATGCTCTTTTTTAATTTATGCAACTTGTAAGTTTTGCATTAGAAACACTTGAAAGCAATTTGTAATCGCCAACTTTCAAATTTATAATGTAGATTTTTGTATATTAAAAAATTACACCCTTTTCAATAGGAGAATTAAAATTATTGGGGTTTTTTCCCACAGAACTTAGTAAAAAAATTTCGTTAATTGGCAGGATGGCACAAAATAAAAACTCAAAAAATCTGCAATATGTTTTATAACCATTAGCAAACGCAAATTGAAATTTATTACTTAAAACTATAAGCGTATAATTCAGTTAATATTTTCGTTTGATACAATATCTGGTTAATATATAAAAAATTACAACATGTTAAACTTTAAATTTCATATTTATTTAAATTTAATTATTTCGCAGAACTTTTTTTTTAAATAAACTTTTATAACAAGCGATATACCATTACTTTTGTTATATATTTTCCATGACAACTTTAAATTACTTGAATAAAGGTATATTTCAAAATATTTTAACTGTTGCCATTCAATGGTTTTAATGCGCAAAGCTTGGTTAAAAACTGTTTTTCAGCAACTCTTTTGCAATTTTCTAGCGTTGCAGTGCTTTAAAATCTTCCTAAAACAAGCTTCTTGCCTGTGCCAACTTTTATCGTAGTTAATTAAATTTTTTCTGAGATTAGCTGCAGCAAGTGGTTAGACTCTAATTTTTATAATTACATATATAACAACTAGTAATGTATATATCTAATTCAAGTCAATGTACAAATTTAAATGTTGAGTTACCTTTATTCAGACCAACACGATTCCAAACAACATTGGAATAAATAAAGACGGTCTAACCCTGTATGATGATACAAAAACGAAAAAATCAAAGTGTATATTTCTCATAGACATACATAGCATTCAGTTTTTGGTGGACAATCCTCGTTCTTATTGTTTCACAAATTGATACAAAGAAAGTATTGACAGTTAATTCATAGTGAAGAGATAAGAAGTTTCAGTTAAATTATAAATATATTTTTATGGAATTTATTCCAATCAAAAATGTATCTTGCCGATAAATTCCAAAACGAATATTTAAACATCAAGCTTATATTTCAGAAAATATATTACACACATCCCATTCATTTAACAAACTTTTATTAAAACATACTTAAATAAAAAATCTTCCAGAGGCAACTTTTTAATTTTCCATCAAATTGAAACTTGATTAATCGATGGGCATGTAAACTTAAAAAAAACACAAAATTGCTCTTCGAGGGGTACAAAAATAATTTTTATCTCCAACACGTTTTAATGAATTAATGTTCCAAAGCTTATTTTGAGCTAAATTGCCATCCTCAATATATCCAAGGCTATTAATCACTGGGGACGTCCATAATTGGTGCGTGTGATAAGCGAAAATATAGAGCTAAACGGGATTTTAGTCTTTAAGCTTGAGGCAATAAATCATTTTAATTTACACTAGACAACCTTCTTGATACATTGCAGTTTTATGGGTAGATCTCGTGTGATATGTTATTAAAAATAAGACTAAATGATTGTTGTAACTGAGATGAAATGAGACATCATGTGAATTATTTCAATTATAAATTAACCGCAATATTAAATTTTGTTGTAATTTTTTTTTAACTATTAAAGGGGACCCGGTACTAATTAAAATACTTTATTTATACTTTTTGTGTAAAATGTTTATTGTATGTTATTTAAATTTATATAACAAAATAAATTTCCGAACAAACATTCCATAATTGTTTTTATTTCTTTCAAAATTTAAACTTTTTCAATTTTTGTAACGCTTTTTTCAGATGCTCCGAACTGTACAACATAATAATTGGTATTTAAATTTTATATTCTGCGTGTCTTTGAATACATTACTACTGTATTACTGTATTTGCATTACTAATGTAGCACATTGTATTACTGTATTTGCATTACTAATGTAGCACATTGTATTACTGTATTTGCATTACTAATGTAGCACATTGTATTACTGTATTTGCATTACTAATGTAGCACATTGTATTACTGTATTTGCATTACTAATGTAGCACATTGTATTACTACTGTATTACTGTATCTACATTACTACTGTATTACTGTATCTACATTACTACTTTATTACTGTATCTACATTACTACTGTATTATTGTATCTACATTACTACTGTAACACAATGTATTACTACTGTATTACTGTATCTGCCTTACTACTGTAACACAATGTATTACTAATGTATTACTGTATCTACATTACTACTGTAACACAATGTATTACTGCTGCATTACTGTATCTACATTACTACTGTAACATAATGTATTACTACTGTATCTACATTACTACTGTAACGCAATGTATTACTACTGTATTACTGTATCCATTACTACTGTAACACAATGTATTACTACTGTATTACTGTATCTATGTTACTACTGTAACACAATATATTACTACTGTAATATAGTGCATTAATAAAACACTATTTTACAGTAGTAAGATTACTACTGTAACACAGTATGTTACTACACTAATAATTATTGGGTTCTTAAGTTTGGAAGTTAGGAAAGTTTAGCACTAAAATAAATTTAAATTAAATTCTACTTTCAATTTTAACATTAATTTTTTTTATTTAGTCAGTTAAATTATATAAACTTAGCTAAAATTATTATTATACGAATACTAAATTTTTATAGACATCGATAATTTAATATTAAGTTCTCATTATTCGATATAATTTATATTCAACACAAAAATATATTTTTCAAAAATTCTCATCAAACTTTTCCTTTACCAAAGTGAAATCAATTTATAACATAAATCCAATTTCACTTTCACACCAAAACATAACTGAAAACTCCAATTCCAGGCAACAGACCATCCCACGAATGAGAATGAATTCAGGAAGAAATAAATTCAAGAAACTCCTCTTGGTGAAGCTGACGTTTTGAGTGGTATACTTTCAATCCCAGGTTCTTATATTCCTTACAAAGCACTTCATCATCTAAGTGATTCTGAACTTTTAATGCCTTCATCCCTTCTAACACGATTATTATTTTCGGAAACACGGTAACAATAAAGGAAAAAACGGCAATAAATAACAAAGGGATGAAACTCAAGGAAGACCCAGCCTTGGGGGGAAAGTTATAAGTCATTCCCCCACAGGAAGAGCTCGTTTAGTTTAAGATAAAAGAAATTACAAGAACTAAAAGAAATGATAACCGTTCACTTCAATTTCGGCTCTTCTCCTTTTGTTTTATTGCCTGAAAAAGCGTTGGATTTCTTCTGTTGGAATCCAATTGCAAGGAAAGATCCATTGGAAAGTTTTTTTTTAGTTTGTGTGTTTTTTTAGCTTGTGTATATTGTGTAAACGAATTGGAAATTTTGTGTTACAAAAAAAATATTTATTTTTTCAAGAATTCGGATATGTTTTATTCAGTTTGGAGTTTGGTTAACTTACATTATGTTCGAATTTAATAATATACTTGCATCTACATTAAGTTTATTTGGATAGCTTATCGTATATTACATTGTAGAAACAGGATTGATAAAACATTTAGGCAATTATATTAACACTAGCAATATGGCCCGGCGTTGCTCGTGGTCACTTTGCGCAGTAAGAGATGCGCGATTTTGTATTGTCAGCGTAGCCATCTCATATCACACTTTGTGCACTGTGAAAAATAAACTTTATCAAAATCTAGATCTATTAAATTACTTTGAATATTTTTTGAGATATCTAATTCTATTTTTATTTTCACGACTTTACATGCTATTACGACTACTATTTAAAGCGACTACTATTTAAACTGATGTTTTTGTAAATTTTTTCTTTTTATTAAATAAAAATTCCTAAATTTTTTTAATTGCAAATTTTTTGTATAAAAATTAACCATTTAGTGACAATAAACCTTTGTAGAAAAATTTCACATTCATTAGTTTTAATATTGGCGACGCAATAATATATCAAAGAACAAATATTGCATTGTTCCAAGTCGAAATAATGTATCGTATTTGGTGAAGTTTTTTTTTGTGCCAATTGGTGACCGGAGTCTATAATAACAAATTAATAACAAAGGGATTATTCAGGAAGAAATAAATTCAAGAAACTCCTCTTGGTGAAGCTGACGTTTTGAGTGGTATACTTTCAATCCCAGGTTCTTATATTCCTTACAAAGCCCTTCCCCTCATAACAACATAATTTCAACATAATTTCATATGGGTCAATATTTACGGACAATATTTCTTATAAAAATTAATTATCAAATATTCATTTTTGAATTTCAATAATATGTTTTTGAGGTAAAAATTAAAAATATGCTACATGGAGGTAAAAATTAAAAATATGCTACATGGAGGTATAAATATAGAAAACCTTAAATTAAACTTTTAAGGTGGCCCATTTCAACACCATAGAAATATTCCACTCCGTAACAAAAAGCACTATTGTCATAAAAGTGAAGTTGTTCAGAACATGAATACACATGACGTCAGTCAAAAGAGCTGGTTTATCTTCCTCCTTCGGTTGGCGAGGTTTTTGTTAACGACGTTAATTTTGTTATTTCGACACTAATTTTGCCATTGTGATGATATTTTTTAATATAGGACCTCTATTTTTAGCTCATTTGGCAACATTTTTATTGATTTGGAGAAATTTTTAATTCATTTGGCGACATTTTTAATTCATTTGGCAATATTTGGCGACATTTTTAATCCATTTGGCGACATTTTAAATTAATTTTGCGACATTTATTATTCATTTGGCGACATTTACTCATCAGCCAATCAAAATAAATCGTTTATTGTATTGTCGAAAAGTATTGTCGAAAAATATTTTTGGTCGCCAAGGTGATTTTTAACAATAATGTTATGAGGGGAAGATCCAGATGTAAATTTCCCATAGGCGTAATGTTAGAGAAAATGGAAAAAGTTCTATAACTTTTGAATGGTTGCAGATATCCACATGAAACAAAGTGCAGATTTTAAACTAAGAAAAGTTTGTTCACATGGTGCAAGTTTCATAAAAATCCGTGCAGTAGTTTTTGAGTTAAATCCGGACAAACAGACAAAAAAAAATTTAATGTGATTTATTTTCGGAATCAGTGTATCCTAATTTGTGGAGAAAACTCAAAATGAGGGGTTTTGTTCGATTCCACTGACAGACACTCCATTCTTATATATAAGTATTGATTATAACGTCTGTAGTCGTCCAGGATCTAAAGTTTTTCCGCCAATGCAAATAAATTATAAATCCATAAAAATATTCTATTTTAAATATTTAATCTAATGCCTTAAGGTACCCTTAAGGTATTTTTTTAAACTATATATATTGAAATAATGAAATTAAAAAATTATTACATGTATTAAAATATAATGTAAATTATTTTGAAGTGTAAACTTTACAATAACGATATTTTTTCTCACTATTTAAAGGTTTAACAGTAATTATATTAAATTATGCATGATAAATAAATTAATATAACAACTTGCAATACTTCTAGCTACAAAGTATAGAAAAAAATTTGGTTCAATATTTTTGTATTTAATGTTTCAACTATATATTTTTTATTTTGTTTTTTTAAAGTTAATAAATATGTAAAAAACACAAAAAATTAAACAAATATAATAATTTTAATTATGTTTTGCGATATACAAGATTTTTTATTCAAGTTTAAATCTTAATGGTCAATATTACATTAAACTTATTATTAAAATGTCCTTAACATTACACAAATCAAACCAAAACGATCAAATTAAATTCACAATAATTCAAATATAAGTTATCTAGTTTTATATACAATAATTTGCATAATGTAATAACTTTGCAGTAATAATAAAATTGCAAACAAAATTTGTTCACAAACGTTTTTCCAAACTTTAAAAAAAAATTAAATTATAAAAAAAATTCAAAATGTAAAAATTTCAATATTTCAAAATATGAAAAAATTCTATATTTAAAAATATGAAAAATTTCTAAAGTTTGGTCATTGTAGTTAATTAAATATCCATTTGTTCGCAATTTTTGAATGGATTTTCAGTTCAATACTACAATTAAAGAAGAAGAAAAGTTCAATGAAATGCTTTAAAGATCAAGAATGTATTATTTATTTTATCAAGTTTTAAACAACTAAAAGATTTTGTCATATCGATAAAAATCTTGTTTCTTTCAAGAAAGAAAATGGAGTGCATAAAAATCAATACAAAACAGATATATTCCAAACTTGAAAAGAAACCTACAAAATTATCGAATTTACTTTTCAATCCTTTCAAGTTATTAAACAGAAACGGTATTCACGCCATACATAATTGCGTATTAACACAATCCACCAAAAAGGTGCCTTCTAAAAAACAAACATAACAGAAGCAGCAAAATTTATGTCTGCTCTTTACAGCAATGACATTTTCGAAAGATTGTGCAGTGATTAAATTAATGATTTTAATGGAAAATACGAATAACTCATGGGCACGTTTGTCATTCTGCCGAAGTGGGGTGAAACTTAATTATAACTTGACGCTAACTAATATTTTAATTAAAGTTGAAGTGTGAACTATCTTTAATTGCGAGGAGTAAAATCACTTTCGCATTAAGCAGCTTGAGCAGAAATAGAAAAGCTGAAAATGGTTCCAATTAACTTTCCTTTAAAGTTTTGGGTGTTAACAGATATAACTTTACTAGTAAACATGTGCGTAAGTTGAATGTTTATAACTACTAGAATATATTGAATTTGTCATAATTAAAATTACAATCATATTTGAAGTTATCAAAAACAATATTTCTTTATTTTTTTTAAAAGTAAGCTCTAGGGGAATTTTTCAATTATTTCTTTGTTATTTAGTTCGTGTCGCAAAAGTAAAAGTTATAAAATTACGAAATTAATATAAACTTTAAGAAATATATGGCAAATAAGCCGAATATATTTTTTTTTCAATACGATTGTTAGTTTGGAAGTTATTTAATATTGAAATCGTCGATGCATAAAATTTCGCCCACAATTGATTCTATCGAGCATCTCCAACAATTTTTAAATTAGAACTCCAATTTTTTTTTTCGGAACGTGAGAATAGCATTAAATTAAAAATTCAAGTAAGCATTTTTCTAAAATCGAATATATTTAAATTTATATATATATATTTTTTAATATTTAAACACGCCTCATTTATTTGAAACTTTTTTCCCCTCATTTTTGCAACGTGATTTCTAAACTGATATAGGTAATTTAAAAGTACATATTTTCTTATTAAAATAATGTATTAATATTCATTAAAATTTAATCTTTCCGATGCCATTATCATTATATTTGTATATTTGAAATTAAATTAAATATCGTTAATTAAGCTAGGTATTAAGTTAATTAAGCTAGGTATTAAGTTAATTAAGCTCGGTATTAAGTTAATTAAGCTAGGTATTAAGTTAATTAAGCTAGGTATTAAGTTAATTAAGCTAGTTATTAAGTTAATTAAGCTAGGTATTAAGTTAATTAAGATAGGTATTAAGTTATTTAAGCTAGGTATCAAGTTAATTAAGCTAAGTATTAAGTTAATTAAGCTAGGTATTAAGTTAATTAAGCTAGGTATTAAGTTAATTAATCTAGGCATTAAGTTAATTAAGCTAGGTATTAAGTTAATTAAGCTAGGTATTAAGTTAATTAAGCTAGGTAGCAATCCTATGGTGGTTGGCGGAGCAAGGGGCGAATTCCCTTAGATTTTAAATAAAATTGTAAATTTCAAATTGAATCGTCAGGTTTAAGAAAGGAGTATGCCCAAAAATCAAGATTTTCAGTAATAGAAAACAACTGTATAAGTGAAAGACTTTTAATTCAATACCAACCAAATGTTTACTAGAACTTCCGAATCCTTTTTAGGTATAGAGAAGTACATATAAACGATGAAATATCTATAAATATTGTCGGATTTATTTCCTTCTTAAAACTTATTAAAAGTTTCTGCTGGGTAAAAAAATGCAAAAAGAAAATATATTTTTCTTTAGTTTAATTCAACAAAAGTATTATTTTTTAATAGAATCAAACCGAACTTTTTCTAAAAAAATCTAATTTACTTATTTTTTTTTTAATGATTTGAAAAACAAGTGGTAATTAAATGAAATTCTGAACATTTTAATTATTTTCGAAATTGTTTCATTATTCGATAAAATATGATAATAAACAATTTGTTTTAAAAATCCTGGTACACCTAACATTCCCTGATTCCCACTGACTACCCCTTTTATCCCACCTGTGGTTAAAAAATGGTTAAGAAAACTAAGCATGTAACAATTTAAAATTAAAAAAAATTATGATACCTATTGATAGACTATATCTATGAACTTAGTGCATAAATACATCAAATAAAGTTTCAATTACAATTTTAAAAGTGAAAACTAGCTTTGAATGAAGAATTCGCAATTTTTTTCTACCCATTTTACCCAACCTTACTCTAAGTTATCTAAGTACTTCTTCACTTTAAATTATATTAGATAACATACCTAGACTACCATCAACCAACATAATTGAACCATCTGATTTAAGAAGTTAAAAGTAAGTTCCGTATTTATTTCCTTCTTAATTCTAACTCTAAGTTCAAGGTCCTAAGTGACCGATTCTTGATAGATATGTTTCTTAACAAAAGTCATTTTGTCATTTTTCGGTCTTTATCCCTTTCTTAAATTATATTCCCCCATTTATTCCCTTTTTCTTCTGACAATTCAGTTATAACTCGAAAAATAATGATGTATTTTCTTATTAAAAATTTTAATATAAATATGGTTGTTAATATAATATGTTCATTTGTAATACTATTAATTATTTAAATATTTTAAAGCAAAATAAACATATTATATAATTTATAACTGTTAGTAAACTTTTTCAGTCAATACTATTTTTGTATTAAAATAATCAGGGATTTTATTTAAAGATTAAATTTCTCTTTTAAACAGTTCTAAAGGACTAACAATGTATAAGTGAATATTAAAAAAATGACAAAAGTTTTTTTTATTAATATTTCGATATAAATACCCCTAAAATAATTTTTTATATTGATATAATTTCTAAAAATATATCTGTATATATATTATGTAAATATTTTATAACACCAAAACAAAAATATATAGTTCTATTAAAGCACCACAAAATTAAACTTGAAACAAACACGAAATAAACAATTTAGAAAGAAACATACACGAAAAAGGAAATACAACTCCTTGTACTTATTTATTCTGTGTAACCATCCCTTAAAAATTCAGCAAAAAGAAACTAAATTAAAAATTCATTAACATGACATAATAAAAGTACCAAAGAGAATCTTCTACTCTTACACAACATTCCGGAAAGTGACGCGCATTGACGTACCCTTGATGACGTCACGTACGAAGCACGGCCCTAAAGTACCGTCATTTCTGCTGTAATAAAAGTCCTCCTTTTACTCCTTCTAAGCCAATATAATCATAATGAAAGGAAAAGTGTAACAGGCCTATAACTTTTCAGCAATAGCAATGTAAACTTAACGTAAGCTAGGGGTAATACTTCGTAACCGCCATGATGTAATGTTCGTAACTTGGGATATCAATCACTTTAATTGCGTATCTTTAGGAATACGACTCAATCTACTTCTAAATTACGGCGCAATTAAAGATATTTGGTACCTGTGTAATCAATCTTTTTGCTAGGGAAAGTCACTTTAATGCTTGGTAATTATCGAACTTGGTGTGTTTGGTTTCTATTTTTGTATTTTTACGTTTGCAATTAGTTTACAATTTGACAAATCAAGTTTTTGACGTATATTATTGTTTGAAGAATATTATTGTATGGTATTGAGCTTAACTGTATATTCACAAAATATATAAAATAACCCCTTAACTTTCTAAGAATTAATTCAATTGGTTTTGTAATCGTATTGCTGCAAACTCATTTTTTATTGTATTTGTTTAAAAGATTAATTGATTTAATATTAGTAGCAGTTGTTTTAAAATATGTTTTTAATAATAGGAAAAGGTATATTCAACGGTTTAACCTTCGGAACGGTTATATAAAAGGTTAAATTGTAATATTGATTCTATGCAAAATAGTTTACTATATATTTCCAATGCATGTATAATATAAACACTTTTTAATTTTTATTATATTAATAGAAATAGCTTCCAAGGAACACCTAACGCTTTAGATTTGAAAAAATATCTCAGCGTCTAATATTTTTGTGAATTTAGGGTATCGCTACAAAACTGGAACTCATTGGACGACCTAAGTTGTTCAACTCCGTCAGAGGGTTAATATTTCTTAAACCACATATTTTAATAATGTAACAAATTTACGTGAGGGCATTAATGCACGTGCAAGTAAAGGTTTACGTGTAACTTCATTTCAGCAGATTACAAAAATAAAAACCAACGTCAACGAAACTTTTTCAACAAAGAGAAGATAAACAATCTGTTCCGAATGACGCCCCAGCCAAAGTAGTAGCCTGACGCCATATATGGCGAGATTTTTTGCTCATATTTTCTCAAATGGAGTTATTTAATGGTCATCCAAAGTGACATAAATAAATGTTGTTTTCTAAGTCATCTGATGGTCATCCGAAACGACGTGATTTAATTGACGTCAATTTTGACGTCATATGGTAGTTAATTAAAATAACGTGATTTAACCCTCTGACGGATAAGTAAAATTTGGAATCTGTAGGTTTGTTTTCACTGCAGGAAAGTTTAATTTATAATTCCAACACATTCACTTTTTTTTTATTATATCTATAGAGAAGGTGAAAAGTCGTCCTAATGCTTTAAATATGAAATTATTTCAAAAAGAGATTTTTTTATCAAATTTAATATTATGTGTATTACTGGAAAAACAACACTGTAAAAAATATGCTTAAAATGAGTATAGGAATGTACTTGCTTTTCTTTGAGTACAATTGAATCGCAAATGAGTGATGACGTACTCAAATTTAAGTAATCGTACTTTCGTAAAAATGAGCAGTATGGTTTAATATTACTAATCTCAGCTTTCGTTCAAGCCATCTTAACAAAGCAATCTGGAAAACTTAAAATAGTTGTTCAGAAGATGGTTTACCACATTATTTGACGTCGATTGCTTAAATGGAAACTGAGTTATTACGACTCGATTATCTTACTTTCCATTCTTTTACCACGCCTTTTTAAAATTACTTCTGTTTTTAACTTTTTCCCATCGGTCTGGTTGTACAACGATAAGGCCCTGGATTTCGGTGCGGACAACATCAGAAAGACGTATTTGGTTCAATTCCCGGTAAGTTATGGTTATAATTGTTGAAATTTATTGAAAATGATTTATGAAGGCAGCCTATGTAGGCAAGCAATTGCTCTTTTTACTCATTTTTGAGTACATGTCTTTTTTTAAAATGAAACTTATGTATTCGGAGCTATGATAAGCATCAAATGTAATCAAAAATGAGTACATTTTACTTATTTTTAAGTACCTATTCTAAACAATGTGAAGATACTTGAACGGATAATGTCTATGAGTTGGTTTTAAATCACGTCATCTGGTAGTTATTCATAATGAAGACCGATTTAATTGATCGATTTAATTTAAGATATTTCCCATATGCAAATACCTTTCAATCGAACTGGGAATAATAATGTCCCAATCGGGCAATTTGCCACTGTTTTAGGGTGTTTCATTATATCGGCCTAAAATTTTAACACGGTGTTTCTATAATATATTATATCCTATTTTTCTTCTTTATATTATATTCTCTGTTGCTTCTTTATATTATATCCTATGTTTCTTCTTTATATTATATCCTATGTTTCTTCTTTATATTATATCCTATGTTTCTTCTTTAAATTATATCCTATGTTTCTTCTTTAAATTATACCCTATGTTTCTTCTTTATATTATACCCTATGTTTCTTCTTTATATTATATCCTATGTTTCTTCTTTATATTATATCCTATGTTTCTTCTTCATATAATATCCTATGTTTCTTCTTCATATTATATCCTACGTTTCTTCTTCATATTATATCCTATGTTTTCATATGTTTCAATCCTAAACACCTTTTACCTTTATAAAAGTTGTTTCTATCTTAATATGTTGCTTATTTTATACAAAATTCACATAAAAAAGTGTTGTTTTAAATTATTTTAACTTACTTAGTATTAAAAATTCTACCATAGGCATTGAATAGCTATTCAAAACTCAAATTATTTGACGAAGAGGATTTATAAACGTTTTATTTATCTATATTTTTAATATAACAAGCGTAAAAACTATCTATCCACTATACATAAATGTGTGTGTGTTCACGTAAATATTTTTTAGGTTAATGCATTCACGATGTAGGAAAATAAGTTAATTTCCTTTGTTTACCCATGCAATAAAACACCATCGTATATTTTTTCGATGAAAGATATAAATATACTTCTTCATGGCAAATATAAATATATTTACCCGGTCTTTCTTCGCAATATACCTCTACACTAAACAAACACAATTAACGGTAATAATCATCCTTCATCGAGCAAGAACTTTCAGCCCAAGTTCGGTAGAAAAATAATTTCGATGTCTTTCTACGAGAAAAGCGAAAGAGCAAAGGATATGTACACATTGAGATTGTTAAGCAAATATTCCTTTCGGTGAGGGGAAAAGCTTTCAAACTTAATTATAATCCTAGGGAGAATTGGCTCGTCCTATCGTCGGTTTTAATTCTTTCGTCATCTGGGACGTCACAACACGGTATATTTTTTATTATTATTAAAGGGTAGAGTTTTTGTGTTCTTGAGACAAGGGAATTTAGATTTGAAGTTGGATTTTAAAATGTTTTTGTATGGTATGATGTTATCATTTAATCAACAAAGCCATTTTTATTCAAACTTAATCATCTGAAGAATAGCAAGGAGTGTATGTATGCGTATTACCAGTTTTCTCAATAATACGAATAATTGTTAACTTAGACAAATTACTGTATTTTTTAAAAAATCATTTAATCATTCGCCCTAAAATTAATTCGCCTTAAAATTTTAACACGGTGTTTCTATATTATAGTATATCCTATTTTTCTTCTTTATATTTTATCCTTTGTTTCTTTTTATATTATATCCTATGTTTCTTCTTTATATTATATCCTATGTTTCTCATGCAAGTATCATAGGAAATTTCGAAATTTTTCCCTACCAAAATAATTAAAACAATATTTTTTCATAGGAAATTTAAATTAAACTTTCTTGAAATGGAAATAATCATACAACATCCACATTTTTTCATTTTTTACAGGCTTTACTAAACTTTTAAATGTCGTTATTTACATTTATGTATATTTAGCATTTATGTATATTTAACATTTATGCATATATAACATTGTATGTAAATGTAATGTATAAAATTATCGAAATGATTTTTTAAACCGCATAATTTTTCCAACATTGTCATATACCTTTGAAGACATACACATGCCATTTCGAAGTAATTTTAACTTCAATATATTTAAAAACCTATCCAAGATGGTTAAACTACTATTTTACAAACAACGTTTTAGAATCAGAAACATCTATAAATAGAGAAACATCAGAAATATTATCTTGACTTCCCTATACAAAACAAAATTTTTGTTTATTTATACTTTATATTGGAAAATAAGTAATAATATATGGTTGAACACTCCAAAGGTTAATAAAAATAAGTAATTCCTGCAAAAAATATTGATATATATTATTGGCAGGTTTCATGTTGCGATACGAACAGTATACTCCAATTAATTAAGCCTATAATCCACCACGGGCAAATTTTGAAAAAACAATAAAAATTATTTATGTGATATTATTTTTTGTTTGTTATTGTATATGTATATTTGAATCCTTAAGTATCAAATCCAAATAGATCAATTTTGACAAAATTTTCAAGATAAACAAAAACATCTAATTAATTGCATTATTTATGGAATAATTTTACACGCCTTAAATTTAGCTCTGTATAAGTATTACTTTGATATATATATTTATATATCTATAAGGTTTCGCAACCAAGCTATGGAATTTAACTGGTTTTGCACCCAATATATGGGATCTATCTTGTTTTGCAACCAAGCTAATCTATCTGAATTTAAAACCAAACTATGGGGTATATCATGCGCTTCATTATCTACCTATTTTTTAAATTGATTTCTGTACTTTTCTGGTTTTATAACGTAATGCTACTTTCACACCGTAAAATTAATATTTTCTACTTGCTTTACAATGTTATGACTTCGCCAACTGATTGATATGTAGGAAAACTGAAATTAAATGTCATAATCTGAAAAAATAATTATCTAATTTCAAGTATATCAATAATGTATTTTTCATCGTGTCTTCATAAGTATATTTATGGCAAAATAAAGGTGAATAAAGTTAGTTTTAAAACTCTATATCCTCGCCTCAGAGCAACAGTAAGACATCTAAAAAAACGAAAATGAGTTTTCGGTCTTGCTAATGACCAAATGTGCCATTATTTAGTAGACATTTTTATGTATTTTTTTAAATTCTTAAACTACAGCCTTAGATATTCAGCATTGAAAAAACAGCAAATTTTAAAATCAATTTTATAGTCAACTCTGATTTGCTGATTTCCTACTATTGCCCTGAGGCGACGATATGCAGATATTCAATATGCCCACGCTCCCTTAAATTGAAAACAAAAAAAAATCTAAAATTATTTCCGATCCTAAAATGTAAGAAACTTTATCAGACAGATCTTCTTTTCATTTCTGAGTTTCTCAGATAACCGAGAGTGAAGAAAACGATACAATTGAAATAAACGAATGCAGTTAAATCTCGGAATGAGTTAGAATAGAAGTTGCGCATCTGAATTCAACTTTTACTTCCATTTTGGGTGCAGGGGCTCTTCAAAAGAACCGCCCCAATAAAACGGGTAAAGGCCCGAAATGTAAATAAAAATAACTCGGCACTCCGAGAAATGGGACTTCTCGAACTTCTGCGCCAGTATATTCGGCTGGACAAAAGAAAATGGCCGAACAAGGAAGACATAAAAAGTAAGATTTTTTTTTTCTTTGGTGGATATTATTCTTGAGTTATTGGAACAACTCGCTCTTGGAGGTTATAATTTAGACCGGTCAATATTATTCTTTTCTTTTTTGTAAAAACAAGGAATGGAAGTTGGTGAAAGAATGAACTTTTGGAATGTTTTTTGACGAAAACTTTAGATTACTTATTGAAGGAAATGATTGATGAAAATTGAAATTATATAAAGCTTAATACACCTCTATTTAACTTTGTAAATATTTTATTATTATGTACTTATACTGTAATATGCTATGCTATGAACTATACTATACTATACTATACTATACTATACTATACTATACTATACTATACTATACTATACTATACTATACTATACTATACTATACTATACTATATTTTACTAAACTGTACTATACTGTACTATACTATGCTATACTATATTTTACTAAACTGTACTATACTGTACTATACTATACTATGCTATACTATACTATACTATACTATACTATACTATACTATACTATACTATACTATACTATACTATACTATACTATACTATACTATACTATACTAAACTATACTATTCTACAGAAATAGAATTTAGTCATATTATTTGTACTAAAATTTTGACAGGTGCGTAAATGAAAATGTTAAATTTTGCACAACTGCATTGTTGACTAATTACAACTAATTTTTTTCTGTTATCAGAAATTCGATTAATACCTGAGATATAGTTTTATGTAAATTTCTTAGAAATAAAATATTTTAACGTAGATAAATATACAATCATTTTAATATAAGAAAATATTCAAATAGAAAAAAATATATAGTTACAAACCACAACAAAGATTGATACAGATTGTCTGGATCTTCAGTTAAAATTCAGCATTTCGTGAGCACACATTAAAAAAAAATTATTTTCCAATAAAATTATAATACTACTTGAAAGGTATTAGTGTTCGTAATTATTTTCGGATTAATAGGTACTGCCATTCAAAATCAAGGAAACTAAAACTAAATGCGGACATTACTTTCCACTACACGCGTATTTTTATTTAAACTATAATTTCGAGAAATCCCAATACCCTTTGTATCCCCTCTTCAAATTTGACAAAATAATAAGACGATGCACTTTGTCCTGACTTATTTAAAATAGAACAGCACGCATTTATTTGTTAAAGAATAGACTTTTCAACGAGAAAAGTGTCATCAATTTGCCACTAAAGGCAAAGACTGCACAAAACCCTCCCTCCTACGGAGACACAGTATTAAAGAAACAAACATATCCAATGTTTACGTAAGGGAAACAGCTTTTTAAAACAAAGACTTCCCAGAAAAACGAAAACTAACAAAAGGAATAAGGACTTGAGACTGGTGCCCGTAAAAAAGCATGTAA
This sequence comes from Troglohyphantes excavatus, assembly GCA_963932185.1. NCBI lineage: Eukaryota > Metazoa > Arthropoda > Arachnida > Araneae > Linyphiidae > Troglohyphantes > Troglohyphantes excavatus. Next base: position 51,067,977 of record OZ010674.1, on the reverse strand, counting down.
CTTACAAAGAAAGAAATGAAAGTTTCAATAGGTATAAAAAAAACTAGAATAGAGAAGCAGCCAAAAAAGAACAAAAGGCAAAGTTGTTTTTTTTATGTTCCGTTTCAGAAATTTATAGAATTCTTGTTATTCCAGGAACGTGATGCCAGTGACATTTCAAGACAAGATCAAAAGAAGAAAGAAGAAGAGCACGTTGCCAGGTTCAAGAATTCCAACTCAATTTGAGAGTCGAGAAAAAGACCTGCCTACCTTTATCTTGACTTAACAGGGAATCGATTCGTGAAGGGTCTTGTGTACTTACTAATGCCACTTTTTTCTGAATAAATTTAGTTTATGAGAATAATATTTTATAAACAGGGATAAGAATTCGAAAACAAAAGATGATATATAGAACAGAAGGCAATTTTCAAACAAAACATGTAGCATTGCATGTAATACGTAATCTACGTAATGTAATGTTAAGCCTAACAATATCAGTATAATTGTAAAATATGGAGCTTTTATACAGAGCATATCCGACGGTTGCTAATTTTTTCTGAATGAATTTAGTTTATGATAATAATATTTTCTAAACAACAATAAGAATTCGAAAACAAAAGAGGATATATATATAACATAAGGTAATTTTCGAACAAAACATGTAGCATTTCATGTAATACGTAATGTAATGTTAATCCTAACACTATCAGTGCAATTGTAGATTGTCGAGATTTTACAATGAGATTATCCGACGGTCGCAGCATTAATTTAAAATTAATTATCGTACCTTATTTTCGTTAATTAAATAATTATTTAACTCCCAGAAATGTATTCTTCTTCTATTATTTTATCTCATTTTTTAAAGTGAGTGTTTTTTATCTTTAAGCTACTTAAAAATAGATTTAGTTTAAAGTTTGGCACAAGTTCGTTCTAAAGTTTTTCTTAATTTTTTTTTTAGAAATCAATAAAAATAACTCGGTTGCTGTTATGCCTAAAGGCACGGACATATTATATTTTAAAATTAACTTTTACAGTCTTATGTATTTTAATTTTACTAAACTGTGCTTATTTAGCTACTTTCTCCTTTTTGATGCTAACGAAAACCTTTTAAAAATCAAATTATCAACTTCAGAGAAATTTTCCTAAATTTCGTTAAACATTTTTAAAATCCAAATGTTTATTCGTGTGTAACTAAATTATTTCATAAAAACTACAAAATAGTTTCATGAAAAACACAAAATTTTCTGATTTTAAAGTTTTAATCATTTTAAATCGAAATATTTAATATAAAAGTTAATTCGATCAAATTTTAATAAAAAAGGTTGAGTATATTTTTCTAGAATTACCATAGGCCTCCGTGGCCGAGCGGTTAAAGGCGTCAGCTGGGAATCCGAAGTTTCCTGGTTCGATCCTAGGCGATGGACTTGACAAAGAAAAGTACAAAATGTAGTGATATTGTGATCGAAGGGTTGCCAGCTTCGCTACAAAATTCTAGAAAAGTCGTCCAGAACATCCGCAAAAATTAACGACGTGTATACGGTGCACGATAAATCTGATCGGGGTCCAAAGTCCCGACGTCTATTGAAAGCGTTGGGTGCCAGTTCAGGTGTTTCCTCGTCATCCGACCATGGTTCTAAAATAACGAGGTGCCTGTATGAATCTGTGTGTGAATGTGTATGTGTTCCCGGGTCTTTCCTTTGAGATAGACCCCGAACCGTCGCCAACAGCCCACTGTGCAGCTCTAGTGCGACGTTAATTAACAAAAACCAAACCAAACCTAGAATGACCATTTTTCCTAGGATACGAATAACAACGGTACTGCATAATTTCAAACACACCTCAATCCCAATAGCATAAATAATATAACAATAATGCTTAAACTGTCTACACAAACGTCTTATTACCACTGCTAAATTCGACCAACTCCGCTTATGCTCAAATTACACTAAGAGCAGAGCACTCCCATCAAAAGGGGCCTTCAGCAAAAGGAAGCTAAATACGCCAAAACAAATTACGTGTGCGTTAAATTACTTCATTCATTACTGTGATTTCCCTGGGGGTGAGATAAAAGAATTTTTTCGATGCAAATAACTCCCGAAATGTAATTCGGGCTCACCAGATAAATACGATGGTCCGGGAATCTGTTAGTTAACTAGCGTGAATCACATGCTCAACGTAGCGCAAACCAGATTTACTGAAAGACACCTGTATCAGTTATTGATTTCAGATATTTTGCTATACGAATTCGGGGTTCACCTAATGAGTGTTAAAATTACTTGGGATATTTTTTTTATTTGATACCGTGCTGAAAGTCCTGTTTAGTTATTTGCTAATGCATGTTTTACTATCAATCGATGTCAAGATCGAATTGCAAGGAGTTTTTTTTGTTTCGTTACGTAATTGGATTGCTTGATTACTTTGCGTAAATCTATGATAATGTTATAGAAAGGTTATTTTTGTAAATTATATTTATAATACTTAGTTTGTTTCGTAAACATATATTTTCCAAAGTAATTGTATTTTGATCAAAATATATTTTTACTATTGCAATATAAGTAATAAATGTGAATACAGTAAAGTTGAGTTTCTAGTTTAGTTGTCTCCTGACTGTTTTCCATTCAAATTGAATTGAAAATATTCGTAGTCATTTCTAAATCCGGGCTTATACATAAGCATTGTTTGATCAAACTCTGATGTTTTCTATCTACTACGGAGTACTGTCAATATTTACTAATTCGTTATATATCCATTATAAAAGAGTAGTTGTGTTTTCAAACTTGTCAACCCAAATGTATATTAGTGTCTCGTCTTATCCGAAATCATAACAATTCTATTGATTTCTAGAAAACATATATCATGGGCAAAGCGAATTTTAGAACTGTGCTTCTCAAATGCCCAATCCCACTTTAGATATGTCGTTTTTTTTTTAATTTTATTAGTCATTAAACTTAGGTATTATATTAATCGTTTTCAGAACTAATACTGACTCCTAATTCACCTTTTTAAATGTGCACTAACTTTTATAAGTGTTGTTCAATAAAATAAGTTTCAAATCATATATAAATGCTAATGTTCTAATAAAAATTCCTTTACAAAAGCAACGTTTATACAAATGGTACGAAATTTTATCTAAATAACACTGAATTTTTCTCTTATTAGTATATTTATATCTGTTATACTTCTAATTATTCGAATTATGATATTTGACTCTTTGAATATTAACAATTCAATAAACATTTAAACATATTTTTTGCACTGATAAAAACACTTATATCAAAAATGCAATAAGAACATTTTTTACAGTTGTTGTATAAAAAAAAATTTAAGGTAAAATAAAAATCATTTTAAAAGGTTAATTTTACTTAAAATATGTCGAACGGCATGTTGAAAAATTTTCCCAAGAACATTTACAGAATTCAGAAATAAATTATTTAAGAAAATAATAAGTATATAAATAAGAATATACTTTAATAAAATTTCAAATTGAAGACGTTTCGATATTATATTTAATAAATGTATATTTGTCAATTGGATATTTTATTACATATTTATATAATTTGTCAAAAATATTCATTAAGTTTTTTTTATATTTAACATTTTAGAGGGAAGGATATAAATATTTATTTAGGTTCAATTTATTGTATACATTAAAAGCATCATCAAAAACCCTCAATACAAAATACCTCAAAATTTAATCTTACTGCCTCAAAGCAAAAACGTCCATTACAATAAATACATTATCTAATGTTATCACCTTTTCTTAAAAAACATCAAACAAGGTGTTATATTTATAAAAAAAATTCATTACAAAGATAACTACCCATATTTATGTTGTCATAATGTTGTACTAAAGTAAATCAACTGCTTCCTGGGGCAATATTAAAATTTAATAGCTATTTTAAATGTGGATGAGTTGCAAAGAGGGAAGTTCCATCCATATCATTATTTATAGAACATTATCTTAATGCTCTTTTTTACTTTAAGGAAACGATGCTCAGTATGTTTATGATTGTGATACTAAAGTGCTATGTAAGCATTTGCCAATTTTTAGATGATATAGCGAGAGTTTTTAATGCACTTTGGGATGTAATGTGGTATGATTTTTGAAGTTTTTCTTAAAAAATAATTTTAACACTCGCATTTCAAATAATATAAAGGAATCCCGTAATGTTGGTTTAGGTTAATTTTAAATTAGATTTGGAATTACTAAATTACATTTACAAAAATACAAATACATTCATACACACAAAAATACATTTCGTGTGTTTGAATTAAATTGAATATGATCACTTTTAAGAGGAAGTTTTGTTTTTATACTTTAAGCTCAGTAGTTTTTCTCTACTATTATAGATAACAAAAACGTAATTTTTCCTTCAAATTATAGACTATGGTGCCTTATACTTAAATTTCAATGAAAAGATATAGTGTTTCATCAGTGGTGAAGGGTCCAGTCATCGGTAGATTCGCCGGTGACCATACAAAAATTAAAGGGGGGAGTTGACTACAACAACAGTTGACGGTCGCAAAGCTAGTACCTCGGTGTGGTGGAACATGCCGCTCGGGGCGATGATCATCGCAAAACGTCACACCTCGCCACTGTGTTTCATTATTGAGAAAGTTTAAATAATAAGTATTCAAATGTATATATCCGTTCGAGTATCTCTAGTTTCTCCAGTAATACACATAATATAAAAATTAGCAAACAAATCTCGCTTTTGAAATAATTTTCAAATGTAAAGAATTAGGAGAACATTTGAAAACCTTCTCTACGAAAACGATTTAAAAAAATATTTAAAAAAGAATGTGTTGGAAATATAAATTAAACTTTTCTGCAGTGAAAACTAACCTACAGATTCGAAATTTTGCTTATCCGTCAGAGGGAGATGGATATTTTCGACTTTTCATTATATAACTATGAAATCGAATCACCACGTGATCGTTCTCTATTATTTAAAACAATTATCGTAATAGTTTCACAGAGTAAAAAGATTAGTTCGGACAATCATAAAAAGGTATACCAAAGAATGGAAAGTAAAATAAATAGTAATAACTCCTTTCTTTTTCAAGATAAGGGCACTAAAAAAGTAGAAAACCTTCTTAGGAATTACTGTTTCTACCTTTTTAAATATCATTTAGATTTCCAAGGTCAAAAATAGACTTTTATGTCAATAATAAAAATATCAAAGGAAAACTGTTTACAGTTATAAAACATTTTCAACACGTCACATAAAATTCAACACGCTTCCAACGCTGAAAAAAAATCAAATGTCGTGCTTAAGTACACAATTCTTCTCACATAGCATATTTGTAAAAGATATACACTTCCATATTTCATAAAACAAAAAATATAGTTTGTGTGTAAATAAATGCATTACCAGAATCGATACTAATCCACGATACAACTTCTGAGTATATATATTGAAACCAGTATAGGCATCAAAGCAAGGAAACGAAATTCACATAAAATTCAACACTCTTCCAACTATGACGAAAAAAACTGAAAAACAAAACTAAAAACTTGCCGACAAGAATTTGTTTCACATTCCGCATCTAAGAAAACATTTCTCACATAGCATATTTGAAAACGGTATACACTTCCATATTTCATAAAGCAAAAAAATATAGTTTATATGTGAATAAATGCATTACCAGAATCGATATTAAACCATGATTTAACTCTTGAGTATATATATCGAAACCAATACATTCATCAAAGCAAGGAAACGAAATTCACATAAAATTCAACACGCTTCAAACAATGACAAAAAAAAACTATCTCCAAAATAAGTATACAAATGTTTAACTTATACACGTGATACCGACCAGAATTTGTTTCACATATCGTATCTAAGTATACAATTCTCACGTAGCATATTTGTAAAAGATATACATTTCCATATTTCATAAAGCAAAAAATATAGTTTATATGTGAATAAATGCATTTCCAGAATCGATACTAAACCACGATACAACTCCTGAGTATATATATCGAAACCAGTATCTGCATCAAAGCAAGAAAACGAAATTCAAATAAAATTCAACACGCTTCCAACAATGACAAAACAAATCTAACTCCAAAATAAGCATACCAATGCTTAACTTCCACACGTGATGCCAACCAGAATTTGTTTCACATGTCGTGTCTAAGTATACAATTCTCACGTAGCATATTTGTAAGAGATATACCCTTCCATATTTCATAAAGCAAAAAATATTGTTTATGTGTGAATAAATGCATAACCAGAATCGATACTAAACCACGATACAACTCCTGAGTATATATATCGAAACCAGTATCTGCATCAAAGCAAGGAAACGAAATTCAAATAAAATTCAACACGCTTCCAACAATGACAAAACAAATCTAACTCCAAAATAAGCATACCAATGCTTAACTTCCACACGTGATGCCAACCAGAATTTGTTTCACATGTCGTGTCTAAGTATACAATTCTCACGTAGCATATTTGTAAGAGATATACCCTTCCATATTTCATAAAGCAAAAAATATTGTTTATGTGTGAATAAATGCATAACCAGAATCGATACTAAACCACGATATAACTCCTGAGTATATATATCGAAACAGTATCTGCATCAAAGCAAGGAAACGAAATTCACATAAAATTCAACACGCTTCCAACAATAACAAAACAAATCTAACTCCAAAATAAGCATACCAATGCTTAACTTCCACACGTGATGCCAACCAGAATTTGTTTCACATATCGTGCCTAAATATACAATTCTCACATAACATACTTGTAAAAGATATACACTTCCATATTCCATAAAGCAACAAATATAGTTTATACGTGAATAAATGCTAAACTACGATACAACTCGAGTATATATATCGAAACCAGTATCTGCATCAAAGCAAGGAAACGAAATTCACATAAAATTCAACACGCTTCCAACAACGACAAAAAAAAAACCTAACTCCAAAATAAAAATCTCAAAAAAAAACCGGTTGAAAAAGACTCTTATTGATGGGCGAGCGGAGGAGCGAAAATCAAAATAAGCTGAAGAGCCCGAAATGAGATGAAGAAGAACGGAATGGACCAGGGACTGTGAAGCTCGAATAGCTGCACACACGGGCCTGTGAAGCGCAGTAAAAGGGCCGGTGATGGAAAACTCTTGTACCCTGGCTGTGCCGAAAGAAGAGAAAATTGCATTAAGCATTGAGGCCGAGAGTTGCTTTACTTCGCAAGGGAAAGGGGACTTGTTCCCGACTAAAAGCATTTTATCGATCATACTTTTGCACGTGTAAAGGAGGACAATGTTGATATATAAAAACAGGAAATCTCTATGAAGAATTTTTCCGCTGTTGGCTTGATGGTAATAAAGATGCTGTGGCGGTTGTTTTGAGAGGAGTGATTTTTCGGAAAAGAATAAAAATCGTGATTTTGTTTTTTGTTTTACAGAGGGGTTGTGAAACGTATTTATTAACATTTATGTTCGATATTGCACTGTAAAAAATGGTATATTTAAATATGAGTACCTGAACCTACTTGTTTTTCTTTGAGTACAATTGCATTGTAATTGAGCGATGACAAACTGAAATTTTAAGTAACAAGGTCATGTTGTTTAATGTTTATAAAGATTATTTTATAGACTAATTATTCTATTGAATATTTTAAAAAAGAAAATAGTTCGTTAGGTATACAATTAAATTTATTATAAATATTTTATCACTTTGCATGTAAATGTGTTATTACATTGTAAAAAAAAGTACTTTAATATAAGTACCTGAACCTACTCGGTTTTCTTTGAGTGCAATTGCATTGTAAATTAACGATATCGTAATAAAATTTAAGTAACCATACTTTCTCAAAAATGACCAGAACAAATTAAAGTTACTAATCTCAGCTTCTGTACAAGCCATCTAAACACAGAGACCAGGCAAACTTAAAATAGTTGTTCAGAAGATGGTTTTCCACACTATTTGATGTCGATTGCTTAAACGGAAACTGAATTATAACAACTCAATTATCTTACTTCCCATTCCTTTGCCCCACCTTTTTAAAATTTTTGCTGTTTATAACTTCTTCAAGTCGCCCTGGTAGCTTAACGGATAAGGCTCTGGAACGCGTTGCATGAGAATCTGAGTTCGATTACAGGTAACTCTCGGTTGTAATTGTTGATATTTATTGAAAGTGATTTATGAAGGCAGGCTAAGTAGACTAGCATCTGCTTTTTTTATTCATTTTTACTCATTAAACTCATTTTTGAGTATATGTCTGTTTTTTTAATGAAACTTGTGTATTCGGAGCCATAATAAGCATAGAATGTACTCAAAAATTAAAACATTTTACTGATTTTTGAACTTATCTTTGAGTATATTTTCAACAGTGTAAGTATTTTTTTAATGTGTTTAAAGGAAAATGACCACCACTTGCTAAATTTCGAATTAGTAGTTCCTGGGAATGGGTGATTAAAGGTTGGGTACCACAATGCTTTATATACTGAAGAGACGCGAAAGACCTAAAATGTTCTATGACTTGATTTTACAAATCATTGTTATGACACTTAATGAATGATTCAACAATAACTTATTTAAATATTAGTAATTATTTTGTTTATTTTTATTAATAATTTGAAGCAGTTTATTTGGAAAAAAAATTTCAGGATTATTCTAATAGTAAATTATTTAAAACGTAATATCACTTAGCTGGAGCAAAGGAATAAATTTCCTAATTTTTTTTTAATGTTCACTGTTAAAATTAGGTACATAAAAATAAGTAAATGTTTCAAATTCATTCGATGCTTATGATAGCTCTGAATACAAAAGTTTAATTTTCGAAAAATACATGTACTCAAAAATGAGTTCAATGAATAAAGAGGTCAGTACCTTGCCTACGTAGGCTGCCTTCATAAATCACTTTCAATAAATATCAACAATTACAACCATGACTTATTGGGAATCGAACCCATATTCTGAGGCACCGCATCCCAGTGCCTTATAAATTACTAGGGCGACATGAAGAAGTTATAAACAGGAAAAAAATTTAAAAAGGTGTGCCAAAAAAATGGGAATTAAGATAATTGATCTATAATAACTCAGTTTCCATTTAAGCACGACATCAAATAATGTGAAAAACCATATTCTAAACAACTATTATTTTAAATTTATCAGGTCGCTTTGTTAAGATAGCTTGAACAGAAGCTGATATTAGCAATATTAAATCCCGCTGCTTATTTTTGAAAAAATTCGATTACTTAAATTTCAGTACGTCATCGCTCATTTACAATACAATTGTACTCAAAGCAAAACGACAACGTTCAGGTACTCATTTTAAGTACCTTTTTTAGAGTGTTTATTTAAGAATTTAACATTATAAAAATTAAAAGGGGCTTCCGTAATAAATAGAAACTTATCAATAACCCATTCAATTAATTAAGTAGTTTGAGGAATCGTATAATAGAATAAAAAAATATTCTATTTATTTAGTAAAGAGTTTTGACTAAAATTTAAATTTAAATGTTACCAACAGAGATCCACTGTTTGATTTAAATATAAATAAAATCAAGAGGGAAATAAATAATTCATGAGCGATTCAGGATCATACAAAGGTAACCCATTCCAAAAATCTCCAAAAGTTTTCTTTTCACAAAGTCTTTTCATACATCAAATATCATTCAGAAGAAAAACTTAACGTCTTTTATTAAGATTTTTCGACGATATTGTATTTTATTTCTGAAAGAGATAAATGACTCTTAGTGATAAATTGCTTTTCTTTCTGATGGGAATCGGAATAAAATGCTTTATACCATTTGTAATTTCTCATAACAATTTAAATGATTCATCAAGTTTCTACCATTCAACAGAAATGATATTTTTCATTCCGAGAAGGATATCAAAGAAACATGTTAGGATTAACTGAATGGGAATAATACATTAATATATATGCCAAATGTTATGAACGATTTTAAGACAGGTTTTATTAAGTGTTTGGTACGAATGCAAGAAATCTATATATATAAATGCGAAAAACCCACTCATCACTCATCACTAATTCTCCAACTTCCCGTATACCTATGAAGATGAAATTTGGCAAATTTGTTCCTTATACCTTAAATAGGAAAAGTAAGCTATTTTTGTTCCGATCGAACGGATTTAAGGGGTTGTAAAACCCCTTTTTCGAAACTTCTCCATAGGATTAACATGGAGAACATGTAACAATGCAAAATATAAAATTTAAACAATGGAAATTTTTAATATTATGTAACGTACGAGGAGCATTCTGATTGGCTGATGACTAAATATCGCCAAAATGTCGCCAAATAACTAAAAACTGTCGCCAAATAACTAAAAACTGTCGCCAAATTAATAAACTTCGCCAAATAAATTAAAATTTCACCGAATGAATAAAACATTTCGCCAAATTAATAAAATATCGCCAAATGAACTAAAATATGATCATATATGTAAAAATAATATAAAAACCGGCCCGTCGCACCGGGGGGGATTTAACTGTGAAAAAGAAAACAAAACGAAAAATGCTACGACCAAAAGTGCAAGCCATACGAAAAATATATTATCAAACTGAAGAGAAGTATACAGTATATATACACATTTATATATAGCGGAAAACATTATACTATATATAATCTTTGGGATGTTACTAAAGGTTAAAATATGGATGGTGATCAACGAGAGTAATGCATATATATCCACGTTATTGTGTAGACAACTTCTCAATATTATCAATCTTTCCAGTTCTTACAGGACCTTGCCAATGAAATTTCGTTTCAAATTAGTACTTTTAATACTGTGGTTCCCCCTCATGGGTGACAAATTAAGAATATTGTTTATTTCGCTATAAATATTGTATTTGTATCAATTTTGTAACTTATTTCCTTCCCGTGCGTAGAACGAGTATTTCAGCTAGTAATTCTATAAGTGTATTGAAATTCAATACCGAATATTTATATTCAAATAAATATTGTTACTCATTTCTGGGGAAATACATCAATAATCAAATAAATTGAAATTGAAATGAATGATACAAATTAAATATTATATATTAGAGTAATAAATTGATATAGTTTAAAAGTCAAAACAAGTTAAAATACACAAATATAAATTCGTGTCTGAAAATAAAATCAGTACAATTATGAAACAAAGGAAATGATTTATATAAGTGGAACTTCAATAACTCCAATATTTATTTACTTAATAACGAATTTATTTACCTTATTTTTAACTCAGTTACTTAATTACTAATTTATTTACTTAATTTCAAATTTATTTACTTGATTACTAATTTATTTACTTAATTATTAAGCGGCTTATTTTCTATGGAAAATAAAATCAATACAATTATGAAACAAGGGAAATTATTTATATAAATGCATACATAAAAAATTCCGATATTTATTTACTTAATAACTAATTTATTTACCTATTTTAACTTATTAACTTATTTATATAATTACTAATTTATTTACTTCATTTCAAATTTATTTACTTGATTACTAATTTATTTACTTAATTTCTAATTTGCTTATGTTCTATGGAAAATAAAATCAATACAATTATAAAACAAAGGAATTTATTTATATTAGTCCATACATCAATAATTCCGATATTTATTTACTTAATAACTAATTTAGTTACCTTATTTTTAACTTATTTACTTAATTACTAATATATTTACTTAATTTCAAATTAATTTACTTGATTACTAATTTATTTACTTAATTACTAATTTGCTTATTTTCTACGGAAAATAAAATCAAAACAATTATGAAACAAAAGAAATTATTTATATAAGTGCATACATCAATAATTCCGATATTTATTTATTTATAACGAATTTATTTACCTTATTTTTAACTTATTTACTTAATTACTAATTTATTTACTTAATTTCAAATTAATTTACTTGATTACTAATTTATTTACTTAATTACTCACTTGCTTATTTTCTACGGTAAATAAAATCAAAACAATTATGAAACAAGGGAAATTATTTATATAAATGCATACATAAAAAATTCCGATATTTATTTACTTAATAACTAATTTATTTACCTATTTTAACTTATTAACTTATTTATATAATTACTAATTTATTTACTTAATTTCAAATTTATTTACTTGATTACTAATTTATTTACTAAATTTCTAATTTGCTTATGTTCTATGGAAAATAAAATTAAAACAATTATAAAACAAAGGAAATTATTTATATTAGTCCATACATAAATAATTCCGATATTTATTTACTTAATAACTAATTTATTTACCTTATTTTTAACTTATTTACCTTATTTTTTACTTATTTACCTTATTTTTAACTTATTTACCTTATTTTTAACTTATTTACCTTATTTTTAACTTATTTACCTTATTTTTAACTTATTTACCTTATTTTTAACTTATTTACCTTATTTTTAACTTATTTACCTTATTTTTAACTTATTTACCTTATTTTTTACTTATTTACCTTATTTTTAACTTATTTACTTAATTACAAATTTATTTACTTATTTTCAAATTAATTTACTTGATTACTAATTTATTTACTTAATTACTAATTTGCTTATTTTCTAAGAAAAATAAAATCAAAACAATTATGAAACAAAGGAAATTATTTATATAAGTGCATACATCAATAATTCCGATATTTATTTATTTATTTAATAACAAATTTATTTATCTTATTTTTAATTTATTTACTTAATTACTAATTTATTTACCTTATTTTTAACTTATTTATTTAATTACTAATTTATTTACTTATTCAAATTTATTTACTTGATTACTAATTTATTTACTTAATTACTACTTTGCTTAATTTCTATATTTTTATTAGATTATTAAATTTATAAGAGATAAAATTGTCAAATAAATAATCTTTAAATTTTCAGCGCTTCAGTGTATCATAGGGAAATAAAATATTATTAGTGGAATACATGACTTTTCTAAACATAATCAAGGGTATTTAATATCAGTATTATATCTGTATATCAAGGCCACATGAGCGTAAGACCAAATTTGGCAATTTTTTTTATTGATGATTATTTCTTAAAATTTCGTTTTATATCCAACCATACCATCAAAATTCACTCAAGTATTTCATTATGCATTTCCAAGTCCAAAGCTTTACTTGAGAGTTAGGATTCAGTTTTTTCCCACTCCTGTAAAGTTTCCCAACTGTGACTTAGGCTCTTCTTTCTTTGAGGTAAAGATATAAGATATAATTCATATATCGTCTTTAGTAAGAATTAAAATAATAAATGAAGACGACTAGCGTATTAAATATAATATTAGTTTTGGAAAATTATACAACATAAATTTAGAACGAGTTGACAATTAAACTATGTTTTGTTGCTAAACAAACATCAGATGTTAAGAAACTATTTGTAATTTCAGTTTTATTAAAACTTTAAAATATCATTCAAAAAACAACTCTATACTAATTCTTTAAAGTTTTTATGCTGAATATTTCAAAAATAATGGTATATGTTCCAAACAATTTAGTTTTTATCTAGTATTCTGAACGGCAGAATTTTCCGCAATGGGATCACCATACAATATACAACATTTTTAAATTAATATAAATACTTTATTTTTTAATATTTTTTAAATATGTTTGATTTGCGTATCACCATACAATATAATCACCATACAATATACAACATTTTTAAATTAATGTTAGTACTTTATTTTTTTTTATTTTTTTAAGTATGTTTGATTTGCATATCACCATACAATATACAACATTTTTAAATTAATGTTAGTACTTTATTTTTTTATTTTTTTTTAAATATGTTTGATTTGTGTATCACCATACAATATACAACATTTTAAATTATAGTAAATACTTTATTTTTCAATATTTTTAAAATATGTTTGATTTGCATATCACCATACAATATACAACATTTTTAAATTAATGTTAGTACTTTATTTTTTTATTTTTTTTAAATATGTTTGATTTGTGTATCACCATACAATATACAACATTTTAAATTATAGTAAATACTTTATTTTTCAATATTTTTAAAATATGTTTGATTTGCATATCACCATACAATATACAACATTTTTAAATTAATGTTAGTACTTTATTTTTTTATTTTTTTTAAAATATGTTTGATTTGTGTATCACCATACAATATACAACATTTTAAATTATAGTAAATACTTTATTTTTCAATATTTTTAAAATATGTTTGATTTGCATATCACCATACAATATACAACATTTTTAAATTAATGTTAGTACTTTATTTTTTTATTTTTTTTTAAATATGTTTGATTTGTGTATCACCATACAATATACAACATTTTAAATTATTGTAAATACTTTATTTTTCAATATTTTTAAAATATGTTTGATTTGCATATCACCATACAATATACAACATTTTTAAATTAATGTTAGTACTTTATTTTTTTATTTTTTTTTAAATATGTTTGATTTGTGTATCACCATACAATATACAACATTTTAAATTATTGTAAATACTTTATTTTTCAATATTTTTAAAATATGTTTGATTTGCATATCACCATACAATATACAACATTTTTAAATTAATGTTAGTACTTTATTTTTTTTAAATATGTTTGATTTGTGTATCACCATACAATATACAACATTTTTAAATTATAGTAAATACTTTATTTTTCAATATTTTTAAAATATGTTTGATTTGCATATCACCATACAATATACAACATTTTTAAATTAATGTTAGTACTTTATTTTTTTATTTTTTTTTAAATATGTTTGATTTGTGTATCACCATACAATATACAACATTTTAAATTATAGTAAATACTTTATTTTTCAATATTTTTTAAATATGTTTGATTTCCGTATGAGTTAAAATCTATTTTTAAAACGTTCAGTGAGTTACGGGGGATAGTTAGCAAATAGTTACTTCACGGGGATTTTTGACCCCGTGTCGCCCTTGCGGATATATACGGATATGAACGTCCACTCTGAATATGTTAAGTGCAGACTCAATAGATTTACTGTGTCCGCCCTGAACGTGTTAAGGGGGTCCGATACCCAAAATTCGCAAAAAAAGTCATTTTTTTTTATATTTAAAAAATAATATTCAAACTTATCTTAATAACTCACAAAAAACTGCTTCAAAAAATTCCTATTACTTTTTTAGTTATGAATGTTTTAATGATGTGTTCCTATAACATAGTTGTATCATATGTAAACTTTAAAAGCAAATATCTCTGTTCGTGGTTTTGAAATTTAATGAACACTAAAAATACTAAGGCTTTTTTACTATTATACTTAAAATCATAATTTTTGTGTGTATAGCAAGATAAATATATTTTAAATAGATGTATGCATTCAGATTTCCTATTTTTACCATAATTTGTTTTTTAAAACGACTTAAAATGGAATTTTATTTTTTTTCGTCAATTTTTTTTCCAAAATTTCTAATATATTTTATTTTTTTAAAGTGATGTATCTGAATCAAAATTTGAATGCATACATCTATTTACATATTATTCAAGATCTTAAATAAAAACAATTGCTTCAAAATATTGAAAAACAAAAAAGGAGTAGGAATTTTAAAATTGTTAAAAAATTTACTAAAATTTTAATTTAAAAATAAATGTGCAATTTAAAAAAAAAATTGATCGTCTTAAAATGGTTTTTTATGCATATTTAGAAAGAGAAAAAAAATTGGATTGTACAAGTATAAAAATAAAGAAAAAAATGTCGAAGGTATCGGACCCCCTTAAGAAAATTTTTTAAATAAGCATTCTAAAAATTAAATTTAAACCATCCTGCAGAGAAAATAGTTTTAAAATGTTAATTATTTTCTAACCTCTTAGAAAAGCATAAACAGGTTTTATTATTATTATTTGGACTAGAAGACTGTATATACTTGTATATGACTCCCAAATCGTGCATATAAACAACTTTTTAATTACTACAGTAGACTCTCGATAACTCGAACTTCGATAACTCGAATTTTTCGATATCTCGAAAAAAATCGATTTCCCTGCACCTTTGTTACTTATTTAATGTAATTTTATCTCGTTAATTCGAAGTTTTTCTTCCTTATTTTCGATAACTCGAAGTTTCCACACAACTCAAAATTTGGTTTTCGTCTCAAACTACGGATTTTGAAGAAACTTTAGCAAATATGCAATTGTAGTGGTGTTGATTTGTCGCTGCGAATAATGGAGACAAAACAAAAATGTAATACACTTTATATAGCAGCTTTTGATGAGAGATCGCTCTCGGAAAAAGAATACGAACCTCCTCTAAAGATAACTTTGAAAGAGGCTCTATCTTCCATAAAAATTATGCGTGCATTCAGTGAATCGTGGCCGGAAATAAAAAAAAGCGACATTTCCAGCAATCATGCATTTGGAAAATATAATTGATTCCGAAATAAATAGAAATACTCACCAAAAAATTTTGGATAGATATTTTAAATAAAGTAGGGTAAGTATTCTTGTATTTATTTTTACCAAAACAGCTTATTTTATAGGATTTTCAATAACTCGAATTTTTGATATCTCGAATTTTTATACACTTCCCTTCGAGTTCGAGATATCGAGAGTTGCCTGTATATCCATTCTATCTCTTTTTAAAAAACTTATTTTGTTTATAAACAAACTTTATATACAAAGACAGAATTTGTAATTTCAATTTGATCAAAACGTTGAATTATCCTCCCAAAATACAGTTCTATATTAATTCTTGGTGAAAAGTTGAATATTTTATGCCGAAAATTTCAGAAAGAAAGGTATTTGTCCCCAAAATAATCCTATTTAGTTCTTTAATCAGCTGTTTCATAATTTTCAGCCATGGGATCATTATTTTTTCTAGCAACACACATCATTTTTAAAATAATGTAAATGCTTTTTTTTACAATATCTTTCAAATTTTGTTTTAAGCACAAATAAATCTTTTTAAAAAAAATGCATTTTCTAAAATTTTAATTTAAACTCTCCTGCAGAGTAAACAACTTTACAATTTCGGTAATTTGATGGCCGCTGGAAGGAGGTACAAGCGAAAAGCAGGAAAAGATTATTTGTTCCCAACCTGTGGTACGCGTACCCTTGGGAGTACATGGCGGTCCGGTTGAGGGTACGCAAAAAATTATAAAGTAATGACGGAAATCAACTAAATGAATAAATGTAATCATTAAGATCTAAAATAAAAGCCTATCAATTATCAATTTCAGAGGTTTGATTAATTTTCCAGATAACCTAAGAACATATTACCATTTTATGCTGCTACCACGGAATTTCTAATATTTTCGTAGCAAAGATGGAAATCCTCCGATGCAAGATCACTACTTTTTACTTTTTTTGTCAAGTCTACAACACGGGCTCGAACTATCACTTTTCTGATTACCAGCTGAACGACTTTATCCACTGGGCAACCAAGCCCCTATTGCAAGAAGATTAAGGGGATTCCCCGGTTTGTAGATTCAGCGAAGGTTTCGGTTGCAGTTTAGGATATTACATAATTTTTTTGGTAAAAACTGCGCTATTCTCGATCAAGGATTTTTGGCTCAAACTAGATTGCACCATAATATGGTTAAGTTGCTGCAAATCACCAAAATATGGTGCAATGTTGAAGTGTAATTTTTAAAAGTGTACCCACACAACTTTTTAATTAGTATATCCATTCTCTATTTAAAAAAAATCCTTGATTACTCCACGATATGGTTGAATGAACAAAACCCCTCTAATCAACTTTCTCATTCCTCTCACATCTCTAATTTCCTAACACTTTCCGTTTCCAAAGTATTCTTTTCTCATTTCCAATACCCACCGAACCATACAAAAGAACTCGCACAAGACAAAAGCCTCGGAGATGAGTCCGCAACTGTCGTAAAATTCGCGCTTCCCAACAACCTGAGACTTGAAATATTCATGGAGCAAAGCGGCGTCAACACAAAGATTCCGGGAGTCCATTTACATTATTACCGGACTACCCACAGTCCCCGGGATTATAATTAATAGTCCGGGATCCCGGACGTTACGAAGCAATCCAATTTGTGTAAGCGCGTGTCCCAATGTCATAGCGGGAGAAGTTGACGTCAATATGAGGCTGCTATGACAACACAACTGCTCATTTCTTCTTCGTACTGGGAGATGGGGGGGGTCGGACTGTGATGTGTTGAATGCACTTCTTTGCCTTGTTCAAGTTGGGGTAAACTTTGTTCAGGGGGATAATTAGTTTTGGCCACATGATGAATGCTCGGTAAGCTTTTGGGGGGCGACTCTTTTGCGTAAGTGAGCGTTGGTATTTGTGCGTCGAGGATTTAGGGCGGGATCAATCATGCAAATGAAATATTTAAGGGGGATAGGGTGGTGGTTGGAGAAGTATCTTAAGTGATTTAACTTTTTAAAATATTGCTTTCACCTCTGTATGATAAGTAATTAAATATCCATTTTTTTAGAATAGAGAGTTTTTAAATGTCTATGCGGTTTTTTTCATATAAATATTACAATTTTAACTTAATTTGGTGTGGATGTTAATCACATAAACCCTCATTATTTTGGATTTCTTCAGATTTTTTTTATTTAAAGGTTTATTTAATTTTATTTATAAAATGATTAAGCAAGTTATTTAATAAATTTACTTTATAAACAATAAGTTACTAATTCGTATTTCATAAAAAAGATATTCCAAAAAAAGGTACAGAAAAAGAAGTAACTTTTTCATCCCTACCGACCAACGATTCCTAATTCCAACAAATACAAAGTTAAAAAAAATCGAAATTGAAATGATTTTAAAATTGCATATCAAAACCACACGTAATTTACATAAAACACTATTTTAATACCTTAAATATTCAATTTTAAAATTCCCCTCAACGAATAAACTACTTTCAATTAAGGGGACTCAATACCCCAAAATCGATGAAAATGGCAAAAAAGTTTTTATTGGTTTAAAATAACGCTTCAACTTTCTATCATGTTTTCCCAAAGTTTCAAAACGATTGAATAAATATTAATCATATTATGAACGTTTTCTTCACTCCTTATGCAATGTGTTACATAGAGAAAGTCATAAACCGAATGTAAAAATGGGTACATTTAATCAAAATAATATCAATGTATCAAAGGATTGCTTCTACAGGACTGTTATAAAGATGTGTTACCTGCCAAACGGAAAATGCCAATGAAATTGTACACATCATCAACTAGTTCAGGTATCCCAAAGATACATTTGTAAACAAAAAGCTAGTCAGTGTTTTTTTGTCAAATTTTGTATGTGAATACAACTAAGAATTATACATACTATGAAAAAGTCTTCAAAATCTTTAAGGTCAGATGGGAAATTAATTTACTGAAACTCTGTGTGTGAATTGATTTGCCCAAAAGACAATAGAGGAAAATGCGGCGTACTGCAAAATCTCTTATTTTGCAATACGCCGCCTTATCAGGGATTTTGCACTCAAATTGTAAATATTGCAATGCTTAAAGAAAAAAAGTAATTTAAGAATAAATAAGGAGTAACTTATGCTGTAGGGTGCTTTAATTTTACAGTGAGTGTCATGTATAAAACCACTAAAAAATGTTCAGTTTTCTCTGCATTACACTCAAAATTAAACAAATTATATAAATATCTGCAGTCAATTTTTGTTTCATAATGTTCAGTAGTCAGTGGTTTGCCAAAAATGTATTACAAGAATAAAAATGTGCTTGACAGTGAGTGATTTTATTGTGTTTTTAGAAATTTTACAATAGAAATAGAAATTTTACAATTTTTAGAAATAGAATACTGAAAGTGACATTTTTATTTAAATTTGGAGCGAAAAAAAATAATTTTATTTGTCATTAATTTTGCATAATTTGTAGGATATATATACGTTAATTATGTGAAAAAATATTTGAGTTAATTGGGACATTTATAATAAATTATTTTCAATACTGAAATCTTTAAATGCATTTATCTCAGCTTGCTGTTTTCGTGAACATACACCTACTTAAAATACTAAAACTCAAGCAAATATGTATGAATTATTGTGCAATTTTTTTAACCTGTACACAAGAGTATATTGAATAGAATTAGGGATGGAATAAGAAAAATTTTGAAAACAATTTATTTAAAAAAATAAAATGTTTAAAAATTACAGTTTTTTGGAAAAAAATAGCCGATTTTTCACTAATTTTTTTTTCTCCTAAACTAAAAAACTTATGCCCAATCCGATCCCTAAAGTTAAAAAGCATAAATCAATACAGCTTAAAAAAAACTTTCGATGCAAAAAAAAAATTAAATCTGAAGGAGAAGAAGCATTTTGAAAAATGCCTTAAATCTTCGAAAAATTTAACAAAAATTTTATTTTTGAAAAAGTTTGAAGAAATTTCAAATTTTTTTCTTCTAAATCTTCTTTCCTGAATAGTTTACATGTAGTCATCACAAAAATATTTAATTTTGTATCAAATTATAGAAAATAATATTTGGGGTACCAAGTCCCCTTAAAAAACCTCGGCCTTTATCTTCCCCCTGAACTTTACATCAAATTGATTAAAAATTATTGTTTTTCTTCAGGTTTAGTACGTTAGAATATGTAATGATAATTATTTGTTTATTATTTGAGTTTTACTTTTTATTTACAAAATTCAACGGTTTTTTATATGCGATTTTAATTTTTTTATGTTTAAGAAGTGACCAGTGCAGGTCAAAGCATTCGTCATCAAACAAACAAACTGACCGCAAATTGTTGAGCGATCGGCACAGTTGAGCTCGTATCGTATTTAGCTAGATTGGGATATTAAATATTTAGCTAGATTGGGATATTAAATATTTAGCTAGATTGGGATATTAAATATTATATTGGCTTAACTATACCTAGACTATGTTTTAAACAAGTATCCTAGACTTAGTAACTACAAAGTAGTTAAAATATATCGGAAATAAAGGTTAATTATGTGTAGGTAATCACACGAAAAATTACCATCGCCCAACAATTTGTGACCATCAAGTTTATTACAATACTCTCAAATGATGTTATCAGGTCCAGGGCCCGATTAAGACATTGACGCAAGGGAATCCCACTGTTAAATGGAGGCTCCTCTCTAATAGACCCTGGAACATCAAATCGAACTCTAACAAACACTTTAACCCTTGCCCTTAATGCATTCAAATATAAAACATTATAAATAATATAACAAAATACATCAATAAGTAATGGGTATTTCTAATATTCTGTATGTTTTAATTTTTTTTTATATTCGAAAAATTTAATACAAGTTGCAATTTTTGTTTACTAAAGTTTATAAGGTAATTTTGTTAGTAATTGTTAATTAGTAATTAATTTTGTAAGGTAAATTTAGTAGTAAACTATGTAATGGGTGTTCAGTATTTACATAAAATGTGTGATTTGGGAGGGCCTTTCAGAAATTCAAAGTGTAAGGCACGGGCCTTTCAAAAGTGTAAGGCACGGGCCTATTCGGTAATCACGACCTCATCAGGTGAATTCGCTAAAATACACTGAAGAGCGACATTGATCGCATTACATAGTGAAACAGAGAGCCTAACAAACAGCACTAAACGTAGCTCAAAGATAAATCTGCTTTACCGGTAACAGACGCCCCCCACGGCGCCTGTAAAGTAACCAAACACCGTTCACCGGTGCCCCTATAAATATTAATGTGATTACTTACTCCTACATTATCATCTATCCAAAATTTCAATTACAATACATTATATTCCCAAAACTGACTACTAACAATAAATTCAACTACTTACCAGCTCTAACGTGGACATCACGACTCCCAATAGTCCCCACTATATTCGACGCGACGCATTTATAAACAGAAGCATGAATATCCTGCCTATAGTCCTCAGCACTGAATGGGAGAAAGACCAGGGATCCGTTGGGCCTCATGTGCCTTAGCCCTGGTATGTCCTCGATGGTTGCTCCGACGCGACGGACCCAACTCACATATGGGCTCGGTCTGCCGTGGGCTGAACATGGGATCTCGGCCCCGTTTGTGTTGTAGAACTCGACCAGGTACGGGGGTTCCACGGTGAAGGATGGAGCGGCCAGGTCGAAAGATGATGTCTTTTCTGGAAAAATAGAAATTTCGATTG
Organism: Troglohyphantes excavatus; assembly: GCA_963932185.1. Taxonomy (NCBI): domain Eukaryota; kingdom Metazoa; phylum Arthropoda; class Arachnida; order Araneae; family Linyphiidae; genus Troglohyphantes; species Troglohyphantes excavatus. Next base: position 51,045,940 of record OZ010674.1, on the reverse strand, counting down.
TTTAGTATTGATGTGAATTTAAGTAAATCTATCCTTTTTTTTAATGTTTGTTGTTTATTATTTAATATGATAAAGAATTACTAATTTGAATATCTGTGTGCTTTTTTCCTGGTAGAATAACAATTAGTTTTTTGTAACTTGTTAATGGTTCTACGTCGATCCACTTGTAAAAACTGTCGACAATTATAAATTGTATTTAGAGCATTTACTTAATGATTTATCTTAAGGTTCCCGGTAAATGACATTGAGGGTCTATCCGAAATTATTGTTCACATGCCATATTAGCATTTTTTTACGAACTAATATTATTTCACAACTTTAGTACACTGAAGATAAGCCCTGTAACTGACATACGGAAGACATTAAATTAAACAAAAAGTATACCTTCATCGCTTTTAACTTTATAAACGACAATGATTCACTTTGGTTATGAGAAACCTTGTTTACATTGGTATTGTATAACATTTATATAAACAAAACTCTAAACTCTTTGATGTTTATTTTATATACAATATTCTCCTTAAGTATAGCTAACTCAATTATCTAACTTCCCACTCTTTTAGCCCACCTTCTTAACATTTCTTCCATTTATAACTACTTCAAGTCCCCTGGTACTTTAATGGACTGCTTGAGGATCTAAGTTCTATTCCTGGTAAGTCTTGGTTGTAATTTTCGATTGTTATTGGAAGTGATTTATAAAGGTAGTCTACGTAGGCTAGCATCGACTCCTTTTATTCATTGTACTCAAAGTACATGCCTTTTTCAAAATTGAAACTTATGTATTCGGAACCATGATAAGCATCGAATGTTCTCAAAAAGGAGTGTTATTTACTTATTTTTGAGTATATAAGTTTAACAGTGTGTCAACTGCCAAATTAACTTTAAAAATTCTTGTTTCTACAGTAAAAACGTATTTTATTGCAAAAACTAGCTAACTACAATTTTTTTAAATTAGAAATAAATCTTATAATTTAATTATAGGCAACATCCACATCAAAAAGATGGTAAATAATGCTCTAGATTATTTTCAGTAAAAATATATATTAATATCGACAATAGAATATTTTTCGTAATTCCCGCAAATTTGAAAAAAAAGTACACTTACCTAGATACTGAAAACGATTCAATTACGTTTTAAATTAAATTCCCTTTTCAATATTTACCCTAAATCATTTTGATGAGGAATTCGAGGTAATTCCTTAATTAATCACAGAATAGACTCTACGAAATTAAATCTCTCTAACGGTTTCATACACTCGTAGACAAATTACACAAACCTCTACCTAGCTCTCAATAAACAGTAATCAATTTATATATACATTTAGGATATTACAATTTCTGGATCTCCCCTCTTTACGCTTTACCCTCCCACGAGTACGTTGCAAACGTGATTGATGTGAAGTCACGAAGTATTATTAAATTCCGTGATTGAGAAATACAATGGATATAAACCCCAATGTGAAAATAATGAACGTCAAATCATACTGTTGAAGTTTAGAAATCTATAATGTACTTAATGATCCATTGGATAAATTTAGTATTAAGGTATGAATAAATAAATGATTTTAAAGTGGTTTTAGTTGAAATTTATTATTAAGTGTCGATCTGTATTTATAGCGGAGTATATATAATTCTGCAAAGAATGTAAGATCAGTGAAGTATGATTCAAGTCAAACCAATAGCTGAAACTAGTTCGGGACTTTTTAGGTGTTTATACATTGTCTCAATGACTAATATAACGCAATAACTGGCCTTTTTAATGTACAGTGTTGTTTTCCAATTTACGAAAGTAAAGAAAAAACTATGATATTTCCTAAATATGAACTTTAATACGTTACCTTTTAAGTTTCTTTTATAAAAAAAATATGTTCATTTAATTTAACATGTACTGCTGAAATTTCAGTTACTATTTAAGAACCGTGATCGATCGATTTTCTATAACAAAACATCTTGCGAATGGAACTCCGGATTCCCGTTACAAAATTACTTTTCATTTGAAGAACACATGGAAATAACAATGAGAGTTCAATCATTGCTGTTGTCAAGTTCTCAATATCTTATGTCAAATGCAATGTTTTTTACATTGTATAAGTTGTAAAATGTGAAAAACAATGACAGTTCTTCAAAAAAAGCATTCCAATGTCAGAATGTTCGACATGGATATTAAACTTGAAACTTATTTGTTGTTGTTATTGATTTTGTTATTGTTGATATAGTTAGACTCCGACAAAATGGCCGCTGCAACGTCACATTATTTACGTGTTTTAAATAAGCCAATTGATCAATTCGTTTAAACTCGTTTGCTGATTCGCTGGCACCAGATTAAAGAGATGTAACATTACCACCAATTAATCATATCCAAACTATATCCTTGTTATTGTTTTTATTATTGTTATTGTTGTTGTCGTTATTATTATCGTTATTGTTATTTTTGATGTTATTGTTTTTATTATTGTTATTGTTGTTGTCGTTATTATTATCGTTATTGTTATTTTTGATGTTATTGTTTTTATTATTGTTATTGTTGTCGTCGTTATTGTTATTTTTTATGTTATTATTGGTGTTTTTTTATTGTTGTTATTAGTCTCGTAACTGCTGTTAGTGTTGATGCTATTGTTATTTTTGATTTTATTGTTGTTGTTATTATTGTTTTTTTATTTTTATTTTTATTGTTGGTATTATGCTTGTTATTGCTGTTAGTGTTAATGTTATTGTTATTGTTTTTATTATTCTTATTGTTGTTGCCGTTATTATTATCGTTATTGTTATTTTTGTTGTTATTGTTGTTGTCGTTATTATTATTGTTATTGTTATTTTTGTTGTTATTGTTGTTGTTATTATTGTTGTTATTTTTATTATTACTGTTGCTATTATTCATGTTATTACTATTATTGTTAATGTTATTGTTGTTGTTTTTATGTTATTGTTGTTTTTGCTGTTGTCGTTGTTGTTATTGTTTTCTTCTGCACAATAAATTTAATCATAATTCTTCTCCTGAACCTATAACTTTTCTACAGTAACGTTTTAATTTAAGTATTGCTAAAAAGGTATAGTTACAATGAAAAAAATAAAATAACCCTAACTGCTCATATTTATATAACGATCATCAATACTCCATTATGTACTCGTAATAAAACTATCAATTTAGTTTCTGTAAAAAAAGGTCCATCCCAGATGATAGATTCAATAACACGACCTATTAAGATATTAAATAAAAGCAAGATACTCAACTATGATCAACATTCCCAATCTCAGCATCCCCCCCCCCCTTTCCTACTTCCCCTTGAGTGGCCGGTCACTTAAGCCGGAGCGACTTATCGTCCAAATAAGCCGGACCAAAAAAGGAAGCCAGACATAAAATATGACCATAAATCGCTGAAACGATGTCCAATCGACATTCGCAGAGATGGATCTCCGGGAGTCATTGCTCTTTGTGTGGTTTTTCCTTCAGCTGCGACGAAAGAAAAGAGACCTATAAATTTCCGTCTTTTCTGGAAAATATGTTGGAAATTTCCTTGCCCGATAGCGCTTTTTTCCCTTTTGCTTTTCCCTTTTGCTGCTATTTCTGTTGAGGCACAATATAAATAGGTCACTTTATCAGCAAGGATCAGAGATCAGGGTTTCTGTGGAGCTGGTCTGTAGTTCCTCGCCTCCATCTGTCTTTGGTTTAGTATTTTCATTGTTTTCCCGAAGAATCTGTGATACGATAAACCGGGGAAACTATTAGGATGGATATGGGGTGTCATTCTGGAGCCCTTAGAACAAATCTAGAAACTAGAGGTGGTTTTTTATGTTGCTGTGTGCGATTAATACAAAGCTGGATAGATTAGACCTTGGTTTACCAAAAATTGTTTTAAAATCTTTTAAAAGGTAATTGGTTTTTTAACCCTTTGAGAGATGAACAAAACACCGTAATTTTAAGTTTGTTTTCGTTCTAAGAGAGTTTAATTTAAGCGAAAATGTTTTCTTAAGGGGATTTTGTATAAAATATTATCAAACATAACACCTCCCCCCTCCCCCCCCCAAAAAAAATTGCTTTGCAAAATAGTTCATTTTATTTGAAAATGAACGACAAAAATTATATTTCTACGTTAACTCTTTAATATATTAACAAAACATCGTAATTTTAAGTTTGTTTTCGTTCTAAGAGAGTTTAATTTAAGCAAAAATGTTTTATTAAGGGGATTTTGTATAAAATATTATCAAACATAACCCCCCCCCCCAAAAAAAAAAATGCTTTGCAAAATAGTTCGTTTTGTTTGAAAATGAACGACAAACATTATATTTCTACGTTAACTCTTTAATAGATTAACAAAACATCGTAATTTTAAGTTTGTTTTCGTTCTAAGAGAGTTTAATTTAAGGTATCCGAACACGTTCGAAGCACTTTTTTTAAAATGTGTCAGATAAAATTTATTTAATGCTATTTTTAGATTGTTTGTTAGTAAAAACTAATTATATATCATAAATATTTAAATTTTATTATTATAATTATTAAAAAAATGATATAATCATTGAAAATTTTAAGTTTTTATTCAAAAACTTGCGCAAAATGTATTTTTGTATTCGCAGTTTTGACATTTCACTGTTATATTTGATGCCAGTCCAAATACAGACTCTTGTAGAAGAAACAGTTTACTGCTAAAGCAATCGGGGTAGCACAAACTCTTTATCACATTGGAGAGAATTTGAATATTAATTATTTGATTTCCACTGATTTCAGTTCGAGAGTAATTGTCCAAATAAGAAGTCATAGTGAACTTCTTTTCACTTGCCGTAGGCACGTTGTTTGATGCAGATGAATCGGTTTCAGTGGAACATGTAACATATTTATTTCCTAGGAATTTTTTCTTACGAATAAAACTTTGGTTTCTCGAATTTCCCATGGTGTTTTAACGTAAATGAAATCAAATTTGGAGAGTTAATTAAGTTAGGTCTTTAAAAATAATTATTAAACAGATTATACGAAAAAAAAAAACGCTGCTTGTAAAGAAATAAAAAAGACAGTAAAGTTGTTGCCATTTTTAATACAAACACTTCTGATATAAATGAAAATATTTGGTGGCTAGATTATAGCAACATTAAAATAATAAATATTGCAATTAAAAATTAGAAAAAATTGAAAACTAAGGAAAAAACAATGTTTCTGCCTCATTTCCGGTTTCGGAATGCTACTTCCGTTTTCATTTAATATTTGTCCACTTGAACTTTAAATTACTATAACTTTTGTTCTAATTGAAGCACAACTAAAGTAAAAACTGTTTTGGAAACTTAAAAGTGCAGAAAATCATATTTTTAAATAAAAAAAATTTGGTAATTTCAGTCAAAATCACCTTATTCAACGTGTACGGATACCTTAAGCGAAAATGTGCTTTTAAGGGGATTTTGCATAAAATATTATCAAACTTAACCCCCCCCCCAAAAAAAAAAATTGCTTTGCAAAATAGTTCATTTTATTTAAAAATGAACGACAAAAGTTATATTTCTACGTTAAGAACAACTAATTATTTTTTTTCGAATGAATATTAAAATTTGGTAAAAAATTGCCTGAATACTTAACTTAATACATTTGTTTCTCAGTGATGACTTTTTCAGAGTTTTGTCAAGTTTAAATTGATATAAGTTCAGATCTATTTAAAGAAACTACTCCATATATATATATATATATATATATGTATATATATATATATATATATATATTAAATATATATATATATATATATATATGTATATATATATGTATATATATATATATATATATATTAAATATATATATATATATATGTATATATATATATATATATGTATATATATATATATATATATATATATATATATATATATATATATATATATATATATATATATATATATATATATATATATATATATATATATATATATATATATATATATATATATATATATATATATATATATATATATATATATATATATATATATATATATATATATATATATATGTATATATATATATATATATATATATATTAAATATATATATATATATGTATATATATATATATATATATGTATATATATATATATATATATATATATATATATATATATATATATATATATATATATATATATATATATATATATATATATATATATATATATATATATATATACATATATATATATATATATATATATATATATATATATATATATATATATATATATATATATATATATATAATATATATATATATATATACATATATATATATATATATATATATATATATATATATATATATATATATATATATATATATATATATATATATATATATATATATATATATATATATATATATATATATATTTAAATATATATATATTATATGTTTTGTAGTATATTTTTAATAAATAGTTTGACTAGTAAAATTAAGGGTTTTTTTTCAAATATTTTTCAAAATATTTTTTTACAAGTAACATAAATCTGTAAAAACATAATGTTACACACATTCTTTTGTTTATAAAATGGCAAACATATAGTTTTTCAGAGAGAGAGAGAAAGGCTCAAATACAATATCGTAAAAATAAATTATTAATTTAACTTAATATAACAAATATTCAAATATAATAAAAAGAAGAGAAAGCACATAAAGTAAAATATTATTTTTCTAATTGCAATTTTCCACTAAAAAAAAAACGAAATGCGGAGAATATCTGTTTTTTTACATTAATTCTTCCAATTAGGGTTTCGAAATTCACCTATCCCTTCTCTAAAACTTTAAAAAACGTTGTTTAATACTTCTTGAAAAAGTTGAGAAATAACGAAATCTCAATTCAATTTGTATTATTAATTATATAAAAATACTTTCAATTAACTAATGATTCAATTTTAAATATAAATATAAAGATTTATAATGGTTCATAAAATAATAAAAAATACATTTCCTTGAGAGACATTACATCCAATTTCTCTTTTTTTTATTTAAAAAAAAGGTTTAATTAATGTAATTTCAGCAACAGTTCCAAAATATGTGCTTCATACATTGGGATTTATTGAACAATACCTGGTAAAAAATCCTAAGCGGGCCTTTTTAATAACAATTAACATGTTTTTCTCAAAACGTAACAAAAATAATTTGAAAATTCTCTAAGCTGAAATTCAATTAGCGCATGGGATGTTCCTAGATGAAATCCCTTATTTTTTAGTTTTCTTTCCAAACCACTTAGTAAAATCTTTTCACTTCCACATTTGTGAAGACCACGAGATGCTCCCAAGTACGCTATTAAGCGCAACATTTTTAAGACCTAATCCGATTACAGTTCTGTAAAAAAGCCCCGGAGTACATTTTGCTTAGTTTTCTATCTTTTGTGGAATATTTATTAAGACAAATGTAGAGCTTTAATAAGATTTTGCGCCCACTAAACTAGTAATTTATGGTTAGTGAAGAGTAATTTCTAGAATTTTATTAATTTTGAGAAGGCTTTAATTACCAAATGGAATCAATTGATTTTAACTAATTTAAATTGTTGCTTTCAAAAACCAAATTTTATTTTTTAGCATATATATTTCTTAACAAACTGTAAAAAAAAAACATGCTTAAAATTTAGTGCATAAACGTACACATTTTCTTTGAATACAATTGCATCGTAAATGAGCGATGAAGTACTCAAATTTAAGTAATACTTTCTCTAAAATGAGCAATGTGATTTAATATGCTTCTGTTCAAGATATCTTAACAAAGCGACCTGACAAATTTAAAAAATTTCTTCTGTAGATGGTTTTATACTTTATTTGATGGTGATTGCTTAAATGAAAACTGAGTTGTTACAATTCAATTACCTTACTTACCTTTATTTTGGCACACCATTTTAACATTACTTCTGTTTATAACTGGTAGCTTAACGGATAAGACTCTGCACAGCGGTACCTGAAGATTTGGATTCGATTCCCGGTAAGTCTTGCTTGTAATTGTCGATATTTATTGAAAGTGATTTATGAAGGCAGCCTACGTAGGCAAGAATCTGCTCTTTTTATTCAGTTTTACACATTGCACTCATTTTTGAGTACATGTCGTTTACAAAAATGAAACTTATGTATTTGGAGCTATGATAGTAACTCTATGCACCGTAACTCTATGCATATAAGCCTCTCAAACGCCAATGACGATTCAATTTCTATTGTAAAAGTGTTGTTTATCAAGAAGTGGTGTAGAATTTTTGAAATGGGAAGTAATACAATCAGCAGTGAGTTTTTAAAGAATATTCAAATTAATAGAAATAATTTGAGTTAGCGTGGCTACGTCGAATATCTAAAAGCATTGAATATAATAAAAAATTAGTGCATTTTTCTTATTTGCGAATTCCTATTTTTAGCAGTGTACTAAATTATAAAAATATGTCATAAAAGCTTATACGGGTTATTAAGTATTAAATGTTATCTGATATCGATTGCTTAAATGGAAACTGAGTTTCATTGCTGATAGCGTGTAAAGTTCATTGATGTTATAAATCATAATAACGCAGTTATAAGTAAAACCTAACGCGATTAATGTGCAAAACCCCCAGAAACAGACCAGGGAACGAAATGTTACTCAAGTTTTCCGTATAACACGGAAAGGGAGGAATAAAATTGTATAATAAATTAATTTATCAATATAAATTTTTTTTCTTAGAAAGTTATTTCTGTGTCACTAACATTTTTATACACAAAAGTAAATAATACGGAAGCATAAATACAATACTATTTATAAAACTGCTAAGACAAATTTTAATATAAAATTAATTTGCAAAAAATATATAGGTTTGCACACTTCAGATTTTTATCGAAACTGCCCTAACAATTTTTTAATAAAAATGTATTCCCAATTTTGGAAAAATAATATTCCTTATTTTGGTTTCTGAAAAAAAAAATCATATAATAAATTTCGTTTATTTTGTAATGGTGCTTGAAAAATGTATGCTATGACAAATTAAAGTATATATTTTTAAGAGTTATTTAAAGTAACTCTTGAAAATATATACTTTAATTTGTCATAGCATATATTTTTCAAGCATCATTACAAAATAGATTAAATAAATTTATTATAAGAATTTTACAAGAAGTACACAATTTTACACTTTAAAATTGTTATTTTGATCAGAAATTAAAAATTCAGATTTATTAGCTTTTTTTGAAATTTTATTCAAAACATTTTTTTTTGTTCTATACATTTATTCTCATTTGTTTTGCTATTTTTTATCATAAAACTTTGAGAATCAACCTTTGACATTAGTAACACATTTATATTTCGACATGTGAAACTGATATTTTAACATCAAGCATTCGTCAATATATTTAAGCAGTTTCTTACATGTCCTACTAACCACTTTTAACAGACTAGTGAGTTACGTCTGGTCTATAGGCCAAAGATTAGAAACCTCTTATATGGTACAATAAAAGTATGTTGAAATAGTGTAAACTCATAGCAGCTTTTATTCTTACAAAGGCCGTAACGTCAAGTTTTGTTCGGTATCTTAATCAGAAAATGAGTTATATCTATAAAAAGTCAAAGTTGGCGATAAAAAAATTACTTTGGCAAAATACCTTTTTCAATTGTGTTTGTAATATTATTCTGGTGGCTTTAGAATTACCATACTTTTTTTCATTCTAATTTAATATGAATTACCCTCGATAATAAGTTTTAAAACTAAATAAAATAATAATCGCCATTTGTCATACATACAAGTTAAACCGTAACTCTATACATAGAAGAATCTCAAACGTCAATGACGATTCAATTTCTATTGTAAATGTGTTATTTATCAAGAAGTGGTGTAAAATTTTTGAAATGGGAAGTAATACAATCAGCAGTGGGTTTTTAAAGAAGAGGCAACTTAATAGAAATAATTTGAGTTAGCGGTGCTACATCGAATATCTAAAAGCCACTACAAAAAAAATTAAAGCATGAATAAAAATTTATTTTCAAAATGGGTATAGGCCACGCTTCTCGTCGAAAGTCGAAGGGTCCTTACAAAGAAAGGCCCCGGGGGAGAACGAGCATTAGCAAGTACGGGGCACTTGTTTCAGTACACTGTAAAAAAAACTGCTTTAAAATCAGTACATGGACGTACTCGTTTTTCTTTGAGTATAATTGCATCGCAAATGCGCGATGACGTACTCAAATTTAAGTAATCGTACTTTGAATAAAAATGAGCAGTATGTTTTAATATTGCTAATATCAGCGTCTGTTCAAGCCATCTGAACAAAGCGACCTGTTAAACTTAAAATATTTGTCGAGAAGCTGGTTTTCCACATTATTTGATGTCAATTGCTTAAACGGAAACTGAGTTATTACAACTCGATTATCCTACTCCCCAATCTTGTGGCATACCTTTTTAACATTTATTCTATTTATAACTTCTTTACGTCGATCTGGTAGTACAACAGATAAGGCCCTGGACTTCCTTGCGGACGGATTGGGTTCGATTCCCGGTAAGTTCTTGTTGTAATTGTTTAAATTTATTAAAAGTGATTTATGAAGGAAGCCTATGTAAACAAGCAACTGTTCTTAATATTCATTTTTGAGTGCATGCCTTTTTCAAAAACAAAAATTATGCATTGAATGTAATCAAAAATGAGTACATTTTACTTATTTTTAAGTCTCCATTTTTAACAGTGCATCTTTGCTAGTTAATTTTATTAAGTAAAGCCATTCTATATTCTTTCAAAAAAACTTCTTATGCACAAACATATTCCTCAATAAAAACCAAACCCTATTCTGCAAAAACTAGCCTGCTCTGAGCTTTTAAGATTACATTAAATCCCCATTAATGATAGGAGCAAAAATTCTAATGCTATATTTAAAGCGATTTCAAGTTTCCTTTTCCTGTCCGTGGAAACAGAAATAAAAACTCTTTGGGCTTTAATCCGAAATAAATTGATGTTTTTTGGAAACTCACTTCCCAATGCTCGTAACATTAGAAGTGAATTGAATTTCTCTTCTGGTCGATACTCTAAAACTAGCTGACTTTTCTGCTCTTATTCATGTTCCGAACTGAAAAGTCAAAAGATTTTTCTTGTCATCTTTTACGCTCTCGCATGTGGAAGAGAATTTTTTTTTTAAATATTGATGACTGCAATAATCTTTCCTATAGAGGTTGTGTTTTTGTACTGTAGAATGTCAGAGAGTGTGTTTAAGCTACTTTTTTTGTGGGAAGGGCGTATTGGATTTGACGTGTTAGAGAGTTTTGTATCGAAGTAAATATCGAAACTGGATGGTATTGTAGCAATTTCAAAGTGACGGCTTCTGATAGCGTGAAAAAGTTTCTTATTGTTTAAATATTAACGTGTTTTCAATGTGATGGTCGGTTGCGTGAAACACGCATGACCATTGGATTTACAAAACTGTCGATTGTGTAATATTTGAAAAGATTTGGCGACATATAGCGTGCTACAAATGACGTGTGCATTATGAATGGACTGAAATTTTAATAAATCTTATATTTCATATAGTAAAATATATGGAACAGATGTAGTATAGGACATTTGGCGCGTTTTTTGTTTTTTTTGGTGATGAAAAATTGCCGTTAAACATATATCAACGCAGAAGAACAATTACGCAGCGCGATGACGTCATAGGGTTGCCAGATTGAAAGTCGCCAAAAGAAATACCAACAATGTCAGGTGGGGTTGCCATACAATAAATTTATCGCCCCTATAAAACACGCCAAAAAAAAACTCCCGCGCCAAATGTCCTATACTACATCTGTACCAAATATATAAATAGTTATGTTTTATATTTTTATTAATAATAACTTCTTAAATATTTGTATGAAAAATTTAAGAGGAATTATAAAGAAAGCGATATATAACATTGAACTAAGTTAAAGTATTTCATTACTTACGCAATATATATTCTATAATGTGTAAATGAACGGAACTATTTTTTTAATCAATAACATATTTTTGGATACTTTTGATAATTATGTGTCTCATACCCCCTTGAGTTATGCCATCTTCATTTATCAAAAATTCAAATGAAATAAACACACATAAAAGGTTTAAGAAATATTATATTATAAATTTTTACTCTATTTTCACATCTTTATTTTTAATTTATGTTATGTGTATTTAAACAAGAGAACAAAAATTGATCAAATAAAAATACTTTTATAAATATATAAGATAAAAACAGACAATAATTTTACGATAAAGTTTAAGAATCCATTTTAAGTTTCGTGATTTTCTTATACAAGGTTAATAATAAACGATTTTGATCCGTAAAACCATTATTTTTGTAAATATCGTTATTTACACTAATCGAATATATCAAATTTTTTGGAAAAAACAGATAAATGTAGATGCTTTTCAACTGTCACTTGGCATCATGTTGTTTTAAAATACAAGAAATATGAAAAATAAGGACAAAGTACTTCGGTAAAATTAAAAAAATAACATATTTAGATGCAATCCAGGTATCGGAAGAATGAAACAAATAAAGCTGAATCGTTTGGAGAAGAGTTGAGCCCTAACCTCACAGTGACATGCCAACCCCCCTAAGTTACATGAAATATTTTTATAATTTTTCTACAGGAAAGAAAGAAGCTGTACACTGAAAAAAATGGTACTTAAAATGAGTGCCTGAACATACTCGTTTTTCTTTGAGTACAATTGCATCGTAAATGAACGATGACGTACTCAAATTTAAACAACATACTTTCTAAAAATTAAACAGTGTGATTTAATATTGCTAATTTCAGCTTCTATTCACGCCATCTTAACAAAGCGACCCGACAAATTTAAAATATTTAATCAGAAGATGGTTTTACACATTATTTGATGTCGATTGTTTAAATGGAACATGAATTATTACAACTCAATTATCTTACTTTCCCATTCTTTTGGCAAACATTTTAAAAATTAATCTGTTTATAACTTATTCATGTCGTCTTTGTAGTAGAACGGATAACGCACTGGACTGCGGTGCCTGAGGATATGGGTTCGATTCCCGGTAAGTCTTGCTTGTAATTTTCGATATTTTTAAAAGTGATTTATGAAAGCAGCCTATGTAGATAAGCTATTGCTTTTTTTATTCATTTTTACTATCTGTACTCATTTTTGAGTACATCTCTTTTTAAAAATGAAACTTATGTATTCAGAGCTATAATAAGCATCGAATGTAATAAAAAATGAGTACATTTTACTTTTATTTGTGTACCTATTTTTAACAGTGTACATTTTTTGTAAATATGCATTATTGAATTATATTTGCATGTATTTCATTTTATTTAGTATGTATTAATCGTATTGCAGTTTTGCAAAATAGGCAGTCCGGATACATAAGTTAATAAATAAATATTGAAATATACAAATACAATAAAAATGCGAATAATGTCTACCAACTACAAGCCGTAGGCCCAGCAAGGTTGGACCTATCAATATAATATCCTCTCGATTTCTCAATCCCGATTCAATTGCTTTTTAATCTATCCATATACGATAATATATCCGATTTATGCTGAAAAATAATGCAAAACAGTTACTTCACAAAATATTCCACATATTGCTCAAAACGCGAAACTAATATATATATTTAAAATACACTCGAAAGTATTTCAACAAATATTCATTGCTTCCCCCAGCTTAAAAATATTTATTTTTACTTTAACAAAAAACCTTTAATTCACGAAGGTAAAAAAATCTTTCTCTTAAGAGGGAATCGAATAATCCTTTTACTCTCTTCACTGCTTCTCGCAAAATGCTTAATTAACCATAAGAGCCAAGGACGACGCCAAAGAACGACGCCAAAAGTTAAAATCCCAGCCTAAAACAGCTTAATTATAATACCGCTGAAAAGCCCGTTATCTCTGAAATATTAAACCAAATAGCTCGGGACACACGTAATTGCATTAAGAAAGCACGTTTGGCGAAAGAAACACACGAAGAAAAATACTCGGAGGATAATAATAATAATAAGGAAAAAAAAGCTGCCTCGAATTCCTGCTGCGACAAAAATAATTAAAAAGGGGGAGCTCGTTAACAGAAGTAAGGTTGGGGAGTCTCATTTTCTACAGCGTGGTTATGGGGGGTGGGTTTTTTTATATTCTGGTTTTTCAATGAAATAAAGAGGACATGAAAGAAAGGGGGAGATATATTAAAACTGCAATAAGGTTGGCTAAGAAAAACAGAGGAATTCTTGAATAAATGGGTCGATATTAAAAAAAGGGAGAGTATTGCTTTTGGGAGATCACTAAAACAGCGGTTGGTCTCTTTCTTCTTTGCTTTAACCTTGGCGGAATTATTATTATGCGTTGGTTTCTTTTCTATTTTTTTCTTCTTCTTGGAAGAGAAATAATAAGCCTTGTCATTTTAATAAAAATATGTGGGGACTTTTTCCTGAGATGAGTTCTTTTGCTATTCACCTTTTTGGGTTAGTTTGGCTGCTTGGTTTGTTACCGCGGTTCTTTGGAAAAGTTTCTTTCAAAAGGATTTTTCGAGATTTGGCGGAATTTATGTTTTTTTTAAAGGATTTCGTAGGGAGATTGTTTCTGGATATAAAGTACTCAAATTCAAATGAAATATTATAAATCCAAACTTAAATAACTGTCGGAATTAATCATGTATAAATGATAGTTATTTTCTTATATTTATTCAAATGTGATATGATTATTTTTGAGTATAAAATATGTTTTTTAAATATATTTTATTGGCGCACTGTAAAATAATAAATACCTTGAAATTAAAAATACATAACTTGTTTTTTTTTAAGTATAAGTATATTGTATACAAATACATAAAATCATACTATATAATTATTCTCCAGTTGTAAAAATAAAGTACAACAATAATGGTTTCACATTAATTTATTTTAAGTAATGTTGTTTTAAATATGTTTGGATTGGTTAATATGTCGGTTGACTTAAAGTTTCACCAGAGTTACGCAATGAACTATTAGTGAAGGTTTGGGGTCTATCCAGAAAGAAAAACACGGAAACAGTAGGATGTAGTTCCAAAGCCTTTTCACTTAAGCGAGACCCGAGCCCCAAATCCTAATATTTTTATTGCGTAATTCATAAATGACATTTGTTTTTTACAATATTAGAAGATCTCGTTTCGAACAATAATTTTGTTGAATATATTTTTTTATTTATTTATGTGTGTTTTTTGCATTTTTAAAGCCTAAATAAACTGTTTTTAAAAAAAAACACCATTCTTCTTTCAAGTGTGAATACTTAAAAACGTAACAAGTGTTTAATTAATCTAAAATAATTAATATTTTAATAGTTATAATTATCTTTGTTTATTGAATTAATTCATTTTGATATTTTTTTCTTTGCTTTTATAACTTAAAAACATTTTGAATACAGATTCTTTAATATTACCTTTCAAACGTGTTTTTTCTTGGAAGAAATCTTCCATTGATAATGTTAAATAATACAAGGTAAATTAATAAACATAGAATTGGAAATATATAAAAATATATAATAAATCACTCCGATTTTTATTTCTATTTATAATTATTTTTTAAGAAATAAGTGGTTTTTTAAGTTAATAAATATGTTTTTATAAAAATATGACGCTAAGCCAAACTAAATATTGTATATTTTAGTTTGTGAAATATAAAAAATATAACGTAATCGTGTTTAACGACCTATCTCTATGTTTTATTATTTTCTTGCTAATCTGAAAATTCTTGTCATTTTCTTATAAAACCTAAATTCCTTTTGGAAAATCTTCCTGAAGGTACACATAACGAGTACAGACAGTGAAATTTATTCTTTCTAAACTAAACCGTAAGTGCACTTTTTACATAAACTAAATATTGACACAAAAGACGTAACTTTTCCGAACAATTTCCCAAGTATCATTAAGTAAACATTAGAATATTTCAAAAGCATTTTATAAGATGAAAAAACACTTTTATTCTATTTTCAAATATGTACGTTCTGAAATTATTCTTCAGGGAATACAAAAATGGACTGGAATTTAAATATACATTTTATAAAATAGATGTTGTCTTTCAGATATTGTATTTCCAGGTATCACATGCATATATATGTATATATAGAATACAAAATACAATTGCCTATATGTAAGAAGTATGCATTTTATTGAAGAATATACTTCAATAAAATGCGTACTTCTTATATATAGCATATTTTTATTTTGTGTTCTATAATATAGTACTGAATATAAATATCCCCTGAGTTGTATATAAAAATTTGAATGTAACTATATTATGAATGTCCTCAGACAATGCATCTTTTAAATACATTATAGCATGTATTTCTTGAAATCAAAATGAAAATAATACAAGTAAATCAACTGAGAATTTAAAGCAATTTTCTTAAATAACGTATCACATAATAAACAATTTCAGCAAACAATATATCAATGTTAAAAAAATAACGTATTTGTCTAAGATAAGTCAATGAAAATGAGTTATAATTAATAAATTGGGAATTGGAATTCAGAACAACCTTTTAAATTATGAATTATTTTTCTCGCTAACTTCAAAATATTTCATTTTATTTTTAATTTATAATCAGACCTAAGTTATAGATGACAGATAACTAATATATGGCACATATTAAAAGGGTATTATAAATACATGATTTAATTTCTTATGTAGTACGCAATCCTTAAAATATAACTAAAATATTTATATCATTAACTTTTTTTAATAAATCTATATAATTTAATAGAACAACCACCAAAACTAGTTTAACTTTACAAAAAAGAAATTAAGAGGGCAGCAAATACTTTAAATTATACTTTGTTTCTTAATTATTTTTAGCTAAATTAAAATTATAGAATAAGTTCATATAACAAAATAAAGAAAATAATACATTTCTCAATTTTTTTTTGTTACATTATCTAAAAGGTTTCATTACTTTTCTCACAAACATTCTAATTTATAATGTAAGATAAATATATTTAAACAACATAAGAGACCCGGGGTATAATTACCGGAAAGAAACATGACCCATAATTACATTTGCTTCATAATTAAAGTTCTTGTAATTGTTGTGTCGTTTAAGATCTTCCCTTCAAGGAATGAGGAATAAAACTTACAACTATGAAATAAGTAACAAAACTTATAACTATAAAATAATGAATAAAACTTACAACTGTAAAATAAGCAACAAAACTTACTACTATAAAATAAGGAATAAAACTTACAACTATAAAATAGGGAATAAAACTTATAACTATAAAATAAATGATCAAACTTACAACTATAAAATAAGTAACAAAACTTACAACTATAAAATAAGTATCAAAACTTACACAACTATAAAATAAGGAATAAAACTTACAACTATAAAATAAGTATCAAAACTTATACAACTATAAAATAAGGACTAAACCTTACAACTATAAAATAAGGAATAAAACTTACAACAATAAAATAAGTAACAAAACTTACAACTACAAAATAAGTAACAAAACTTACAACTATAAAAAGGACTAAACTTACAACTATAAGATAATTCAAATATACACTTAAATATATTTTCCGATTGATTAAAATATTCTATACATATATTTATTTTTATTTCGCTTGCGAGTTGATATATGAGCGACAGTGTATATCGTAGAAAATGTCAATATGAGACATAACTAACTATATTTCAAAAACGCTATTACCAAAATAAATTAACAGATGTCTCTTAAACAGAGCTCAGCAGTCATATTCATTCGATATCATATAAAGGATACAGGAGTATAACGATGACAGTCCTTCTAATGTGCATTTTTCGAAAACGAAAAGAAAGTTTTATGTATCGCTGTCGCTAACAAACATTCCGAGTTCTTAACGGTTTCCTTTTGAGTAATTATAATCATTTTTCGTATTTTACAACTTGGTATAATAAAAGTGCTCAGTAGCATACACAAGGGAGGGGTCAGAACCCCTCCCATCGGTGTATTATACAAGGTGGCGCAAAATGAACGTTATGGTTTATATGCCTTTATAATTTTTTTATTTAATATTGCAGTTTTTCTTTTGCTTCAGATTTTTGTAAAGAAGACTTGGGGAATTTGAAATGGAACAGTACACGATAGAACAACGAACAAAAATCAGTGAATTTTATTTTTCAAATGGATATTAGTTATTCTGACGCAGCGTGCATATCGTCGATATTTTAATGTGCGGACTGGACCCTCAGTGCCAACAATAAATCGCCTGGTTGCAAATTTTCAGCAACAAGGTTCAGTAAGGAAAAAATAAATGAAAAACAATATTCGCAATGAAATCCGTGCCATAACCCGTGAAATTTTGCGAAAAGTCATGCAACATGTATTGGAAAGAGCACGACTTGGGCAGCGGAAAATGGGCGACACCTGCGAGACGTACTTTTTTACGTTTAAGTTAACAATATTCTCCATTCATATGCTGTACTTTGACAAAATAATGTTAACAATTTATTCAAAAATAAAAAAGTAATAAAGCATTTAAACCATAACGTTCATTTTGCACCACCCTGTAGAATTTTTAGTTCATATATACTTTAAAAAATCATGCTCTCAATCTGCAATCTTCAAGGCTATTTTCGTCAATTTTGAAAATTATTTCGTCATTGAATCACGTAAAGTGTGATACAATAAAAATCCTCACATTTTTAACGAAAGTAAATTACTCCTATTCCTTTCCGTTCCGCAAATTCGGTTCTAAGTTTGGTTTTAATATGTATATTGTCACAATTTAAAATAGCTCTTTTCTGGCTCGGTCAATAGAGCGCGTGACTTCTTACCAACATATTCCGATTCGCGCCATTGATGTTTATTTGAAATCATCTTCATGTTTAACGAAATAAATTTCGCCAAAAAAACAACAACAAAATGAATCACTTCAGTTTGGCGAAATATTTAATCGGAGCATTTAGCATGCGTATATTTCGTCAAAATGACAAAAGTTTCTTAAGGTGTACGTACACACTAGAAAAAACGAACATCGGCCTAAAATTACAAAATATATCTTTTTGTTGTATAGTATTCCCCAATTCATTATCTTTCGGTTGACACCAAGATTGAATAAATATTCCAAAAACTTTTTCATTTAAAATGGATTATTTTAGAGCCCCACTTGCATTGGGAATATGTTTTGTAAACTTCACTCAATTTCTGGAGAATTGTATTTTTTATTTAAAAGGGGTAATTCTAGAGCCCCACTTGCATTGAGAATATGTTTTGTAAACTTTACACTCAATTTCTGGAGAATTGTATTTTTACCATATGCCCCGGTATTCCAAACATGATAACTCAAGTTTGCTGAAACGTTTTGAGAAAACTATTTTTTCATTCAACTTTATATTAGTTGTGAGATATTATGACCCTCTATAATAACGAATCGTTAAAAAATTGTTTTTAATAGAATTTTAAAGTTGAAAATTTAGAGAAAAATAAGTGGGATTTTATGGATTCTCCAGGTAAAATATTATTTAAAAAAAACTTTATTTACTATAAACGTTTTGGAGGTTCATAACGTTAAGAAAGATACTGAAAGTAATTTCCAACAACGTTTATACTTCTAGATTAACTACAACTTGTGTAATCACGTTTGAAAAACATGCTAATTAGCTTATAAAATGCTAATTTGCTTATAAAATGCTAATTTGCTTATAAAATGCTAATTTGCTTATAAAATGCTAATTTGCTTATAAAATGCTAATTTACTTATAAAATGCTAATTTGCTAATTAACATTTGAATTTATGCAGGACTTTTATTATGAATCATCATGATTTTTAAAATGTTTTTATACATGAAAAAACTAGAATTTTAAGTTTATAATTAAAAAAAAATTCAAGTGTGTACGTACACTTTTAGAAATGAGAAAGCATTTTTAACAGTGTAGATTCTTATACAAAGAGATTATATAATATTATGATTTATAAGGTCCTATAATTCTTCCCATATAAATTTTTTCTGCGTTCGCTACTGATAATTACAGCCTTGAAACCTTGTATGAGATCTGGATTTTAATAAAAAATTCACTTGTCCCAACGTTTATTCTATTGACTCTATATACACTCAAACCTGTTTTTGTGCGGTCTTTTTATGTGCGATTTTTTTTGTGCGGTTTATGAAAAATGCAATCAAATTGGAACATAATTGATCATCTGGCTACCGAGACATATACAAGCGTCTAGTGTTACAGTAGTCGTCGCAAAAACTGATCACTGACTACATGGTAACTGAAAAAAAGTCAACTCTAAACAAGTGCGAGGTAGTATCTTTAAGTGACGAAAGCGATTTTAACCAAGTTCACGTATTGCCAGATTACGAAGGATAATGGTTATACGTTTTGAAAAGTTTTGTATGCGTAAAATAAGTACATATGTAAATAAAATATTTAAAAATGTTTGCATGTGTATTTTCTAAATCAGATTCCAAAAGGTTTGGCGAGATTCCAAGTAGATGTCAACCCTCGTGTCTTGATTATGTTTAAAAAAGCAATTCCTAGTTATTTCGTAGTTATTTTCTATGTGAGTTTTTTTATGCGGTCCCTATTCTCCGCATAAAAAAAATATTTTTTTAATTGTGTTGCGAAAACTATTTTTAATAGCTACGCGTGAAGTTTTGGGCAAATTTTTTTATGCGTTTTTTTATGCGGCCCCTATACACCGCACAAAAACAAGTTTGAGTGTACGTAAAAGCCCATGAAGCTTAAAATATGTGTTGCAAATGCATCCGTAAAGATACTTTCCTTAATAAATTACAAAGAAAGAAGCTTTGATACACATTTTAACCTTAATCCGATTCTGGTCTTATTGATGATACTTTTTCAGTCAGTAATATCAAGTGGTTTCCTATTGTACAGTGGTTTATTATGTCCCATATTGACTATGCAGTACAAATCTGGTCAATTTATCTAAAAAATATATTAGCTTAATAGAACTAGTTTAACACAGGACTACAAGGATAATTCAAAGTATCTATAGAATTAACTACAGAAACAGACAAAGGAACTGAAACGTGTATACACTCCATGAGGGTTTGACAAGAGGGAACCTTTGTTAGATAATCCCGTTTATCAAATTGGCTAATATTGAGGACTTGGAATTTAATACGAGAGATAGGACTAGGGATTATGGGTTCAAACTATACAAATAACAAATTAGTCTGGAATGATAAAAGTACAATTTTTATAATAGAGTAATAGACGAGTGGAATAGCTTGTCTGGTATTGTGGTTAATTCTTCAGGATTTGATAGCTTTAGAAAACAATTGGATATGCATCTAATTCTGGAGTTAACAATTATTATTTGTATTTGAATTAACAACAACACAAATAAATGAAGTTTAGTTAAACTTAGACTTAAATTAACTTTTTGATAATTTTTAAATAAAATCTGTATTAACAAAAATTATTACGAACAAGAACTTAGTCGTCCTTGGATTTGCAGTTTTTCTGGCAATACACACTAACTTTAAGTTCATTAAAACTATTCGATATTAAAATATTTTTTAAATATTAAGAGTTGGGGTGGGTCGTGGAAGCTGTACCTATTAAAATAATAAAAATGAAAACATATATGGGTCATTTTCAAATTCCGGTGTCATTTACCGTCCTAATAAAAAAATATTTTCCCTATAGGTTGTATTTATCTTTTCAACTTTTTTCTTTTTTTGTACAGATGTTGTCAAACAGTTGTTATTGAAAAAATACAAAATTGGATTAAAATATTTAAATAAAAATTATGTATTTAAACAAATGTGGTGAGGGAATAAAAAAAATGGCTGTCCCAAACAGAAAGTATAATTTGAATTCTGCAATAGAATTATTCCAATGCCGGATTTTTTTTGTGTAGCATTTACTATTGTTTTAAATATTCTGTATTTTGCATTAAAGAAGCTTTTCATAATATTTAAAGATAATTTAAGCTTTTAATAGATTTAATTCTTTTGTCCAGAAATTTGTGTCATGTCTGTTACCATACACTTTAAGACATATTTTTAAATCAAAATTTACATTTTCTGAATGGTAAAAGTTTTTTTATCAATGCAGTAGGATTAGAGAGATAATTACAAGCAGCCATCTTGAATTTCTTGTTGTTAATAGATAAAGAAGGAGACCTTTATTAGAAAGTATTTTTGTTAAATGCCATGTCTGTTACCGTATTTTTTTATATAAATAATTTATATGTTTTTAATTTATCAACTGATTTATTTTGCTAACAAGGTTATTTATCCAAAATAAATGTACTGTTTATGTTTTGGTTTAGATATTCCAAGTAAATAATTCTTTTTCTATGAAATGTCATGTCTGTTACCGTATTTGGTAATAAACATAACAATTAAGACAGACATTATTTTAAAAGAAGAACTGCATGAAAAACGTTAAAATATAATTAATAATATTCAATTTAATGTTATTTAAAAAAAATATTGTTCAAAAAATTAAATTAATTTTTTTATTCTTAATTTCCCGTTTGTCACTGGATTTTGAAAATGACCCATATAATATCCATGCATTGGAACTATAAAGCAAACTATTTTTTAAAGAAAACAACTTTACAATTTTGCCCTATTTCTAACCGCTTAGAGAGTTAGTGAAGATTATTATGAGTGAAAGATGAATTATAAACGTTTTTAACACATATTCCTGTAATATTATTTGAAATCACTCATATTTTACAGCTCACACATTACAAGAACAATTGAGCCGTCTAGTATCAAAATCAGATAAATCCATTTTTTCAATTTTCTTATTATGTCATTTATTTTTAGTTTTCCTACAGATGTATCAGAAAGCGAAGTCACAACATTCCACATCTGCTAGATGATAACTGTGGGAAAGTATCGGATGGTCAGATAAAAGAAATCAGTTTCAAAACCAGATATATCAAGATGCGCGTAGGCTACTGCGCGAAGATTGTAATGCAGTAGGCGAGATACATCCCACAGCTTTGTTGAAAAACCAGATAGATCCCATTGCTTGGTTGCAAAACCAGATAGATCCAAACAATCTCTATTTCAAACTAATACGTATACATAGCTAAAATTTGGATAAGACATTTGTTTATTTATTTAATACCAATTTGTTAAAAAAGATAAAATTCTTCTATAAATAATGCACTTAATTAGATTTTTTTTGTTTCTCTAGAAAATTTGTCAAAAGTGACTTATATTGTTTTAAAACTAGCTCATTATCAAAGGTAAAAATATGCGTCAAAGTTTAAAATTTATTAACTTTCATACATTTATTTTTAATTTATTTTATAATTGATGTTATACTGTACCCTGACAAATAGTTAAATTTAAATATTAAAAAGTAGCATCATAAAGGAACCGCATCTTTCTTAAAAAAAATATTCACCAATAAATAATTTAAAATAATCTGTTCCCTTATCAACTCGATCTTATCTTCCTTGCAAAATTTGAATAATTTTACGAATACATAGCAAGATTTTTTTATTATATTGACATCAAGAAAATATTGCATAATATATTCAGTTATTCATGTCTCGGATAAACTATATTCCTTACTATATCTGGTCGTCGGAGAATATACAGTATATTCGACGGAGGAGAATTGTTAAATATTTTATATCCTTCCCTTTCGAAACTTTGATATTTATTTGAGAATGTATCCGTATACTTTCAAAATTAAATTTTGTCTTTCCTCTTAGCTCTGATACTGAAGTATTACCAAAACTGGCATAAAGTTATATAATTAAATTCCATATTTAATTTTGTTCTTCATTTATTATATAACGGACATGTTTATATTATATTATTTATTTATCCATGTAGTACTTTAATTAATATTAGAATTCTTTTATTCATTATATTTTCATATTTTCATTTTAAGTTATTATTAAATGAATGATGTGCTTCTTTTTAAAACAACGATTCTACATAACATCTAAGATGCAATACACATTTAAAAGAAATGGCAATAACGATGCTTCAATTATTTATTTATTTTTAATCTTTTCTGAAAAGTATTTGTAAAAAAAGTTTAAATCTATATGTTATTATGTTTACTTCTAATAGTTATAGTTCTGTTATAGAAGGGAAATAACCCATTTTAAAACTTCTGATCGTTACAAACGTATTTTTGTGTCCTTGTATCTCTAGTTTTTCCAGCAATATACACCATTTATAAATTAATAAAAAAAAATTAATGTCTAATATTTTCCAAATTTTTTTTATTGGGATATAAATTCAAAGCCATCTCTATAAGAATAAACAAGTTTTTTCTTAAAATTTTTTATATAAATTTATTAAATTATCATTTAAACTCATTAAGAGAAAAAACAACTTTACAATTTTGTTAATTTTCTGAACGGCCAGATAGTTAAAAGATCAAAAATACGTTATAAAATTAAAAAACTTAGGAAGGGTTCCTGTAACTCAAAGGATCAAGTGTTAAGCTAGAGGAGTTCGAACCCGGCTGAGTGGACTTGACAAAAAATAAAATTGCAGTGAATTTGTGATCGTAGGGTTGCTAGATTCGTAACTAAAATACTAAAAGTCATCTAGAATATCCAATAATATATACCGACGTGTATACATCGTGTATAATATATACTGGTTCACGTTAAATCTGATCGAGGCCCGATGTTAAGACTCCCATTTAGGCTTTACTGGGTGCCAGATCAGGTGTTGTACTCGTCATATGACCATGGTTCAAAAATACAAGGCATTGTTCCCGGGTCTTTCCGTTCAGATAGACCCTACTGTACAACTTCAGTGTGTTACTATTTCAACTAACTAAATAACAACTTATGAAAATTTGGATATCAAAATATTATTATGACCTTGCATCAAACATTGGTACCCATTTAGCTGCAACCAACATTTGGTGCTAGTTTCACCATTTTATGGTACAACCACGGATGGTTTAGTGGTGAAATGTTGCATCGAAACTCATAATGTTGCATAAAACTCAAAATTCGAGTTTTCTTAGTATTGTAGTAGTATTTTTATAGCGAATCTGGCAACCCTCCGATAGCAATATGACAACTTGTCACCGATCGAACTCGAACTAGGAATCATCTGATTAATAGCTGAACACCTTTATCTACTGGGCCACGGAGGCCCATGTTCGTCGTTGTCTTTCTTGGAGGTGCTGGTTTATGTAGCTAAAATTTCGGTTGAAGTTAAAGAGGTTGAACCAATTATCGGTGAGCCTCCGCTTTTTTCCGATAAAGGATTTTTGGTTCAACAGAGATTCCACCAAAATATGGTGTAGACCTCTGTTTTGCACCAAGATATGGTACATCGTTGAACTGAAATTTTTAACAGCGTACCATACATGATTTTGGAAATATTTTTTAAACGTATTCACAGAGATCATCGCTAAATAATATTCTCATAAGAAAATTTAAATTAACTTAAATAATTTGTTATTATTAAACCGCTTATTTTCAATGCCACGTGGATCCATTTACATAAATTTTACTAGAGACACCAAAACAATTGAAAGCCAACGATTTTGCGAAAACAGTGGATATATCTGAATTTGAAACTAGACAACTCAATTGAAATTCCTATAATACTGATATTATTTTAAAGAAATTATTTAAAAATGTTTTTACTTATCAATTACTTAAAATTGACTTTTGCGTTAACTTTAGTGAGAAGGCATTAATTTTTCGAAAACTTATTTTATATATTTTAAAACATATTTAACACAATCTAATTAATTATCATTAGTAAATAAATATGCCATCATTTAAAAGCAAAATTATGAATTAAAATTAACGTTGCACCTTTTTTTTACATTACTATTAAGGTATGTAACATTCGATATTAAAATTTAAACAAAAGTGGACACGCCCGTTTTGGAAGCAGTCACTATTTCACTATTAACTATTAGTAGTCACTAATTTAAAATTTAACTGCTCGAAATAAAGCCAATATTTCTTGCACTCACTGATCTTACAAAGTTGAGAAAATTTTACACGGAAAGACCAAAAAATCATTTCAGAATTATCAGTGATTTAACTTTTTGCTGTTTTTCAAGCAATAATCTTTTTCTTTCTTTTTGTACACTTTTCTCAAAAAGTATATTTCCAGTCAAAACGAAATGTTATTAACCATTACTTTAGTGTTAAATATACAGGTTAAACTTAAATTTGAGTTGTTTTACTAAATTTAAAATATATATATTCGAAAATTAAAGTCAAAAAGTAAACAAAAATATTCTATTTTCAAAAAAAAAAATGGTAATTTTTTTTATGGTGCAAAACCAAAATTAAAATTAGGTTCCGTAGTTTAATTACAATGTATTCTATATAAAAAAATTCGTGATTGTGTATTGATAACTGGTTTAGAAATGTGCAGCCTATGAACTTATTAAAATAAAATCCTACAGTTATAAAATTACTTTTTTCATAAAATATTATACTAAATACAGAAAATATTGTGATTGAATCTTATTGAATGTTGTTTTCCTTCCATGTCTACAGAATTTTATTCCTATTGAATTAATAGTATTGTAGTTGAACTGCTTCTTATAAGCACAAAAAATTATTCGTGTTTCGTCATAGCAAACTGCACGGTCCCCCTTAAGATAGAATATGTTCTAATATAGAAATATGTTCTGCGATGATAAGAGTAATCAAACTTCTTTTTTAGGCTGTACGTCGAGTGGAGTCCACAGCATTAAATAAACTCAAGTAAAAAAATTAGAACAACACAAGAATTTTTGAAAAGAATTTCCAGTTACATCTCCAACACACACATATCGACTATTACTTAAGAGACCTGCGCTTCAACGTTTTTATTGCATTTTACACATTCATAAAACTGCTTTTGTTCCAGGGAAGAACCTAATGGGATACGGAGAGGAATCCGTCCACTAGGGAAATTAAACGGGGCTTCAAGATCTGAAATTTTCTTTTATGCCGGGAGTGTCAAACGAAAAGATGTACCTCCCCCCTCCCCTCTAAAAAAAAGAACAAAAGATAGTTCTTCCACCCTTGCAGTTTCCGAACGAAAAGAAATTTTCCAAGTCGCTAATGGACGAAGAAAAAATGGCGCGGGAAAAAAGTATTCTCAATCGTTGAAAAGAAATAAAGGTGAGGAATGAAGAGACGATATTTTTTTTCCTATCCCTTCCTTTACTCGTTAAAAATACATTCCAGATGTTACAATGATGTGTTTCTCAACCTTTTTGCTACCAACCTCTTTATAACGAAGCCGGTTCTGCTTGGAGATTTTTTCTCCATTAGTCCTCCTGTAAGACAACTGTTTCGCGATTTCGATGCATTAACTGTATCCGTGAGGGTTTTTTTTAGTTTGCCTGTAAAAAAAACACTTGTAAATACTACTCATTAATCAAACCACGTCGATTTAACTAATTACATCCACGTAGTTGAAAAGTTTTTTTTTTTGTTACCCGCATTGGAGTGCGAAAAAAATGGGAGTATTTTGTACTCTTTAAGTTTCTGAAGCTTGAACTTCTAAATATTTCTTATTTTCTGTGGGTGTAGAGTTACTTGTGCGCCTGAAAAAGGCAGAAAATTCAGTAATGAGATTTATGTTAAATTAGATTATTTAATGCTAGTTTTGTATGTGCTACTGCACTGCAAAAAAAATGAAATGAAAAAAAAATACATGGCAGCATTTTGTACTTTTAATGTTTCTGAAGCTTGGGGAACTTCTAAAAATGTCTTAGTAGAATTTCATAAACACATGAAAAAGTCACGAAATTAAATAGGGTAGAGCAGGGTAAGTTCCGCCACAAGGCTAGTGTGGACACTGCTTGTTATACTAGAATTGAAATTAAAAAAGTACATGGCAGCATTTTATACTTTTAATGTTTCTGAAGCTTGGGGAACTTCTAAACATTTCTTAGATGAAGAATGTAGAATTTCTTAGATGTAGAATGTAGAATTTCTTAGATGTAGAATGTAGAATTTCTTAGATGTAGAATGTAGAATTTCTTAGATGTTTCTTATATTAGTATAATTTCATAAACACCTGAAAAAGTCACGAAATTAAATAGGGTAGAACGGGGTAAGTTCAGCAACAAGGCAAGTGTGGACACTGCTTGTTATTATTTAAAAACATTAATATTTTACTGAAAAAACACTAGGTATATAATATTGTAATCCTTCCTTTTGATGTTCGCCAAACAGTCTGGCAATTTCTATCTTGATTGTGTTTTTTTAAGTGCTTAAATTTTATTGCTCAATGGAAGTTCGGTTTTGAAAGTTTGTCACTTTTTTATATTTTTGTCCCTGTCTACCTAGAATACCAAAATGTTGTGTTTTTATTAAGTTTAACGTGTTGTTTTGAACCACGCACCTTATTTAGGAATTGAACTACTGATTTAGCATTTGCAGCCGTGGTTACACTTGCGTCGTCATTTTTGCACATGGAGCAAGTACAACCATGCCTTTAATTGGTCTGCTATTTTCCAGCTTACATGGTCTGCTGATTTCCAGCTATTGGCAAGCGATTATATTTGACATTTCTAGTTGCTTTCTCCTTGTACAACCTTCAATAAGTCGTCTGACTCATATAAATATTGTTGTTAGCCATGTTATAAGCTTGTTCAGTTTTGATTTAGAACTGTTTTGAATTAAATAGCCTAACAAGAAAAAAAGTTTTTCAAGAAACATTTTAATATTCAAAATCCATGTTAAGTTCGACAGATACAACCTACCTGATATTTATGTAATTAAAAATTAAAAAATAACATGTGGTTTTTGGTGTTGAAATGCCAATACCGACTACTAAGAAGTGACAAGAAGCTTTAAATTATTTCTTAAGAGGGTACCAGCCGTTTTGAACAGTTGTTGCGTTAATGCGAGATTTTAAAAACGACTGCCTGAAAGGGGGTTGAGCTGCCAAACTCGACTCTCTTCTAAAGATTCCCAAACGACTGTTCTATAGGGTTCCCAGCTGTTTTTAAACAGTTATAATGATGTGAGATCTTATAAACGACTGAGATTCTAAAATATACTAAAAATTATAGCGTGCGTGTGTATGCGTGCGTGCGTATGCGTGCGTGGGTAGGTGGTTGTTTGTGTGAGTGTGCGTATGCATGTGTGTGTGTTTTGTGTGCGTGCACGTGTGTGCGTGTGTGTATGTGTTTGTTTATGAGTGTGTGTGTGTTTCACATTTACGTAACGATACTTTCTCAAAAATGAGCATTGTGATTTAATATTGCTAATCTCAGCTTCTGTTCAAACCGATTTGACAAACTTAAAATTAGAAGATGGCCTTCCATATTATTTGATGTCAATTACTTAAATGGAAACTGAGTGATTACAACTCAATTATCTTACTTCCAATTTTTTTGGCACTCCTGTTCAACATTTCTTCCTATTATAACTTCTTCACATGGCACTTGTAGTACAACGGATAAGGCACTGGACTATGGTGCCTTTTGATATGGGTACGATTCTCTCGGTAAGTGGTGGTTGTAATTGTCGATATTTATTGAAAGTGATTTATGAAAGCCGCCTACATAGGCAAGTAACTGCTCTTTTTATTCATTTTTACTCATGTTCTTATATTTGAGTACACGTCTTTTTCAAAAATGAAATTTATCAATTTACTCAAAATTGAGTACATTTTACTTACTTTTGAGTACCTACTTTTAATAATGTACACTAGTGAAAGTTCGGAAAACTCTTTGTAAATGATTCCACACTTTTACTGATCAAATCAGTAGATCTAAAGATTTATCATATGCGTTTATAATATTTTAGAATTTGGCAGGTGAGCTGCCTTTCGATTATCTTCAATCTTTAACTAATTCAGTTTATGAAATTAAAATACTGTGACTAGGTTGAATATCGAGTCAACTTTGCATTTACATAATTCGCATGTGTTTCATATTCTTAAAAGGATAATTGAATTTCTCTGTTAACGAATTCTATGTTTATAAATTAGGATGTTAATAATATTAAAAAAAATTTAATCAATAAAACTATTCGAATTGTTGTCATTTACAGTACCAGTGGGAGTTTATTTATAAGAGTTTATTATTTTCAAAAGTCAGTGCAATTTTCATAATTATTATAAATTAAAGTAATTAATATGTTATATTTTGTTCATTTACAAATAGTATTGCAAATTACAAAATGTATGGATATTTTATACCCACAGGTATTTTTTTTATTAATTAATTTTTTAACTAACAACTTACTTTATATTGGTATAAGTAAAATTTCATTCAGCAAAGAAAAATAAAAGAATATTTTAAGTGCCCCAAAAAGGCCAAAATAGATTTACAATATTATTCATTAATAAATAAAACAGTAGAGCAATTTTAAGCATTTTTTGTTGAATTCATCAAAATAACTTTGGAGTTATGTGCGGCAGTTAATTCAAGAAATGTGTTTGTGTCATTTCTTGATAAAAGTAGTTTTATGATAATTTTCTTTAAAAAAACTAATAAATAGCTTTAGCCTTAGCATCAGCTATTCATGTACATCAAACACCTTTAAGTTTTAACTGGTACAAATTAAAAAAATTACCTTTGTCCAACTAGGTTGGGAAACTTCCCCACTGTTTAAGCGTTTTAAATAATTGTAACGGTGTATTCATTGATTTTGAGCTAAAATAATTTTTCCTATAAGTGCTTTTTGAAAAATCAAAAGTCTTAATTTTAAAGTTACTTTTAAAGATATATTTTAAAGTTATATATTAAGTCATTAAGAAAAATATCGCAATATCGATTAACTTTTAACAACAACTTTAAATTTGGTGCATTTGCTTCAAAACCTGATATTCCAGGACGGTATATCACCGACTGCACACTCAATGGGTTCATTCTTCTAAACCGTATATGTATCCAACATATCTATAGTTTTCCTTGGTTCTCGTTTTTCCAGAAATGCAAATAATTTTTAATTCAATTTAGATTTTTCAAATCGAAAGCGTGAACTATCTTTTTAAAATTGCATTCATTAAAATAATTTACATTATTTTTTTGCATACATATTTCAAAAATAAAAACTATAATCTCTGGAAGTGTAAACAACTTTGCAAATTCGATATTTTCTAGAATGAATTTCGATATTTTCTCAAAGGGTTTATCGTCAATATCTTTGTATTACGAAACTTTTTTAATCTTTCGATTTACACTATTGAAACTTCTTATAGAAAAATTACAGATACAAAATGAGTATATAACTAAAATATTCACAATATACCTGTATTCGCTCTAGATATCACCCTTTTACGTATTTGACATTCTCTAAATCTACTTTGTCACACTTTTAGCATCACTAGTAGAGATGTGTCATAATCAATGACACATAGACATGTTTCTTGATCATTGGAGAAGAAGAAAAAGAAAAAGATGTTCAACTGTTTGATGTCTATTTTCTTATTTATTTGCTGTTGGACTTTTTCCATTGGAATTCAATAGGTTTTTTATATGTAATATTCACACAATAGTTAAAAAAGTTAAATTTAAATATGTAGCTGAAAAGATTGATATGACACTCAAAGACTTATTTTTTATTTGTAAATACACCAAGTATCGTTTAATTTCAATCGAATTACAAACTATTCACATTTAAAATTCATAAATTATTTATTATTTCTTTAAAAAAATGGTTGCTGTACGTACATTTGTACGAATATTATATTTTATTTAGATAAATCGTATGTTTAAAATTAAATATTGGTGTCGATATTCGATTATTTTTAAATTAGGTGAGTATTTTTGTTGAGAACAAAAATGTGTAACTGTCCATTAAGTCCCAAGCTCACTGAAATGTTTTACTCAATTTTTATTCTACAACCACAATTTTAAATAATGTGTAATAAATATAATAAATTTCAGAGAACGGGGTTTCAGTTTCAGTTTCAGTCGATTCTATTTATGTATCTCCGCCTTTATTTTATTTTTGCTTATGCAAGTTTCCCACTAAGTGATGTTATACATTTAGAATTTCATAACGGAAATTTAAAGTTTATTAAATCAATAACACATCATCAATATTAGTTAACCTTCAACATCCTAAGAAATTTAACCATACTAACTAACAGAAACTTGCATTTATATGTATGCAGTTATACTAATATAATTTCGTAACTCGTTTTTGAAATATTCAAACTATAGATAATAATTTAAATCTAATGAAATATTTTCTAAGTAAAATATCCTTCAAAAACAACTCTAAGAAGGGAAACCTTACGTAGAAACTCGATGTTTCTTCACTTTTTATTTGTATCTTTCTATAAATGTCGTATTAGATTATACTCCGGCTTATACTTCAAAGGGACTAAATATATACGACGTAATGTGAGATTTCGATCCTTTCGAAACGCTGTTTCTATTTGAGGAAATATTGAATTTCGTCATGCTCTGTGTTAATGCGTTAAAGATAGAAAGTTGTTACTGAAATAATCAAGAAGGTTATTTTTCTCTTTATTTTGCTAATTTGAGATATCCGCATATAATTTATAAATATATATTCTAGTATTAAAAGATTTTAAGTCAATTAAATTCTTTAAAATATATTAATTATGCAATTTACATTTTACAAAAAATATTTATAAATTATCAACTCTACCATTCAAATGCTTATAGCGTTGTAGTACGCATAAGTTGTACACAGGGATTGTACAAAACCAATTATGTTATTGAAAGAAACGGATGATTGTCTGGGATATTTAAGAGATCAACCTTTATTTCTTTGTAAGTTCCTGTTTTAGGATAAAACTATAAAAACTTGAACAAACACGCATTAAATGTCCTATGTAGTATAAATTTATATTACAATTACAATCAAATTATGTTAAAAATATTTAATTAATTTATTTTATAACCATTTCCAATCTATTTTTAAAATATTATAAATTTGTATTAGAATTATTTTTAATTTATATGAGAACTATTAAAAATAGATATTATAAATTTATATTATGGTTAATGATTATGTTATTAGTTTATATAATGATTATTATAAATTTATATTATAAAGTATCAAATGATATTACAATTATATAGTATATTAATTTTATTTGTATAATATTTTTTTCATTAACAATTATTAACCGTCTTTGAAGCCAAATTATATATGAAAATTATTTCATATATTATATAAAAAAATTATTTCTTTAGTTCATAGTTTTATTTCATTAGGCAATGGGTTTTCATTAGGCAAAATGAAACTAATTGTTTAGTTTCATTTTGCCTTTTTTACAATATATATAATAATAGTTTATCATTTACATTTTAATTTTATTAAGTCTCTGTTTAACTATTTATTAAAAAACACAAACCTTCATATTTATATCATTTTAACATATTTTTATTATACTAATTCTGAAAAATTAAATTATAATTTTAGTTTCATGTTGCTTCTTCTTCAGTGGAGTTTAAGATTAGATATATTTAGATTTAACATATTAAAATACTAAATTTGGTAATTACTATAAAATTCTGATACCTTCCCTTCAGACTGGTGATGTTATATGTTGCAGCCAAAATTATTTATGAATTACGCTGGTAATTGAATTATTTCACATTCGTTTAAAACTTAAAACAAAAATATTATAAAAAAATGAAAAAAATAACGCCATTAAAAGTCTAAACTCTTAGTATAGTGTAGGATTTTATATATATTTTTTTTGTAATATTACTAACTTAGTTACTGATAATAATGCCTTATTAGTGTCATATTATTTTTTCAAGTTTACATTTGAGTAAAATCATATTTAAAACACAGACTATCTATACTGTCGATTACGTTGAGAGTCATGTAGTGTATAGTTGTGAATTTCAAATAAAACATAAAATGAAACAAAACAAAGAATTACTTTTTAATGAAACTGAAATGCCAACAAAATCAAAATATAACAAAACACAAAATGTCTATAGTTTATACAAGTTTTTTTAAAGTATATTATTTTTTCAAGTTTACATTTGAGTAAAATCATATTTAAAACACAGACTATCTATACTGTCGATTACGTTGAGAGTCATGTAGTGTATAGTTGTGAATTTCAAATAAAAAATAAAATGAAACAAAACAAAGAATTACTTTTTAATGAAACTGAAATGCCAACAAAATCAAAATATAACAAAACACAAAATGTCTATAGTTTATACAAGTTTTTTTAAAGTAGCATGTTCTAACAAAATTGACAGTATTGCAAAAAAATGTACATTTAGAAGTTCAAATTTCTACGTATAAATTTTTAGTTGTCAGCTAAAATAGGAATAATACACTTACCTAAAGACACCAGGATGACCGTAAACATGAACAAATAAAAAGTGCACTGCAGCAAAGCCATATTGTTTATTACACAGCTTTCCAGGAATTCCACTTGTTGCACTGTACAAAGTTGAACTACATTAGCTTGGCAAATTTCCAACACGTTTCATATAAATAAGTTTTACACACCAATAGGGAGAATAATCCAGCACTAATAATTTCACTAAAAATTAAGATTCTGTATATTATAACGCAGTGTTAATATTCCAGTCTTTGATTTCACGTAAATATTATTATCGAACAATTTAATTAAAATGTTATTAGGATAATTTTTCACTTTTCAAAAGTTTAATTTTTCATACTAGGTAGATAAATGTCCAGAAAATTATAAATCTTTAACGTATTTTAATGCTATTAATTTCTTTATATTACATGAATTTATGAAAAATATTACAAAAAATTCGAATTTATAAACTTCTAACAAAAATTATAATAAACTTATATTTTTGATACAGTAATATTATGTTGATCACTGATAATTTGATTTAAATTAATGTTCAAAACCAACCTAAAACAATTATAATCTAATTATCGTTATATTAGTAACGTTAATAAATATAATCTGCGCTTCAAACTATCAAAAGTTTTGTGATAATCCATGCGAAGTTTAGGCGAATTCACAACATAGAACGGCGCCACCAAACTTATACTTTTGATGACGTTCCTTCAATCCCATAAAATAGGATCCATCAAATGTCTCTCACTGCAACCGTAACCACGCGATTGACTGCGAGTGCGTGTAGCATTCCTCTCTCCTGAGCAACTGAGTGCTTCGAAAGCACGTGCTTGAATGAGGAGGAGTTAAGTTGGGATTCTTTCTCTCACTCTCCCGCCAAACGATGGCGCGGATGAAACTCTCTTGCCATTGGTTAGTTGGAATGGAAAGGGGTTGTGCTAAAAGTGCGATTCTGTTAGTTTTAGGTCGTTGTTGAAAAGGTGTTGGTCGAATAAGGCTTGTAGGTAGTGGGTGTACTGGATGCTCATTTTTCGACGTAGATTTATTTTTGTCTTGAGTTAGAAAACACAAGAAATATTGATGTTGATTTGTAGATATATAAAAATGTATTTAACCACTAAAAGGGTAATTCATGCTTAGCATAAAATTATATTGATCCCAATATGTTAGTGTATATATGCTTGCATCTGTTATATATTTTCGTTTAAGTACAATGTAAAAAACTTTTACTTAAAAATGAGTACATGAACCTACTTATTTTTCTTTGAGTACAATTCTATCATAAATCAGGGATGACTTACTCAAATTTAAGTATCAGTACTTTCCGAAAAATGAGCAGTGTTATTCAATATTCCTAATATTGGCTTCTGTTCAAACCAACTTAAGAAAGCGACCTAACAAAATTAAAATAGTTGTTCAGAAGATGGTTTTCGCTTTATTTAATGTCGACTGCTTAAATGAAATCTGATTTATTACAAATGAATTACTTTAATTCCCATTCTCTTGGCACACCTTTTTAACATTTCTTTTGTTTATAACTTGTTCGCGTCGTTCTGGTAGTACAACGGATAAGGCACTAGGATCCCTGAGGACATTGGTTCGATTTCCGGTAAGTCTTTGTTGTAATTGTCAATATTTATTGAAAGTGATTTATGAAGGCAGCCTATGTAGGCTAGCATCTGCTCTTTTTATTCCTTTTTACCTTTTATAGTTCTTTTTGAGATCATGTCTTTTTCAAAATTGAAAATTATGTATTTGGAACTATGATAAGCATCGCATATACTCAAAAGTAAAGAATCTTTACTTATTTTTGAGTAAGTATTTTTAACTGTCTAATAATAGTAAAGCAGTATAATTATGCCCCATATGAGCAGTCTACTTTCAAAACCAGATCAATTTTCATAAATTTTACTGGACATGCCAAAACTCATTGACATACTTTTGTATATAAACACATGACTTTAAAAAAAATCTTTTATGACGAGAATTTTGGCGAGATTCAAACACTTTTGGTCAGCTGCTATGCAAAGTAAATGTGTATGGTGATGTTTAACCTTCAGAACATGTAAAAAATATTTTTTTAAACCATTTTCCTAAAAATTTGGATCTACCTGGTTTTGAAATTAGATGACTCACATAAATGTACCAGTATTACCGCCAAATAATCAATAAGTGAACTACTTTTATTTTTACCAAGTACCTTCAAACATTTAAATAAGTAAAACAATTATCATGAAATTTTCCACTATATGAAATAACTATCAAAATATTTCATTGCATTGATTTATTTTTCATTAAAGGACATAAATGTTTCAAATATTATAAATTGTTGTTGTTTTTGTTGTCCCACAAAATATACAAAATGGCGAAATATTATATGAGTTTTCATTTAATTACGTTAGTTTTGATTGATACGTTCAAATTTAATAGGAGCTTTAAATTTAACGAAGCTTTCTTAAAATTAGGAAACCCCTTTTTAGGGTGTATCGAAAACTGTAGATGGTATTAATAAAAAACTACAGGATATACTAGTGTTCTTACGTTTTTGTCGACGTATGTTAATTAGTGCATATAAAACAATAGCTATGTTATGGGCTATATATATATATATATATATATATATATATATATATATATATATATATATATATATATATATATATATATATATATATATATATATATATATATATATATATATATATATATATATATATATATATATATATATATATATATATATATATATATATATATATATATATATATATATATATATATATATATATATATATATATATATATATATATATATATTGGTAAAACACTTTCCAAAAATTGTATATGTCAAAAAACTGCAGGATGTCCTAGCTTTTTTCTGTCAACGTATGTTAATAAATTTATATAAACCAATAGATATATCATAAATATTTTATTTTCCTCATTTTTCAAAACTACAATTGTTTGTTTTTGTATTTCTTTGTAAGTACTTATAATTTATATTGATATTAAAGCAATAAAAATGATATGTATAATATATATGTAAAATAGATGTATTGTAATAAGTTTTACAGAACATAAACACGTTTATCTTAATATATTCGATCGCAAAACTTGAATATATTTGATATATAGTTTATATATTATTTTTACAAATACTATTCATTACTAAATATCCCTAAATATATTCAAATCTTGAACTTTTTCCCGCTAATTTATCACCAAGTAACGCAATTTCATCAGGGGTATTTTTTTTCTTCGGCCGATCAATTCACAAGCCATAATGAAATATATGTTCCACGGCAAAGTATTTATCTACAATCCCCAAAGGGTATGCCCTTCCTGTAATACAGATAAAAATAAGATTCAGAAAAGGGAGCAAGGGGTATGGGGTATGGGGATCGAAAGGGTTAGATAGCAAATGTGTGCAGAGCAAAGACCCCCCCCCCCCAAGGCAAATAGAGTGCAGCAATTGACCAATAGTTTTCGCTGAGATCTTCAGTTTGTGTTATGGGGGAAGAGCACTCGCTAGTTAAAAGCAAACACAGAAGTGCTCCTTTCCAAGGGGAAAAATTGAATATGTGAGGGGTGATGTCCATATTGATTTTTTAAAGGTATGGTGAATGTGCAATGATATGTCATTATATATAAATATAAAGTTCAGTAAACATTTATTTTGATTTCTTGAGGAGTCAATGCTTAAGGGGAGTCGGAACTACGAATTCTCCAACTTCGAATTCTCAAACATATTTGAATTTCCCAATTAATCTATATATATAAATGCGAAAACCCCACTCATTCACTCATCACTAATTATTAATCTATATATATATAAATGCGAAAACCCCACTCATTCACTCATCATTAATTCTCCAACTTCCCGTATACCTATGAAGAAGAAATTTGGCAAATTTGTTACTTATACCTTAAATAGGAAAAGTAAGCTATTTTTGTTCCGATCGAACGTATTTAAGGGGGTGTAAAACCCCTTTTTCGATGTTAGTAGTGTGGGGTTTACTTCATATACCCAATACTCCCGCTTAGGTTGGTGTGATCACTTTATCCTGACTGGCAGAGTATCGGCGTAGCAAGCAGAAGTTCCTTGGTTCGATACCGAGTGTAGCCAATTCGTTTTAGTGCTACGGTAGCAACGTTAATTTGGGAATCTATTAAAATATGGATGTTAATCAACGGGAGTATCGTATGTATATCCACATTATTGTACATCCAACTTCTCCATATTATCAATCTTGCGGGACCTTGCTAATAAAATTTCGTTACAAATTTTAACTTTTAATATTGTGGTTCCTTCTGATGGGTGACAAATTAAGAATATTATTTATTTCGCTTATAAATATTGTATTTGCATCTATTTTGTAACTTATTTCCTTCCCGTGCGTAGAACGAGTATTTCAGCTAGTTATATATAAATATAAAGTTCAGTAAACGTTTATTTTGGTTTCTTGAGGAGTCAATGCTTAAGGGAAGTCGGAACTATGAATTCTCCAACTTCGAATTCTCAAACATATTTGAATTTCCCAATTAATTACCTATAAAATGACATTTTACTTTTGCTTTTATTCCAATTAGAAAATTCTAAAATGTAATAAAATATATTTGTTTACTGATGTTAACTGTTAACATTTGTCTTTTTCAAATCCATTTTTTTCAAAATGTGATATTTTTTTTGTGTGTGTTCGATATTTCTTTTTATAGAAACTTGCAATTGTGTATGCACGATTTTTGTATAAATGCTCTACATATACTTTAAACTACTAAAATGAGCTTTGAAAGATTTTTGTTTTATTTATTTTTAAATATATTTTTCCGTTAAAAAAAGGAGGGATTCTTTTTACACAATTGAAATTATTTTATTTGTAAAAAATATTTTTAAAAATCTAGTAAGTTATTCTTTAAAAAATATATATGGACATGCAACGTATTGAGAAATACTTTAAATTCTAATAAAATTACAATTATTTTACTTTTATGAACTGAAAAATACACATTGCCAAATTGTTCTCTCATTTGAATGTATTCATTTACTTAACATTAATAATACCAATACAAACCAACTAAATAAAATATAAAAAAGTTTTAAAAAAACTTAATGCTTCAAAAAAAAATTAATTCCTTATTTTATACATTTAAAATGTCGAGCAACAATTATTATTCTCTTTTTTCGTTAAAATATATCATTAATTGAAGCCTTATTCATTCAAGTCCAATTATCGAAATATCCTTTTAACTCTTACTCTTTGTGAAGCATCCTTAAGTGATCTTTAGAATTTCATAACATGAGGCGTCAAGTAAAACTATGCAATCGGCTATCAATTCTAGTTTTAAAAGAAAACCTTCCCAAGGTCTTTGCGAATAAGGGTAAAAGTTTCTTAACTCAATCTCGGAGACTTGTCACCTTGAATTAGACTCTTTTGAAACTTTCGTGGTGTTAAAAGTGTGAGGAAAGTTTGAAATATTGCGCTCCGTTACTTGCACCTTTTAATGGTTTGGATGTGTATTGGGTTTGGTTTTCCCATTAAAATTTTTAATAAATGCTCATTTTATGTTGTTGGATTACTTTTAGTATTTTCTTTATTTATATATGTGTAAAGTACATGAAATATAATATTTTCGTAAAGGTGTTTTTAGCCCAACAAAAAAGTCAGTATAAAACATTCATTAAAATTTTGAAATTGAAGTACTTTTTTGCAGTGTTTATAAAGAAATTTGAAACAATAAAACTGCTTTTTGTTTAAGTTTTTAAATTTTCTGCTTGATACCTTTAAAAATATCTGCATTTTTCCTTATTTTCCTTTAATAATTTCAATGTTTTAAAATTGAAGGTTTTTTTCTGGTTTTATAAAGGAATTTGAAAGAAAAACATTCGCTGACTGTGTTTATGGAAGTTTTCATAGAATTTCAGAAAACTTGCACTTTTTGTTGCTCAAAACCTTCATTTTGACAAATTTGACAAAAACAAATCGCTGACTAGTTTGCTGGGTGGTTGTGAGACTTTTCTCAAATGATATCGTTCGGGGAAAATACTTGGGTTCGAAAACGAAAACACAAAAGAAAAAAAATAAGACAATTTAATTTACTGCATGTTTTTTACTACTATTATTATAATATATAATTAGATTTCTAAGAGTTAAAAAATTGAGTATCAGATAGTGGAGAAAACGGACACAGTTTCTATTGGAGATGATGAGGCTGATCATCAGTCATTCCTTCCTGGTTACTTAGATCTGTCATTTAGACCTATCAGAAGCTGGATTTGCAAGACTTTAGGTTTTTTTAAATAACAACTCATATAATTCCATCTTTATATTCATTTCTCAAGGTTTGAATTGATTATGTTATTGAAGTACGTAATACGGAATGCATTGTACGTAATACGGAATAAAAATTAGCTTATTTGTCTGTAAGCTAATGTTTCAACGCAGGACAACTTTTTTAACCAAATAATCAAAATGACAGTGCAGATGGTGGTCTTTCGGAAAATCCTCTCAAGAAAAAAAACTTCAAATTATGTACCAATAATTAATAGTACTCAATGAGCAAATATGTCTACCCACTGGGTTTTATAACTAATCTATCTACCTTTCGTTCAAAATTCTTTGGGCTGTAAATATCTGTGAACCTGTCCTTCAAAATCTTGTCTGTAGTATTTATAGAAAATATTACAACATTATAACGGTTAGGTCTGTAAACTATCCAATTGTACAAACCTAAAATGTAATAATGATATTATCAAAATCATGAATTAGGAATTTTTTTTATACTTCATAAATCGCAATAATATTGTGGTATTTTGATATTGCATGTTAAGTTCCATAAAAGCGTTCGTGCACATTCAGTCGAGTTCGAACTCACAATACCCTGACTGTTAGCCGAGCGCGCATTTACTGAACTACTGGGACCCTTGAAATGTTAACATAAGCCAACAATAGATATCTTTTAAAACAATCCTACATTAAAAATAGTGCAAAATTCATAAATTTAAATAAGTATCAAAAATCTGTATATATAATATTATAAATATTTTTCTTTATTCTAATCTGCTCGTTCTTGATATTTTATACTATTGTTAAAACCGAAAGTTTTTATTTGATTTTTTTACAGAAATTATTTGATTTAACCTTTTTACGTGGACTAAGTTAAAGAAAAGTTACCCTGTCTGTAAGCTAATTCCTAAAAGGGACGTTTGGTTTGGTTAATTAACGTCGCACTAGAGCTGCACAGTGGGTTATTGGCGACGGTTCGGGGTCTATCTCGAAGGAAAGACCCGAGAACACATAAACATTCACACACACATTCATACATGTACCTCGTTATCTTAGAACCATGGTCAGATGACGAGGAAACACCTGAACTGGCACCCAATGCCTTTAATAGACGTCGGGACTTTGGACCCCGATCAGATTCATCGTGTACTAGTCCCGTATACACGCCGTTAATTTTTGTGGATGTTCTGGACTACTTTTCTAGTATTTTGTAGCGAAGCTGGCAACCCTCCGATCACAAGAAAACTACTTTTTTTTACAATTCTTTGTCAAGTCCATCGCCAAGGATCGAACCAGGAATCATTGGATTCCCAGCTGACGCCTTTAACCTCTCGGCCACGGAGGCCCCTAAAAGGGAGGAGAAAATTTTGCTTTGGGACACAGGACAAAGAGTTCTCAAAGCATTGTGGAAAGATGACTCGCCTTACAATAAGAGACATGTATCTGTCTGACGGATGGATCAGTAACAATTCTTCTTTAAAGCAAGTAGATTAGCAAATGGGGGTAGGGTCACTTTAGGGGTTGAAAAACTGAAAACCCAAGCTGAAGACCATCTGTAGAAACTATTAGTCAAGCGTCCCATGTCCGAAACCATATAATTACCTGTTATGCTGCAAACAGCTTACTTCTGAACTCACATGCTTTAAAAATTATCACGCTCCGTGGTCAAAATTGTCTCAATCACATCGCTAGACCTGTAAAATCTATGGAGAAGATGCTGTCCCAATCCCAGAAGTAAAGGTTAAACATTTATTCATACTATTATTCAACTTATAATTGAATACATACATTAGTTTTCCACCACCAATTCAACCTCCTAACAAAAGCATATCTTCTTCTTATCTACCTTGCAACCAAAATCTTAAACATATTTAAAGATGTATTATTACTTCGTATTTCTCTACATATTAACGATTTAATATATTTCCTGTCTTTTCGGGTACTCTCTACTATTACTAAGTAATTAAGTTTTCCTGATAAAACGGTTAAAAGTGCCACGAATAGTTCTTCCCGTCCCAAAATGAAATTTAATTAAAATTGTTCCGGGATTACTGGAAAAGATAACATTAAACACAATCTCTTTGTATTCTGCATCTCAGTCACTACATTTCCCAAATCGTTGTTTCCAAGGCATCTTCAAAAGCTGAGAGGGAACGATGAATATTTCAGTATTGAACTCCGATATGATTAATTAATAATAAAGCAGATTCCCTCGCAAGGAACTCATTTAAGAATGAAACAGGATCGATTAAAAGCTAAATTATTACATTCTAAGATCGAAAGCATGCTTCCAGGAGAAATGTTTCTGCGTCCACCTTAGTTGTAGTGATAATAGAAATATCGAGCTAATATTTGTTTTATGTGTATAATCCTTATGCAAGCAATTCAGAGAGTTTGCTTGGATTCTGTAAGCAGTTGTTTATGGTCTTTCTTTGGAACTGTGGGACATAGGATTAAGAAAATATATTTTATGATTATATAAATGTAAAATTAAGTCCTGATACCTTTAAAAAGAAATAAAAAATTATCGTATACGTATTTTTTATTAAATAAACTTAAGATAATTTTTATGTGCCTAAGCTTTTAAAAATAAAATTGTTTGATTTGTTTAAACAGGGTAAATAATATTGAGATAAAAAAATTTAAATATTGTATATGTTTATTTATATTTTTATGTTTTTCTATTTGTTAGAGGGATCTAATTTTGAAGTTTTTGTTGCGCAGTTTTAATTTTAACTTGCCTTCGTATTTAAGCATGTAAATTAATATAAGATGGCTTAGGGTAAGTACAGCCACGAGGCAATGGTCACGGCATGTGTGTGCTATTCTTTTAAAAACACACACATTGATATTTCACTAAAATACCCACTAGGTATACAATATTGAAATCTTTGCTATTTGATGTTCAGCAAACAATCTGGAAATTTCTATTTTGATAGTGGCTTTTTTTAAGGACAATTACAACCAGCGGACATTGAAAAAGTAAACAAAATACTAGAAAATCAGTTTTAGATGATAGAAAAATCTCTTAGTTCTTAGAGCTAAATATTCTCGAATAGTGTGTACCGAATTTTTTTTCTATATTATATATAGTTTTTAAAGTGATAGTTTGAAAATAAAAATAATAACACGTTTACACTTATCCTACTTCACCCTACAAAACATTAATATTAGCAATGCACAAAATATTACAAATTAGCCATCTACCCCTTTATAACACAAAGGGCATAAAGAAAAGTGATGAAGATCTACTTTTTATTAAAATCAAGCTTTTTGCGCCTTATATTTGATACATAGCTTTATTTTTAATGTACCAAGTATTGAAACAGTAAAAACGATGACAATCCGTCGAAAGAAAAACGTTATAGAATCATAATGTAGTTTACCTGTACACTCAAATCTGTTTTTGTGCGGCCTTTTTTTGTGCGATTTTTTTGTGCGACTTTTTTTGTGCTTTTTTTTTGTGCGTTATATGAAAATTTCAATCAAATTGGAATATAATTGATTATCTGGCTACCGAGACATATACAAGCGTCTAGTGAAA
This sequence comes from Troglohyphantes excavatus, assembly GCA_963932185.1. NCBI lineage: Eukaryota > Metazoa > Arthropoda > Arachnida > Araneae > Linyphiidae > Troglohyphantes > Troglohyphantes excavatus. Next base: position 51,001,981 of record OZ010674.1, on the reverse strand, counting down.
CAACAGTCGTCGCCAAAACTGATCACTGACAACATGGTAACTGAAAAAAAGTTAACTCTAAACGAGTGAGAGGAAGTATCTTCAAGTGACGAAAGCGATTTTGAACCAAGTTCGCGTATTGTCAGACTACGAAGGATAATGGTTATACGTTTTGAAAAGTTTTGTATGTGTAAAATAAGTACATATGTAAATAAAATATTTAAAAATGTTCGCATGGGTATTCTCTAAATCAGATTCCAAAAGTTTTGGCGAGATTCCAAGTAGCTGTCAAGCCTCGTGTCTTGATTTCGTTTAAAAAAAGCCATTCCTAGTAATTTCGTAAGGTTTTGAGTTATTTTCTATGTGCGACTTTTTTTATGCGGTCCCTATCCACCGCATAAAAAAAATATTTTTTAATTGTGTTGCGAAAACTATTTTTTATAGCTACTCGTAAAGTTTTGTGCTAATTTTTTATGCGTTTTTTTTTATGCCGTCCCTATTCACCGCATAAAAAAATATTTTTTTAATTGTGTTGCGAAAACTATTTTTTATAGCTACTCGTAAAGTTTTGTGCGAATTTTTTTATGCGTTTTTTTATGCGGTCCCTATCCACCGCACAAAAACAGGTTTGAGTGTATAAGATATGAAGCTTCGGTTGAAATCATTCCAAACGGCCGTCGTTATTCTTTCCCTAGACTATCAAATAAAATATATGAAAATCTATTTTTTTATACTAATTTATATGTAACAACCTAAAATCTGATCTAACAACGACCAACATACTCTCAAATTATATTTTCGTTACGCAACTGTCCATTTACAAAGGAAACCCCGCGCTTTCATTAATCACAGAGTAAAAAATAGTACCTCGATGTTTCCGAGTGAAATATTAATCGTTAGAATGATACATTCGCTCCTTTGGCGGGAGACGGATGATTGGAGCCTCATCAAACCCTCATTCACTCACGGCCGTGCTGGAAATAGAAAATATGAAGCTATTGACACCGCCACGTCGGAAAGCACTGTCTATATATATATAACGTAATGATGGATTAACAGTCATGGGGAAGGGACAGTGTGTCTGCTTTACATGGGAGAGAATTAATGGCGTATTGATGTTGCTGCAGTGCATTCGACTTTGTGTCAATTATATTACATTTCGGAAAATTGGTATTGATACTAAAATTGTTTTAAAAAAAGATGTGGTGATATAGTACATCATGGTTATTTTTTTATAAATTAGTTGTGGATCGGATTTCGACATGTGTTTGAGTCTGCTCCGGAAGGTATCTCTATTATTTATGTATAATAGTCTCTGTTCTGCCTATTGTCCGCAAGGGTCTTCTTGAGTGCACATTACTTTTTGCCCTTTGTACTCTGCGCTCTTGTGCCGTCTGGGGTAGCCCAGATATACGTTCACCGTATTTTTAAGTTATATCATTATTGCTATATAGTAGTCTGCGGTTTTTCCGGTAGTTTCTTCGAGATAGACCCCAAACCGTTGCCAATTTCCCGATGTGCAGCTCTAGTGCGATGTTTTTTAACTAAACCAAACTAATAGTCTGCTGTTCGCAGTCTAGGCTGAGTGCAGAAGTGTAATCTTAATTTATCAGTTTTATTTTAGTCTAGTTATTTAATAATAAAGTTTTTTATGTTTTTAATTTTGTCTGCCTTTTTATATGATCGCTTTCGACGAGGAATTTTACTGTAATAAATCAACATGAATGGGTAGCGAACTCATAATTGGAAAGATGCCAGATTCCGTCCTCGGTATCTTCTGAAATCATCAGCCGTGTATGGAGGACTAGTGTATGTTAAATATACCGATCTTCCCGCCTTTGATGTTGAGCGGCTATATTACCGCGCAACATTAGATAATTATGGGACCTTAGGCGACTAAATTGTGGGAAAGCGAAATAAATTTTGCACCTATACTTCTTTAGTTATGTTAGGAACTAATTTGAGCATTTGAGTCAGTAAATTTGAGCATTTGAATGGAATGGTTAAAATGCAGTAGGCTATAAATTTACAGACTTGACGTAACACAGAGGAGCCAAGTTATAATTCGACTCGGGCGCTGAATGCACTCATGCTGGAACTAATAAATTTAGAGGTTTTGTGTCCAGCTGTGCGGACCAGCTGTGTGAGCTGATTGAACTTCAAACAATTGCGTGGTTCTGACTAATTTTAAAGAGTATGAATTTGGAAACGATCCTTGGATGACCACTCGTAGTTCGGCCTCTGGACATTAGGGCGGGAATCTTAACATTTACGTGTGGGCAGGGACAACATGTGTCCCATAGAGTGCAGAGATCTAGTGGTGGGCTTGGGACACTTTCGACCCATGGTATTGGGGAAGAATTTTTAAAACGCATGTAGGCTGAAGAATGCTGTTTGCGACATAACAGTTAATTACACCTGCTCGGGCCGGTGATGATTCGGTATTGGTTTCTACAGATCGTCTTCGGTTGTGCTTTTCAGTATTTTGACACCTGAATGTCCCGAATCTGCGTGCTTTGAAGAAGGACAGATGATGTTACGGTATTGGTTTCTACAGATCGTCTTCGGTTGCGCTTTTCAGTGTTTTGACACCTGAATGTCCCGAATCTGCGTGCTTTAAAGAAGGACCGGTGATGTTTCGGTATTGGTTTCTACAGATCGTCTTCGGTTGCGCTTTTCAGTAATTTGACACCTGAATATCCCGAATCTGCGTGCTTTGAAGAAGGACCGGTGATGTTTCGGTATTGGTTTCTACAGATTGTTTTCGGTTACGCTTTTCAGTATTTTGACACCAGAATGTCCCGAATATGCGTGCTTTGAAGAAGGACCGGTGATGTTTCGGTATTGGTTTCTACAGATCGTCTTCGGTTACGCTTTTCAGTATTTTGACACCTCCCGAATCTGCGTGCTTTGAAGAAGGATTGTTAACGATTTCTTCCGCCAGACAATTATTGTAAAGCAAGTCAACATTACACAATGGTTTGAGAACTGTTTTTCCTGCCTCTACCAAAGCAAACCTCCCCCCATATCCTTAATACTTTTAGGAATTAGCCCACAACCAGTGGAACTTTTCTGTAACGATGCCCAAGTAAAAACGTTAAATGTGATTCGCGGGGGCGTTAAACGAGAGGAACAGAGTCCATTAAAAAAGAAGCTGGTGCATCTCATTGAAGGGATTATTAGGAGATATTCTTTTGGAGTGCTAGAAAATCTTGTGGAATGCTAGGTGCCAACATCGGATTGGCCCTTGAACCTATCTCGACAAACTACCTCACGCACACTTGTTGACGATGGTCTCCGATTCGCAAACTTTTCTGTAAGTGGGTATATTTCCTTGGTCAATTGCATATGCACTCTTCTCTCTGGCTTGGGTGTTTGAAAGTTATTTGATTTTAAATAAGATACACAATCTTAAATATTCATCTAATAGGTGTTACAATTTGATTTGATAGAGTAGGCAACATCCTTAATTTTATATTACTTTAATGGTATGATCTCAATAAATATTTTCGTATTAATTTGGAAATCTGAAGTGAGTTGAGTATATCTATTTACATGTATCTATATACATTTATCTATATACATGTATCCACACATACTTTAAACCTAATTTAATTTAGAAGTCTTACATCCTCACTCACTTTATTAGAGTTTAATGTTTGATTGGCATATAATTTAATTAAAAGTGGATCTAATTACATGTATTAATTTAACCATAGGTATACTATTAATATCATGATGCATTTAAATATTTATGAAATTAACAAAATTAGTTATCTAAATTGAGGTGTGAGATTTACATGGTTAAATAAATTGAGAAATTAAATATCCTCTTAGGCATATGTTATATGTACCAAATTACTATTCAATTATTGTCTATTCACCTTGTAACCAAGATTTATTTTAGTAACAAAATAAAATGTATAGTTTGCATTTATATATTTGTCTTCCATTCATGATTAAATCCTGCTCTAGGGTTGTGGGTTAATTCGCAAACACAATGTATAATCAGAATGCATGTTTTTACATACTCATAGCTAACAATGTAAGATATGTTACAATGTTCAAATATTCATTGTTATATTGTTATTATAAATAGTTTTTGTTAAGAAGTCAATGGGGTTAAGGGAGTAAAGGAGTGAGAAAACGGGAAGGTGGTGGTTGTTCGAAATTTCCCCTTGCTTCGAAAGTCAAGTGTGTACAGTGTAATATTTACAGTGTAAAATTTACAGTGCAAAATTGATAGTGTAAAATTTACAGTGTAAAATTTACAGTGTAAAATTTAGTGTAAAATTTACAGTGTAAAATTGATAGTGTAAAATTGATAGTGTAATATTTACAGTGTAAAATTTATAGTGTAAAATTTACAGTGTAAAATTTACAGTGTAAAATTTCATCATGATCGTAATAAAGACTTTAGAATTGTATAAGAATCAAACATACAGACACTTTTCTTTACTTTATATATATAGAATATAATCAAATATCGCTTTCATATCTCGATAATTTATAAACTTTTAAGTATATATCAAAGGTAAAAAATACATTTCATAAGTTATTTTTACAACTTACAATTTCACTGAACATTTAATTTGAATTATTAGCAATTAAAGTAGTGTATTTACAGTGCAACCACAAACAGTAGTAACACAATAGCAGTATTTTCCAAATGCTAGTACAGCTTTCTTACTTTGAAAAGCCCTAACTTAAAGATTTATTTCATCTCTTACATGTTCAAAGCAGTATCATAAAACTACGAGCTAATCTCTTTAAAAGTATTTAATGCACATAAATTTTTTAAAAGAAAATAAAAAGCGTCGAGTCTATCTCACACCGCAAGAAAAATAAATGCGTTTCCATGAAGTGAAATGAAGAAGGCGATGAAAAAGAAATCCGATGAAAAATATCGAGAAGATGGAGAGGAACGAACACACAAAAAAAAGAAGAATCATAATAAAAATATGTAAAAGTGCGAAGAAAGGGAAAAATCCTCTTGCCGCGGCAACGGTTCTCACGTATGGGGGAACTTGAATAATTGAAGTCGAGCATCACGGCAGACGCGAAACCTCTCCCAAAAAACCCACGTACGTTTACTCTCAAGAAAGCACGTTCACGCTTTCTTGGCGACTTTTTCCTTCTTTATTTCCCTCGCTCTTCTTTCAGAAAGGGAATTTCGAGAGATGCATGACACGGCGAAAATCTCGGAAGGTTAAAAAATGAGAAAATATCCCCTTTTTTTTGTTTGTTGTAGGGGGAATCTCGCTGCGTGGAGAGTATCGATGTATCTCGACCAGGTGATAGGGTCGTGGAGAAGGGTTTGAATATTTATGCCGGTTCGAGAGTGGGGAGCATGAGGGGAAAAAAGTGGATGAGATGGTTTACCTATGTATGCATGGCTTAACATTTCTTAAGGTTCCGTTTTTGAAGTTTTTACGACCACTTAGGGAAGGATATATTATTCCGACATTAAAATTTTGTCCCCGTGCAAGTTTTCTTCGTGATGTATATTTATGAGCTTTGCAGATGCTCCCTTTCAATATGAATTTTATTTTCTAGATCTTCAATACTGAGTTATAAATTTTATTACATAATGTGTCATTTTAATTTTAAAAATAATTAGGTTGGAGTGGGGTAAATGCAACCGGGTTCATTTTTGTTTTCATTTTCAAAAAAACAACTTTTACTGTACGATAACTATAAGGATTATTAAAACAAAACTCTAGTCACACGCTATTTGGATATATTTATCTATAATTAATTGTAATTATATTTTTATATTATATAACATTGATTTTCTACAATTTATTATCTTTTTCAATGTCCGCTGGTTGCACTTGTCATGGAATAACGTAAAAAACAATATTTACCTGAGTCAGACGATTTATTGATGATTGTGCAAGGAGAAAACTACTGCAAATATCAAATCTCCTTGCCTGACAATAGCTGGTTCAGTTATTACTTTAATAATATCATCAGTATGAACATGAATAACATCCTTGTTTTCAGACCAAGTAAAACCTGTGTTGTTATCTTCGTGCATGAACGGTCTGTAGTAAAGAGAATATGACGTCATAATCGTGAAGCCCACATCTCAGAGCGAAAGGCCCATACCACGTGCCATGTCTTCAAAATTATGAATTAAAAAATACTCGCGATTGGCTGATGAATTGAGAAATGCGTAACATTGAAAATTTATGAATGGAATTACGTATATAACCACGTGTCTGAGGCCATACATGTTGGCTTCACTTTGATGTTAGCGAGGGTGACGTCATGACTACTCTACTACAAAGGATCCATGCTCAAAGGTTGTTATAGTCAATGTTGCACTTACCCCAACTACCACGATTGCACTTGTCGGGACTACCATTGTTGCACCTGACCCAAGCGAAAAAAAATGACTTGGCGACTGTAACCATGGCTGCCAATGCTAAATCTTTATTTCATTTCCAGAAAATGAGCATGGTTGAAAACAACACATTGAATTTGATATGAATACCAAAGTTTTTATATTCTAGGTGGTAAGACAAAAATATAAAAGAGTGACAAACTTTCAAAACCAAATTTCCATTAAAAGGTAAAATGTAGGCACTTTTTTAAAAATAGGAAAAAAGCACTATCAAAGCAGAAATTGCCAAAATATTTGGTGAACATCAATAGAAAAGATTCTAATATTGTAAATTGCTTAGTAAAATATCAACATTTTAAAATATAACAAACCGTGACCACACTTGCCCCAAGGATGCACATACCCATACAATGATAAATTACCCTTGAACATTTTATGTGTATAACACTTGCTTTTAAGTCGCACTAGATCTGCACAATTAGCTTTTAAAGACGCTATATATAACAAAACAAATATCAGGGCACACTAACTCATAATTTTGAATCATGATCAAAGCAGCTTAGGTGTTATCTTTGACAGTTGACAACAAGTGGACAGTTGGGAGTTACATTCACAGATTACTCTATATTTCTTAAATGCAATCATAGTATTTCTGTAATAAAGATCCCTTTTACATCCCTTTGACGCAACAAATATTAACACATGAGGTATTAAAAGAAAGATAATATCATGGTACAGTGACGACTTGTACTTTCATCTCATAAATATCAACGAGTTTTTTAAAGCGCGTTTAAAATAATTAATTTTAAGTGTTCTTTTAAACAAGACGTTGATAATGCTGCCATCTAGGGGCAGAACTTTAAATTTTTTATGCCCGAACGAATGGGTGTGTGATGTATGTGTATGTTATAGGGCGGGGTTGTTCATGCAATAATTTTCGCGCGGGCAAGTTAATTTGTAGTAATAGCGGTAGGTAAAATGTTTTATATTTTATCGTTGATAAACGAAAGTATTATGTAATACAGAAATGTTTTAAACATTTTCATTCGATGTTATGCATATTTTATCATATTTATAACTCAATCACTAGACTGATTATTTTTATTAATACTTTAAATACGATGTTAAAAATTATTACGACCTTGCACCAAAATTTTATACCCATTTAACTGCAACCAACATTTGGTGCTTAGTTTCATCATTTTACGGTATGACGTTGTACCATTTAGTGGCGAAACGTTGCACTAAAACTCATAACGGTTTATAAAACTCAAAATTCAAGGGTATTTTTAGTAGTACTATTTTTGTAGCGAAGATGGCAATCGGACTCCAACTAGGAATCCTCTGATTCATAGCTAAGCGCCTTTATCTACTGGGCCACGGAGACTCTTGTCCGCCGCTGTTTTTCTTGAAAGGGATTCCTCGGCTTGTTGATGTAGCGACAGCGAAAATTTCGGTTGCAATTAAAGAGGTTGAATCCATTAATGGTGAAACCTCCGCTTTTTTTCTGGTAAAAGATTTTTAGTTCAACCAAGATTTCATCATAATATGGTGTAAATTGCTGCAGAGCAACAAGATATGGTGCAACGTTGAACTGAAATTTTTAACAGTGTATAATCGAAATTTAAAATAAGCTTATTGCTACAAATTTCTAAAACCATATATCTTGAAGTTACTCGACATTCTTAAATTAACATTTCAGAATTTGAATAATTTGTATTTAGTCATTCTGATGTACTGATCTTCCTTAAAAATATAAATGAATAATTATTTTATGTATCTAGAAGATACTATTGAGGAACAGCAGCTGCAATTAAATAGTAAATAAATACGTTTTGAATAAATCAAATAGACAAATTTTATACAAATTTAATATTCCATATGAATAAAAAAATACTTAGTTAAATTTTTATATATCCATATAATACACATAGACTGTTACAAAAATGACAACGTTTAAAGATAAGCTAAACATATTCTAAAATAATTATTCAGTACTACATAAAAGTAACATTAATAATATTAAAAACTATTCCAGGAAACTACATATTGCTAATAGATTTATCTAATTAATTTGTGAATGCCATTTTAATATTTCACATTTTAAATGTTCATGTTCTTAACAAATTATGTACATAAAATATAATATACACATGTAATTTATTGTAAGTCCACTAAGACATAATTACATTAAATTAAACAAATATCTAAGAATTGCTTCAGTATACACTCGAAATAATTCTAAATTATACTTAAAATAATTCGAAAAAAATTGCCTTAATTACTGAATAGCTTTCTACTTTTAACTACAAAATTGCGTTTAAATATATTTGAATTCCTTGTGACAAAAAAGAAACACATATAATAATTACCAAAACAAAACAAAATGCCTTTGATAATATTGGAAGACGAAAATATATATAGAATGAAGTAAATAAATTTCTTTCTATAATTATTTCTTTAAATAAAAAAAAACTCTTTTCATCTCAAACTAGCATTGAAAATAACTAATAATTAATCTTTAAAATTTTCTTAGAATGTATATTTTTTGTTTAAAATTTACACCTGGATAAATTTTTGTCATTTTAAAAGTGGTCAACAAGAAATTACTTATAGTGAATATGATAGTAGAAAGGCAATATATTTTGAATATTAAGAAATAAGTTATTTATTCTTATAAGTAAAAAACAAAAAAATATTTCTCGATCCATTTGTGCCCTTCAACAAAAACAAGAAAGATATGTAATTTAAAATATACTAAATTTACTAGACTGACAAAAACAATTGTTTACAAATATATAAATTTTATATTCCTTTTTCTCTTTTTGTAAGTAAATTTGTACATCAGCCCTCAATAAAAATTCATATTTTTTCGTATGGGCTTTTTCATGTATCATAAAGGCATGAAGTTCTAAATACATACTAATATTGGTGTGGAAACGCTTTGCTTGTAAACTGCTGAAATACGTACATTTTTTTACTGTTATGTGCAAATTAAAACGCCTCTGTGTGAAAAACTGTAAATATCTTTGCAAACCATATTTACATTTATTTATGTGTATATGCATACATATGTGTTCGTGTATGCACACTCGTAAATATTTACATCTATAAATACACTGTCAAAAGTAGGTACAAGAAAATAAGTAAAATGTATTCATTTTTGAGTGCATTCGGTGCTTATCATGGTTCCAAACACATAGGTTTCAATTTTGAAAAAGTCGTACTTAAAAATGAATACAATGATTATAATTATTAGATGTCACCCAAAAAATAAGTCACTTTAAATAAATATAGACAACTACAACCAAGTCTTACAGGAAATTTAACCCAGATCCTCAGCACTTTAGTCCCATGCCTATCCGTTAAACTACCAGAGCGACATTAAAAAAATACAAAAAGAAGATATTTTTATAAAAGGTGTGTCAAAAGAATGGAAAGTAAGATCATTGAGTTATAATAATTCAGTATTCACTTAAGCCATCGACATCAGATAATGTGGTACACAATCTTCTGAACAACTATTTTAAGTTTGTCAGGTCACTTTATTAATTTCCAATGCATATTATGTATGAATCTTAAAAGTTTTCTACACACTACCGATTTTAGCCTAATCTTTTTTTTAATTTCATAACAAATACGTAATGCTAATTGTTAGTTATTATTTTAACTAATAATAAATATTCATTTATTTAAGTATTTTAATTACTCATTATTATTATTATTTTTGTTTATATTCATTATTATTTTCTTAACTAATAATAAATATTCGTTTATTTAAACGTTTTAATTACTCATTATTATTATTGTTTATATTCATTATTATTAACTAACACTTTATTAAATCAAGTTAATATAATAATTAATACCCGTAATTATATAATAATATATCAAAGCAAATGCTTAAAGGGCACAATTACAGACCAAACTCACTCAGATCTTTGAAACATTCTTTGATAATTATTATAGCAATACAAATACAAATACAAATATTGACGACCAACAACAGGCTCAAGGCCCAACAAGGTTGGTCCATCTAGTACCTCTTAACTATCCCCCAATGCATATCTAACTTCTTCTTAAAATCCGTTACTCCTTTACAATTAACAATATTCACTGGCAAGTTGTTCCATTTGTCTATTACCCTATTATAGAAATAGTGTTTTCTCCCTTCCCGATTAAAATGAGATTTGTTTAACTTGAACCCATGACCTCTCGTTCTATCACTCATATTAAAATCTAAACCCTCCACATCTCCTTGTTTGATAAACTTAAATACATTCAATTATAAAAGCAATAAAACGATATATATTTATATAAATATAACATACTAATTATTACTAAAGTGTAATTAATTTAATATCAAAGCAAATACAAGAGTCAACCCCAACTCAAATTATACCAAAGTACGTTGGTTATTAAAACTTAAAACTCCCCTCAACATCAAATGCAAATTCTCAAATACAAGCCCCTTCCATTCCTAAACTTTTACTCAAGACCCTCTCATCCTGATTCAACCCCACACAAAGCGAAATCCCCGGGCAAAAATATCAAATTGAGAAACCCACCCGATGCACCTTGTAGGGGGAAAAGGCGCGTAATTGACAGAAAGGCCCCCCAAATAAGAGTAAGAGATACTTTTACCCGGGGACTTTCTGACGCCGTCTCTCTTATTGTTGAATGTCTGAGTCGGATGCGGCGTCTATTGAAAAGCACGGCGCCGTCGCTTGCCGTTGCTTTTGATAAACCCCTTTTGTAGAGGCTTATCTGCACATTACCTTAGGAATTCTTTTCACCTTTAAGTGCCGCTTGTGGAAGTTTGACCGACCGTGTCGCTCCTCTCTATCTCTCTCTCTCTCTCTTGCTTTCTCTAGGTTTGATTTTATAAGTGCGAATGCTAGTGCGGGGTTTGTTTGTGGATTTTTTTTTTTATATTATGAGATGGTGAACTGTTGAATCGGTTTGTGCTTGACAGTGGGATGTTTTCTTTTGACTGAGATAAATTTATTTTTAGACGTTGGTTAAAGATAAGTTTGTAGAGTTTAATCATTATATTAACATAAACTAACGACCAAACATTTATCTTTATCTCTCTCAATTTCTCTTAATTTGATTTTATAAGTTTAATTGCTACTGTGGGGTTTGTTGATTTTGTTTATTATGAGATGTAGAAGTGTTAAATTGGGTTGTGTTTGACAGTAGACTGATAAGTATATTTTTTAAATTCTTATCCCTAATATTTATTGATTAGTGATAAGTATATTAATTATTTAAATGTAGAAATATATATATATATATATATATTCGTTTATTTTTCTATTTTAATAGTTTTTTCACTGTAACTTGTAACCCTTGCTTTTGATAAAACCTTTTTGTAGAGGCTTATCTGCACATTACCTTAGGAATTCTTTTCACCTTTAAGTGCCGCTTGTGGAAGTTTGACCGACCGTGTCGCTCCTCTCTATCTCTCTCTCTCTCTCGCTTTCTCTAGGTTTGATTTTGTAAGTGCGACTGCTAGTGCGGGGTTTGTTTGTGGATTTTTTTTTATATGATGAGATGGTGAACTGTTGAGTCGGTTTGTGCTTGGCAGTGGGATGTTTTCTTTTGACTGAAGGGAGATATAAATTTATTTTTAGAAGTTGGTTGAAGATAAGTTTGTAGAGTTTAATCATTATATTAACTTTATACTAACGACCAAACAAGTCTCTCTAACTATCTCAATTTCTCTTAATTTGATTTTATAAGTTTAACTGTGGAAGGATATAAGTACATTTTTTTAAATTCTTACCCCTAGTATTTATTGATTAGTGATAAGTATATTAATTATTTAAATGTAGAAATATATATAAATATTCGTTTATTTTTCTATTTTAATAGTTTTTTCACTGTAACTTGTAACCCTTGCTTTTGATAAAACCTTTTTATAGAGGCTTATCTGCACATTACCTTAGGAATTCTTTTCACCTTTAAGTGCCGCTTGTGGAAGTTTGACCGACCGTGTCGCTCCTCTCTATCTCTCTCTCTCTCGCTTTCTCTAGGTTTGATTTTATAAGTGCGACTGCTAGTGCGGGGTTTGTTTGTGAATTTTTTTTATATGATGAGATGGTGAACTGTTGAGTCGGTTTGTGCTTGACAGTGGGATGTTTTCTTTTGACTGAGATAAATTTATTTTTAGACGTTGGTTGAAGATAAGTTTGTAGAGTTTAATCATTATATATTAACTTTATACTAACGACCAAACATTTCTCTTTGTCTCTCTCAATTTCTCTTAATTTAATTTTATAAGTTTAATTGCTACTGTGGGGTTTTTTGATTTTGTTTATTATGATATGTAGAAGTGTTAAATTGGGTTGTGTTTAACAGTAGACGGATAAGTATATTTTTTAAATTCTTATCCCTAATATTTATTGATTAGTGATAAGTATATTAATTATTTAAATGTATAAATATATATATAAATATTCGTTTATTTTTCTATTTTAATAGTTTTTCACTGTAACTTGTAACACTTGCTTTTGATAAACCCCATTTGTAGAGGCTTATCTGCACAATACCTTAGAAATTATTTTCACCTTTAAGTGCCGCTTGTGGAAGTTTGACCGACCGTGTCGCACCTCTCTCTATCTCGCTTTCTCTAGGATTGATTTTATATAAGTGCGACTGCTAGTGCGGGGTTTGTTTTTGTATTTTTTTTATGATGAGATGGTGAACTGTTGAGTCGGTTTGTGCTTGACAGTGGGATGTTTTCTTTTGAGTGAAGATAGATATAAATATATTTTTAGACGTTGGATGAAGATAAGTTTGTAGAGTTTAATCATTATTAACTTTATACTAATGACCAAACATATATTTTTATCTCTCAATTTCTCGTAATTTAATTTTATAAGTTTAACTGCTATTGTGGGGTTTATTGATTTTTTTTTATTATGAGATGTAGAAGTGTTAAATTGGGTTGTGTTTAACAGTGAAAGGATAAGTACATTTTTTAAATTCGTATCCCTAATATTTATTTATTAGTGATAAGTATATTAAATATTTAAATATAGAAATTAGTGTCACTTCCCCAGTGATCCCAGGTTAAATTAAATACACATTCATTCCGCAATAATGACATAACAAAGAATAGACCTAAACATTACCTTAGGAATTATTTTCATCTTTAAGTGCCGCTTGTGGAAGTTTGACCGACTGTGTCGCTCCTCTCTCTATCTCTCTCTCTCGCTTTCTCTAGGTTTGATTTTATAAGTGCGACTGCTAGTGCGGGATTTGTTTGTTGATTTTTTTATATTGAGACGGCGAACTGTTGAGTCGGTTTGTACCTGACAGTAGGATGTTTTCTTTTTTGACAGAAGGGAGAGATAAATGTATGTTTTGACTTTGGTTAAATTTAAATTTGTAGAATGAAATTTGTAGAATTAACTTTATACTAACGACCAAACATGTCTCTATATCTCACTCGATTTCTGTGAGTTTGGTTTTATAAATTTAACTACTATTGAAAGGTTTGTTGATTTTTTTTTGTTATGACGACATGTAGAAGTGTTAAGTTTGTTTGTGTGTGTTTGACAGTGAAAGTTTAAGTATAATTTTTAGATTTCTGTTAAATATTGAAACGCAGAAAAATATATAAATATTCGCTTATTTTTCTATTTTAAAAATTGTTTCACTCTCAGTCTATTTGCTAGTTTTCACTGTATTTCAGTGTATATATTTTTTAATCTACAAGTAAACTCAGGCAAAACTAACAACGCCAAAATATCAATTAAAAAGCTTAAAATATAATTTTTCATTTCTTCAAATATTTACTGTTCAACAATTTCTTTATTTAAGTCACATTTTCCAAATCTTAAAAGGTATACATGACACAGGATAAATAGTTGCATTACAATCAAAAATATGGCATCAATTATCTACTATTGATTTTGATATGTTTATATTTCTTTCAGTATGTGGTTCAGTATGTGTATTTTCTTTTTAACTTTCTTTATATGTTTTCTATGTGACTTATTCTTATTAACTATTGTCATATGTATTAGTTTATATGTACTAACATCTGTAAGCCCCGTGTGATACTTTGTGGTACACGAGGATTTCTTTATGTCTTCAATAAAAAAATCTACAACATCTGTTCATTTCATATTTGGATACATTTGAAATCAATCTGCAGTCACAATACCACCCTGAAAGCGTTTAATTAAAAATATGTTATCAAGCGCGAAAACTCTTTATCATTGCAAATGATTAAACAATTAAGTAGCAATTTTCAACGTTAACATTCCTGGACCATGATCAGACTCAGGAAAAATGCTGATCCCTAGTTTAACTGTAACAAAAGAAAAAATTGGGGCTTTTTTTAAGCCTAAAGTTTTTTCACTGATCCTAATATCTACTCAGATTTTAAATATATAATTAGTAATATATTAATGGCTGTTTTCAAATGTCTAATATGTACCAGAAATAATTTGTTTCTTTACTCTAAATAAAATTTTATTATTTTGTATTTACGTTTAATTAAAATTGCACACAATAAATCACCAAAGTTAAAGTTTGAAAAAATACATTACACATTGACAAGAATAATTGCCATATATGCATTAAAGACGTTAAAAAAATATCTATTTGGAAACTATTCAGAAGTTTAAAATGTATTAACAAACTAATTTTAAACATTATGGTATTGTTAAATATGTTGTTTATTGACAAAAATTATATATTGGAGTAGTATTCAATTTGGTATAAATTATATAGTTTTTAACTACAAAAATAAAATAAAATTTTAAACAAATTATATTCTTTCATGCTAAATTCGTTGAAATTACTTACTAAATAATGTTTTACAATTCACTCAAAAATAAAAATATTTCCCAATCGTAATAACTGTAACATAAATTTAAAGTATAAATGCATTTGACATATACACATTAAGCTAAATTCTTATTTAATTATTTGTATGTTTACTATTAGAAATATAAATGAATCAAAACTTAAAATTAAAAGGCAGTTGTGAGTTAGGAAATTTTTATTTAAATTATGCTTTATTTGTTAAAATACATATTCAAAATTGGTCAAACCTAGAAAAACGATTTATGTATATCCTAATTTACTTATATATAATCAATCATGAAAACACGCGTAAAAATATTATAAACACAATCCTTTTTTTTATACATAAATTACAAAAAAAAATATCTTGAAATTAAATGTATTTATATTTAAATTATTTCTTTCCAAACTACTTTAATATTCTATTTATAAACATTGAATTCATAATTTTGAAAAAAGAAAAGATTTTAATTATAATTTTTATACAAAACTGTTTGCTTAAAAATAATTATCCTTTCTAAATGTTTCAGAATTTTCTAAAACACAAACAACTAAAGGTATTTTTTGCATCATCTTTTGAACGTGTAATATTTGATTTTATATGAAATAACAATTTCACTCAAAATGTTTCAGATATTTAATTAAAATATTAAACGACTACAGTTTTTATCAACCATGACTAACTTAATCAGATTTGCGAGGCGCGTAGACAAGTAGCTTGATCATTACCATTTAGCTGTTAGCATCCACGAAAATATTTTAATTCATTCTTAACTTTTAAAAAAAGAATGAAGCACTTGAGGCACGACATATTAAAGCAAGGACACGAGAAGAGGGACATAAAACGGAAGTAACTATCTCCGGGCCACATTCTTTTATGAGCATGGAAACGAAGTAATTTGCATAAATTCCCAGAGGTGCGAAAAATTAACTAACCTTTCATGGCAAGAATTAATGCAAAATTTCAAAAATGGTCGCCGTAGTAGAAAAGAAATAAAAGAAACTACATAACTCATTCCATCCCCCCCCCCCTTAAAATAATAAAAAAAAGAACTTTCAACGTAATTATCTTTAAAGACATCAAAACAGTTTAACCGCTAAAGAGGGATCTTAATTGAAAATTCTCCTCGCTAGATGGCAGGCGAAATTGAAAAAAAAAATGGCCACCAAGAAAAAGAATATCCTTTCATTCCCGCCTTGTTCGAAACGAAATTTGGTGACGTAGGTGGAATTTTTTGGAAAGGGGAAAATATCGTCTGCCTTAATCAGTGGACATTGATTTCCATTAAAGTTTTCATTGTGCGAGAAAAGGACTGTTAATAACCTATGCCATTACGAATCCCGTTTTGGCAACGGCAAGGGTGTTCTGTACTTCAAATCTATGAGAATATGGTCACATGCTTTGAACTCCATCGATTTTAAATTACACTTGCATTAGAGAACAGTCATTGAGGGCAAGAAAATGAAATGATTCGAATGCTATTCGGATTAGAAATGATGACTGAATCGGCTTTTTTTATTTACTTCTTACAGTTCCGTTTAAGTATCGTAATAGAATCGATTTTATTTACTCGTGGTGTTTGTTCCATTAACGAATATGCACCTTTATCAAATGTAATTTACCTTTGGAAATAAAAGAATTTTCCACATAATTTCGTTTTTTGTAGTCTATTGCTTCTGATTATTCTTTAATAAAAAGTAAATCTACTTCAATTCCGCGTAACTTGAGATTCTTTGCAAATAATAACACTAAAATGCATAATAAAAATATATATTCGATATATAATAATAGAATTAAAATATTTTGATGTTTTATAACATGGGAACTGTGTTTGGATTACAATCAAGAAAAAAATGTCGTCGAGTTGTGGAACAATACATATATACATTCCCCTATTGAAATGATAACTAAATAATATTTTCCTTCAATTTATCATAGAATTAAATGTATCCACTTTTCCACAAATTATAAAAAAACTCAATTTTTAACAGGTCATGGTAATTTTAAATCATATTTATTTGAATTTCATTAAACTCCATGAAATATATGTAAATGTAACACAGGAAGAATTCAAAATGATAAACATATTCTGTTTGAATGTCCATTTATTAAAAAAGAGAGAGATGCTCTTAAAAGTAAACTTAAACTAAAAAATGCTAATTGGCCTCCTAAATTTCACCAATTTGTAGATCAAAAGTGTATTTTCAATTTGTTCTGTGATTTTATTGACCAATATATATATATATATATATATATATATATATATATATATATATATATATATATATATATATATATATATATATATATATATATATATATGTTTGTGTGTGTATGTGTATGTACGTGTATGTACGTATATATGTGTATTTTCTTTTTAACTTTCTTTATATGTTTTCTAAGTGACTTATTCTCTTAATGATTGTCATATGTATTAGATCCTATGTACTTACATCTGTAAGCCCCGTGTGATACTTTGTGGTACACGGGGATTTCTTTATGTCTTCAATAAAAAAAAGTTTAAAAAAAAGTCACGGGGGGATTGCAGCATTCAAATTTTCAAGTGGCGCGCGCGTAAAAGTTAAAAGTGTGTAAATTGCCAGATGAATGTCATCGAAGTCGGAATCTTGAATGGCTCATAAAACTTGAAATAACTTAATAATGATTATCCAGAGAGAATTAATCGCGTTTGAAGGAAGGATAATAAATGGAAATCCATTCATAGGACATAGCATTTCGGAAGTTATTGAGGCTTTCTAGATTTTCCAATGGACTGTGTCAATGATTTATCAAGTGTACCTCAAGGAAAGCATTACCTCCCACAACAGACAACTCTGTAGACGGCCACATCTGCTGAATGACCGAGAGCATCTGTAATAACTAATGTTACTATTTGACATTAACATTAATAAGCTTAAATAATCGTATAGTGAAATTAGTATAATTTGCACCAGGAACGTACGTTTACCTGACAGGCTTGAGCTAAATACATTTAATTTACACAGTGTATAAACAGATGGAAAAACATCATAAATAAATTAAATATTATTTATTACGGTACATGGTTTGATTTGGTTTTGTTTATTAACGTCGCACTAGGGCTTCACAGTGGGCTATTGGCGACGGTTCGGGGTCAATCTTGAAGAAAAGACCCGGGAACACATACAAATTCACACACATATTCATACACACATTCATACATGCACCTCGTTATTTTAGAACCATGGTCAGATGACGAGGAAACACCTGAACTGGCACCCAACGCCTTCAATAGGCGTCGGGACTTTGGACCCCGATCAGATTTATCGTGCACCAGTCCCGTATACACGCCAGTATAATTTGTTGGATATTCTGGACGACTTTCTAGTATTTTTGTAGCGAAGCTGGCAACCCACCGATCGCAAGATCACTACTTTTTTACCTTTCTATGTCAAGTCCATTTCACGGATTCGAACCACCAATCCTCTGATTAGTAGCTGAACGCCTTACCAACTGAGCAACTGGGGCTTTATTACGGTACAAGATGATAATGGTCAGTATTGACTCACCAGACATTTGGGGAATGGAAGTGTCGATTGTTCTCGGTTTAGTTATGATTTGACCCCTGTCCTCGTCCTGTTCATTGGAGTTCGGTAGATGAGAGGACCTCGTGACTTACGTTTATAGCCCATGGTGTCGCCCTAAAGTCTGGCTCTTTGTAGAAATAACCATTTCATAATATTTTATGATGGTGGTGTTATTGCGGCAATCTGGAATTACTTTCGTCAGAGCAAAAAAAATTTTAAAAAATTATTATTATTATTAGACACACAATGTTGTCAAGGGGCCCTCAAGGCCCGTCCAGACAATGCAATAAAACTACATATACAATACAACAACATACACAATACAACATTTTAAAAACTACATGCACAATAAAATACATACATTTTAAAAACTACATGCATAACAAAATATATATTTCATAAGTACAGATAAACTCAAAATAAAAACAAAGACGACAAGAAAGTCTAACAGAAACATCCATTTCATATTTCAGCAAATACATTATATCAAATTTTTAAAGTTGTTTGACAGTATACAATTATATTTCAAATTTAAATAAGGATTCTTCATCAATATTCAGAATATATTTCTTAATTTCTCTTTTAAATTTCTTTTTATTTTCTATAGATACTATTTGTTCAGGTAATGAATTGAAAATTTTTGGAGCTATATATACAAAACTTTTGCGAAAAATTTCTTTTTTGGGTTTAGATATATTATATGTATGTACATTTCTAAAACAATAAGTAATCGGATCTCTATGAATGCAAACATTTTTGTTGTTATATAAATAAAGAAGTACATTATATCAATTATAACTAGGATAACGTGTTTGCGTCATACCACACCATCGATGTCTGAGAAAAAGCATCCACGCTAACAGGCAAATGGTTAACTGACTAGCACAATCAAGGAGAGACTCATAAGAAGAGTAACTGTGAGTACTACGGAGCGAAATTTGGCTTTAATTGGATATGACCTTCGAGCATGAATGGACTGTAGTAGAGCGAATAAGACGTCATAATCGTGAAACCAACATCTCAGACCGAATGGCCTCAGACACGTGACTTCTTTTCCAAATTATGAATTAAAAAATACTAGCGATTGGCTGATGAATTGGGAAATGTGTAACAGTGAAAATTTATGAATGAAATGACGTAGTTAACTACATGTCTGAGGCCATACATGTTGGCCTCACTTTGACGTTAGCGAGATTATAACATCATGTTTTCTCTACTATGAAGGATCCATGCTCGAAGTATATGACAGTAGAATATTCACTTGAGCGCATTTACTCATTGCACACCATTGACTTCAGGACCTCAACTGGGCCCCTTAATCGCGTGTAATTGATCCTAGAATACTAGAAAAAATATAGATGTCAGATGAATCGTGTTAATAGTAGTTACGAAATGAACCAACTCGTTTTTCTCTGAGTACAATTGAATCGTAAATGAGTGATGACGTACTCAAATTTAAGTAAAGGTACTTTCTCAAAAATTATCAGACGTGTAATTTAATAATATTAATCTCAAATTCTATTCAAGCCATTTAACAAAGCCACTGACACACTTAAAATAATATAAAATAAAATTAAATTAATTTTAATTACATATAATTATACATATAAAGTGATATGCTGATGCGTTACTGTAACCCCAAATTTGTATTTCTAACTGTACAACTAACCAAACAAACTATCTGTGCAGAGTTATCTGTGAATTAGCTACAAAAGAAAGCTTCACTGCTCGACTACGTTGTTCGAACTTTCGGTCCCAACAGGAACGAATAACAAATAAATCGTGCAGCTGTCACTCTAACGTTAATCCAACGGTAGATCAATGACAGTAGGGGATTTAATGTGCATTTACGCTTGATTATAAGGCTTAGTAAAACTCTGGTGCAGTGGATATAGGAAGTTCGTACATTAGTTGGGCTATGAACATAAGTTACTTCTATGCATGGAAGTGAGAGACTTGTATTTCACTGATGGTATTGCAGTTGGTAGTAAAATCAACAAATAGTAATGAAAATTGTATATAATTAAATTTCATATAATTTCCTTCTTTTTTTTCAATGACATTACAATGTTATTAATGTATACTCAATATTTTTTTAAAAAATCCAAATCTTAACTAATCCTAACCTCTTTAATTCAACTTCAGTGTTTATATTTCTTTACAAAACAAAGTATCTATCACTCTCGTTAAATTCTCTAGTACTAAGTCGAACCTCATAATAAAAGATAAAACTTAACATAATACCAAATGATTTATAGTACATTTTAATAGTATAATTATTTTCTTTTAAAAGGTACTTGTGTTGGAAGATTTTTTATATTTTATATTGTAAATGCATAAATTTAGCATTGCGTGTATATTATAGCGGATAAAAATAAACAATGCAGAGTTATAGATTCAGTGAAATCGTACCTATCGATTTATTTATTTAATAAAAACTCATTAGTTTTAAAATTTTAAAAATATTTCCAAATATTGTTCAAGTATATATTTTTTTTAATTAATTAAATGGGACTTCTACACAGACAAACAATGTCATAAGTCCCATTTTAAAATCAAGCTATTCATATTCAATAACACCTTTTTTATGTTTGTCCAAACGTATATATAAAAGTTGTTTTTGATGTTATCCAAACGTTATTTTTGATGTTATCCAAACGTTATTTTTGATGTTATCCAAACGTTGTTTTTGATGTTTCATAAAAGTTGTTTTTGATGTTATCCAAACGTTGTTTTTGATGTTATATAAAAGTTGTTTTTGATGTTATCCAAACGTTGTTTTTGAAGTTATATAAAAGTTGTTTTTGATGTTATCCAAACGTTGGTTTTGCTGTTATCCAAACGTTGTTTTTGATGTTATCCAAACGTTGTTTTTGATGTTATATAAAAGGTTTTTTTTATGTTATCCAAACGTTGTTTTTACAGTTATATAAAAGTTGTTTTTGATGTTATCCAAACGTTGTTTTTGATGTTTCATAAAAGTTGTTTTTGATGTTATCCAAACGTTGGTTTTGATGTTATCCAAACGTTGTAAATGTTGTTTAATTACAACATAAGGTTATATATCGCTATGATGTGTATTTTTAACTAACCCCGTACTAAAGCAAGTATTTATGCAAGTAGAGTAATAAGATTCTTGAACGCGTATTTCACAGCCAAAGCTGCACTGTGAAAAAAAGGTGATTAAAAATGAATATATGAACGTACTCAATTGTGCCATTGACTGCAATTGCACCTTAAATGAGCGATGACGTACTCAAATTTAAATCACTGAACTTTCTCATATATGAGCAGTGTGATTTAATATTGCAAACTTAAAATATTTGTTAAGAAGATAGTTTTCCACATTATTTGAAGTCGATTGCTTAAATGGAAAAAGAGTTATTACAACTCAATCATCTTACTTTCCATTTGTCTGGCGCATTTTTTTGAACTTTACTTCCATTTATAATTTCTTCACGTCGCTCTGATAACTTAACGGGTAAGACTCTAGACAACGTTGGCTGCAGATATGGGTTCGATTTCCGGTAAGTCTTGGTTGTAATTGTCGATATTTATTGAAAGTGATTTATGAAGGCAGCCTATGTAGGCTAGCACATATTAGCTTGTACACATTTTCAACTACGTCTTTTTAAACTAGGAAGCTTTTCTTACCTTTCCTGCGTTTTAGCTCAATTTCTAACATTATTGGTAGTTGGTTTTGGACATAATTGACGTTAAGCTTACCATAATCTTACCAACCATAAGTGAGTAATTTACTGAGTTAATACGTCATAAAGATGAAGATCATAGGAATCGAGTTTTCAAAATTTCTAAAAGATGGCGATACCTCAATTTCTCGCACATTTAAATTTTTGATTCGTTTCTCAAAACTTCTATTTTTTAATATAGTAAGGCTTATATTCTTCCTAATTTAAGCTGACATCATCAAAATAATTATTTACCAACGAATTGAGGGGGTTAATCGTCAAAAGGGCTTACAAAATGGCAAAATAAAAATGCGGGCGCAACAGAATTTAGTAAACAAACTAACTGTTGCCAATCCGCGTTGAGAAAAACAGCTTTTTTCAATCACCGCGTAAGATAATTATGTATAAAGATTGCAAATTATGTATTCGGAGCCATGATAAGCATCGAATGAATTCAAAAATGAGTACATTTTACTTATGAGAGATTTCCCTAAGCAGAAATCTCCCCCAACTACTTCACCCAGAAAACTATCGAGTCGCATAACTCTATTAAAGTTCTATTCCGTAAAGTGTATCCGTTCTATTTTCCCCGGGTGTCATGAACGTGCCTGTTCGCATATTTGAATCCGTTATCAGACGGGACCCGTTACGCGACATCGATTTCGAACAATGCATTCTTTCATTGGACTTATCGACCCGCCCTTGAAGTATTGTTATGGAATCTGTTTCTGACATGTCGATAACCATTGAATATGGAACCGGAATGTGATGAAACAACTTGGACGAGGATCTATGAGGCGGGAAAAGACGGCTGGAAGGGGCGATACCTTTAAAATTCGCTTAAAAATTTATTATTTCATATTTTGTCATTTAAAAAAGGTACTTTAAAATGCTATCGTTTCTTTAAATATAATTGCACCTTAAATAAATGATGAGTTCTTGCAAGTAACGGTAATTACTAAAGCATCCCAGCAAAAAAAAGTCAGGGTAAAACCTTCATAAAAATTCTCAAATTGAAGGTTTTTGAAGGTTTTATAAAGGATATTGAGACAAAAAACTGCAGTTTTTTTTAAGTTTTTAATTTTCCTGCATAACACCTTTAAAATATCTGCATTTTCCCTTCATGATTAAAAATTGAAGGTTTTTTGCAGGTTTTTATGAAGGTTTTTTACAGTTTTTATGAAGGATATTGAAACAAAAACCTTTAATTTTATAGATCTTTAAAAAAAACTGCAGTTTTCCTGCATAAAACCTTCAATTTCAAAATTTTAATGAAGGTTTTGTGCTGACTTTTTTTGCTGGGATACTTTACAATACTTAAAAATAAGTAAATTGTACTCATTTTTGAGTATATTCGATGCTTGTAATGGCTCCTAATACATAAGTTTCAATTTTGAAAAAGACATGCACTCAAAAATGATTACAATGAAATTAATAAAAAGACCAAATGCTTACTTACACAGACTGCCTCCATAAATCACTCTGAATAGATATCGACAATTAAAACCAAGACTTATCGGAAATCGAACACAGATCATCAAGCATCATACAGTCCAGAGTATTATCAGTTAAACTACCAATGCGACTTGAAGATTATATAAACATAAGAAATATTAAAAACGTGGGCCAAGAAAATCGGAAATAAGATAATTCAGTTGTGATAACTCAGTTTCCATTTAAGAAATCGACATCAAATAATGTAGAAAGCTATCTTCTGAACAACTATTTTAAGTTATGCAGGTTGCTTCGTTAAAATGGCTTGAACAGAAGCTGGGATTAGCAATATTAAATAACCCTACTCATTTTTGAGAAACTACAGTTACTAAAATTGGGGTGTACGTCCTTCATTAATCTCTTTCAATAGATATAAACTATTACAACCAAGACTTACAAGAAATCGAACCTAGATCCTCAAGGCATAACAGTCCATAGCCTTATCAGTTAGAATACTATAGGCGACTTGAATATGTTATAAATATAAAAAGCATTAAAACTTCTGTATTATTCGCAATAATACCGTTACTCGAAAAACCATTTTTGCACTATCAGCAATACAGAATATTTTGAATAGAAAAATAACATCGAAAAAAATTATTTCTAACTAACATCAATATTTATTAATTATTTTTTAATAGTTTGGCAAAAGAATTACTTAAGAACTTAATGTGAAACTTCCAAAGGTAATATTGCTTTTAAAATAATTCACGTCGCAGCATGAATTTCATATATGTTAGACATATTTGCTTTTTCATGTGTTATTTATAATAAAGAAGACGATATTAAAATATTTATGAGTTCATTTAATATTTCCAGAAGCCACATTGGAAGTACTTCACTTGAGTTTTTCATTAATAATATATTAATATGAAAACATCATCTTTAAATTCTTCGTACCTTCAAGCAATTAGTATTATTATTAAAGATAACAGTTTAAATATAATAGCACATATGAATATGGCGCATACTTTTTTTTTTAATATCCTCTGTCGCGTCATTGTTTATTTTCTCTTAATTAAACTCAACTTCTAGCGAATTTTTTTAAAAAATACATTCTGAAACCGGAGAAGATTTTTGATTAAAAAATAAGGAAATTATCTCCAAACCAATTAATTCGAAAAAGAATGGCAATTAAATATCTCAAGAAAAATAATTAAAATAATTTTCCTCGAAAGACGCTATTATGCAGGAATGTGTTGAGAGCTATTCTACGAAAATTCTCCACGTTAAATAAGTTATCGGGTGATTTTGGATACGAGAAATGGCGTAATTTTTCTTTAAAGGTTGTCGTAGGTATTGGGCTTCTGCAACTGTAAAAAAAATTAATTGCTTGAAGTGTTGCAGTAATTTGCTTTTATCGCTGGGTTCTTGTAAAAAAACTTATTTTATAAATACACAAAACTAAGAATGAATATCTATTTTGTATATTGAAATTGATTTCTACGCATACAATTTGAGTGTATTTATATGTTTAAAATTCGTGCTTTCTAATAATGACTTGTGCTGCATAATAATGACTGTTTTTTTTTCTAAAATGCATTAATTGGTCTTAATTTAATATATTAAAAATTCATGATCAATTTATATATTCATATACTTTTTTATTAAATTAAAAATTAACGATTGTTACTGTATCCCAGCAAAAAAAGTCAGCATGAAACCTTCATCAAATTTTAAAATTGAAGGTTTTATGCAGAAAAACTGCAGTTTTTTTTTAAATGCATAAAATTAAAGGTTTTTGTTTCAATATCCTTCATAAACACTGTAAAAAAACCTTCAAAAAAACTTCAATTTTTAATGCAGGAAAATTAAAAACTTTAAACAAAACTGCAGTTTTTTGTTTCAATATCCTTTTTAAAACCTTCGATTTGACAATTTTGATTAAGGTTTTATGTTGTCTTTTAATGCTGAGATTCTTCCAACTTATTTAATTATATCCGTTTCAAAACGACAAAAAATTTTGTAAAATGATTTTAGTTAGATTTTTTTTCGTTTGTAGGCTTTAAAATAATCTGCCTGTTGACGAATTACCTGTATAATGCATATATTAGTATTTCAACTAATTAAAATAGTGTTTGAAATACAGGTATTTGAGAACTGACACACAATAAAACCCAAAAAAAGTAAGATGGCTAAGTTATGCTGCTTGTAAGTGTAATAGCAACACATGAAATTTTATTTTTACGTATAAATTTTTTTAAACCTTAAACTAATTTTATAAATAAAACTTTATCTAGTGTTGCTGTAACATTACAAGCAACACAAATGACATATTCTAGGTTTTATTGCGTGACAGAGTTGTAAAGATAATTCTTTAAGCACATTGTAAAAGGAATAATGTTCTGTTTGTATAGATTGATTTTATTTTTATTGGTAATTTTACTTTTTATTACCTTCCAATTGGTTTAAATAGTGCAATAAATTCTTCATGCGTAAAGCAAATTGTAAACAAAAATCTTTAACAAACCGATTTTGATTAACTCACTATAGATGTGATTAATTACAATTAAATGCGTAATTCAAGAAAATCCATGCAAATAGAAAATATATATAAAAAGTATTCGTCAACTTGACGAAAAAGAATAGGTAATTTTTTAACTTTCTTTAGCTAAAAACTTATTGACAAGCTTTTAATGTAAATTAAAGTAAAAGCACAACATCATTGCCATTGGTACTAATAATCACTTTTATATATACGGAAAACCACCAAATAAATATTAGGCTATTTCTCAACACGCCACGCTAAACAATATAAGCTACGTATCATTAAATAATAATAGTGGTATATCGCATTAGGTTTAAACTTAAAAGTAGACATTGGCGACGATATATTAAGTATATAATTTATCTATTGGTTCGTTCCATGTTCTTGTCTTCACTTCTATATATTCCCCATAGGCAAAATAAGCAAACAACCCACCAAAACTAAATTTAAACATTTAAAAATAAAAATAAAATATATTCGAACATAAATGAATTAAAAATAAATGCAACTTGATTTCTTATGGAATTGAATTAATAAACACGCCATATACATGAGAGCACCCAAGGAAACGAATTGAATACAGCATACAACAATTGGGCTTATGCAGTCCCCTAGGTTCTAAAATTCCGAAGCGTGCTCGCAGAAATTTCACTCTATACCTACCCTTTTAAAAATGCATCCTTTACTCCTTTTCAGGGAATTCCCCTGAAGTAAATTTAGTATGACGTAAAGAATTCTTTTGTATCATTTTCCCTTTTCTGCGCTCGAAGGATGCTTTCTGAAAAAGTAAAATTGTTGCATTTTAAAGCAAGTTTCCCCTTACTTTTCATTTTTCGTCTTGGCGAGGGAAATCGAAGTTTTTCAGCGATAATAATCAAATCTGGATGGTTTGTTTGAAGTGTTTTCAATTTCGCGATGCTAATTTAATCTTGTTTATTCCTAAAGAGTTATTGTATTGTTTAGAGATAAACTATGAGGGGATTGCTTATTTTAAGCGAACTGTTCGGCTGAAATTCTGAGCTGAAAATGTATACATGTATGTCGAGTTTCGTTGCAGTATGAATAATGGCAATTATTATAAAATATAAAATAAATATTATTTTAAGTAAAGATAAATATAAGATAAGTTAACATGTCTTAATAAATTATAGGAAATCGAAGTTTTTCAGCTATAATAATCAAATCTGGAAGGTTTGTTTGAAGTGTTTTCAGTTCCGCAATGCTAATTTAATCTTGTTTATTCCTAAATAGTTATTGTATTGTTTAGAGATAAACTATGAGGGGATTGCTCATTTTAAGCGAACTGTTCGGCTGAAATTGTGAGCTGAAAATGTATATGTCAAATTTCGGTGCAGTATAAATAATGGCAATTATTATAAAATTTAAAATCAATATTATTTTAAGTAAAGATAAATTTAAGATAAGTTAACATGTCTCAATAAATTATAGGAAATCGAAGTTTTTCAGCGATAATAATCAAATCTGGATAGTTCGTTTGAAGTGTCTTCAGTTTTACAATGCTAATTTAATATTGTTTATTCCTAAATAGTTATTGTATTGTTTGGAGATAAACTATATGAGAAGGTTGCTCATTTTAAGCGAACTGTTCGGCTGAAATTGTGAGCTGAAAATGTATATGTCGAATTTCGTTGCAGTATAGAAACGGCAATTATTAATAAAATTTCAAATAAATATTAATTTTAGTAAAGATAAATTTAAGATAAGTTAACATGTCTCAATAAATCATAGGAAATCGAAGTTTTTCAGCGATAATATTCAAATCTGTATGGTTTGTTTGAAATATTTTCAGTTTTACAATGCTAATTTAATATTGTTTATTCCTAAAGAGTTATTGTATTGTTTAGAGATAAACTATATTAGAGGTTGCTCATTTTAAGCGAATTGTTTGGCTGAAATTGTGAGCTGAAAATGTATATGTCGAATTTCGTTAAAGTAGAAATAATGACAATTATTATAAAATTTATCTTCAAAATCTTGATAAAAGTGTCAATTATAAACTTCAGATTAATTAAAAGAATCTTTATTATACTTTATTCATTAGGTGTGCATTTTCTTTTATTTAATTACCATAAATATAAAACCCCATTCGAAATTAATTATTTAAAATACCGTATACATTTATGCATAGACTGTGCATTATAATATAATGTTTCAATTCATTATGCCCCAACTAAAATGCAATTAAATAATTTTATTTTAGTATAAATTAACTATTAAACAGAAATACAAATCTATATGGTTTACAAAATTATAAATCTTCAAAATCTTGATAAAAATGTCAATTACCTAATTCAGATTAATTAACAGAATCTCTATTGTTCGAAATAGCTAACAAATCCCAATTGTTCAGAACTACCAACACATTTCCTAACTTCCGCAAAAGCCGCAGTATCGGGCGATTCTCCATCCAATCCCCTTTTATGTGTGAACACAAAATTGCGTCCCCCAAACTACGCAATTAAACGGCGATTCCGGTGTCGCCGAAATAATAACTCAGCGAGAAGTGCAAATAACGCCAAATCCGAAACTGGCGCCGTTTCCAATAGCAGATGCATTTCATTGAAGTGCCAGTCATTACCAAACAATTCTTTTCTCCGCAGTATCATTAACTGGGGAAGGGGGAGAAAGAGCTTCGACAATGCGAGCAAATCAGGATTATTGTCATAAAGATAATAAGGAGCGTATCATCTTCCCTCATCTGAGATATTTCTTGAAATTGTCATTACTTTAATTAAAGGGATTGTTTATTCGACCTTTTTTTTTCTCCTGTCGTATTTTTATAAAGTTTCCGGTTTCTGCACAAATGAGCGACTTGAGATGTTATAATGGAGCCTTCTATGCAGCTCGGAGAAAAAATAATGACATTTCGAAATAAAGCGATGCTTAAATGGATTATTAGGGTTTATCTTTTGGATGGGATTGCCTGGAATTTGAGTAATGGAACAAAAATACTAATGAGGGATATTGGGAAATATATATCTATGTACCTTCATTCATGATGGTATCAGATTATTTTCAAAACTCTTTATATAAGTTGGTACGAGTTACTTTAGTTTAATCTCCAAACTACTGAAAAATTCAAACTCTAGCAATATATTACATTATTTTTGTTTTGAAATTCCTGTGAATAAATTTTGAATAATATTGTGAAAGTAAAAATAATAATAGTTTAGATGTATAAGTCGAAATGTTTCGAAATCGTATTATTTATTTTCTTAAATAGCAAACATTTTAATGTTGTTGCAAAATATACGTAGGCGTTGAAGTTTTTTTAATACTCCAGTCAACAATCAATAAACTAGATTTTTGAGAATATGGTAACTTTCCTTTTACCAAACATGGACATGATTTTACTCTACGATCAATTGCATTCAAATAAAAGTCCTCCATAGTTATACCAATTGTACCCGCCTGGGGGGTGTTGTTAGAAGAAATATAGCGACAAGCAGAACTGAGGTAGCTTCTAATTTATTTCGCCGTTCTTCGGCGTATTTATAAACAAGGAGAAGAGCGCGCATGCGCTGGTAACAAAAGCGGGGCGCACATGCGCTGTAGATAAATTTGCATATGGGCAAGAAGAAACATACTCCTGCCCAAATTAATTATAACTTAATTAATTTCAAAATGTTCCGCTTGAACAGTCCTTTTCCGGTCCTGACGGTGACCACTCGCACATGTCGATCCTTGCCGGGATGCACCTCCTGGATTCGTCCCAGAGGCCAAGTGGCTGGTGGAAGATTGGGTTCCTTAAGGATCACTAGGTCTCCAACTTCAAGACTCACTTCTGGGCTCCTCCATTTTGTTCTTTGCTGGAGGGAATGTAGATACTCCCCTTGCCACTTCTTCCAAAAGCTCCTCCGGATGCATTGAACTAACTGCCATCGGGTTCGAGGTGGCACCGCATCATCAGTAGGCTGATCTGGAAGGAAGCTTATCTCGTCTCCTAATAGAAAATGGGAAGGAGTTAATGCATATAACGAGTCAATATCGTTATTTGGTGAAACCAAAGGTCTGGAATTGAGGACCGCTTCAATTTGGCAAAGTAGTGTGCTCAATTCCTCAAATGTCAATTTAGTGTTGCCAATGGACCTTTTGATGTGAAATTTCATCGATCTCACACCCGCTTCCCAAAGTCCACCGAAGTGGGGGGAAGTGGGTGGAATAAAGTGCCAAATAATTTCCGCGGTATTGAGGAAATACGCGATTGTTGGGTCGTCATGAATTCGATTAATGAATTTCTGAACTTCATCAATTTTACGACGTGCCCCGACAAAATTAGTGGCATTATCATAGTACATGTGAGATGGACAGCTACGTCGCGAAATGAATCTTCGTAGTGCAGAAATAAAAGAGTCCGAGGTTAGATCGCCAACTAACTCCAAGTGCAACGCTTTTGTTGCTAGACAGACAAATAAAGCTACATAGGCTTTAGTAGACTTATGCCCCCGACCTTTACTAAGTTTTACTTCCACTGCTCCAGTGAAGTCAACGCCGCAGTTTGCAAAGGGTCGGCTAACTTCAACTCGAGCCTGGGGCAGGTCTCCCATTAGCTGTTTGCATGGCTTTGATCGGTACCTGCAACAAACTACACATTTATTGATTAGTTTTCGAATCAGCCGCTTAGCACCCACAATCCAATAAGTTTGTTTAAGGATGTGAGATAAGAGGGTTAGTCCGGCATGTAAGTTGGCAATGTGAGCTTCTCGAATGAGCAGAGTACTGATCTTGTGTTTTTCTGGCAACAGGATGGGATGTTGAGATTTATAAGGTAAACTGGATCTTCCGATGCGTCCTCCTGCCCGTAAAATACCCTGGTCCAAAAATGGATGCAAAGAGATTATTGTGCTATGTGGAGATAAGGGCTTGCTTGTTTTCAACCGATTGAGTTCATCAGAAAAATGTGTTTCTTGAACCCAACGAAATAGGATACACTTCACTTCGACGATTTCTGAAAGCTTCAAATGTGCAATATCCTTTGTGTTTGTTACACGAGTACTGGTCTTGCAATTCGATATGAAACGTCGGCAGTAAGCCAGTATGCGAATTATTTTTGCTAGTGAAGAATGTCTCTCAAAAATGTCCTGTAAGGTTGAATTAGTTGTGCATGAATGTGAGAAAATGGGGTCGCTTTTTTGTTCGAGTAATTCTGGGTCGATATGTTCAGATACTGGGTTTTCGCGTGGCCAATAGTCTGAATCTTGAAGAACAAAATTTGGTCCATGCCACCAAAGTTCACAACTTCCTAGATGTTGAGGATTTATACCTCGTGAAGCTATATCAGCAGGGTTTTGTTTCGAAGGCACATAATGCCAGGAATTAGAAGGAATGGTTTCTAATATTTGAGATGTCCTATTAGCGATGAAAGTTTTCCAGCGCCTTGGATGAGAAAAAAGCCAAGCGAGAACGATTTTTGAATCAGTCCAAGCGTGTACCTCAGTGTTTTTGATATTCAATGCAAGAGCATTCATTACGGATTGTAATAAGGTAGCTAGTAAAAATGCACTGCACAGCTCAAGGCGAGGGATTGAAATTTGTTTAATAGGCGCAACTTTAGTTTTGGAGACTAGTAGATTAACAGATGCTCCGTTCACGGATCTCTGCTTGCAATAGATAACAGCGGCGTAGGCTTGTGAAGATGCGTCACAAAAGCAGTGCAAAGACATGCCAGATTTTGTTTCTGACACGCATCTGGGGATTTGAATGCTTTGAATCAAATTAAAGTTAGTTTGGAACTCCATCCATTCAATGACTAAACTTTCAGGTAAAACACTGTCCCAGTCGCTTTTGATTAACCATAACTTTTGGTAAAAGATCTTAATCCAAATTACACAAGGGCTAATTAATCCCAATGGGTCGTAAATTTGGGCCGAGTTGGATATTACCTTTCGTTTTGTTAGTGGTGGGATTATTTCCAGATGTGGGGTAAAACTGAAAACATCACTGCTTGAGTTCCATTGCAAACCTAACACTTTACAATGCGTTTTACCTTTTATATCCAGGCAGTTTTCTTCGTCTTTAACCTTCAACTCACTCAGAAGTTGCGTAGAGTTGGATCTCCACTTCCTTAGTTCGAATCCTCGCTTGAGTAGGAGTGAAGAAACTTGTTTGCACACTCGAGCTGCTTCCTCGGGAGTGTCCATGCTTGCAAGAAGGTCGTCTACGTAGAAGTGTTCTCGTATGACTTTAGAAGCCTCAGGAAAGTCGTTTTCGGCATCTAGCGCTATTTGTTTTAAGCACCTAGTTGCGAGAAAAGAAGAGCATGAAAGTCCGTAGGTAACAGTTGTGAGTTTATATTCTTGAATAGGTTTCGAACTCTCGAACCTCCATAAGATTCGTTGAAAGGTTTGATCAGATGGGCAAATCATTACCTGTCGATACATTTTAGTTATATCTGCGGTTACAGCAATTTTTTGCATACGGAAATCTAGCAAAATGTCAAATATATCCCTCTGTTGTTTCGCCCCTACAGCCAGAGTTTCGTTTAAAGAAACCGAATCTTCAGTGTTACAGGAACCGTCATATACTACGCGCATACTGGTCGTGGTGGAGTCCTTTAAGACGAAATGGTGAGGGAGAAAGAATTTACCGTGATCAGGAATATGATTCGAGTTATCGTTTGCTAGTTTCATGTGCCCTAAATCAATGTATTCGAACATAAATTGTTTGTATTGGTTGCCAATTTCGGGGTCTTTAAGGAATTTTCTTTCCATTGACTTTAAGCGAGAAATGGCAGAGTTATACGAATTCCCAAGTTTCAAATTTGTCTTGAAAAAAGGAAGTTTAAGTTCAAATCTTCCGTCCGAATTAAATGTGTAATTCGACGAGAAATGTTCTTCGCAGAAGTTTTCTTCTGGAGTTAGCTCTTGGGTTTGAGCAATCGGTATTGATTCGATTTCCCAAAAGTGTTTTAAATCTTCGTGCAGATTTATATTAGCAAGTGTGAGACTAACTAATGTGTCGTTAGTGGTATTACACGACACAATCCATCCCAAGCGTGAATTTTGAGCTATAGGTTCACCGTTTGCACGTAAAACTTGACCTGGTAGAAGGATCGAAAAAAATTGATCTGCTCCCAAAATTAAGTCAATTTCATTTGGTGTGCAAAAGTTACTATCAGCTAATTGCAAGCCAGTTAGCAGCTCACGATCATGCAATGTGATCGCATGCAATGGTTGAGGTGCAATCAAAGATTTCAAAACAAATGCTGTTAGATTGAATTTAACATTGCTATCGTATTTTGAAATAATGCACAAATTCAAACTGCCTAGAGTTGTAGTGGGTGTGGTAGTCGAAATACCAGTCACCGATACTCGAACGCTTGAATCGAAATTTAAAGAATGTTTTTGAGCAAACGATTCTGACAGGAAACAAGCTTGAGAACCGGAGTCGAGAAGAATGCGAATGTTTATCAGCTTACCATTTGAGTCCTTAACTAAAGCGACAGCAGTAGGAAGCAAAGCTCTGTTACCGTGTGCGGGATTTACCGTCGAATCACATCGGAGAAGGTTAGATGATGCCGGCTCACACGCATGTTGGTGTTGATCCACATCAGACATCATCATTTGGTTTGCCTCCTCTGTTTGTGAATGCTGGTGGTCATCTGCACTACACTTTGTAGTTTGAGCGTAGTTTGATCCTAATCTTTCATCGTGCAAAAGAGAATGATGTTTAAGATTACAAAATCTACAAGTAAATTGTGATAAACAAGCTTTGGTTTGATGCTTTTCCGAAAGACAATTCATACAAAGATTTCTTTTGATAGCAAACGCTTTACGTGCGGCAAGATTCAAATTTTTAAAGCTGGTGCACTTTGATAAAAAATGAGACTCTTTACACTTTGTACACTTCGAAAAGAAAGAACGAGGATTTGATTGATTTTTACATGCTTTTATTTAACTCACACTGTCTGGTGTGATGTGTCCTCAAATCTTGTAACTCAATTTAAACCCACTTCTAATTGTCATAAAAATTTGAAACTTGGCATACATACGTAATCCCGGTGACAATACAATAATTAGCCATAAAATTGTTAATTACTAATTAATTCTAATTAATAATGAATTTTCTTTAAAATCGACAAATCTGGCGAAAGCCAGACCCGAACCCACAATCTACAAAAATGACGTCAGATGAATGCGCGAAAAATTATGCGCAATGATCTGGTTTTGCTTCAACAGAAAAGCTTTCCGTCGCCATTTTGAATATTTTTAAACCAAATGATAGATGTTTATGGTAATAGTTTCTTCTTCAATTTTATTATTGACAGAACTGTCCGCTATTAAACAATTTTGGTTTTGTAAAGCACATTACTACACTCTGATAGGTTATAACTTCGGAGGAGTTAAAAGTAGAAGGATTTATAGGAAACAAATTAATTTGTGTAACAACAAACAAGTGAGTTACCTATTCATTTAATTTGCATATAGCGATGTTTATTGCATTAGTTTAATTTTTATGATATATAGAGATGAAATAATTTTATTCGTTGAGAAAACGACAATAAGTTTTTAATATGTTTAAAAAAATTATAGTAAATTCCTAGTGTACGGTGCCCCGTTGTCGCCAATTCCAAAAATTGGCGCCAAGGTAAAAATGACGTTTTTTTCTTGGCGCCAAATCAAAATGGCGGTTTGGTTTGGTTAATTAACGTCTCACTAGAGCTGAACAGTGGGCTATTGGCGACGGTTCGGTACCTATCTCGAAGGAAATCAATATCGGGAACGAATGCCTCGTATTTTTGAACCATGGACAGTTGACGCAAAATGGCGGACATTACGTTGATCTGGGAAGTCGATCATGGTGCTTACAGGCGATCCTTCGAACAGTTGTTTGGGACATTTCGATGGCACTTTTAAGTGCTCACGCGTTCCGCGCGCTTAAAAGATGCGCGGCAAGCCTTGGGCTTCCCCGGACATGATTGGAGGGCGTTTTTGGTAACTCGAATGACAAGTGTTCCTGCTCATTCCTCCAAACATTAGCTATGTAGGTTAACGGGTATTTTTCTAAAAGTTATGCGACAGCAATGGAAATACATCGAATTCTTATTTATACTCGTCGACTCGCGACTTAGACAATTGAAGAAATGTGATCATGAGTTCGGAGGCCTTAATATTTTAGTATTTGGAGATTTGATGCAGCTTCCACCAGTAAGAGGACATCGTATTCTATCAGCCCCAACATATGATACCATCAACTCACTTGTGGCGCCTATTTACCTTAATAGAATTAAATGAAAATATGAGACAACAAGGTGATATGACCTTCGTTAATATCTTGAATGCATTAAGAGTCGGCGAACTAAAACCAGAACACTTTGCCGTGCTCCTGCAGAAAGTCGGCGGAAAAGCGACTGGAGAATTTGCAATTGAAAAGGCACTTCGAATATATCCAACTAATCAGCAAGTTCGCGATCATAACCAGTTAGTACTGCAGCATTTCCAAAAACATAATCATAAAATATATAAAATCAAGGATCAAGATCGTTTGATAGATGCGCCACACAAAACTGAGGACGTTAGTATGGATAATGTCATCCCAAATGATGTCAACAAAACTGGCGGGCTTCCAAAAGAACTGGACATATTCGTAGGAGCTAAGGTAATGCTGCGATCCAATATAAATGTATCCAAAGGATTGGTCAATGGTAATATTGGTTTCATTACCGAAATAACATGGCCGCACTTTCGTCGTACACAAATGTATGAAACTGACTTGCCAACAGTCCATGTGAATTTCGGTAGAGACGGAATACATAAAATTGAACCAATATCCATTCAGTTTCCTGCCAAATACTCCTATGGTACGGCTGAAAGGAGAATGTTACCGTTGATTTTGAGCAGGGCCTCAACAGTGCACAAAATGCAGGGTACTACTGTAGACTATGCGGTAGTTAATCTAGGACCTGCACTCTTTGCTGATGGACAGGCATATGTTGCTTTGAGTCGTGTAAGATCATTAGACCGCTTGTAAATTGAAGAAATAGACAACGTAAAGTTAACAGGAAAGAAACCTTGTAACACTGAGGCAGTAATAGAAATGGAGAGAATGAGAAATTACCACTCTAATCAAGCCAACTAGCCTTAACTCTTTTTTTGTCAAGGTTGATACATCCATCAAGATTGGCATATTACGTCATTTATCAAGTTTGGTAACTCTTTCTGATCTATCAAAATAATTAAAAAGGTATTAAAATAGTAATATTGTTATTAATTATCTCGTTTAAAAAAATTACTACGTTCTATTTTTGTAATTTAACGTTATGATCAAATAAAGGTAAACTATTAAATAATTTATGTAGCATGTTAGTAAGTGGAATTAATGTTTGAATAAATATATGCTACAGCCTTGAAATAATTTAAAGAGGTTTAATTATACAAATCAATGGTAATATACATGTTTATATAACTAAAAAGCAGAAAATAAAAAATATATATAAAAAAAACTTTTTAAAGCACATGCTTTTATCAAATGTACTAAAATGCAAAAAATAACCATTCTATACTTCTTGAAAACTGACTTTTGTAACATTACCTTTTCCTCCACTTGCCCCTTGAATTCTTTTCTCTTCAACTACTTTGAAATATGTTGACTATACTTTTGTTGGAACTGACTAAAAATAAAAGCGTGGGGCGCTCACACATGATATCTAAAACCTTAATGTCTTCTTTTATCATCTTGAAATGTTAAATAATTCTTAGTAAATCTTAAATATAATATCAATAATAAGCGCCCCACGCTTTTATTTTTAGTCAGTTCCAACAAAAGTATAGTCAACATATTTCAAAGTAGTTGAAGAGAAAAGAATTCAAGGGGCAAGTGGAGGAAAAGGTAATGTTACAAAAGTCAGTTTTCAAGAAGTATAGAATGGTTATTTTTTGCATTTTAGTACATTTGATAAAAGCATGTGCTTTAAAAAGTTTTTTTTATATATATTTTTTATTCGTTTCTTTTTGATTTTGAGTCTCGAATCTCGCGTTTTCTAACGCAGACGATCTTTCATTTAGAAATTCTATGAAAGAATTAAACGACGGAAAGTTTACATCTACATTCTTTTCTGACCATAAACGACGAGTTTCATTGTCAACTTTATTTAAAAGCATGTAGATAATCCAGACATCTGGTTTTGTAGCACTTTCGTCGACGCATTTTAACCCTCTGATCACTTGCTCGGAGATGTCAGCAAGCGATCGTAGATTAGCGTGATTAACGTTAAGAATAGCGTTTTGTTTGAAGAATGTAGCGAGTAGCGAATTCACTATTTGTTTTTTCTTATCGTAACGAGTTACGAGTTTTGACCAAGCTTCCTCGTAACTGGCACTCGTTACCGGAATATGTCGAATGATCGCTTTAGGATCATCGCCTAGTAATCCAATTAAATATTGGAACTTTTGAATGTTCGATAAAGTTTCATTCGTGTGAACTATACCCACATACAAATCTTTAAATGGAAGCCACTGTGTATAATCCCCGTGAAAAATAGGAATATTCAGCCTAGGCATCCTAAAATCCGACGCTGATCTAAAACTTGAGTTTAGAACTTGCGAATCTGTAGTTACTTCGGGACGCGCTTGTGGCTCCGAAAGTTGACGCAGTTTTTCTTTAGCTTGAAAATAACGGTCTTCTAATTCAACTATTTCTTGTTGGTCATCCGGTAAAAGGGAATCATATTTTAGAACGTTGCTGAATACCTCTTCTAACCTGATTAGTCGATTTGATAAGTTTGTTAAACTAGTGTCGGAGCTAGCGGTGGCTATAAATGTTTCTATTCGCGTTAAAGCTGCTTTTTCGTAACCACGCAGTCGAACTAGTTGATCGGCTTCCATATTTAATAAAAAGGAAATTTCTTACTTGAAATGGTGAAAGCGCATAACATCTCGGTGGAACCTCCAAATGTACCCGCCTGGGGGGTGTTGTTAGAAGAAATATAGCGACAAGCAGAACTGAGGTAGCTTCTAATTTATTTCGCCGTTCTTCGGCGTATTTATAAACAAGGAGAAGAGCGCGCATGCGCTGGTAACAAAAGCGGGGCGCACATGCGCTGTAGATAAATTTGCATATGGGCAAGAAGAAACACCAATCTTACTCCATTAATTCAGGTAACTTTGGGACAGTACTGTTTTTCGCTTAGAAATACTAGGAAAAAGCAATCTTTCTCAACGAAACGCATATGTGTTTTATTTCAGAGATCAGACATAATTTTAAAATCATATTTTAAGAAGTTTTAACCACATGATGACGAGTATTGGCATTTGTGTAATTATTAGCGTCGATGGATCAAGCTGATCTTCCAAGTCACTGGATGTTTCGCTGTCTTCATGGTCTTTTAGCAAACATTTAGCACCCGCCATTGCCGTTGCTTTCTCTTCTTTGTTTTTTTTCTGGCACGGTACTCGACGTTATGCTCAATGTTGTCTCAGTGTTGCTCAAATGTTGTCTCAACGTTGCTTCAATGTTGTCTCAACGTTGCTCCAATGTTGTCTCAACGTTGCTCCAATTTTGTCTCAACGTTGCTCCAATGTTGTCTCAACGTTGCTCCAATGTTGTCTCAACATTATCCCAATGTTACCCGCTCAATGTTGAAAATGTACTTGAAGAATTTTAAAACAAAATACAAGTATTAAAAAAACTACTCTCACATAAAATAGATGTCTAATGCTGTACTTCTCGAAATACATACCTGCCTGTAGTTAAGTATTTGCTGATTTTTAAAGGTGTATGAAAGTTTACACATAAACTAAAAACGTGACAACACGATAGCAAATATGTGCCGAGAGGTAGCATAACATAAGAGCGGATTCAATAACGGTGACTGCGCGCCAATTCGAAACGCATGCATTGGCCGCAAATCCGAAAGCCGAAACTTACTCGCTGTCCTAAAATTGCACCCTCAGTCCTGAGATTTGGCCATTGCAACTAGAACTTTGTGCAACTCTAGGTTGATATTAGTCTAATCTATTATATAGAAAAGAAATTTCCAATTCATGGAAACTATAATTTTATTTAAATAACAATAATGTTAGAAAGATCACGTTTTTTTTATTACAAAAATTTAGACAATTTGTAAAGAACTGACCTTTTAAATCCATATCTTATTGATTATTATTACATTTGCTTACGTCACATGTTCGATTCCGTTAATACTAGACGAATTTTAACATTTACAACAACATGTCTGACTCTTTTCGTTAAACCAGTTTATCACTTGTTAAAATAAAGAAATTTAATTTATACCGGACATATCTTACTCACATAAATAATTCATATATTGTATCTTACTCAATGATGGTTTTTTACTACTTTAGTAAAAGTTATTGTAACTAAATCTTACGGACTATCATAATTTTTTTCGTTTCAGAATGTACAATTTAACCAAGTACATAACATAAGACGTTGGGATCACGATTTTACCAAAAAGAAGTGGATCATCGTCATTTCTCCCCTGAACCTTTCATATTTAAAACATGATTGGTCAAAAACGAACTGTGGTCCAGAGGGCGTACTGGGACATTTAAGAATCTCTGTGATCATCAGTGCTTATCAGCCCAAAAATTAATGCAGTTGATAATTATGGAGACTTATATTTTATATAAGTTTAATTAACATGCAAGCTTCCTTCAAAGAAACAAGCTTCAAGAAAGTTCTTAACTATTAGGTGTTTTTGGTTGTTGTTTCCATACATTTAAACATTATTTATTTTTAAAAAATAGAAAAATATAAAAAATATTTTTTTTAAAAAAAATTTAGGAAAGGAGAGACAAGAATATCGTAACGGCCCTATAATACTTATAGTTTGACTCTGTACCAGACCATCCTATGGCCAGTCTGCCCATGCTGTAAGCGAGTGGAACGTGAGAACCATTTCGTATCTTTACAGGGAGGAAGGAGAAGCCCTAATGCGCCACAATATGAAGAAAGTATTGCCGACCGTTTCTGCGCATCAATCTGTATCCCTAGATGCATTGCGCTGATGAGCTTTTTTATGCGCTCCAAGTTCTGCGCATAACGAAACTGTTGGAAGTATCCCAAGATGCATCGCGCTGAGGGCTTCTTCTTTTGTCCGCTACTGCGTATGCACTAGGACCTATCTTTCCCCTCCATTATCTTTATATCTTTCAGGAAAAAAAAGAAAAAATCAATTAAATAAAGAGGCCTGCGTGGCCCAGTGGATTAAGGCGTCAGCTGGGAATCCAAGGGTCCCCGGTTCAAACCTTGCGATGGACTAATCTAAAGAATAGTAAAAAGTAGTGATATTGCGATCGGAGGGTTGCCAACTTCGCTACCAAAGTACTAGAATGTCGTCCAGAACATTCGCAAAAAATTAATAGCGTGCATACGGGACTAGTGCACGATACATCTGATCGGGGTCCAAAGTCCCGACGTCTATTGAAGGCGTTGGGTGCCAGTTCAGGTGTTTCCTGACCATGGTTCTAAAATAACGAGGTCCATGTATGAATGTGTGTGTGAATGTGAATGTGTATGTGTCCCCGGGTCTTTCCTTCGAGATAGGCCCCGAACCGTCACCAATAGCCCACTGTGCAGCTCTAGTGCGACATTAATTAACCAAACCAAATCTACCAATTACATCAAATTGAAGAATTTATTCAATTCAATTTAAAACACCAGCCATTACGAATAAAGTCGAACGACGCCAAACATTGGCGTCGTTAAAATTCCTCTGGAAAGCAAAACACTCGAAGCGCAAGGAAAGCAAACAGTGGTCGAGACGTGCTCACTACAATCCCAAAGATCAATACACTACCCATACATAGTGGTGGCCATCTCCCATCTCCAATAAGTCGTAAAGGTAAATGATATGAGGCCTCTATGGCGAGAAACAATTGTGGTAAAATAAACAGAGCAAATGCAATCAGCCATCTGCCCCCGGCCACCCAATAAGACGCTATCCAGAAAACTCTGTTTACTGCTTGAGTAAATCAACACGCGGTCTTTATTGTTTCTCTTGATAGGAATATATGCCGGATCCTGTTCTTCCGACAACATATTCAATTTGTTTCAAGTTCGAGTAATCTTCTTTATTAGTTTTTTATTTGGTTGTTGTTATTATTATTATTATTATTATTACCTGGAACTCTTACATTGGAGTTTGCTTGATTTAATTTGAAAGAAGAGTTATTGTTTATTTTTATAAATAAATTTCTAATAACTTAATGGTTAACGTAAGGTAATTAAATTGAAGTCAGCTTAGCTTGAGATATTAATTTTTTTTTTATAAAAATTTATTTTATTTTGAATATGATCTTTAATTTATTACAGATTGTGCGTATTCATTATTAAATAAAAATGCCAAATAATATCTATCTTAAAGGCATAGAATTCAAATATCTATATAAAGTGCATTTTAATTAGGAATAAAATAATTTTAAAAATGTGTTGTTTGTTTTTGAAATACAAGTCTGTTGCATAATGTATTGACAATAAAATAATTAGGCAGTTGTGTTTTCTAAAATTGAAATTTTTTGTAATGCATTTCATTAATTTGCAATAGTATCAAATATTTGTATTTTGCCGTATTCACATGTATGGTTGCTATTATTAAATAATATTAAAAATGGTGATAATGGTGATATGAAAATTGCTGACTTCAGTGCCTCATCTGAGCTTTACACTATACAAAAGGTACTTAAAAATGAGTATCTAAACCAACTCGTTTTTATTTCAGTTTAATTGCATCGTAAACGGGCATATGACAAACTCAAATCAAGTAACCATACTTTCTAAAAACTGAGCAATGTGCTTTAATATTGCTAATCACAGCTTCCGTTCAAGCGACCTTAATAAAACCTGACAAACTTAAAATAGTTATTCAGAATATGATTTTCCACATTATTCCATATACACTGCTTAAATAGAAACTGAGTTATTACAACTCAATTATTTTACTTCCCATTTTTGGGCACACTTTTTCTTTAATTTCTTTTGGTCAAAACTTTTTAATGTCGCTCTGGTAGTTTAATGGATAAGGCACTCGTCTGCGGTGCTAATGATCTGGGTTCTATTCCCGTTAAGACTTAGTTGTAATTGTCGATATTTATTTAAATATATTTAGGAAGACAACCTATGTAGGCAAACATCTACTTATTTTTACTTATTGTTCTCAGTTTTGAATACACGTCATTTTCAAAATTGAAACTTATGTATTCGGAGCCATTATAACCATTTAATGTACTCAAAAATGTGTATACATTTTACTTATTTTCGAG
This sequence comes from Troglohyphantes excavatus, assembly GCA_963932185.1. NCBI lineage: Eukaryota > Metazoa > Arthropoda > Arachnida > Araneae > Linyphiidae > Troglohyphantes > Troglohyphantes excavatus. Next base: position 50,959,351 of record OZ010674.1, on the reverse strand, counting down.
AACCTAATTTCAACAGTGTAGTTTAGCCTTTTAGCTAACAAAAAACGTTGATAAATTTTAATTTCAACAAAAATTAGAAGCTTATTGTTTCTTCCCTCATCCTTTCATATACAAATTTATTCACGTTAACTTTCAGAAAAATATAAATAAACTGCAGAAAAATAATAATAAAAAACTCATTTTTATGAAAAAGATGTTCTACAACATAACAACTGCAACAAAGCAATTCAAATAACAAAAAAAAATCAGTAACATTCCAGAATTCATGATGATGGAAAAATAAAAACAAATGTCAAACAACAGTTTTTGTATCTGTCACATTCAAAATAAAATATGTGACAAAGATATATTCCGCAGAGGAAAAACACAAATGACTTATATGCACCTTAAAGCAACAACCCTCAAGAGAATACAAGAAAAATGCTCCGGGACTTCCAGTTTCCGAAAAATAAAATAAATGATCGACATCTATACCCAAAGGATAACACCCAGCGGATATCGATTTGCAAGAATATATGTGTATAGAAACGTATAAGTAGAATGGAGATTTGTTCATGCTCGGCGCAAAATAGAAAAACAGTGTTTCGCAGAAAAGGTTCCATCTGTGAAATCGAAAAGCTGTGTTTTCCATCCTGGGCATGTTTAAAGTAAGTAAGAATGAGGATATATGAAACGAAACACAGCGGCCGCCCTAGGGCGGCGCGACAGCACCGGAGCTTAGACTTTATGCCTTGCCAAACTCAAATACTACACTGTTTAAAATAGGTATTCAAAAATAAGTAAAATGTACTCAATATGTACTCAATTTTGAGTACATTCGTTGCTTATAATGACTCCAAATACATAAATTTCAATTTTGAAAAAGACATGTACTTATAAATAAGTACAAAATGAATAAAAAGAGCAGATACTAGCCTACATAGTCTGCCGTCATAAATCACTTTAAATAAATATTGACAATTACAACCAAGATTTCCTAGGAAACGATCCCGGATCAGCAGCACCACTGTCCAGAGTCTTATGCGGTAATCTCTTAGGGAGCAGTGAAGAAAAATTATAAACAGAAGTAATGTTAAAAAGGTGTGAAAAAAGAATGGGAAGTAATATAATTGAATTGTAATGACTCAGTTTCCATTAAAGCAATCGACATCAAATAATGTGGAAAACCATCTTCTGAACAAATATTTTAAGTTTGCCAGGTCATTTTGTTAAGATGGCATGAACAGAAACTGAGAATAAGCAATATTAAATCACTCTGCTCATTTCTCGAAAGTACGGTTGCTTAAATTTAAGTACGTCATCGCTCATTTATGATGCAAAATGAGTGAACCTACTCGTTTTTCTTTGAATATAATTGCATCGTAAATGAGCGATGACGAACTCAAATCTAAGTAATTGTACTTTCTCATAAATGAGCTGTGGGGTTTAAGATGCTCAGAATTTGGGGGGCGCCAAACACGAATATTACAAGGAGAAAATATCTAGCTGTTTCTACTTTCAGTTAGTTCATATTTTACTAAACATCAGTAGTAAACTATTTAAGTAAATATATATTCTGTAAAAAAAAGATACTTGAAAATGAGTACCTGAACCTATTCGTTTTTCTTTAAAAAGAATCGCATCGTAAATGAGCGATGATGTTCTCAAAGTTAATAATTATACTTTCTCAAAAATGAGCAGCGGGGTTTAATATTGATAATCTCAGCTTCTGTTTAAGCCATCATAACAAAGCGACCTGACAAACGAATTCTAAGAATATATTATAATATAAACTGTTAAATATATTTAGTATATTCATATATAATAAACAAAAAAAATTAATGAGCGGTTCTGAAACTATGAGACGTAAGTTCCGAAAAAATAATAATAAATATCAAAGAGGCTATGAAGTTTAATATTTAAAAAGATTATTTTTTTAAATAGTTTATTTAGATTACAATTAAATTCATTATAAATATACAATCACCTTAAATGTAAATGTTTTATTACTGTAAAAAAAATACTTATATATGAGTACATGAAACTACTTATTTTTATTTGAGTAAAATTGCATCGTAAATAATGATCGATGACTTACTCAAAGTTAAGTAACCGTACTTTCTCAAAAATGAGTAGTGTTATTTAATATTGCTAATCTCAGTTTCTGTTCAAGCATTCTTAACAATGCGACCTGACGAATTTAAAATAGTTTTTCAGAATATGGTTTTCGACGTTTTTTTTACGTCGATTGCTTAAATGGAAACTGAGTTATTACAATTCAAATATCTTACTTCCCATTCTTTTGGCACACCAACATTACTTATGTTTATAACTTCTTCACTTTGCCCTGGTTACTTGACGGATAAGACTATGGACAGTGGTGCATTCAGACATGGGTTCGATTCCCGGTAAGTTTTGGTTGTAATTGTCGATATTTATTGAAAGAGATTTATGAAGGCAGCCTATGTAGGCTAGGATCTGCCCTTTTATTCATTTTTACCCATTGCACTCATTTATAAATACATGTCTTTTTCAAAATTGAAACTTATGTATTCGAAGCCATGATAAACATCGGATGTATTCAAAAATGAGAAAATTTTACTTAATTTTTAATACCTATTTTTAGCAGCGTATAGAAATTAGTCTTAGAATATCTTTACAATTTAAATTTTTAGACTAAACTTACTAAATGTCACTAAAATTAAAGACCGGAGTTATTAATAGTTATCTAGCTAGCGTAAAAACGATGTTGCGAATATGTGAAAACTGCAACATCATATAAAAGTGCAATTAAAAGCAACACTATAACATAATACAACTACTGCAGCAAAATCTATGCTAATTACTGGTATGACTTCATGATATGTTCTATCTAAGTGACATTACGTTGAAATGTTAATATGACATCTCCTTTCGACTGTGAATGACTGTTTCGGACAATTGTGTCATTTATTATATAATGGTATATTCACTTTACCAAACTGAATGCAATCCGAGAGTTGTAATATTAAATAGAGATCGCCTTCAATGCCAGACTCTCGTATGGTCGCATTATCAACATTGAAAGAAAATCAACATCACGTGGTTTTAGCGCTGCTACATTTGGCAGCGCTAAAACCTACATTTGTATACCATATTTGTATCATTACTCTATAAATACAAAACGTATGAACATTTATATGGCATCCGAACATTTATGTGGCTTTTCATGAAAATATAAAATACTAATAAAAACACTTTTTAATTACAAAAGCTATAGATTATTACTCAAATATTTTTAATTGAGCAGTTATTAAAAGATTCACTTTAAGAATATGTAAATGTGTTACTTGATAATGGATATTGACAAATTCTTATATCTTACAGCATTCCCAAACAAAATTCACATACCCTCAAAAAATCATCATAAAATCTTTGCAAAACACTAGGGGGCTCCGCCCCCTGCTCCGCTAACGCTTCGCCAACCCCCGGAGGCTTGCTACGGAATCCTCTTTAGTTTGCTTCGCAAACAATACACTGTTGACATACACTGTATTCACTGTAGACAATTGTAGACACTGTAGACACTTCATACACTGTAGACAATGACAATGTGTCCTAACAACAATACTTTTTTTAGTTATATAAATTATTACTGGCAGTGCCGTCACACAAATTTATTTTTGGGATGTTGAGACAAGAAATTTCCCAACTTAACGATCCGAAATTACGAACGATTCAAAATTCCCAACTTAAGGAAGTCAGGTACCAACTCTAGTGTTGTCCTCGTTATCTGACCATTGTTAAAAATATGAGACATCGTTCCCGGGTATATTCTTCAAGAAAGGCCTCGAACCAAAGCGTCCTTGATGTAGTAAGTAAATACGTACCAATAACCAATCAAGGACGCTTTGTTCGAACCAACGCCAGTAGTTCAATGTGCAGCTCTAGTGCGACGTTAATTAACCAGACCACACTTAACGATTCGAAATTCAAAACGCAACAGTGCTAAAAAATTCCCAGTTCCAACTTATAGACATTTTTCAGCTTTTTTATAGGTAATATTAAACAGTTATCTCGAAAGTATTGATTTATTGCACGCATGTTCCAATGCAGTGTTCTGTTTTGAGGTCTAATTTAAGTTTCATCTTAATACAAGCTAGGCAATTTCTAGTCTTCCATCGCTTTCATTTGCTAATAATATTAATTTTCCTGAGGCATAAATTTTCCCAACTCAGGGATTTTTAAAACTCGAAATCCCCAACTTTTAAGGTTTCAAGTTTACAGCCCCCCCATTGGAAGACAAGTATACAAAAATGTATGAATTATTTTCAAAATGTTCTAAAATCATGAATTTAACATAAAATAACGTCTAATATACGGATCGTATTGAAAAACAAAAATATTCATCTTATTACCCAAACATTTCTTAATAAACTGGCATAATTTCATAATTTTAGGACATTTACTTTTTGAGATGCAAGCGGAACAATGAGACAAAAAGTCGCAAATTAAAATTTTCTCGATATATCCGACATTTTTCCTTTCTTCACTATTTTTTATACCTATCTTAATTGACCACATCTAATTTAATTGTAAAGATAGAACTATAATCTTTATAACATCGGAAAGATGAAGTTTTAACAAACATTAATATATTTTTTTTAATAAGAAAATATTTAATTTTAAATGACTTATAGCAATTTAGAAATCCCGTTTCAAAAATGAGGGTGAAAAAACTTAAAAAAGTGGAGCGTGTTTAAATATTTAAAAACTTTATAAATCCAAAACTAATTCGAATTTTAAAAAATGCTTACTTGGATTTCCAGTTCAAACCTATTTGTGTACTCCCTAAAAAAATTGGATCTCTCCACTTAGTAGTGTTTCAGAAACTCGACATACAAAATTACTTGTAAGCGAAATTTTATCACCGACGACTTTAATATTAAATAACTTATAAACTAATAACAGTATTGAAACAAAAATATATTCTTCTTATTTATCAAACATTTCTTAACAAATTCACTTAATTTCGTAATTTTAGGACTTTAACATTTTGAGATACGATCTGAATAACATTGAAAGAACTGAAAATTCCCCCTAGGGCCGACTTTTTCCCCCTAGGGCTTACTTTTTTTTAAAATAGAGAGATTAATGAAAACTTCACGTTATGCTGAATTTCTTTATAAAACCTGAATGATTTTGTATTTAATTTGCCTGTAGATTTGGATTTTTTAGTAGAAAATTTTTATAAAGCCTGCATGTTTCTCCAAATACCTTTATAAAACTTTCATTTCCAATTTTTATGAAGGTTTGGTGCTATTTTTATTTTTATAATTTGCCTTAAAACTCTATTCATTCCATAGCATACCTTGATTTCGTACTTTTGCAGGTAACATCTGTATAGATTTCGCAGCAATCATAGTAAATGAATAACGCTCACACATACGTTATGGTAAATGATGTATTGGTCCTTTAATTATCTAAGTTATGTTATAATTAACTCTACCAGTATCGCCCATTCGTTAGAAAATTACAACAGTTAACTTTAATGCTTACTTCACCTTATCATCGATAATGACTTTAAAAAACTAAAGCTATAAAGACCTGTGTAAACTTCATAACTAAATCATATGCTTAAAAAGAACTGAAAATTGTTAACCGTAAACAAGTTAGATTAATTGTACCCTTAAATTAAGAATACTAGACATTTCTCTTAAGAAATTTATTCCAAAATCCCAAGCATTATTTCATGTTATAGACAATCCATAATCTAATTTAAAGGGGTAAATGGTTTCTGTATCTACTAAACGAGCGAAACTCCCTAGACATCTGTTCGAGCCTTCTTCCGATTTAATTAGCAAAGCTTTAATGGGGACGTAACAGGATTTGTTTGAAAAGACCGTTAAAAACATCACTTTAAAATTAACTTATCTCAGTTCCGAAATCTTTGCACGAATTCTTAATATTTGCAAAGACTCTTTTGAAATTTACATACTTTGAAAATTGAAGTTAATCCGCAGCTGGGATATGATTACTCTCAGATAAATTAGACAGTTCATTAAGAAAACGGAGAGAATTGTCAATGGATTGGTATGTATTTCTACGTTCCAGCAGTTTAGTAAATTAATGTAAAAGGCAATCCAGGTATTGTGTTGTTAAAGAAGTACACAAAACAAATATGATTGTTAAATTAAAATCTAAAATTGTTTACTCTTGAGGTATGTATTTAACTTTCATCAATATATAACATTAGATTAGTTTATTAAACTTTACCTTAAAAGGAAAGTGCTTCTTTAAACCGACTGAATAGCGCGCCAACCAAAACTCAAAAATAAAACCGCCAGAAATTTTAAATTAAAACCGTCAAGTCGAGAAGTTATCAATTCAACTGCTATGTATTTTTTTATGTATGTTCGTGCAGGATTTCAATTCTAAATCAGATATTTTCACAATTTTTTTGTTGGGTAGGGGATGTTTTACTTGGGAGCAATTTGATAAAATATCCGGTTATCTGGCATTTAACTATACAAAATTATCAATTAACCGGACCGTTTGAAAAAAAATATTGTCCGATTTCGAAAATTCTTTTTTTTTATACAGAAAAATCCACTTAGAATTAGGCAAAATCCGCAAAAAACTAATCGGTTATCCGGTAAATGTTGATTAACCGGAGTTTTTTTAAACAATTTATCCGATATGAAAATATTTTCATTGTTTAACAGAAGTTGTACATAAATGACATTTCGTTTAACCAGCATTTATTGGCATTGATAGGGATTTTTTTACAATATACATTGTTGAGCAAAAGTTTCTACTTGAATTTCTTGGTGAATAATAGTAGGGGCAAAACCCCCTGCGGAATAAAAAACTAAACAAAAAAAATATTCTTTTCTTTTTTTTTAAAAAAAAGGAAAACCGATTTAAAGAAAATGCGCTAAAAAGTAGAACATAATTATTAATTCTACGACCAAGTTTAAAAAAATTGAATTATTTTATATCAATTTTATACTTATTACAACTTTTTTAAGTCGGTGCCAATTTAAAAAAAAAATTATACACAAATTTCGGCGCCGATTTCGAAAAGTTGCAATAAGTATAAAATTGATATTAAATAATTCAATTTCTTCGACTTGGTCGTAAAATTAAAAATTATTTTTTACTTTTTAGTGCATTTTCTTTAAGTTGATTTTCTTTTTTTTTTTAAGATTATTTTATATTTATAAAATAAATGTTACCCGTAGTTTCAACAAGTTAAAAAAAATTTACCACATTGGTTCGTTCTCCCTTTTATTTTTTCGAAGGCAAAATAACTGATCTGCTGTTCAAATATATCCAGGTACATCTTCGAATTCTTGCTTTAAAGTTAGTTTTTCGGTGAAAAATAATTGTCAGAAAGTCATTTCGCCAAAGCAGTTTTTGATCGCCAAATTTCAATTGTTTAAAATAATAAATATATTTTAATTTCTTTTAAAGTATTCCCATTGTTGTCAAGATCTTCCACTGTTTTCAAGAGCTTTCATTGTTGTCAAGATATTTTATAACAATGTAATTTTATAACAATGTAATTTTATAACAATGTAATTTTATAACAATTTAATTTTATAACAATGTATTTTTATAACAATGTAATTTTATAACAATGTAATTTTATAACAATGTCATTTTATAACAATGTCATTTTATAACAATGTCATTTTATAACAATGTCATTTTATAACAATGTCATTTTATAACAATGTCATTTTATAACAATGTCATTTTATAACAATGTCATTTTATAACAATATAATTTTATAACAATGTCGTTTTATAACAATGTAATTTTATAACAATGTCATTTTGTAACAATGTAATTTTATAACAATGTAATTTTATAACAATGTAATTTTATAACAATGTAATTTTATAACAATGTAATTTTATAACAATGTAATTTTATAACAATGTAATTTTATAACAATGTATATACTGTATCTTTTGAATGGCCATTTAAAAAAAAATCTAAAACCGTTAGAAAAGGAATTTTAAAATTTCAAGCATCAGGTGCACAGTAACTGATTTTTCAGACACGTCCCAACAGTAGAAAGTAGTGTTTTGCGTGCCACCGACATACACACTGACAGACTCTTTCTTTTTGTAATATATATGGATCTAAATCACTTAGGAGTATAAACTAAGAATGCACATTCAGTGTTTCCAATTAAATTTTCAATAAAACTTTTTATGCTCACTATGATAATTTATATTGATTAAAATAACATCTGAGAATATGGACATTGAAGAGAAATGCATATAAATATTTTAAATTAGCATTCAGTTACTTATCATTTCTTTTTACAAAATAATTTATATTTTTCTTGACCTTTGTTCTCACGATAAAAAAAATTAATACATTTTAGCAACTAACTTAATACTTTTAAATATTTTTTTTTAAAGATCTGAAATTCCTTAAAAATCGCTGTTTTTAAAATAAAAACACGGTGCCTGCCGTCAAACAACAAACAGTGTATTTATTTATTTATTTATTTATTTATTTATTTATTTATTTATTTATTTATTTATTTATTTATTTTATTTTCTTGAATTAAGCTGTAAAATTCAGTTTTTGTTTGAATTAAGATTTTTTAAAATTCTGATTATAATTTATAAAACCTCTGTCTCTCAAACAACTGACTATAGCAAAAAGATTTGCATTACAACATTTAAAATAATTCTGCATAACAAATTACATAGAAAATTAGAAAATAAGAATTCTCGATACTTTTCGTGGTTACTTAAATATTTATTAAGTGTATGGTATTCAAAATTTAAAGGGACAACGCCAACATTAATTTTAATTTAATGCTGGATTTTTCATTTAAAGATAGCAAAAGTTACGATTTTTTTTATTTTTAATCAAATTTTTTTTTTTTAGTATTTAATCTTAACTTGAATGTTTTTTTTTTGTAAATTTATTTATAAACTTGTTTAGTAAGTCATAGATGAAATAAAATTACTATTTATAATACAATAACTTATATTTAAACTAGATATTAAATATAGGTGAAATATTTATATATGAGACGTATTCCTTATTCATATTAAAAACTTCGCTTCCTTTTTTTTTAAACTCAAATAAAAACTCAACTTTTTTTCAGTTTGTATGGAAAGGATAAAACAAATTTGTTAAGTACCAAGTTAAGATGACCTAAACTTCTTCCCTAAAGTTGGAATATATAAACACTTTTTACAACACGTAAAGGATTATTATGAATATTAAAACCGAAATTTGAAGTATTTGCACGAAAGTCCTAGATATTATAAAAATATTCCATAAAATTAACTTAACGATAACAACTTGATTGATTTTCAAGAGGTGGTTATGAGAAATATTTCCTGTTCAAATATCCAATGAAATTATATTTTAACATAAATTAACATAAAATACTCTTCCAAATTCAATATTGCATTAATTAACATATATAAATTTATTCTATTAAAAGTGTAGTCGAATCGTTTTAAGTTTATAGTTTTAAGTGCATCATTTAAATCATACATAATTTAATAAATTATAAAAAAAACTAGCATGCCCTTGCGATAATTATCGCATGAAAAAAATTTTAAATCGTTAGATGACAGTACAATTCGTCACTGATCCATAACATTCTCTTTCTTTTGATGCCTCATGTGTTAAGGTTCGTTGGTTCTAAGAGGCACAAAAGGATGTTTACTACAGAAATAATATGTATGATTAATAAATTATCATTTCTCCATGCCATTTTTAACTGAATGTAGGGGTACCATAGCTGAGCAATTCTTCAAATTTCTGCAACATTTACACAGTTCTAAGCCTTATAACACGTGATTAACACCAGTTTAAGTTCGATGAATTATACCTTAAAAGGCAGAGTAAGCTCTTTCAAACTCCACTACTCCCGCTCGGATCGACAAACATACTGCTGATCTATGACTCTGTGAACGCCGCGCCCAATTCTAAAATTAGTTCCTATTACGTCATGCATGGCGCGATAACGGCTCCATCTGCGCACCGACACATGCGTGATCGAGTAATATAGTAGTTTATTTTTCTACACAACAATACCAAAGTATGGCGCGTGATACCGAAGATATAAGCGAAACTAATATTACATGTTATCGTTACGCCACTACGTAAATCTATTATATATGCTATTTTATCTCTATATGCTGTTTTAACAAGCGATCGCCTAATGTCGAAATGAAAGACGTTACACCTCAAAACAACAGATTATTCTTATTTTTAGTTGTAATTCATTAACTACACTTTTAAAAATAGGTGGTCAAAAATTATACTCATATTTGAATACGTTCGATGCTTATAATGGCTCGTATACATAAGTTTCAATTTTGAAAAAAGACATGTACTTAAATATGAGTACAATGGGTAAAAATTAATAAAAAAGAGCAGATGCTTGCTTACATAGGCTGCCTTCCTAAATCACTTTCAATAAATATCAACAATTGCAACCAAGAATCACCGGGAATCGAATTCAGTTCCGCACGCAACGATGTCCAGAGTCTTATCAGGGCTACGTGAAGAAGTTATAAACCGAATTAATGTTAATAAGGTGTATCAATAGAATAGGAAATAAGATAATTGAATTGTAATAACTCAGTTTCCATTTAAGCAATCAGCTTCAAATTACGTTGAAAACCATCTTCTAAACAAAAATTTTAAGCTTTTCAGATCGCTTTGATAAGATGACTTGAACAGAATCTGAGAATAGCAATATTAAATCACACTGTTCATTTTTGAGAAATACGATAACTTAAATTTGAGTACGTCATCATTAATTTACGATAAAATTGTACTTTAAAAAACGAATACGTTCATGTACACATATTTAAGCACCTTTTTTTTACAATGTAAATACCACGAATGGTTGCATTTTAATATTAAAATACTTAATGAAACTTCAAAGACTATCTAATTTAAAATAAGCATCATTCACATTGGTTTAGAGAAAAAAATATATATTTAATTTATTCCTATAATTCTTTGTTGTTTTTACCCGGTGCGAAAAACGGGTATTTATTCTAATTATACGTATACACTCTTTTTATAAAATTCACTACAGAAAAGTATAAAAGCTTTTTTTTGTAAAAGTAATAACGACATAATGATCCTCTATGTCAGAAATTTCATTCGCTAAAAAAAATATTTCATTATAAAAAAAATATTTATTCCTATAATACTTTGTTGTTTTTACCCTGTGCGAAAAACGGGTATTTATTTTAACTATACGTATACACTCTTTTTATAAAATTCACTACAGAAAAGTATAAAAGCTTTTTTTTGTAAAAGTAATAACGACATAATGATCCTCTATGTCGGAAATTTCATTCGCTAAAAAAAATATTTCATTATAAAAAAAATATTTATTCCTATAATACTTTGTTGTTTTTACCCTGTGCGAAAAACGGGTATTTATTTTAACTATACGTATACACTCTTTTTATAAAATTCACTACAGAAAAGTATAAAAGCTTTTTTTTGTAAAAGTAATAACGACATAATGATCCTCTATGTCAGAAATTTCATTCGCTAAAAAAAATATTTCATTATAAAAAAAATATTTATTCCTATAATACTTTGTTGTTTTTACCCTGTGCGAAAAACGGGTATTTATTTTAACTATACGTATACACTCTTTTTATAAAATTCACTACAGAAAAGTATAAAAGCTTTTTTTTGTAAAAGTAATAACGACATAATGATCCTCTATGTCAGAAATTTCATTCGCTAAAAAAAATATTTCATTATAAAAAAAATATTTATTCCTATAATACTTTGTTGTTTTTACCCTGTGCGAAAAACGGGTATTTATTTTAACTATACGTATACACTCTTTTTATAAAATTCACTACAGAAAAGTATAAAAGCTTTTTTTTGTAAAAGTAATAACGACATAATGATCCTCTATGTCAGAAATTTCATTCGCTAAAAAAAATATTTCATTATAAAAAAAATATTTATTCCTATAATACTTTGTTGTTTTTACCCTGTGCGAAAAACGGGTATTTATTTTAACTATACGTATACACTCTTTTTATAAAATTCACTACAGAAAAGTATAAAAGCTTTTTTTTGTAAAAGTAATAACGACATAATGATCCTCTATGTCAGAAATTTCATTCGCTAAAAAAAATATTTCATTATAAAAAAAATATTTATTCCTATAATACTTTGTTGTTTTTACCCTGTGCGAAAAACGGGTATTTATTTTAACTATACGTATACACTCTTTTTATAAAATTCACTACAGAAAAGTATAAAAGCTTTTTTTTGTAAAAGTAATAACGACATAATGATCCTCTATGTCAGAAATTTCATTCGCTAAAAAAAATATTTCATTATAAAAAAAATATTTATTCCTATAATACTTTGTTGTTTTTACCCTGTGCGAAAAACGGGTATTTATTTTAACTATACGTATACACTCTTTTTATAAAATTCACTACAGAAAAGTATAAAAGCTTTTTTTTGTAAAAGTAATAACGACATAATGATCCTCTATGTCAGAAATTTCATTCGCTAAAAAAAATATTTCATTATAAAAAAAATATTTATTCCTATAATACTTTGTTGTTTTTACCCTGTGCGAAAAACGGGTATTTATTTTAACTATACGTATACACTCTTTTTATAAAATTCACTACAGAAAAGTATAAAAGCTTTTTTTTGTAAAAGTAATAACGACATAATGATCCTCTATGTCGGAAATTTCATTCGCTAAAAAAAATATTTCATTATAAAAAAAATATTTATTCCTATAATACTTTGTTGTTTTTACCCTGTGCGAAAAACGGGTATTTATTTTAACTATACGTATACACTCTTTTTATAAAATTCACTACAGAAAAGTATAAAAGCTTTTTTTTGTAAAAGTAATAACGACATAATGATCCTCTATGTCAGAAATTTCATTCGCTAAAAAAAATATTTCATTATAAAAAAAATATTTATTCCTATAATACTTTGTTGTTTTTACCCTGTGCGAAAAACGGGTATTTATTTTAACTATACGTATACACTCTTTTTATAAAATTCACTACAGAAAAGTATAAAAGCTTTTTTTTGTAAAAGTAATAACGACATAATGATCCTCTATGTCAGAAATTTCATTCGCTAAAAAAAATATTTCATTATAAAAAAAATATTTATTCCTATAATACTTTGTTGTTTTTACCCTGTGCGAAAAACGGGTATTTATTTTAACTATACGTATACACTCTTTTTATAAAATTCACTACAGAAAAGTATAAAAGCTTTTTTTTGTAAAAGTAATAACGACATAATGATCCTCTATGTCAGAAATTTCATTCGCTAAAAAAAATATTTCATTATAAAAAAAATATTTATTCCTATAATACTTTGTTGTTTTTACCCTGTGCGAAAAACGGGTATTTATTTTAACTATACGTATACACTCTTTTTATAAAATTCACTACAGAAAAGTATAAAAGCTTTTTTTTGTAAAAGTAATAACGACATAATGATCCTCTATGTCAGAAATTTCATTCGCTAAAAAAAATATTTCATTATAAAAAAAATATTTATTCCTATAATACTTTGTTGTTTTTACCCTGTGCGAAAAACGGGTATTTATTTTAACTATACGTATACACTCTTTTTATAAAATTCACTACAGAAAAGTATAAAAGCTTTTTTTTGTAAAAGTAATAACGACATAATGATCCTCTATGTCAGAAATTTCATTCGCTAAAAAAAATATTTCATTATAAAAAAAATATTTATTCCTATAATACTTTGTTGTTTTTACCCTGTGCGAAAAACGGGTATTTATTTTAACTATACGTATACACTCTTTTTATAAAATTCACTACAGAAAAGTATAAAAGCTTTTTTTTGTAAAAGTAATAACGACATAATGATCCTCTATGTCAGAAATTTCATTCGCTAAAAAAAATATTTCATTATAAAAAAAATATTTATTCCTATAATACTTTGTTGTTTTTACCCTGTGCGAAAAACGGGTATTTATTTTAACTATACGTATACACTCTTTTTATAAAATTCACTACAGAAAAGTATAAAAGCTTTTTTTTGTAAAAGTAATAACGACATAATGATCCTCTATGTCAGAAATTTCATTCGCTAAAAAAAATATTTCATTATAAAAAAAATATTTATTCCTATAATACTTTGTTGTTTTTACCCTGTGCGAAAAACGGGTATTTATTTTAACTATACGTATACACTCTTTTTATAAAATTCACTACAGAAAAGTATAAAAGCTTTTTTTTGTAAAAGTAATAACGACATAATGATCCTCTATGTCAGAAATTTCATTCGCTAAAAAAAATATTTCATTATAAAAAAAATATTTATTCCTATAATACTTTGTTATTTTTACCCTGTGCGAAAAACGGGTATTTATTTTAACTATACGTATACACTCTTTTTATAAAATTCACTACAGAAAAGTATAAAAGCTTTTTTTGTAAAAGTAATAACGACATAATGATCCTCTATGTCAGAAATTTCATTCGCTAAAAAAATATTTCATTATAAAAAAAATATTTATTCCTATAATACTTTGTTGTTTTTACCCTGTGCGAAAACGGGTATTTATTTTAACTATACGTATACACTCTTTTTATAAAATTCACTACAGAAAAGTATAAAAGCTTTTTTTTGTAAAAGTAATAACGACATAATGATCCTCTATGTCAGAAATTTCATTCGCTAAAAGAAATATTTCATTATAAAAAAAATATTTATTCCTATAATACTTTGTTGTTTTTACCCTGTGCGAAAAACGGGTATTTATTTTAACTATACGTATACACTCTTTTTATAAAATTCACTACAGAAAAGTATAAAAGCTTTTTTTTTTGTAAAAATAATAACGACATAATTGTCCTCTATGTTAGAAACTTCATTCGCTCAAAAAAATATTTCATTATACAAAAAGAATATTTAATCAAAAATTCTATACAATGATAAATTTATAATATCACAAAATACACTTTTTCAAGCAAAACAAAACAATGCAAATACCCGTCTTCAAACTTCTTACTTTTGGTTGATATCTCGTATCAAAATTTAGTTTTTCTCAGAATTTCAGAGGCAAAAGCGCAGGCAAATTCTAATAGTAAATACGGCGCGATTTTATACTCTGCCTGAAGAGAAAATATCAATGAAGGCAATTGAATTCTCTTTTGTCAGTAAGTAGAAAACGAAGAACCGTGGCACTTTCTTAAGAAAAGGGAGTGTATACTTCCCATCAAAGGAACTCGCCATGAATGCGATTTTCATGCTGAACGAGTAAAAATTGACGCCAATAAAAATCTCATTTCCGAAATCTCTTTGAAGTTTGTTTACTTCGCCAAGGTATTCGAAACTTAATGTGAGATTTATTATGTTACGTGAAGTGTCCTTTTGACGTGAGAAACTCGTTTCGCGATAATTTTAACCCTTCGCAGCAGTGGCATCTGTGATGTTGGTTTTAATGTTAAAGGATGTTTAATGTAAATATTTCGTAAATTGATTTCATACTCTGATTGAATTGGAAGTTTTATCAAACTAACAAGTAAAGCCAGCAAAAGTATATATCTATTCAATTTTTTTAAAAGACTGAAAAGCGCGCCAATCAAAACTTCAAATTAAAACCGCCGAAGCGCTCCAAAAGGAGAGAGGTTATTAACTCAACTGTTATATATATTTTTTATGTACGTTCGCGCAAGGTTTCTTTTTAACCGACTGCCCAGCGTTCCCCCCAAACCTCCAAAATAAAACCGCCAGAAACTTTAAATTAAAATTTTTACAATTTTTTTTTGTTGGATAGGAGATGTTTCACTTAGGAGCAAATTGAAACAAATATATGGTTATCCGGCATTTAACTATCCAGAATTCTCAACTAACCGGACCGTTGGAAAAAAAATATTGTCCGATTTCAAAAATTATTTTTTTGTTGGATAGAGAAAAATCCACTGAGGCAAAATCTGCCAAAAACTAATCGGTTATCTGGCTGTTATATATCCGGAAATGTCGATTAACCGGAGTTTTTTTTTAAACAATTTATCCGATTTCATAATGTTTTCATTGTTGTACAACACTGACATTTCGTTTACTCATCATTTATTGCCATGGATAGGGATTGTTTTACGATATACATTATTGAGACAAAATGTAAGCACAAAATGTTGTTACTTGAATTTCTTGGTAAAAAATAACTTGGGGCAAAGCAATTAAAAACTAAAAAGAGAAAAATAAAATCATCTTTCTAAAAAAAGGGAAACCAACTTGAAAATGCGATAAAAAATAAAAAAATAATTTTTAATTTTACGAACAAGTTGAACAAATTGAATTATTTAATATCATATTTATACTTATTAAAACTTTTTGAAGTTGGTGCCAATTTACAAAAATCATACCTAAATTTTGGCGCCGACTTTTAGAAAGATTATTTTATCTAATTCAGATATTTGGAAAATTCTTTTTTTGTTGGATAGGGGATGAATAGGAATTATTAAGCGGGGGTTCATCCAGCCAAATTTTGGGCCACTTTTAAGTCATTTTAAAAATTAAAATTCCCGAAATTCGAACCCGTCACAAACCAAAAACCCGAAAATTGGACATGTCACAAACCCAAAATTCTCGAAATTAAAACCCGTCACAAACGAAATTCTCGAAAATCGGACTATTTTCCTTCTGAAATTAACAAAAAAACTAGACCATTCCTGAAATTACTGCATGCAATGTATTGCATTTTTGTGGAAATGGCTGAATTTCCCCTTAACTTAAATATCCATCCTTGTGTAAAAATTAGCTTTAATTTATTTTCAAGTTTGTGTACCAAAGTTGTAAGTATGTTATCACATGCTTAAAACATAAAAAATAAGGTTTTGAACATAACGAACATTTTATTGTAATATTTGAGAGTTAATTGTTTTTGTAAAAAAAATTTAAGCTAACTTTCAGTTGATAAAATAACGAAATTTTCTAATTATTTTGCTTATCTTTTTAAGCAGAATTTGTTTTTCAAGAAAGACATTATATAAGATAGAAATTCGTCTTATGGAACATTGCGTTAAGAATATTAAAATACAAATACAACGCAATAAAAATCCATCAAATCTGGACATGTTTTGGGAGATATATCTCCTTTCATCAGCAGAACATGAAAAGTAAAGTAAACTTAAATATTTCATTTTCTGCTGATGAAGAAAGATGTATCTCCCAAAACATGTCCATATTTTACGGATTTTTTATTGCGTATTTTAACGTTGTATTTGTATTTTAAAAAACATTACTTCACAATTTTTATTGCAAAATTAACTTTTTTCAGAATTCTTCAGCATGGGCTACATTTTTTTCAAAAATTTTCCTGTACACTACTTTTTTTTCACAATTTTTTTCGTAATTAATTTAAAAGACATTATTTCACGATTTTTGTTGCAAAATTAACTTTTTTTAAAAATATTTTTATCATAAGCTACTTTTTTTCACAATTGGTCCAGAAAAATGTATAATGAGGGGAACCTGGATTAAATTTCTAGATGAACCCTGGTTAAGAGACTGCTTTTGAAATGTCCAAAACCCAATTTAGTATTTTTTTAAGATACTTAACTTTACAATTTATATATAAATTCTACTTATAATGAATTAAAGATTAAATTTCAGAAATATAACCCATTAACACTAAACAAACTCAAATATAAGTTATTCAATTTTATCTTAACCCCTGTTATTTGACACACAAAAACTAGTCCCTGCAAATAACGTGGCAATAGAAGCTAGCTAACATCTGGCGAACTTCTCACACAGCGTTTCATTTCCATCCCCCAGCTTGCGAGACACTTATGCCTAGGCCGCCTAGGGCTAAGGTATTATATTCCTTCCGTGGATCTCTTCGCTTCCTACTGTCTTTGAAATTCTTCCAACCCTCCCCGGAAAAATATTTTTCTTCTTTTTCTTATATATATATATATATATTTCTCTGTTTTCTTAAAGAAACAACTTTTTCCGCAAGGCGTACTCAGAAGCGCCACCTGGTGCCATTTATGCGATCCCGTCGTCTCCCAGTGTTGACATACGGTTTGATGTTGACATTAGGAAGCATCTACTTCCGAAGCATCCCAAGCATGATCGGAAATCAGTGCCACCATATTTGGCAAATGAACGCCAATTCGGCTATTTTCTGATATTTTTATTCCTAATTATTGAGCAATTTATCACACAAAATGTAATATACTGAGTGTTTTCATTGTACATTCCTTTAATTTGTTTTATTTTCCAAAAATATAATTACTTTTTTTTTAATTTCTGACATATTGTTATTTGACGATTGTTTTCTTTTGGTTTGGCGATATCGAGCTTGCGACTTGGCAACACTGATCGGGGTGGGAGTAAGGATGTCACGATATTTTTTCTTGCACACTCTTCCCTTCAAGCCCTTTCATCGGGACTTCCCAGAAGTAGTTTAATCCGCTAATTTCATAGAAGAGTGACAAGAATAATACGCCGGAACTTGGCGAATTAATCTTTACAATATTTTTTTTCACGCGGTTTATAAAATGGATTTTTGTTCGGATCGTTTACTTAGTGTATTTGAGTGGGCGTGGAGTTTTAATGAAATATCTGCTTATCTTGTTTCGAAACTCTATTCATAATATGAAAAAAACATTTTTACTGTTTTGTTGGTGACTATAAAGTGTTAAAAGCTGAGCTGCAAGAAAACCAATACCTTGATATAATCTGTAGCGTTTGTAGCGGTTTAATTCTTTTTTATACTCGTTTCATCTGACCAGTACATAACAGTCGTATATATATATATATATATATATATATATATATATATATATATATATATATATATATATATATATATATATATATATATATATATATATATATATATATATATATATATATATATATATATATATATATATATATATATATATATATATATACGACTGTTATGTATTGGTCAGATGAATATATATATATATATATATATATATATATATATAAGGCGTATAGACTAAATAATTGCTCAAGGATTGAACATAAACATTTTTAATCACATAAGCATCACATTTATAACTTCAAGATAATGTTACAATAGAAATCTCGGGGAGGGACGAACCTAAATACGCATTCATCGTAAGAGGGCAGTTACATGACTGACGCCTTCCCGGCGCAGGGGGGCGGCATAAAATATATAGAGGGCGTTACAATCGTAATAACGGGAACAATATATATATATATATATATATATATATATATATATATATATATATATATATATATATATATATATATATATATATATATATATATATATATATATATATATATATATATATATATATATATATATATATATATATATATATATATATATATATATATATATATATATATATATATATATATATATATATATATATATATATATATATATATATATATATATATATATATATATATATATATATATATATATATATATATATATATATATATATATATATATATATATATATATATATATATATATATATATATATATATATATATATATATATATATATATATATATATATATATATATATATATAAAAGGTTCAAGGTTAGGTGTTGTCCTTGTTATCTGAACGAGATTTCAAAATTAATAATTTCATTATGCATCTCTGAGGCAACGTTAATCCAACCAACCAAAATTAAACGAAATAACACTTTAAATACGGGATTTCAAAGCTTCATCAAGATGCATTAAAAAGCTTTATTAGTAAATAGTCAAATAACTTTTAAAAATTGTGTAATTCATAAAAACATATTCATTTTAGTTAATAATTGAAAACGGGGGCAAAAAATAAAAAATCATAGAACATAATTTAATATAAATAAGAAATTTGCTAACCTAAATAATATATTGAAAATAGAATACATATTGAATCAGGAAATAAAAGAAAGAAATAAGAATAATACTATGAAACAAGAATATATAAGCATATAGCTTGAGGAAAAATTTGCATTAAGTAGAAATTGAATATATTCAATTGACCTAAGGTGGAATTTTCGAGATTCAAATAAGCTGCAATCATAACATGAAAAATAAAATGTAGCATTTTTGTTCTCTTATAATATACAATCTAAGGACTAACCAGAAAACTTTAACTCGTATTACAATTTTGCCTTTCAAAAAAATAAAATAAAACCTTTCTTTAAATACATAGTCACAAAATTTTTCATAAAATATGTTTTTAGATCTCTTTTAATTTTATTTTTGTTAACATTTTAGTAAAGTAATATTTAATTTATGTAGATTAAATATACTATACAAATTGATTTAAAAATAAACATTAGTTGGCAAGCTTTATTAAAGAATTTCATTTCTTTTTATGTTAAAAATTATTTTAAATGCCAAACATAAATATAGGATTTAAGGATTTTGTGTTTGTCACCATGGTTATTGGATGCATTAACACTTGTTATTGGACACATTAACACTTGTTATTGGATGCATTAACACTTGTTATTAAACACATGTTATTGACGCATTAACAAGTGTTATTTGTCGCATTGATATTTTTATTTTACATATTAACACATGTTATTGGATACATTAACGCTTGTTATTGGACGCATTAACACTTGTTATTGGACACATTAACACAACACTTTTTATTGGACACATTAACACAACACTTGTTATTGGACACATTAACACAATACTTTTTATTGGACACATTAACACAACATTTGTTATTGGACACATTAACACTTGTTATTGGATACATTAACACAACACTTGTTATTGGACACATTAACACTTGTTATTGGATACATTAACACAACACTTGTTATTGGATACATTAACACAACACTTGTTATTGGATACATTAACACGTGTCTTTGTACACAAACGCTTGGACACATTAACACAACACTTGTTATTGGACACATTAACACTTGTTATTGGATATATTAACACAACAATTGTTATTGGACACATTAACACTTGTTATTGGATATATTAACACAACAATTGTTATTGGACACATTAACACTTGTTATTGGATACATTAACACGTGTCTTTGTACACAAACGCTTGGACACATTAACACTTGTTTTAAACAATATTTCCTAATTTATGAATGCTTACTATAAAATAAAATGTTAATATTTTAACATTATGTGTATTTTTAATATCGTTTAACTTATAAGTTTATATGTTGTAAGATAATACTATCAATTCTATTCTTATATAACTTCAAGATATTTAGGTCTATAAAAAAATCGATTTTGTGAACACTGTTCTATTTTTTTCTCCCTTACTGGCATTCAATAATCTAAAATTCAATTTCCACTATATCACGAAGTAGGATTCAGAAAAGAATATACGCATTCGCAAGAATTACATCCAGCACAATAAATATACAAAAAATTTCAACAAAATATTAGTATAAAAAAATTATTCAAATAAGTGTTACAAAAAGTTATACTTGGGTTTAAAAGAAAGTCTCAAACCAATTGCTTTTGTTGGTATCATAAAATCCATTGGAGTTCCATTATTCATACGAGATTGACTGATATTTCCATTAGTAGATGAACAACACTTTGCAGGATTTAAATGCAAATGTCAAATCACTAAATTATTCCATTGGATCTTTTCCAGAAAAAAGAACGGATCTATAGAGAAAATAAATTGGTTCGTAAGAAGTGTAATTATGTCACTTCGATTTGTACTATTAAATTACGGTCTTTGATTTTCTTTTATTGTATTTAGCAAGATTGATTTTAGTAAAACTCTTGTACGACAATAGAAAAAAAGAAACGGTGAATATTCTTAGATATATTTTATTATTCTAAGTTTGTGTTTTATTATGTATATTAAGAACTGCTATATATTTGCGTAGGCCCATTTATTTGTAATTTAATAGCAGTTCGATATAAAAGTTTCAATGATTTAATTGAATATTCGCAAACGACAGTTGTTTAAATGTAAAATATATTTTAACTAAATCGTTTTATTAATCCTAAACAAAAAATAATTTAAATGTATAAATTCGATTTAGGAATAGTTAAAATTATCATGATAATTGTTTCAAACAATCTAAAAATATAGATTTATTAGCTGAAAATGAACAAAACACAGGTTGTAAAAACAAAATCTGTAGTAGAAACGTTAAAATTATGTTCTTATATAAACAGAACAACTTTCTGTTAAGTTATAGATTCAATGAAGTGGTCCGTTTCTAACATGCTTAAAAATATAAATACTTTAAGAGTCCAAATATTGAAGAATATTAGACACCTATACGAATAAAATATTATATTACATGTGGAATACTAGAAGAATATTAGACACCTATACGAATAAAATATTACTTTACATGTGGAATACTTTTGAAAATCCATAGCTTCCAAAATAAATTCCAACACCGCAATCCATATTATAATTAAATATATATTTTTATGCCGGCAAATTAATGTATAAGATAAGTAATAATTTTCTATAACTATTCTCTTAGAATCTTAAACCCGCTTAATTTTTTCAGTTCAAATTAGTGTATAAAATTAATAATAATTTTCTAAAACTATTCTCTTGTATCTAAAATTAATATCCAAACCTTTAATAAGTTCAAATTAATGTATAAAAGAAATAACAATTTTCTATAGCTAATCTTTTATACCTTAAAATAATCATCAAAATCCTTAGTTCAATCAGTTGAAATTAATGTATAAAGAAATAATAATTTTCTATAACTATTCTCTTATATGTAAAATTAATCTTCAAATTCTTTAATTTAATAAGTTCAAATTAATGTATAAAAGAAATAATAATTTTCTATAGCTAGTCTTTTATATCTTAAAATAATTATCAAAATCCTTAGTTTAATCAGTTGAAATTAACGTATAAAGAATTAATAATTTTCTATAAATATTCTCTTATATCTAAAATTAATCTTCAAAACCCTTAATACGTTCAAATTAATTCATAAAAAAACAATAACTCTTCTATAACTATTCTCTTATACCTAATAATAATCTTCAAAATCCTTAGTTTAATCATATGAAATTAATGTATAAAAAATTAATATTTTTTTATAACTATTCTCTTATATATAAAATTAATGTTCAAAACCCTTAATAAGTTCAAATTAATGTAAAAAAGAAATAATAACTGTCTATAACTATCCACTTATATCTAAAAAATAATCTTCAAACCCTTTAATTTTATCAGTCTTACCCTAACATGCAACTCCCTGTAAGAATTACTGCAGAATAGTTACCACACCGATTCTTTTACTTCAGATAAAATCGAGCTGTAGCTAAAACAAAAGAGGAGAGATCAGTTGCTATTGTACCTCGGGGCACTCAAAAAAGGAAGTTACTCGATAACTGAATAGATATACGTACATCGGAAAACAATTACTCTGACGTAAGAAAATAGCTAAGGAGGAATAAAATCTATTTGAGAACAAAACTGTCGTTACTATCGAATAAGGATCAGTCTTTCGACTGTAATTTTCTTTGCTGACATAGTTATTGCAACTGCACCTTTCACTGTAAAAGTTATATAAAAGTTACGATAGATGGGATTGTATCTTCGCCACAAGTATAATTATTTCATCTATCATATAATTTAAAAATCATAGCGATGGTCGAAAATATATAAATTAAAAAACTTTAATACAAAAAGGTCACTGTAACCTATTTGACTTGAAATCTGGTTCCAAATTGCCAGAGTTTGAATTAAAAGATATAGAGAAGTATATAAATAATATATCCGAATTATTTATAAAAAATATAGTTGAATTATATAAATAATATAATCGAAATATATAAATAATATATATTATATATAACAAGTATAATTATTTCATCTATCACATAATTTAAAAATCATGGCAATGGTGAGCTTTTTTAAATATATTTGCTTCAAATATATAAATTAAAAAATTTTAATACAAAAAGGTCACTATTACTTCTGGTCCCAAATTGCCAGATTTTTAATTCAAAAACATAGAGAAGTATATAAATAATGTATTCAAATTATATATAATAAAATATTCGAATTATATAAATAATATACTCGAATTATGCAAATAATATTCAATGTACCTAAATAATATATTCGAAGTATAAAAATAACGTATTCGAAGTATTTAAACAATATATTCGAATTTTATAAATAATATATAAAAAGTATGTAAAAGATATATTCGAAAGTTTTAATAATAATAATTATTTCGTTGTATATAAATAATAATAATTATTTCGTTGTATATAAATAATAATAATTATTTCGTTGTATATAAATAATAATAATTATTTCGTTGTATATAAATAATAATTATTATTTCCTTGTATATAAATAATATATTTGAAGTATACAAATAATATATTCGAAGTACATAAATAATATATTTGAAGTATATAAATAATATATTCGCAGTATAAAAAAACATATTCCAAGTATAAAAACAATATATTCAAAATATCTAAATAATATATTCGAAGTATATAAATAATACATTCGGAGTACATGTTATTCGAGACCTTGTTATTAAAAGTAAATAATTTTTTTTTAATATTTACATTTCATTTATATTTTTTACTATATATTTATATTCTTGCTGTTTAAGTAAAAAATATATATAACTTTCTTTGAACAAACACAGAATATTTTAAGCTTTTTATTTTAATAAACTTCCATTACATTAAAAACTGAATGTAAAAAGAGCTCTTTGATTCATTTTATAAAGAAAAATCGAGAGTTAATTAGTAAATATGAGATGAGAAATTTAATTAGAATCGCAAAATGAAAGCGAATTAAAAACATCCTTTGAACAGAAAGTTAATATCTTAGCAAATATTGATCTAAAAGCTTTAATTATCTAGACTTCGCGAAAATATTATTCTTAATTACTAACTATAAATAAGTATAAATGTGACTTTTAAAATATATTAAGAGATATTTTGATGACTTTAAAGCATTAAATATTTTAATTTTTTTTTGGAGTGCAGTTAACGATTCCTATATCTGAGTTGAAGCATAAACAAAGAATTAAAAACATTAAACTTCAAATAAAATAAGTATTAAAATATTAATATTAAATGTACTAACATTAAATTAATTAAGTTTTCTCACTAAGATTAGTACAAAACCATGTGTTTGAAGTATTTCTCATACTCATTTATTTATTTAATTAATTCAGAAATTTGTAGTAAAAATTTTCTTATAATTTACTGTAATGTTATTTTATTGTAATGTTAATTAAATATAGTAATTAAATTGTAATGTTGCTTACTGCGCAAAGATTAAATTTATATTTACAGCACGTATTTAAAATATATATAAAATAGATAGTCTTAAAAAAAATCCCTAAAATTTTTACATAGAGTATTTTCACTAGTTTAAACTTCCCTTGCCTTTGTATGTAAAATCGGAAATTATCAGGCGAATATATGCATCGTAATTCCGCAGACAGCTATAATTATTTAATACTATCTGAAATGCCCGGCGTTGTTTGGGAAAAAACTGTTACCTCGAAATTAAAATGTAGATTTGTATAAAAAAACAAATCCATAAACACTCCTATTTATATGTACATAACTGTACAGAGTGTTGGCCGATTTCCACACTGCCATGCCATCTGGTGGTTTTGGTAAGAAGTCATTTCTGCTTTAAGAAGAAAGATTGAAGAAGAGGGAATGAGGATGAGGTGGATTTTCAAAATCTCATGTATACGATGACCTTCCTCTTAATTTGAATGTCAAATGGGCAAAATGATATTAATTTAATCATTTTGACAATAAATTTGATATTTTTACATATGTAACCATAATTCGTTTAGAGATGTATTTATCTATTTGGCGACGTTTGTGTTAATTTGGCAACATTTATGTTAATTTGACAACATTTATGTTAATTTGGCCACATTTATATTTATTTGGCAGCTTTTTATATGGATTTGGTGACATTCTTATTCATTTGATGACAGTCTGAGCTGTATATTGGCGATATTTCCTCATTAGCCAATCATAATGCATCGCTCATCCATCCTCATAGTTGATTGTATTGTATCTCACCATAGTTGAAATATTATTGCATTATTATAATAAGATTTTAGTAAGAAGTCAATGGGTTTAAGAGAGTAAAGGAGTGGGAAGGGGGAAGGAGGTTGGTTGTTCGAAATTTCATGTAAACGGCCATTTTCCCGTTGGTTGAAGTCAAGTGTGCAAAATTTCTTTCAGGTTGGAATAAAACTATAGATATGTATAAAAAATAAACATACATATAAACAAAATAACAATCTTCTAAAATATATAACTAATATTTTCCCTTGAATAATCAACTATGAAAATCTCATACCTAATAGTTTAAAGTAATGAATAAACAAAAACTTAGTATCACTTTTAAAAGTAAAAGTGAAGTGACTGAAGCCGAAAATTATATATAATAAATGTCGAACATTTCATTCACAATATTAAAGACATTTTAAATAATGTAATCTTTGAATATTTCCTTGTATAAAAAAATAACGAAGAATGTTTGAAGTAAATGAAAATATGCTTGCTTTGCTAACCAATTGAGTGCTCTTGCCTAAAGAAAACATGGTGTCAGAGCCCCAAGATATGTTAACAGCGATGGAACTGCAAAGGACAAAAGGAAAAAGTTACATAGCCTGGAGCCAGATAAAATATACATTGTTCTCACTGCTTCAGTTTGCTTTCTCTGCTTTTCGTTTCGTTTGCTCTCTCTTTCTTGTTTTCTTTTCAAGAGATCTCAAAAGACATGTACGCCTCGGGGCTTGTCCGCATGCAGTATGCGGTAACTTTCTTTAATGGCAAAAAAATAAGAAAATAAATATTATTCGGCCGGATATCTATTCTCGAGACAATTGC
This sequence comes from Troglohyphantes excavatus, assembly GCA_963932185.1. Taxonomy (NCBI): domain Eukaryota; kingdom Metazoa; phylum Arthropoda; class Arachnida; order Araneae; family Linyphiidae; genus Troglohyphantes; species Troglohyphantes excavatus. The sequence continues at coordinate 50,932,481 of OZ010674.1, read as the reverse complement.
TGATTGGGTTTTTGCTTGTTGGGTTTTTCTTGTGGAAAGAAATATACTCAAGTGATTTATCTTGTTTATGTTGTTGTGGAAATTTACTTTAAAAAAATTACTATGATTTTACTCCATAATCATGCATATATATAATAATGTAATGTGTGTTAAATGTAATAATTTTGAAATATGTCTTTGAAATTTCAAAAAAAATATCAAAATTTCAAAAAAAATCCTCATCTTCTAGTAAATTATTTTACGTATACAAACATTTCAACATTGTTATTGATATTAAAAAAATCTAATTCGAGATATTACACTGTAAAAAAGGTACTTAAAATGAGTACCGGAACATACTCGTTTTCCAATGAGTACAATTGTATAGTAAATTAGCGATGAACGTACTCAAATTTAAGTAACCGTAGTTTCTCAAAAATCAGCAATGTGATTTAAAATTGCTAATCTCAGCTTCTGTTTACGCCATCTTAACAAAGCGACCTGACAAACTTGAAATAGTTGTTCAGAAGATGGTTTTCCACACTATTTGATGTGAGGATGTCTAAGGATGTGGGTTCGATTTTCGATAAGTCTTGGTTGTAATTGTAGTTATTTATTGAAAGCTATTTATGAAGTCAGCATTTGCTATTTTTACTAATTGTACTCTATTTTAAGTACATGTTATTTCAAAATTAAGCTTATATATTCGGAGTCATGATAAGCATCTAATGTACTCAAAAATGAGTAAATTTTACTTTGTTTTAGTACCTATTTTAACAGTGTATCTTAAAACGAAAATAAAATATAAATTCTTACAAATTATGTGCATATAACATTATTTATTAATCTTTCTTTTGTTTTTGCACAACTAATTTGTGACGTTTATATAATTAATTTTTCAGGGTGAATATAAATTAGTTGGGTAAAATAATTGTTTATTATGCTTATATATATACAGCCAAACAATAAGTATAACGATTTTCAATAATTGTTTCAAACAAACGTTTTAATAAATTATATTAAAATTTTAAAAAATTATATAATTCTTAATAATGTTTTACCTTTAACTAATAATTCCACAAATTAAATATATATATAATATTTTTAATGTAATCGAATAGTCAGAACACAATATTCTAGCCCTTCATAAATAGTTAAATAGTTAAATAGTCATATTTTTATGATAGTTATGAGAGCATTATTTTCATACTTTCTATTGCAGTTAAATCGTTTTTGTGGTGAAATAATCTCTCTCCTTTTAACTAACATAAATACACATACTCTTTTCTAGAAAAAAAAGTTCATCAGCAAAAGAGTTTTCACTCAATAATTTACCAGCTTCCTCCAAACTCCATTTCTAGCCTACACACATAACTTCTTCATTAATAAATATGCGCTTTTCCAAAATGAGGTTTATACACCGAAGCGATCCATTCGTGAATACAGCTACAAGTACTTTTTCAGAAAATAACTTATTTATCATCCACGTTTATTTATTCCGAAAACGAAGAAAACTTTCCCTCTCATGCAAACGCAACAAAGACAAAGTTATCGATGGATACCCTCAACTATTTCTTCAGAAAAGATATAAAAAAAAATAGTCAAATACACACACACATCCCCTGAATATCACATTAAGGCTTGGCAAAATGCCGAAACGTTTGTGTCCGTGCAGGGCCGTTGTGGTTCCTCTATATATAATAGACAATTGTAGAGAATAATTTATCTACTTTTAACAACATTTTGATGTTATTTTGGAATTTTTTTTCGCTCATGTTCTTTTGTGAAGTCTTTGTTCTTCTGATGGATGGGGGACTTCAACAAGAAGAATGATATTCACACAAACGATTAAGAAAAGTAAAGTATGTCGAGAAAGATAAGGGGGGGGGTGATGAATTTTTCGGGGATGTTAATGGATGGGGAAGGTGGTTTTAATCCAGCGATCAATTTACGATTTTGAATGGGCATCGAAACTTGTTACATTGTTTAAGACATTGATGTGATATAATATAATAATATTTTATTATAAACCTTTAATTTTAGATGAACTATCTTCAACATCCATTTTAACTGTGTCACTTTCATTGTAAAAATAATTTATTTTGCCTACGAGAAAATAAAAGATAAAGAATAAATGGGGAGGAACAAATTTTGTAAAAAAATTTAAAGTGTGTAAAAATAAGGGTAAATATACACAATAGCGCACAAATTATACAATAATGCGCACAAATACTATGTTTTTTTATGTATTGGTGTAAAGAACATTAATTTAATAGCAATATATATAAATTGCATCATTTTACAAACTTAACTGATAGTATTAAATATATTTCCCTAAACATTGAAAAATTAAACAAACAAAAAAATACAGAAATTGAATAATTTTACAAAACTTCCATACACATTAAGTGAGGCTTTTTAAAACATACTACAAATTTAAAAGTAAAAGCTTTCGGAAAATATTTTTTGCAATTAAACAAAACGACGTTTCATTTCTAACCTTTAAATATTTTGGATCTCTCCATCTTTCTGTATCTCCCAAATTTCAAACACTTTCAATCTTCTTTCCCATTTTGCTCTTCTATTTTTTTAATACCATTGAACACATTCAATAAAGTTGTTAATAATACAGAAGAAAGGTATTTGAATAAAGGCAAACTTGTTTCTTACTCAAAAATAAAGACCGATGTCTGGATATGAGAAAGCATTGGAAAACGCTTAGGCAGCTGTTGCACCCTAGATTCTTGTACATAATACCGAACGAGAAAAATAAAGATAAAAAGGATGCATAATTTTGATAAATAAGAAATGGTTAGTTTTCGTATATAAAATAATGTTTATTCTGAAACACGAATGCCATAGACATTGTTAGTATTGATAATATGCATATGTGTCATCATAAAGGCGTTTTACATTTCGAATTATCTATAGGTATATCATTCTGCTATTATATCTATTAACATCCATTGATATACTTTATAAATGCATAAGAGTATTTGTTACCTATATAATAAAAAAGTTGTAGACGTTTAGTATATTTATAAATGATAGTTAAATATTTTTTATTTTGAATCCTTTTAAGTTCACTGCTTTGTTTATTTCGTTTCTGATTTTGATTAGAGGGTAAGGTGTGGATCATGGAAAAGTAAACATTTTTATAGAAACTGTCGTAATTTTACAATTTGTTTTGCTGTAATAAATTAAACTTTGAACATCAAAAATCGAGTTTAATAACCCATTTTCCCCCATCTTACCATATATAAAAATTTCAAACTTTTTTTTTTATTTAAATATTTTCAGAGCAATATTTTTTTTTTAATTATCAATCTCTGATTTAAAATTAAAAAACGAATGACAAGCAATTGATTGGACGATTGACAAGCAATCAATGTGTTTAAATTTTCAGCTTTTCTTGCATTTTTAATTTCAAGACAATATATCGATAATAAATATAAGGCTTTTTTTACTACATATAATAAAACATAGTTACATTCAAATTACTTATATGTTAGTTTGAAATTATTTATTAAACAATTTTTTTCAATTGTTTTACTTAAATTGTAAACTCTTCAAAAAATAAATTTTAACTTAACACATATGTATCTACACGCTAAGGAATTGGTTAAATAAAAATCCCCCATTCAATATACTAATTTAATTTAGTTATTGAAATAATTGTCATAGATCGAATTATTTACTTTAAAACTTCATATCAATATAAATCAATTTAAGAGAATAATTCTTAATTTTAAAATAGAGACATCAAAATTGCCTGAATAAGTATACTTTTTTACAAATTTTATAAAATTTACAATTGATAAAAAAAATTAAAAATTATCTTACAAACTTCATTTTAATAATACAAAAGTAATGAACTAATAAAAAATCCACAACAATAATTTTTTTTAATCTAAAAACTATATCAAGTCACTGAAACATTTTTGAAATAATTTAAACTCATTCCATTAATTTAAAACAAATATTTAAACTAGTTCTATCAATTTAAAAAACATTTAAACTCATTCTATCAATATTAACGTCATAGAATGAGTTTAAATGGTTTTTGAATTGATAGAATGAGTTTTGAAAGTCATTTAAACTCATTCAATCAATATAAAATAATATTTAGACTCATTCTTTAAATCAATTTCGAAACACATTTCAACTCATTCTATCAATTTAAAATAATATTTAAGCTCATTCTTTAAATCAATTTCGAAAAACATTTCAACTCATTCTATTAATTTAAAATAACATTTAAGCTCATTTTATCAATTTAAATAAACATTTAAACTCATTTTATCAATTTAAAGAAACATTTAAACCCATTCTATCAATTTAAAAAACATTAAACTCTTTCTATAAATTTAAAGAAATATCTAAACTCATTTTATGAATTAAAAAACATTTAAACTTATTTTATTAATTAAAACATTATTCTAATTCTATTATTCTAAACATTAAACTAATTCTATTAGTTTAAAAAAAACACTTAAACTCATGTTATCATACATTTAAACTTAGTCTATCAATTTAAAACAAATACCTATTTAAACGCATTCTATCAATTTAAAAAAACACTTAAACTCATTCTATCAATTTAAAAGTCGTCAAATGTTTTTTAAATTGATAGAATGAGTTTTAAAAGTCATTTAAACTCATTCAATCAATGTCAAATAACATTTAGACTCGTTCTTTAAATCAATTTCAAAACACATTTCAACTCATTCTATCAATTTAAAATAACATTTAAGCTCATTTTATCAATTTAAAGAAACATCTAAACTCATTTTATGAATTAAAAAGACATTTAAACTCATTTTATGAATTTAAAAAACATTTAAACTAATTCTATCAATTTCAAAACACATTTCAACTCATTCTATCAATTTAAAATAACATTTAAGCTCATTTTATCAATTTAAAGAAACATCTAAACTCATTTTATGAATTAAAAAGACATTTAAACTCATTTTATGAATTTAAAAAACATTTAAACTAATTCTATCAATTTCAAAACACATTTCAACTCATTCTATCAATTTAAAATAACATTTAAGCTCATTTTATCAATTTAAAGAAACATCTAAACTCATTTTATGAATTAAAAAGACATTTAAACTCATTTTATGAATTTAAAAAACATTTAAACTAATTCTATCAATTTTTAAAAAAACATTTAAACTCATTCAATCAATTTAAAAAAAATCCTACTACCCCCCTTCCTCCAACGTAACACCTGCAAACAAGCTACGGGAATCTCACAATCGACCCCTGGATAAAATATGAACAAACTTTTCCTATTCCATATGCGCATTACTTTTAGTACCCCACTACCTGGACCCAATAACCCGTTGCCTGAACCTAGTCCCTCTACCCCTCACTACTCCACCTACCACCTCCTCCACCTCTTACTCCTCCACCTCCCTGAAATAGTTTCGATGACAAATGAACTGAGAATGTCCATTTTGATGCCTACGGCTGTTGCGTATCAATCGATAGCATTTCCTTGGGGTCGCTTGCCTCGGCAATTTTATAAGAACTTAAGAGAGGAGGTATATTCTCTCTGTGAAAAGAAGCGGGGATATATTTGTGAAGACAGTTTTGAAAATAGTGTTTTTGGGGGCTATAGTAATGGTCGAAAATTGTTTTCGGTCTTTTGAGAAAGAATTGGTGTGTTTTTATGTTCGTATAAGGAAGCGAGCAATTTTCTTTTGCAAATTTTATGAGTTTTTTTCTATTGGTGAAAGTAAAATCATTTACTCTAAGGGGAATGACTTGAGGTGTTATTGTATTTTAGAATTATCATTATATTGTTTTATATTTTATTGATGAAATATTTATTATTTTTAAATGTGAAATGTATTTAATATTTATAAAATGAAGATCTTAAATAAATTTGTTTATATCTTTAAATAAATATAAGTGATCTTGGAGTCTTGAACGATAAGATATAAATATTTTCTTAAATGTAATTCTTATTTTGAATTTTGAATGTTACTTCAAAAAGTAAACGTTGTACATTCCCTGTTTATTGACTTTATAATATGAAATAGCATTAACAAAATAAAATATTCATAAAAATAATTAAACAATACATTAACGCTCATAATGTTTTTTAATTTGTTAATGCATTAAAGAATTAAATTTTTTTTAATAAAATGTATGCGATTTTTAAATAATTGGGAAGTAAAACAATTTTACTAATTTAAAAATGCATGTTTTTTATTTATTATGTATAATAAAATGGGATTGATACCTTAAATACCCATTGATTCCAAATAATAAACGTTAAATAATAACTTGAAACATGTTAAGCAATAATAAAAAAAAATTACTAGATACTTTTAAATCGATTTTACTCAAAATGAAATTTTAGTAACGTCCAAGCAATTTTAAAACAGAAATTTCAGATTTCAAATCAAGTAATATCTTATTTTTATCATAGATTTTGTGTATTTATTTGCAATCAACGTATAATAAAAAACGTTTTTCTTGGCTAATGAATCAGTACTTGTCTGTGCCTCTTTTATGAAAATAGAAAATAAGTTAGGATTTTTTTTTATTAATTACTACAAAATCTTCTTTTGAACGAATGATCTGAAATTTTTTCACAGTGTATCCATAGATCATAATTAATTCATAATATATCCATAGATCATCTAATATGTACAATGTAGTTTTAAAAATATGGCAATATACTAGGAGGCTCCGCCACCTGCTCCGCCAACCCCCGGAGAATTACTACACAATCCTCATAGGTTTGCTTCGCAAACCACTTCTCGCTTCGCTCGCTAAAAGGTAGGACACAATAACAATGTGTCATAGTAACAATACTTTTTTTAATTATATTACTAAAAAATTTAAACGTTGAAACTGTAAATTTAACTTATAATTCACCTTGGTATCAATACATTTTTTTGCCATGTAAATCAATATAAAATTATTTAATTTAATTTATTTTAAACTACAAATGAAAACAATGGAACCACTGGCAAGCCATTATTTATTATTTTATTTCTACCATTATTTATTATTTTATTTCTACCATTATTTATTATTTTATTTCTACCATTATTTATTATTTTCCACATTATTTTCACAGCTTTCCTGCGTTTTAGTTTAATTTATAACATTATTGATAGTTTGTTTTGGAATTATTGACGTTAATCTTACCATACTCTTGCCTAACAGAAGTGTGTACGTTACATAGTTAATACGTCATAAAAATGAAGTTGATAGAAATCTAGTTTTCAAAATTGCCAACAGATGGCGCCACCTCAATATTACGCTCATGTAAAGTTTGGAAAAGCGTTTTTCAAAACTTCTATTTTTAATGTAATAGGGCTTATATTCTTCCTAATTTAAGCTGACATCAACAAAATAATTATTTACTAATGAATTGAAGGGGCTAATCGTCAAAATGGCTTACATAATGGTAAAATAAAAATGCGGGCGCAACAGAATGTCGTAAACAAACTAACTGTTGCCATTCCGCGTAGAAAAAAACAGCGTTTTTCAATCGTCGCGTAAGAGAATTATATATAAAGATATTTCATATTTATGTATAATGATGTTCACATTCCCATACTTATCTCGGGGCACGAGAAATTACTTTGGCTCAAAATATCGGGGCGTCGCATTTGTAACGCCCCATGTTCAATTTCATACGTCTTCCAAATCTACAACGCTACAGAATAATTTTAAAAGCCACATCTTTAAAAAAAAAAGGCATATGATACATGCATTTAAAATTAAATTTATATATTCTTGTAGAAAAAAAAATTTAACAATTTTGTTACAAATATGTTATATGTTTGTAACAACATTTTTTTAAGAGTTAACATTTGTATCCGTACTTCCATAAAATTGTGTTTATGATAACTATAACTTAAGATTACTTATTTTTCATTTTATGATAAACTTATTTTTAGTAAAAAACTGTGTCACACAAAAGTCATAGTATGAATTTTGTTGTTTGTAGTAACATTGTCTTAACTTCTTGAATTGTTGACATTTGATCCATACATCAAAGAAAACATGAATAGAATTTATTTCATATAAATCCCGAAAGATGACACATTGGTTTCAGATGTATTTCTTATATCATCTATTCAAATGTGAAAAGGTTTAGATTTATTTTTGTTCAAATATGTAAAAAAAGTTCTTTTGAAATGTCAAGCTGGAGAATATAAAATTTAAAACTGGAATGTACGTTTTGTGAATGAATAAACTTGCCTTAATATTTTGAAATATCATAATATTTAATATGAACCTTTTTCTGTGAATGTAAATTCATTTATTTACAGATTATGTTAAATGTTTAATCATGTTAAAGTGACTATAACACAAATTCCCGAATTAAAAATAAATACTAAAATTCCCTTGCGATAATTATTGCATTAACAACCCCCCCCCCCCCCCCCCCCCTACACAGACAGACACACACATTCGTAGTAAGAGCACAATATATTAAAGTATTTCTTATAGCCAAAAACTAATAAAAGCTTAACGCTTCTGCTCATTCATAGATGGCAGCATTATCAACGGTTCGTTTTAAAAACACATTTAAATCATTTATTTTAAACGCAATTTTTTTTATGTTGATATTTATGAGATGAACGTACGATTTACCACTGTTCCTAAAAAAATATTTACTCGTTTGTTAAGATCCATTGAGTACAAGGACTGTAAAAGGGATCATTACTACAGAAATAACATATACGATATTATTTTTCAAATCATTGATATAAATTTCATAACTTAGGAGTGTTTAATATGAAATTAATTTTGTAATTCATATGATGTCATATATATGACTGATTTCGGGTTTTCACGGAAACATATACATTACCTGATACAAAACATATTTCATCGATACCCATCCGAAACATAAAACAATGTCATATTAGAAGCTAATGATGTACAAAGAATTTGAGAAATTTTATCTTACACATCTTTTTCGTTTCTCCTACATTCTAACATATATTTCCAACAAATTTCAAATGAAATAGTTTTCTACTTCTTTCTCCAAAATAAATTTACTTTTTCCAACGCCTTCGCAACCGTGAAACTAATAAAGTAAAAAAAAAAAAAACGTCAAGAAGGCCAATAAAATATTTTTCAGCAAGAAATAATGAAAACGAACAGACGAGACTAAAGTAAAAGAAAAGAGTTTGGAAAAGGGACTTCTTGATCCTCCGGTTCAAAGGCAAAGTGGAGAAATTTTTAATATTTTTGCAAGCTTTCAATTCGGAAGCTTGAAAGGAGTGTCAGCGTTTCTTTTATGCTGCCCACGCAGATTACCTTTAATGAAATGTCTGGTATTTTATTCTTGTTACATAAATATGCTGATTTTAATGACTTTGTTCGCCTAGTATTAGGAGAAATTGGGCGATTGGGCTGTAACACGATTGGAAAACAGTAGCTGATAAAAGGAAACCATTTGCATATGTTTAAAACTTAGAAGTTTGCTTAAATATGTTTCTTAGAAACAATTTGTAAAGTAGATACAACTTTGCAAAATGAACATCTTTTACCAATATGTAGTGTTTAAACATTATATTTAAAACTTAAGTTAGTAAACGTATTGTTATAAATGAAAATTAAAAATCTAATGTAAAAAATGTATTTGCAATTTTATTTTGAATTTACATTATACTGAAAATAATAAAACTCTATAAGCAAAACTAGTAGTATCATTCAATTAAATTTTTTGGTCAAATATATGAGTTAAAATTATTAGTCTTTTACCATTTAATTAAACTTTTTATTGAAGTTTAAAAACTTCATAAAAATAAAACATAGTTTAGATAAAAAAAAAATTATAGTCTTAAATAATTTAAACAATCTAATATCATTATTTAAAGAAAAAAATGTTAAACAACAAAAACTAATTTATCTAACAATAGTTAACATAATACTTTTTAATTTTCTTTTTATCATGAATAATATCAAATTGGTAACTCATTCTTTCAAAGTGACTCTTCTGTTGGGAATTCAAAGGTAATTTTAATGATTTGGATGGACAATTATCATTTAAATATATAAAATGGGTCATGTGGTAAAATGTTTTTTTTTTTAATTTAATATTAAATTACGCATTGTTTAACTTATGTTTGATTTTCTTCTTTTATTATTAATAATATTTACTTAGTTTAATGGAGACCCGAGCCCCAAATCCTAATTTGTTTATTAATGAATTCAGAAATACCAATTTTTTTATATTATTAGAACATCTTTTTCTAAACAATAATCAAAAACAAAAATATGTTTAAAAAAATTATTTTTGATATTTTTGGAATTTTTTAAGCTTAAAAAGACGTTTTTTAAAAACACTACTCCTTTTTCAATTTTTAATGTTTTTAAATTTTTTTAATTGATTAAATAACATCAAAGTACACACTACAATCGTATGTATAGACTTTTGCAGATTTGTGTTTTAATTGTTTTTAAAAACTTATTTTAAGTTCAAAACCCAAAATATATCCAAACTTTTAAGTTTAATAATTTGTAAAAAAATAATTTATATTTTAATTTAAAAAAGCTATACATACGTTTATAAAACAAATATTAGAGCTTCAAAAACTATTAACAGTTTAGTTTTAAGTTAATTATTTACAAAGCCTTAGCATTTTAAACGTGACAAGAATTAAAAAAAAATATTTTGAGTAAATGACGATTGTTGCAGACGAACAGTATGTAGAAAGATTATAAATGGCATATAAACATCTAAAAAAACATATGTTTTGTTTCTTTTACTGTTTTGAAATTTTTTATACACCTTCTCAAGTTTATTTAGCATCGTTTTATGAAGAAAAAAAAAATTAGCAATTTTTCCGGATTTTGGGGCTCGGGTCCCCCTTAATGGAGTACATTTTAGAAAAAAAATTACATTTTTGAGTGAACTAATTCAAATCCAACAATCGATTTGTTCGAGTCCTTGAAAAAGTGATAGTTTGATGCATGAAAACGTCTATATAAAAACTAGAATAACTGTAGGAAAAAATGGGTTTTCGAATTATTAATGCAATAGAATAGGAAATTTGTGAAATTTTAACGGTCTTCAGAAAAAGAGCAATTCCATAAAAATATGAATTTCGAACTTTATAAATGACATGAATTAACTGCAATATATTTAAACTGTGGTAATATTATGAAATTGGTGGAACGTTTGCAAAGCAGCGGCATATCCTGATAGTATTTAATAATAAAACTTAATACAAAAATGTTTTTATTGCAATTTAGTTTGTTTTGACGCCATATGTAAAGAACTATCAGTCAACTTATCTCGCATCTAAAGACAAAGAGGTACGTATCTTATATCTTTCCTTCCGAAAAATTTGAGAAAAAATTAGTTAAATATTTTATAAATTAAATGTTTATTCTTTTCCGGATGTCAAATTTTTGAAGATATGAGGATTCTTCTAAAGAAGACTTGATTATATAAGTTATGGCATCTAAAAAAAAGTAAAATTCTTAAAATGTTAATTGTGTACTGTACTGTGTTTAAAGTGTGTATGCAATTGATATATAAAATTCCATTTCAGAAAAATCCTCGGATATTTCTATTAGATATTTTTTTATCATTATTCCTGAATCTTTATAATACAATTTTTGTTCTTAAACATATTCAATACAAAAATACATTTGTAAAAAATAAATATTTAGGAATTTCGTCATGCATTAACATTAAGTAGTTATAACATTAAAAACAAAGAGTCTTTATTATATTTATTTTAATATACTCGTTTCCATTGCAGTTTCTTAAATGACACCTAAAATATTAAAGTGAAAATGGTTGCTTTGAAATTCTACAACTAAGCTCTAATTCTCTGCAAAAGAAGGGGTGGTGGGTTTGCCTGAGAACATCAGCTGTTAGCATAATTTAAATTTTGACATTATAATATTTCTTGAAGTGTCTCAAGCATATATAACGTGTGTATTTCTGAACGGATTCAGCTCCAAAATATATAAGGATAGTTTTATTTTTAAAAAAATTTAAAATGAACTATTCGATTAGTTGGTGCTAACAAGTACTGAATGTCGGCTTCTCTGTAAAGAATGTCTTATAATAACAAAACACCTTCTACAGTGATATTCGGTGTTCTATTATACGTTATTCGTTTTCCCTATAACTGCTCTATGGGATAATTAAAAATTCCCCGGCGTCTAAAAAAATGTATTTGTTTTTTTTATCAAAAGCTAAGCTGTGTTCTGGACATATAATAACTTTTATGAATATCAACAATAGAAAGTACCCACAATTTTTTTGTCGTTCTTAGTCAGTGACAAGCAAAAAACAATTCGCACTTGTATGATACACACTAAAAATTGAATTTCTTGATGAATAATCGCATGGGTTGTAGCCCTCTTCTAAATTCAAATCTAAAAACGAAAAATAAAATAGTGTTTAAAAAAATAGTATTTAGTCAAAAACGAATTCTGCTTTAGTATGTAATGTAATTTAATGACTATTAAAAACAATATCATTCAACTTTTAATAAACTTTTAAAACGTGGATTTTGCTGATTACTTTTTCTTTCTCAAAGCCGTCTGAATGCGGATAATTGGTGATCTGTTTTTTTTTATTCGGATAACTGGAGCTCGGATAATTAGAGTTTTACTGTACTTCCGTTAAATTTCCCTCCGATCACTCTCGTTCCAAGATCCTATTTTAAAACACATTATAAGACAAAATACTTAAGTTTTACACACATTTTAACTGTATCATAAATATGATAATTTGAAGATACCAACCTAAAGAGTTGGGTACTCGTACCTACCACCCATTGGAAATTCCCTTTTTCCATTCCTTGAAAAATCCTAAATTCATCTAGAAATCCCTACACCATTTTCCCGATATTCCTACAAATGTCCTCTCGCCATATCGAATGCCCCAGCAGATGGATGGTGGTCGTTCCAACAAATCGCTGTCGGATTTCGAACAAAGTGAAGGCATATTTCACTCTCCGGTAATAACAAAAAAAAAGAACTCCATGACGACTTCTTCCATCTCTACAAACTGCAGCTCCATCTTCTTACCACCCCCACAAACAGTATCGAACGTAAAAATTTTGTCTATGTCTATCCCTTCCAAAGGGGAAAAAAAGGCAAACCAGGCCAAGTAATTGTAGATACTGGAGGTAAAAGCCTGATTTCCAAGACCCAACTCGTAAATCAGGGGAATCAATAAGGCAGAAAAACCCCTTTCAGTAATGAAAATGACATTACATTTTGGTCCCCTCTTATCGATGGACATGTTTTGGGGGCTAATATGACAAATGAGTGCTCATTTTCTTCAGGGCTTTTTGTTTCCTTTTGCTTGGCATCAGGGAGTTGCGAGCGTCAGCTATTTCGTTCTCTTTTTTTTGTTCCAGTTGGTAATTCGTTTTTCCTCCAGTTGGGTTGAAATACGAAGTGACTCCTTTTTTTGGGAAGAAATAGAAGATTTTTTTTGGTTGATGGGGAAAGGAAAATGCAATAATCCACGAGGAGGTTGAGTGGATATGTAAAAATGCCTCATCAAGATTTAATGAGGGCACTTGAGGTGTAAGAATGAAAAAACGTCGCTTTCTATCACTTATTCTAAATTCGGTTATGTTAAATTATAGAATTGTATATATAGAAATAAATTGGATAATGTGTTTTGTAAGTTTAAATGATTGACATTAGCATCAAAAGCATATTCTCAACTTATATTTATTTTAATTATCTCAATTCGCGAATTATTCAATTATCCGGATATTGGTTTATCCAAATGGGATCTGGTCCCAATTAAATCAGATGATTGGAGTAATACTAAAAATCACAGCTGACCGTATACGTCACTGCTCTGTGCCTTTTGTTCCCATGGAAACGCCGCAACATTCCGAAGTCATTTGATGTTTCGTTCGGTTCGTTCGATTTGTTAGTTTTGTTCAGTTCGTTCGTTTCGTTCGATTCACTCGGTTCGTTTGATTTTTTTACTCTTCGTTTTTTTTTGTTCAGTTCGTTCTATTCGATTAGTTTGTTCTATTCTTTCGTTTCGTTGTATTTTATATCAATAAATTAAAACTTTTATTCGAATTTGTGCATCATGGTTATTTATAAATTAAATTTGCACCTGGATCCACTGTTGATTTTGTTTTTACCAGGGCTCGAAATAAGATTTCGAAGCTGGACGAAAACGCTATTGTGAGCTTTTATAAGCTCACAGAAGAAAATAATGAACTCACAGCATAACTTAAAATAAAACCGATTATGTGAACTGTAATTCTCAGTTTCTTTTTTTATCAATTTTACAGTAATTTAACAAATAAATAATGAAGTAAACTTGACTAACTTAGTTTGTAAACTATACTATTTGCTGGAAACACGAAAATACATGCTAAACAAAAAAATACTTGGATTGAATACATCAGTTTAAACAATAAACATTTAAATATATACAAGTACGTTACAGAATGCAGACACAAGTTATTTATAAACAAGGCCTACGTATACATTTATATAATTTTTTTTAACTGCTTGATCAGCCTTAAAATCATAAAGAGTAAGGCCACTTGTGCTTTTCTGATTAAGGCACATGGCGTTTTTTCATTTAAAAAAGCCTTCAAGACACTTTTTACACGATTTCTAACACTGAACATCCTGGTTAGAATGTATTCTACGGAACACATGATTTTTCGCCAAATCTGGTAGCCCTACACCATACGCCGAAGCTACCAAGGGCGAAATGGAGGAGTTCTTTAATTGGCAATCGAACCTGGTTTTGTCGCCAAGAACGTGCTATCGTTGCGAATATCACTTTTCCAGAAAAGTCGCCAAGGCGTACCGTACAATGCATTTTAACTAACATCCTTTCTACAATAGATGTTGATAAAGTAAGGACTAAAACTATTTCTGCAAGATGCAGAAATTTTTTTAATCGCGCGATTTTGGAACGTAAACAAAATGTTATTAAAAAAACAATTCAGATTACAAATACACGCAGCAATGCTTGAAGCAATAATTGTCAAGGCAATTTTAAGGCAACTCGCGGCATTGCCAAAGCTGCCTTTGCTTATTTCGAGCCATGGTTGCTACACGCCTTAAACTTTACGTCTTTTTCAATAGACATAGGCTACCTAATTTACTACTCACAGTCTAACTAAAAGTCAGGTCAAATGAGTATTTATGGTTTGACTGGCAGCTATTTCGTTGAAATGAAATTTTTTGTAGTCTTAGGATACTACTCGTACAACATCGTAACATTTTTATGACTTATATCTACCCTCTTTTAACAATTTTTGAAGAGATTAATAGATTAAACGTACACCTAATACAATTCATGAAACGTATAACTCATAAAAAATACCAGAAAAAATATAAATGATTTACGGTTTAAGCCATGATTCGGAACATGGTACTTTATTTCAATATGGCTGCCTCTTAATTGCTTCAAATGTACTTAATGTATGTTCCTGTGAATTATTTATACACCTACATATCTGGTAAGCCTTTATTCTTGTGTTACAGAAGATTTATTTTAATTGACATTTGGGAATATTGAAAAGGGTCACGAACCATTTTTCTCTTGATGCATATGACTTTTTTTAAAAGTTTATATCGCTTCTACAATACTAAAAATGTGTTCCGATGTTTTTAATCTATAGAACAATATTTCTTTTTTTAACTTGTCGGGTTCTATCTAGTATTTGGTTGTGGTACTTATTCAATCAAAGCAGAATTAAATAATTAAGTAAGTAAATGAAATTTTATTTTATTTTAGGAGAAATACATTAAAAATGTGTTTAATAATTTATGTTTATATACAACTACGTGTACACTGCAAATTTTCTATTAAATTAGAACAAGGTTATGGTTTTAGAATAAGATGCATTGCTTTAACATAAATTTGGTAATTTGAAATGTTTTAAATATTTTTATTTTGAAAAAATATCAATTGTTAAATTAACACATAAATCATGACCCACGTATAATTTGTTTTATCTCGATATTTTTTATTCTTTAAACAGTAAACTCATTCCTTCAACCATAGCATTTCAATTTAGAAAAGTAAGTAGTTAAATATATTTTTTAGTGTAATTTATGTTAACCGATAATTCAATATAATAAATAATTCCATTCAAACAAATATCAAGTAATCCTTTGAATTTATTTAAAACTCAAGTACCTCATTATTTTATAAGGTACCGAACATTGAAATTTCTAAAGCAACAAATATTATGAATTAAACACTATTAAGTAGTTAAGGAACATTGAGTACAATTTCAGAGGAGTTGTTTTCATAACTATTTTTTCTCTGTAAATTAAAAATAACTAATGTTTTGAAGATATAAGAAAATAAATGATTTCCAGATATTCTTTTTTAATAAACCAATTTCAATTCGCTGGATGTACTCAAGCTTGCATTGATGTAATGAAGTATCTTTACTGAATTGACGAAACCATTAATACCATGCTAATTCATTTCATAGGTTGGAGTAGAGTTTTATTTTAAATACATAGATTTTAAATCTCCCAGTTCAAGCTACTTCAAATAAGTATGTTATTATTCATTTATTTTAATTGCCAAACGAATTTCAACTTTGATTTTCTTTTTCTGAAAGAATAATATTTGAAGCTAGTTTTCACAAGTTATTGATCAAATGAAATATTTTTATTTTTCAAATGAACGATATAATACATTAAAATAGGTATTAAGTTTTACTTATTTAATTATAAAAGATAGTTAAATATTAATATTAGATTTCAAATTGTGCTGCATTTTAACACTTTCTCCTTCATTGTTGGTTTAAATCAACACTGAATTGAATCTATTATACTTTCTTGGGTTAACTACTTTAAGGGAATATTTTTTTAACTCACAAACGCTCACACAATTTTTTTTTTTAATTGTAAAGTAGTTTTTTATTTTTGAAAATTAAATATTTTTCCCTATACATTTCCCTTTTATGTCATTTTTAAAATGTTAATTAATTGTTAATCTACACTGATAAACATAGATACTCAAAAATAAATCATATGTACTCATTTGTAAGTACATTTGATGCTTTTCATAGCTCTGAATACATGTTTAAATTTTTTTAAAAGACATGCACTCAAAAATGAGTACATTGAGTGAAAATGAATAAAAAGAGCAGTTGCTTGGCTACATAGACTGTCTTCATAAATCACTTTCAATAAATATCAACACTCTCCGGCACCGCAATCCGTTGTACTACCAGGAAGACGTGAAAAAGTTATAAACAGAAGAAATGTTAAAAAGGTGTGCCAAAAGAATAGGAAGTAAGATAATTGAGTTGTAATAACTCAGTTTCCATTTAAGCAATCGGCGTCAAATAAAGTGGAAACCCATCTTCTGAACAACTATTTTAAGTTTATCAGGTAATTTTGTTAAGCTGAGATTAGCAAATATTAAAACACACTGCTCATTTTTGAGAAAGTACAATTTATTAAATTTAAGTATGTCATCGGATCATTTACGATGCAATTGTACGCAAAGAAAAACGAATTGGTTCAGGTACTCATTTTTAAGCACCTTTTTTTACAGTGTATAACTTGTAAGTTATAACTTAAACCTTTAAATTAAAAAATATATATAAAATGGAGTAATTTTATGAATTTTACCATTGAATGTATTGTCGGAAAGACAGAAGGTCTCTGAACGGGATACCACTTCCATAAGCATCAGAAGATTTATCTAATTATGACCAAACTGTTCGTATGATATTAAGAACGATTTTAGGATACTGCTTCTAAATTTGTAAATATCAGTTAAAAATTCAAGAGTCTCCCTTACAGAGAAATGTGCGTAGTAATAGACAGTTTTTTGCTGTTGTGATTTTATCTGCTATATTTGACTATTTTTTTTTGTTGCTAATAATTAAAATTTTTAGCATAAACTGCACTAATCAATAAGCTTGATGGTTCAAAATGGAAATAAATTTTATGCTTTATAGAATTCTTAATAGATCCTTACTGACGATCAGTTGAATCTTTTAATTTTCAAAATGAGCGATCTACAAATTCTGCAAAAAATTAGACGTCATATTTAGATACCAAAAAAACATAATTTGAAAGAAAAAAAATTTTACTACAACAAAAAAAAATAATTAAAGGGTTAAAGAGTTAATTAGCATTATTAATGGGCTCTATTATTATTGAAAAAAATAATTTAGACAAATTTAGAAATATATGTTGTGACTCCAAAAATATCCGAACCAAAAACCGAAAATTAAGTTACCCACTGTCTATTGACTTAAGTAGATTTTACAAAGCTCCATATACGGAGACAAGAGCGTTCTTAACAAACAAAAACGCCCACAAAAGCTAACTTAAAAACAGAAAATACACTTCCAACCAGAGTTAATGAATTTTCTCCTTTACGACGTTTCAAAACATTCGCCCTAAGGCTAATAAAAGCGGAACTGGATGACTTGAGGTTGTAAAACTCAACGGAATTGATACAGAAAAAAATTCCTTGGCTAATTTATTTGGCATCCTACATCCGACCTGATAATAGTTACTGCCCTGGAAAAACAACATTCGGAGCAGCAAATTAAATAGTCCACACTCTTCAGAAAAGGGCAGAAAATTTCCTTTATTGAAAGCCCTGTTTTTAGGCTCCCCTACATAAACCGGAGTACATTTCCCTGTCAGTCCACAGGCCACAAATTTCCACGCTCCGATCCGTTTTATGATCCATTTCACGACATGCAATGGATAGGGAAGGAATAGGGCTGCCGAATAAGAAACTTTGTAATCGCCAAGATGGAAAAAAAAAATCGCCAAATGAAATTTTTTTCTCAATATTCTTCAAATTTACCCTCTGATATGAGAACAAATTACTGTATAACAAAATATCGGCTATGTCCCTATTTGTAATACTAGACATGTGTTATTATGCAATATTTATTCAAAATGTATCAGACTAAAAATCAGAAATTTGTTCATATCCTGTCGGGGTCAGCATTTTTGAAAGGTTAATGTATAATAAATTCGTCCGTGAAACAATTCAATTATGGTATATTATGGTATATTAAAAAAAATATTTTTAATTTCAATCTTACAGACATACAAAGTAACTATTCTGTCAGTCAAACTCATATAGTGATAAGATCCAAACATTCTCACTCAGCTTTGAATGGAAATTAAGTATTTTTGACATTAAAACAGTAAATTAACAGACGGAAAACATACTGCTTTTTTTATTAATGTGTGCAAAATAATAAAAGTAAGTTTTACATACTGCAATTTGTTGTAGTTTTTATCAATTATAAAGTTCCCTAAATATACAAATCTGTTTTGAAAAACTTATGTGTGTGCGTTCAAAGTAAAATTATCACAATAGAAATTACCACAAAACCCAAATTTGGTATTTTGCAAAATTTCTATTTTATCCGATTTGAAATAAAAATAAATATTTTAGTAATTTCAAATATATAAGTTTTTTTAAGTATTTGCACTTGCATTATAACTGATTATGTTATTTTGTATCGCTTAAAAAATTTATTTCGAGGAACATCGGGAGGCTCCCAAATATTATTTGACAATTGGCCATAAACTTGTATAAGCCGGACCCTGCACAGACACATATCTTTTTTTTATTATCATAGATTTTTAATATTAACATACAAATTATTCCTATTATTCCAATAACATATAAATTATTCCTATTATTCCAATAACATACAAATTATTCCTATTATTCCAATAACATACAAATTATTCCTATTATTCCAATAACATACAAATTATTCCTATTATTCCAATAGCATACAAATTATTCCTATAACACACAAATTATTCCTATTATTCCTATAACATACAAATTATTACTATATAACATACAAATCATTACTGTTATTACTATAACATACAAATAATTCCTATTATATCTATAACATACAAATTATTATTATATAACATAAAAATTATTAGTATTATTACTATAACATACAAATCATTCCTATTATTACTATAACATGCAAATTATTCCTATTATTACTTGGGGGTTGGCGGAGCGTTAGCGGAGCAGGGGGCGGAGCCTCCTAGTACAAATTATTCCTATTATTCTTAAAACATACAAATTATTCCTATTTTATTCCTATAACATACACACATTTCCTATTATTCCAATAACATACAAATTATTAATATTATTCCTATAACATACAAATTATTGACATTATTCCTAAAACATGCAAATTATTTCTATTATTACTATAACATACAAATTATTCCTATAACATGTAAATTATTCCTATTATTACTATAACATACAAATTATTCCTATTATTCCTATAACATACAAATTATTCCTATGCCATACAAATTATTTTATTATTCCTATAACATACAAATTATTCCTATTATTCCTATAACATACAAATTATTCATATATATTTAAATTTTCATCAGAAGCCATACATTAAAAAAAATATTTTCACTCATACTCGCCAATTTGGCAATATTTCTCAAAACTTGGATCACTCACAAGTGGGGGCAAAGCCGAAAGCTCAAAAGAAAATGAAATTTTCTTTCAAAGGGTGATCGTCTAAGCCCATAGAAACCAACGACGTCCGAAGGTGATAGTTTGTTACCGCCCCGTCCTCCTCCAAATTGCAAAAGATCTGCACACGCATAAAAGGATGTAAATATTTAATTTGGCGCAGAAAGTTATTTGGCGTTATGCGTGAGGCCATCACAGGAGACGACGTTTGCGTTGAGACGTAAATTGAAATTTATACTTGCCGCTTGAAGGTTGAGCAGGGGCCATGCTTTAAGGGAGTTTGTACATCTCAGAATTTATGTGATTGGTTTTTGCATGAATAATACGATTGGAATCGTTTAAATTCGGAATCACCTTTTGGTAAATCAGTTAACGAAAAAGCGCAATTTTTGTTTCTGAGATTGTATGTAAATTAAATAAAAAATCATTTGAACAAATAGAAAAATAAAAAGGTGTAATTGAGTTAAGGTTCGTTTTCTACATTCAATTTTAAGTGAAGCACTTCTTAATTTAAATGTTTACGATTTCAATTGACCAAATAAAAAAAATCGAAGGATATAATTGAATTACATGGTTATTTTTCAAAGTTCAAAGTATTTTTTAATTTAAATGAGGAGTTGCATGTAAAACCAAATATATAAAAAATACACACACAAAATTAGATAAGCATTGCGTTTTGCAAAAAACATATCTATCAATTTTTGTAAAAACAATTAAATATCATTTTTAAAACTTAAAAATCCGAAAGTTCATGGAATGCATACCAAACGTTTTTGCGGTTTTCCTCGATTTCGAATTTATAACTTTTGTTTTTCCACGAACGCTCCTCAAATACTGCGTACGATTTCAATTAAATCATTTAAATTCCAAATTATCTATTATTTTGTATTTAACCCGATTTCAATAAAAATTGTCTTCATATAAATGACGATGGAAAACGTTACAGAAAGCTGTAAGTTGCCATTAATTGTTAATTCTTCTCAAAGCATTATTATTCTTCACTTTTCTTTACTCAAATAAAATCAAATGAATTTTTTACACAAAATAAAAAAAATCATAATTTTTAGTTAAGATGAATAAATGAAAATAAAAAAATATGAAAATGAAAAATATTAGATTTTATATTAATAAAGGCTTAATCTTATGAGTTTTTATAATATGTTTACAGAACCTATGTATAGCAATATGTTTTTAATGTATAAGATTATTACACATGTTTCATAAAATAATCTTATATATAAAGCAGAAATCTCCAAAATCTGTCCGGATGTGTGTTTGTTGGTTTGTCAGTATATTATAGGTTCCGTAACTACACAACGCAGAGCTTTGAAATTCACAGAATAGTTAGTTCAAAAAATAAGAATTTTAACGCGACTATTTTCAAGTCTCTACGATGTTCCATTCGAATGTTATGACATTTTTTAGCGTACGTCATCAAAGTTTCACGAAGTGGCAACAGTAAAATCAGTTAAAATCAACGGAGAAAAGCGAAAATATAATATAACAAAATTATAAACCAATTAGAATTCCGATATTTACACGGAATACTACATAACTACAAAACGTAGCTTTATAAAATTTACAGATTGCTTTACTTGAAAAATTAGAAATTTTTTGTGATAATTTTTAAGTTTGTACGATGTTCCATTCATATATTATAACTATTTTAATGTATTCCATTGACTTAACTAGGATGAAAATATCGTATGCAATTTAAAATAATTTTTTTCGTTATTGACTCTATAAAAATGACGTCATGCGTTTTGTTTGATTTAATAATTATTGAAAAACGTCTGCACATTGGGCTTTTTGCTACAATACGGAACCATTCAAAAATTTAATCAACCAGAATTTTATCTTAGGGAAATGGTTTAGAATTGTATTAAAATGTTATAATTGTTTTATCTCTTTTGTTTTATACAGGATTATTGTAAGTATATTTAATTATCTTAGATCGAACTTTAGAACAATTCATCCAAAATGCGAGTAATTTGTGTATGAACGTCCGTTTTATTTATTTGAAAAATATTTTATGCAAGTATTTTTTTTTTAAATGTACGAAGCTTGGTTTCATTGTGAATTTTCAACTCTATTAGACTTTTTAATGTTATTAAAGAATAAAATTTCACAGATACCAACTGATAATTTAGAAAATATTTTATTTAATGTGCCAATGAATATTTCCTTTTAAAACATTGAATGGCGATCATTAAATATTAAATGTAAAATTATTGAAAGTACATGGTGAGATTATAATATGCTGCGTCGTTTGCTAAACTATCGCCAAGTTATAACAGTGTATTCTTTGGATGAAGTGCGCCTTGGCTGTAATTTGCTGTGGAAACTTACTAAATATTTGTATGACAGGTATTTTTCGATGCGAATTCTATAATAACAGTATCACAAAATCAAAATTTTAGGAAAAATTGTTTAACAAAATGAGTAAATACCGAATTTTTAATAAATTGATCCGTAAATAAAAAAAATGAACTTAAAATTAAAATAGGTGGTTATTTTTCTGTGATAATATTATTCACGGGAATTCTTTAAAACATGGGCAGGGCGTAGTAAAAGAAAGTTGTGTAGTATTTCAAAACATACTATTTTTGGTTGAGTATTTATGCCGGGCTGTTAATTTTATTCTTACTTTGATAAAGAATTTGAGGCAGTTTATTTGCAAAAAACGTTTAGGTTTATTCTGGCTGCAATTTACATTCTTATGTTCTGCATTATTGAGGACAAAAATGCAAACTATTAATTAGATACACAAGTTGTTGGTCGAAGATATTGCAAAGATGTAGCCTAAACGATACATTGGAACGGGCATTTGGAAATAATCAAATCAAAATTGCAATACTGGGAACAGGGAAATTCGGAATGTTTTGAAAGTTAAACCATTTAAGTTCTTTTTCAAATTTATTAATTTGGTCAGCTTTAAAAAAATATGTTATCTGTTTCTGCTGCTTTTTTCACTTCCATGCAGCTTCAGAACATTTTAATATCGAAATTGATTCAGAAGTTTCATCAAAATTCACGCTTGAAGTTATTCCTTTAAAACTGCAATTTAATAAAACCCTCCTTGATGAAATTATTTTTTAAAATATTATAAAAATGAAGATCATAGCGCTTAGTTTATTATTTAATTTAATATTTTTTTCCTTGGATAAAAAAAATCATAGGTTTGTGTAAATAATTATTCATATAAAATACCTGTTATAATGCACATTATCTTTCAATAATGATGACAACAGTAATTAAAATTTCATCAATTAAAGTAAGCACTGTAAACTAAAATATAATTATAGTCATTTCACAAATAAATTGCGGCATCCGTGTTAAAAAAAATCGGTTATGTACAGACCGCGCTGTATTGGGCCCCTACTCGGTACAAGGTTGAGAGGGGGAGAGAATAAATGGCCTACAATGATTGAAACGGCCATCCTTCCTTTACACGATGGTATGTCATTTATCCATATAGGCTAATTCCACGTTGAATTAATGATAGCTGTACACTTATTTTCACCTGGTACAAACGCAAAAAGGGGAGGCTTAAAAATCGGCATGTACGAAACGTCTGACTTTCGTCTACACAATAGTATATTATTTTATACCCATCAACTTATTCCACTTGGAGTTAAGGATTTTAAAAACGTCGTTTTTTATTATGGTATTTAATGTAACTATGTATACCTATACCGAAAAGAAATTCATATTAATTTCTAAAAATATTTTTGTGCAGGAATGTTTAATTTTTAAAATTCCATACCTTATGAGAGATAAACTAGAAATTATTCGATTTTTATCGGTGTTTTAGCAACCAAGTAGTATAGAGATATTTTTACTTTTTTTTAACTTCTAATTTATTAAACATAAAAATATTTTAAATTATAAAAAAAAAAAGCTTTATCACTTTTTAAATAGGAATTCTAAAATGGTATATGCGATTATCCCAGGCAGGAGAGGAAATGTATATATTTTCAGTTATTTGTCGTTATTTTATTTATTTCCGTGCGAAGAACGGGTACTTTTGCTAGTCTTATATATAAAGCAGAAATCTTCAAAATCTGTCCGGATGTGTGTTTGTTGGTTTGTTGGTTTGTCAGTATATTATAGGTTCCGTAACTACAAAACGCAGAGCTTTGAAATTCACAGACTAGTTAGTTCAAAAAATAAGAATTTTAACGCGACTATTTTCAAGTCTCTACGATGTTCCATTCGAATGTTATGACATTTTTTAGCGTACGTCGGCAAAGTTTCACGAAGTGGCAACAGTAAAATCAGTTAAAATCAACGGAGAAAAGCGAAAATGTAATATAAAAAATTATAAACCAATTAGAATGCCGATCTTTTCACGGAATACTCCATAACTACAAAACGTAGCTTTATAAAATTTATAGAATACTTTACTTGAAAAATTAGAATTTTTTTGTAATAATTTTTAAGTTTGTACGATGTTTCAATCGTATGTTATAGCTATTTTAATGGATTCCATTGACTTAACATGGATGAAAATATCGTTTGCAATTTAAAATAAAATTGTTCGTTATTGGCAATATAAAAACGACGTCATAGGTTTTGTTTGATTTAATAATTATTGAAAAATGTATATACATTGGGCTTTTTGCTACAATACGGAACCATTCAAAAATTAAAACAACAAGAATTTTATCTTAAAGAAATGGTTTAGAATTGTATTAAAATGTTATAATTGTTTTATCTCTTTTGTTTTATTGTTTTATACAGGTTTATTGTAAGTATATCTTAGATCGAACTTTAGAACAATTCATCCAAAATGCGAGTAATTTGTGTATGAACGTCCATTTTATTTATTTGAAAAATATTTTATGCAAGTATTTTTTTTAATGTACGAAGCTTGGTTTCATTGTGAATTTTCAACTCTATTAGACTTTTTAATGTTATTAAAGAATAAAATTTCACAGATACCAACTGATAATTTAGAAAATATTTTATTTAATGTGCCAATGAATATTTCCTTTTAAAACATTGAATGGCGATCATTAAATATTAAATGTAAAATTATTGAAAGTACATGGTGAGATTATAATATACTGCACCGTGTGCTAAACTATCGCCAAGTTATAACAGTGTATTCTTTGGATGAAGTGCGCCTTGGCTGTAATTTGCTGTGGAAACTTACTAAATATTTGTATGACAGGTATTTTTAGATGCGAATTCTATAATAACAGTATCACAAAATCAAAATTTTAGGAACAATTGTTTAACAAATTGTTAACAAAAGAATTTTTAATAAATTGATCCGTAAATAAAAAAATGAACTTAAAATTAAAATAGGTGGTTATTCTTCTGTAATAATATTATTCAAGGGAATTCTTTAAAACATGGGCAGGGCGTAGTAAAAGAAAGTTGTGTAGTATTTAAAAACATACTATTTTTGGTTGAGTATTTATGCTGGGCTGTTAATTTTATTCTTACTTTGATAAAGAATTTAAGGCAGTTTATTTGCAAAAAACGTTTAGGTTTATTCTGGCTGCAATTTACATTCTTATGTTCTGCATTATTGAGGACAAAAATGCAAACTATTAATTAGATACACAAGTTGTTGGTCGAAGATATTGCAAAGATGTAGCCTAAACGATACATTATAACGGGCATTTGGAAATAATCAAATCAAAATTGCAATACTGGGAACAGGGAAATTCGGAATGTTTGAAAGTTAAATCATTTAAGTTTTTTATCAAATTTATTAATTTGGTCAGCTTTAAAAAATTATGTTATCTGTTTCTGCTGCTTTTTTCACTTCCATGCAGCTTCAGAACATTTCAATATCGAAATTGATTCAGAAGTTTAATTAAAATTCACGCTTGAAGTTATTCCTTTAAAACTGCAATTTAATGAAACCCTCCTTGATGAAATTATTTTTAAAAATAATATAAAAATGAAGATCATAGCGCTTAGTTTATTATTTAATTTAATATTTTTTTCCTTAGATAAAAAAAAATCATAGCTTTGTGTAAATAATTATTCATATAAAATACCTGTTATAATGCACATTATCTTTCAATAATGATGACAACAGTAATTAAAATTTCGTCGACTAAAGTAAGCACTGTAAACTAAAATATAATTATAGTCATTTCACAAATAAATTGCGGCATCCGTGTTAAAAAAAAATCGGTTATGTACAGACCGCGCTGTATTGGGCCCCTACTCGGTACAAGGTTGAGAGGGGGAGAGAATAAATGGCCTACAATGATTGAAATGGCCTTCCTTCCTTTACACGATGGTATGTCATTTATCCATATAGGCTAATTCCACGTTGAATTAATGATAGCGGTACACTTATTTTCACCTGGTACAAACGCAAAAAGGGGAGGCTTAAAAATCGGCATGTACGAAACGTCTGACTTTCGTCTACACAATAGTATATTATTTATACCCATCAACTTATTCCACTTGGAGGATTTTAAAAACGTCGTATTTTATTATGGTATTTAATGTAACTATGTATACCCATACCGAAAAGAAATTCATATTAATTTCTAAAAATATTTTTGTTCAGGAATGTTTAATTTTTAAAATTCCATACCTTATGAGAGATAAACTAGAAATTATTCGATTTTTATCGGTGTTTTAGCAACCAAGTAGTATAGAGATATTTTTACTTTTTTTTAACTTCTAATTTATTAAACATAAAAATATTTTAAATTATAAAAAAAAAAGCTTTATCACTTTTTAAAGAGGAATTCTAAAATGGTATATGCGATTATCCCAGGCAGGAGAGGAAATGTATATATTTTAAGTTATTTGTCGTTATTTTATTTATTTCCGTGCGAAGAACGGGTACTTTTGCTAGTATGTTTATAAAAAATAAAAATTACTCGTATTTTAAATTAAAAAATATCCGTTTATGACTTTCTCCTACAGTGGCGTAACCTAACCATTAAATACGATGGGACAAATGTTACTCTTTTTACATTCACGTGGGAGCTTCTCGATTTTAACCTGATGGGTTAATGATATGTCTTTTGTTTAATATAGATATGAGTTTAGTCTAGATTGTTACTTCATCTAGATCTATTTTCAATTATCTCTAGCAATTTACCTTATCTATAGTGAAATGCTGCAAAATGTAATATATCGCTTCAAATGGCATTCAATTGTTAAAATACCTTAATTTCTGAGAGTTAATCCATAGGATAAAGGTAATTTAACAGTGTACAATTTAGTACTGATTTATTAGCTTTTAAAACAACACAATTGAAGGGAGTTTAAATTTAGTTTGAAACCTCTTAAAGATACCTCAAATATAAATATGTACTATTATATATATAATTGTAGACTTTGAATAAAGTAAACATTATTTATTTTTTTACTCATCTGTTTAAACAACCCCGAGAAAAAAACGGGTATATTTGTTAGTTTTTAATAAAGTGGAGTAATCAAACAATTAAATCAATAAAATATTGTATATAATACAGCATGTACTTTTATTCAATTGTAAAAGTATATCTATAATAACGCGTTTAATTTTAAACCAATTGTGAAAATATATTTACAATAAAATAATGCACTACATAATAGCTGTACTTGTAAAAACTTTCAATTATTTAAAAACAACATTGAACTGAAAGTATAGCAACTACTTTCAACTAGTTTTGATTCAAGAGTTCGGTTTTGGTTAAGTAGCATCACAATAGTGCTGCACAGTGGGCTATTGGTGACGGTTCGGGGCCTATCTCAAAGGAAAGACCCGGGAACGATGCCTCGTATTTTTTAAGCATGGTCAGATGACGAAGACAACACCTGGGCTGGCACCCACGGTATTCAATAGGTGTCACAACTTTGGACCCGATCAGATGTATCATGCACCAATCCCGTATACACGCCGGTATAATTTGTTGGAGTTCTGGACAACTTTCTAGTATTTTTTGTAGCGATCACAAGATCACTTTTTAACTTTTCTTTGTTAATTCTACCGCACAGGCTCGAACTAGCAATCCTCTGATTACCAGATGAACTCATGTATCCACTGGGCTACCGGGCCCCCATTTTGACTCGAGAGAATTTCAAATAAACAAACAAACTATTGCATTTGTTAAAAATTGTTGTCTGAAAGTCATATCGAAGCACATACCAATAGATCAAATTCTATTTAAATCATAACTCAGAGTTAAATGTCATGTACCAAAAAACGTATTCAAAAACGCAATAGAACGCAAATCAAATTAGTCTCATTTAAGTCATTATAAGTACCTTGTGTATTCAATGAAAAGTTTGAGCAAATGCAAACCTTGAGCAAATACTCCACACATCAAAGCCCACATCCCATTCAAAACCTTTACCCCTTCCCCCCCCCACTACCTCCCCGCCCCACATTCATACCATCATTAACTTATTTCACTTTAATTCAGTCTGTTACTCAAATACCTCTGCCGGAGTTCCGAATTCAATAGCGCCTCCTGAGAACATCTCAACACAACTCGAACCTTCATTATGAAAAGGCAAACTGGAAAGCAAAAATCTAGCATGCATCGCACACGTGATCGGAACTTGATTTAGGAAGTTTACCGTTGCCACTCGGTTGATAAAGAGGCGTTTTAAAACAAAGAATCGTTTTCCGCAAATTAAAGCCTCTGAGCTTTCAGCAGGAGCCTCTTTTCCTCCCTTGAGGGGTTGAGGTATATGCCTGATTGGGGCTCGTTCCATTCTATTTTCTGAGACGTTTTCTATAATTAAATGGATTTTTCAATTCGGTTTTCATCGCACGTTTGCTTTTTCTCCTGAAATCTCTATTTGTTGGAGAAACGGAGGTGGAAAATGTGTTTTTGTACGGATGAAATTTCTCATTATCGAAATGGAATGGTTCTTTTTGTTTTGTTTCGTTTCGTTTAGTATTTGAAATCTTGTATACAAAAAAAAAATATTCGTAACAAAAATGGAAAAAAAAACGTAATATTGAAACAAAATAGCAAATATTTTGTTTAAAAAAATCGTGTAACTTGTAAGTGTAAATAAGTGAAAGTGTATAGTGTAATAGAAGTGTATAGTGGAAATAAACTTATAATTTTTATTAAATTTAAATCATTCAATTTTAATTTAAGTTAAGTTATAATTAACCAAACCACAACAAAGTTAATAAAAAATTGTAGTGAAAAGGTACAAAACAGCTTTGTGTAACAAACTCAAAAACAAATAGCATAAATTTAACAAATAATATAATAAGTAGATAAATATTAATAAATAAAATAACCCCAATAAATAGATAAATATTAATAAATAAATTAACCCCAATAAATAGATAAAACATTATCTAAGTATGATATTAAACACTTAATAATTATCATTTTAATACCAATATCAATAAAGAGTACTTTTTATTTTTTAACCCATTAATTTTACCTTATTTGAGAATATTTTTAGAACTGAATTGTACAATTTTAACTAAAAAATTATTTTAATATTAGAACTTATATTACGTTGGCGTTCATCGCAAGCCAAATTCTTCAAAAATGTATCAGTTTCACATACTAAATTACTATTTTTTTTAATATAATAGAACTGACATCTGTAATACAAATTATGAAGAATTGAGAAAAATTAAGAAAAAAATCACGATTATTTCTGCAACTTGATCATGTATGTATCTATATTAAATCGACTAATGATATACAAGGTGCGCACTTAATTCCTTTTTCATCAACAAACATCATTTAACTGAAAGTGTAAATAAATGAAAGTGTATAGTCATAAGTGTGGTCATCATCAATGCTGCCTAGTGGAGAATAGCTCCTCTTTTCTAATGCAATTCGAGACGTAACGGAGCCAGAATTCACGAAAAAATCTAACGCTGTACACATTATATTCATAGTATTCATTTGTGCAACATATATTAACATAGTTCGGTTTTGGTTTGGTTACGGTTAATTAAAGTCGCACTAGAGATATACAGTGGGCTAATGGCGACGGTTCGGGGCCTATCTCGAAGGAAAGATCCTGCAACGATGCCTTGCAGTTTTGAAACATGTTAACATATTAAACCGATACAGCTTTATGAATTTGTAATTGGCTATTTTTATGTATCTCATATAGTTTTCAAGATAGGCCCGAAAGTTGTTAGCTTTGTCAATAGATGGCGCTGTAAGCGATCTTATCGAATTTTCCTATATCTCACAGCCATTTTCCTATATCTAGACATATTTTATGACCAAAGCTGTCGACGTTCGAAAATTAAAGGGTCATCAAAAGACTTTAGTGGGAACCTTGTATATCAGAAACAAAAGCATAAATGATAGGTTTCCATATATAGAAACAAACTTATGTTATTTAAACAGTTCGAATTTTTGGATTTTTTTAATACACTTTTAATGCACAAATGTATTCGTATAAAGTTTTTGAATGCGCTTCCAAAACATAAAAAGACAATTCAAAATCTATCTCAGTCAGCATACTTCATCAAACTTTATTAACCTTTCACTGTCTGATGAAAAGAACTGAAATACGCGAAATTTCATTAAAAAGTATATTTAAAACCTCCTCTTCGATCTCGAAAGCAGTGAAGATTTAATCAAATTCTTATATAGCCCACGCACATCCATCTTCCCGCGCTTTTCTCGGGGACCATAATAGTCGCGAAATTCCATTTTGCCTGTCGTCTGTTTATTTTCAAGTCGTTACAAAAACCAATTTAAAGGCGCTCACAAAGAAGAATCGACTCGCTTCAAAATGAAATTTGAAATCTATTCCAACCGTGTCAGAGGCGATAAAAATTCCATTCGGCGCAACTTCGAATAGCTTCATCAAACAGAGAAGACGAGTAACTTATTTACCTTCTCTGTTATGTTACTCTCAGGAACATAATATCTTGAAATTATTAAATAAAAAAAAAGTTAAGGAAATAAGATGTATCAAGAATTTTTTTTTTTTTGGACCAGGAAGCAAAATATTCGCTTCCACTTCGGAATTTTATCGCAGCTCTAGAGAATATAACACCTTAAAAACGAACAAAAACTGTTTACGGTATTTTTTTGTAAGAATTTTTAGGAGGCTCGCTCGCTAGCATCGAATTTCCCGGGGAACATTTGCATTTTATTTTATAATGAAGAAAGGAATCGATATATACGTGAGAAACTAAACAAAATTATTTTGTAAGAGACTCTTTAATACCATCTTCTAAATTCACTTTGAAATTTTCGGATGATTGAACGTAACTGCATAAAAACATCAATAATGTTTCGCACTTTAGAGTATACAAAGAGTTAATTTTTTAAGTGCTGTAATTAGTAGGGTGTGTTGTCTTGAAACACTTAAGCAAGAATTGAAATTTGAGTGGATTTTTGTGCAAAGTTTTTTTACCTTGATTAATAATAATATACACAAAAATAGCTAAAAACAAGAAGTTTAAAAAATAACAATAGATAAACATTTTAAAAAGCTGTTTTTTTATTTTCATTGATAATAGCCTATCGTTTAATATATTTTTAAGATGTGAAGTTTGTTTTCATCAAATTATTGGGTGTTTGAATAAAATTTAATATTTGTTTATGTCATTAATTGCAATCCTAGTTTCGTTATTTTCTTCTTATTATTTTTTCATATATTTTGCTCTTTTTAATTATTTGCATCATTCTATAGTTTTTCGATATTTTGTACTTTATTATCATAAATTGAATCATAAAACTACATGACAACATAAAGTGAGAATAATGTAATGGTCGAAATCGATTTTCTTAGTAAATCATAAATAATTAGATAGATAAGACAAATTTATACACGAATTTGTTTTTAAATTTCATCTTCATTATTAATTCAATATTAAGTAGTGATATTCGATCAAATTGAATTATTATAGACATAAAAAAAATTAAATAATCTATTCTTATAATGTACAAGCACAGAATTTTTTTCTGTTAAAATTTGTTATAAAACTTTATTTCATGTTTGCACTAAAAATAACCATAATAAAGTATTAATAAGATATAGGGTTGGTAATTAATCTAAAATTTTATAAACTTTATATTTTGAAACTAATTAAATATAATATTTTGTTACATTTCGTTTTATTTACTAGCTACAGATTATATGACTATACAATTTTCCTCTGAATTATAAGATTTCAATACACATACACTTATATGTAAATTTTTTTTTAGTTGTACCTAAATGTATATTGTTGTTCCGATATCATATCAGGGTTCGTAAAGTCCTTAGAATCTCCTTATTTTGGGTTCATGTCAATAAAAGCCCTTTAAAAGTACTTTGAAACTCCTTATTTTTATTCAAAAGGTCCTTAGAAACTTTCGAGTTACAGAAGGCCCTTAAAAAGTCTTTAAAATGACTATCATTTAAATCATTTTAGGCATTTTACATTAAACGCAGTTTTGTATATATGTAAAGAAAAACATAGCTTCTTTGCACACGATCGCTTTTCGCTGCTGCATCTATTTCATTTGAATTGTTTTGATAATGAGCTTCATTGCGCCTTAAGAGCTAACTTTATGTTACAAATATATATACTTTGTTTGCCAAAAAAATAAGTTCCTTATAAATTGCTTTTAAAGGTCCTTGAAAATCCAAAGAAACTTTTTAATTTTTTATTCGAAAAATACGTGCAACCCAGTGTATATGTCATA
The DNA here is from genome assembly GCA_963932185.1 of Troglohyphantes excavatus. Classification (NCBI taxonomy): domain Eukaryota; kingdom Metazoa; phylum Arthropoda; class Arachnida; order Araneae; family Linyphiidae; genus Troglohyphantes; species Troglohyphantes excavatus. The sequence goes on along the minus strand of OZ010674.1, from coordinate 50,899,394 downwards.
CTATAATTACAAACTATACAAGAGGTAAGTCAATTACTCATACAGTACCAAACGGTACTTTTTGAGAAGGTACAGTTACTTGAATTTGACCCCTTTATGATACAATTATACTTTAAAAAAACGAGTAAATTTCCATACTCTGTTTTAACCGACTGAACAGCGCGTAAACCAAAACTCGAAAATATTACCGCCATAAACTTTAAATTAAAACAGTCAAATCACGCACCAAGGAGAGAGGTTATCAATTTTAGAAATGTGGACATTTTTTTTGTTAGATAGAGTATGTTTCACTTAGGTACCTTTTGAAAAAAAATATCCGGTTATCCGGCATTTAACTATCCGGAATTCTCAATTAACCAACCGGACGGTTTGAAAAAAAAATTTCGATATTCTATTTTTGTTGGATAGAGAAAAATCCACTTAGGCAAAAGTGAAAAAAAATAATCGGTTATACGGTTGTTATATATCAGGAAATATCGATTAACCCGAGTTCTTTTTAAACAATTTATCCGATTTAAAAATATTTTCATTGTTGAATAAAGATTATTCAACAATGACATTTCATTCACCCAGCATTTATTAGAATGGATAAAAATTGTTTTATAATATACATTGTGCAGACAAAATGCCAGTGCAAGTTGTTACTTGAATTTCGTGGTGAATAACAGCAGGGGGCGAAGTGCCCTGCTAAACTAAACACTATAAAGGGAAGAATAAAACAATCATTATAAAAAAAAGCGACTTTAAGGAAAATGCACTAAAAAGTAAAAATTTTATTTTTACAAACTAGTTGAAAAAATTGAATTATTTAATATTAAATTTATACTTATTACAACTTTTTGAAGTGGGTTCCATTTACAAAACTCATACCTAAATATTGGCGCCGATTTCAAAAAGTTTCAATAAGTATAAAATTAATATTAAAAATTCAGTGTTTTCAACACGTTCGTAACATTAAAAATTATTTTTCTACTTTTTAACGCATTTTCCTTTAAGTCGGTTTTTCTGTTTTTTTAGAAAGATTATTTTATTAAGTACCTTCTTTTACAGTGTACAAATTGTATAACAGGTAAGTCGATTACCCAAACGGTACTCGAAGCACAAAAACTCAGAATCACTTCCCCAAGTCAAGGACCTTCTACGCCTGCTTCTATTAATCGGGATAATAGATGAGCTACTATATTTTTCAAGCACACACACACACAACCTCTCTTCAACCACAACCCGGGTACATCCCCACACTACTACCCATGTCCGCAAACGGTCATTGCACGTGTGATTAAGTTTAATGTTTTTTCATCACTCTAATGCAGAAGTGCGCTATCGCCGAGCCAAAAACCTTTTTCTCTAATGAATCGAAAAAGAAAAAAAAAGCAGCCCCACGAAAAGGGAGAACAGCGAAAAGAAACAAAAATCTCGATGGAAAATCTTGAGAAAGTTGTGTTCTCTGGAAGATTCTGGAAGCCATTTCGAGATCGAGGGGGCAATAAGTCCTCGCTGCCACCCTTCTGTTTCGTCTGCAATAATTTATTTGATGGAGATTTAGCTCCGAGTTGGGAAAGCACATGTTGGGTTCTCAGAGGCTCGGAGCGCCGCCGTGTGTACACGTCGCTTTTAAAGATATTTTAATATCTTTGGCGTCTCACTTAAAAGTATGCTCCGCCAAATGCAAATTGTTTCCCCCTGTTGTTTTGAAGGAAATTGTTTTCTCGGATTATGACAGCTAGGGGTTTGGCAGGTTAAAGTTATGCGGATATAGGAAAGAAAGTAATTTATTTTATTGCCTTTTGAACTTTGTGGCATGCTGGGAATAGGGGGTAGGGAGTTAATGGTTCCAGTCAAACTAAATGTTTTTTGTAAACAGGAAGAAAATTGCTTTAATCTTGAGAATATGTCTGTGATTTTTCTTATTTACATATCGTTGTTGTTTGGAAATCATTTAAGCTAGTTTATGCTGAGAGAAAAATAAATAATTGGAACCAGCTTTCGTGAGAGAATGTTTATGGAATTGTTTAAAAAAGGTTACTGGGATTTGAAATGAGCTTATATTATAAGTTGTATATTAAAGATATTAAAGTGTTTTTAGTATTAAGCAGGGGTAAATGCACAATCTTTCATTCTTGTATTTTTTTTTTAAGTTGTTGTTTTCAATCCTAAATGATATGCACAAATACTGATAAACAAAATTCGTATATTTCATAAATTTCCTAGACAATATTTTTTACATATATATTAAAGTTGGATTAGTTTAAAGCATATTATTAACTATTGCTGAGTATTTCAAGTTAAAAGAGTAGATATTTTGAAATTTGATACTCTACTTACATTTAACCTTAGTTCTAAATCTGAGCTTTAATTTATTTCATTTATATAGTCTGTCTGTCTGTCTGTCTGTCTGTCTGTCTTATTTGTTTGTGTGTTTGTTTGCTTGTTTGTTTGTTTGTTTGTTTGTTTGTTTGTTTGTTTGTTTGTTTGTTTGTTTGTTTGTTTGTTTGTTTGTTTGTTTGTTTGTTTGTTTGTTTGTTTGTTGTTTGTTTGTTTGTTTGTTTGTTTGTTTGTTTGTTTGTTTGTTTGTTTGTTTGTTTGTTTGTTTGTTTGTTTGTTTGTTTGTTTGTTTGTTTGTTTGTTTATTTATTTATTTATTTATTTATTTATTTATTTATTTATTTATTTATTTATTTATCGCATGCACTATACTTTCGGATTTTATTCAAACCTGTTGTAATCTTTTGTAATCTTATTTAAAACTTTAAGTGTTTAGCAATCAATTTTTTAACTGTAGATATTTGAATAAAATACAGACAAAACCGAATTTGTTTTTAATACCATAAATATTAAACATTACCTATAATTTAATTATGAAAACATTATTATTATCATTTTGATACAGAATAAAAAAAATTGAAATTTAAATATGCACTTTAATTTATAAAAATGAACTGACGATATTTTTACATCAAAATAAAATAGTCTCTTGTAACACTTTATCTTCAAAGAATTTCTCAAGCCCCAAATTCCCACTAAACTATGCACTACCTTTCACGCTATATTGCAGACACAAATCGAATTGTCTTGTCACAGACCCCGTATTCTATTTCTCCCCTCGAACTTGCAGAGTAGTTAGTTACTCTGTTTCAAGAAAGTTGGGGACTGAAAGAGAAGATCGTCCTTTAACTCCGCATCATCAATCCTCATCCTCCGGGCTCTTTTCATCCTTGTTCTTCCCAGAAAACCAGTTACAACCGGATTCCATTCTTCGCCATGCATCAGAATTCCCTTAGGAATCCAGCGAAATAGATTTTTGGGTAACACCATTTCTTTTTGCTCATACGAAATGCTATTAAGGATTAATACATATATATTTTTACTGATGGAATAGTTTGTGATTTGACTAGAAGTAAGTAGAAATATTAATACCCTTAGGCGATATGTCATCAACCAATTCGAGTTGGATATTGTTTTTTGTAATGATGGCAATCAAAAAACATCGGAGAAAATGAATTCTGGAGAATTTGTGTGATGTTTGTGTAGAATAATATTATTTATTTATTTATTTATTTATTTATTTATTTATTTATTTATTTATTTATTTATTTATTTATTTATTTATTTATTTATTTATTTATTTATTTATTTATTTATTTATTTATTTATTTATTTATTTATTTATTTATTTATTTATTTATTTATTTATTTATTTATTTATTTATTTATTTATTTATTTATTTATTTATTTATTTATTTATTTATTTATTTATTTATTTATTTATTTATTTATTTATTTATTTATTTATTTATTTATTTATTTATTTATTTATTTATTTATTTATTTATTTATTTATTTATTTATTTATTTATTTATTTATTTATTTATTTATTTATTTATTTATTTATTTATTTATTTATTTATTTATTTATTTATTTATTTATTTATTTATTTATTTATTTATTTATTTATTTATTTATTTATTTATTTATTTATTTATTTATTTATTTATTTATTTATTTATTTATTTATTTATTTATTTATTTATTTATTTATTTATTTATTTATTTATTTATTTATTTATTTATTTATTTATTTATTTATTTATTTATTTATTTATTTATTTATTTATTTATTTATTTATTTATTTATTTATTTATTTATTTATTTATTTATTTATTTATTTATTTATTTATTTATTTATTTATTTATTTATTTATTTATTTATTTATTTATTTATTTATTTATTTATTTATTTATTTATTTATTTATTTATTTATTTATTTATTTATTTATTTATTTATTTATTTATTTATTTATTTATTTATTTATTTATTTATTTATTTATTTATTTATTTATTTATTTATTTATTTATTTATTTATTTATTTATTTATTTATTTATTTATTTATTTATTTATTTATTTATTTATTTATTTATTTATTTATTTATTTATTTATTTATTTATTTATTTATTTATTTATTTATTTATTTATTTATTTATTTATTTATTTATTTATTTATTTATTTATTTATTTATTTATTTATTTATTTATTTATTTATTTATTTATTTATTTATTTATTTATTTATTTATTTATTTATTTATTTATTTATTTATTTATTTATTTATTTATTTATTTATTTATTTATTTATTTATTTATTTATTTATTTATTTATTTATTTATTTATTTATTTATTTATTTATTTATTTATTTATTTATTTATTTATTTATTTATTTATTTATTTATTTATTTATTTATTTATTTATTTATTTATTTATTTATTTATTTATTTATTTATTTATTTATTTATTTATTTATTTATTTATTTATTTATTTATTTATTTATTTATTTATTTATTTATTTATTTATTTATTTATTTATTTATTTATTTATTTATTTATTTATTTATTTATTTATTTATTTATTTATTTATTTATTTATTTATTTATTTATTTATTTATTTATTTATTTATTTATTTATTTATTTATTTATTTATTTATTTATTTATTTATTTATTTATTTATTTATTTATTTATTTATTTATTTATTTATTTATTTATTTATTTATTTATTTATTTATTTATTTATTTATTTATTTATTTATTTATTTATTTATTTATTTATTTATTTATTTATTTATTTATTTATTTATTTATTTATTTATTTATTTATTTATTTATTTATTTATTTATTTATTTATTTATTTATTTATTTATTTATTTATTTATTTATTTATTTATTTATTTATTTATTTATTTATTTATTTATTTATTTATTTATTTATTTATTTATTTATTTATTTATTTATTTATTTATTTATTTATTTATTTATTTATTTATTTATTTATTTATTTATTTATTTATTTATTTATTTATTTATTTATTTATTTATTTATTTATTTATTTATTTATTTATTTATTTATTTATTTATTTATTTATTTATTTATTTATTTATTTATTTATTTATTTATTTATTTATTTATTTATTTATTTATTTATTTATTTATTTATTTATTTATTTATTTATTTATTTATTTATTTATTTATTTATTTATTTATTTATTTATTTATTTATTTATTTATTTATTTATTTATTTATTTATTTATTTATTTATTTATTTATTTATTTATTTATTTATTTATTTATTTATTTATTTATTTATTTATTTATTTATTTATTTATTTATTTATTTATTTATTTATTTATTTATTTATTTATTTATTTATTTATTTATTTATTTATTTATTTATTTATTTATTTATTTATTTATTTATTTATTTATTTATTTATTTATTTATTTATTTATTTATTTATTTATTTATTTATTTATTTATTTATTTATTTATTTATTTATTTATTTATTTATTTATTTATTTATTTATTTATTTATTTATTTATTTATTTATTTATTTATTTATTTATTTATTTATTTATTTATTTATTTATTTATTTATTTATTTATTTATTTATTTATTTATTTATTTATTTATTTATTTATTTATTTATTTATTTATTTATTTATTTATTTATTTATTTATTTATTTATTTATTTATTTATTTATTTATTTATTTATTTATTTATTTATTTATTTATTTATTTATTTATTTATTTATTTATTTATTTATTTATTTATTTATTTATTTATTTATTTATTTATTTATTTATTTATTTATTTATTTATTTATTTATTTATTTATTTATTTATTTATTTATTTATTTATTTATTTATTTATTTATTTATTTATTTATTTATTTATTTATTTATTTATTTATTTATTTATTTATTTATTTATTTATTTATTTATTTATTTATTTATTTATTTATTTATTTATTTATTTATTTATTTATTTATTTATTTATTTATTTATTTATTTATTTATTTATTTATTTATTTATTTATTTATTTATTTATTTATTTATTTATTTATTTATTTATTTATTAAAAAATACTGGCAGAACATTGTAAAAACATTGTAGTACGCAGCCTTTGTTGTCTTAAACATTGTAGTACGCAGTAATGACAGATTCCTGTAAAGACGAAATAGAAAACTAAGCAATCATCGGCTAAGGACAAAACGCTTAAGCCGATCTTCGTGTTCTTTACTTCTAAGCGTTTATGCCAATAATTGAACTCCCATTACTAAATTAGTCTCGGAGACTACTTTTAAATTTTAATCCTAAAATTTTGAATTTTGTCGTTGCTTCCCGAAATATACAATTACACAATGTAAATACTTCGTTAATTTCATTAAAATATAATAACATAATTTTAATATTACTTTCAAAGTACTACTGTCTTCTTTCGACAGGTTTATTCGTTTAGTTATGCTAAATTTCAATCACATTGTTAAAAATATTTTTGTACCTCCATTAATATTTAAAATAAGCTGTAAAATACGTACAGTAGAACACCAATTATCCGAATCAATCGGGACCAGATTCCGTCCGGATAATCGAATATCCAGATGATAATTGGATAATTGAAGGAAAATAATTATTTCTTATTAAAAAACACGAATTTTGCTTTCGTGTTTACGTTATTTAATGACTATTAAAAACAATATAATTCACCAATAAGAAACCTTAAAAATGTGGACTCTGCTTATGCCATTTTTTTTAAGTCTTTGTGGTAAAAAAAATATACTTCTTTTGTATGATGTTTAAAATAGGATGTATTGCTGACATCCTAATTTTAAAACCGCATTCATGAATGCATTAAATGTTACACATTTAATGTTTTAACATACTTATTTTCTTATATACAAGGCAGAACGATGCCGCTACCTTGCCTTCGGAACAGTATTCATCCGAATGCCACTGTAAAATACATTTTCCATCCACTGAGAGTCATCAATACAGTCATTATATTACCTCAGTGCTTGAATGCCAAATTTGGTCATGATATTATTGAAATACCTTGCTCAAAGATACAAACAAAATTTTTAAACAACACTTTTTTGACTTAGGTTATACTCCAAACGAGCGGAAATCAAATTCTAGATATCGTATTTTTATAACACCAAAGCTATACTATTATTACTCTACATCTCAAATCAAATAATAAAAAGAAAAAAGATTCGAATTATATACACTGTAAAAATGTGTAAAAAGTGCTTAAGAATGAGTACAGGAACGTACTCGTTTTTTTAGTACAGTTGCATCGTAAATGAGCGATGACGTACTTAAATTTAAGTAATCTTACTTTCGCAAAAATGAGCGATGTGATTTAATATTGCTAATCTCAGATTCTGTTCAAACCATCTTAACAAAGCAACCTGACAAACTAAAAATATGTGTTCAGAAGATGGTTTTCCACATTGATGACGATTACCTAAAATGGAAATTGAGTTATTACAATTCAATTATCTTACTTTCCATTCATTTGGCACACCTTTTTAACGTTACTTCTGTTTATTACTTCTTCGTGTATCCCTGGTAGCTTACATATAAGACACTGGATAGCAGTGCCTGCCGATCTAGGTTCGATTCCCGGTAAGTCTAAGTTGTAATTGTCGACATTTATTGAAAGTGATTGATGAAGGCAACCTATGTAGGCTATGAACTGTTCTTTTTATTCATTTTTACTCATTGTACTCATTTTTGAGTAAATGTATTTTCAAAAATGAAACTTTTGACTTCGGAGCAATAATAAGCATCGAATGTAATCAAAAAGATAACATTTTACTTATTTTTGAGTACCTATTTTTAACTGTGTAGATATCGTATTTTTATAACACCAAAGCTATACTATTATTGTTCTATATATCAAATGGAATAATAGAAAGAAAAGAAGAATCGAATTATCTAGATGTTTATTTTAGATTTATTTAAAATCTTTTTAGTAAAGTTTATATAAAACATATATTTTCATACTTAAGGGAGATACTCTGGATTCTTTTCAAAAAGAATGTATCCCAATAACATGATTTATTTATAAACCCCAAGATCGATAACCCCAAGTCTCCACAAAATTCAATTCCCCAAAAGATAATACATTAAAAATATATAAACGACATTTCTCTCCAACCATAACTGTGACGTACACATCACTTTGTCAAAACCGTTTTTATTCCATTCCAAAAAAAAAAAAAAAAAACTTAAAAAAATTGTCAATGAGCAATCATCCCAATGGGAGCAGGCCCGAATTTCCCAAATTCAATGCGGGGGACATAAAACTATCGAGAAAAAAAAATCGAATCAGTGATTTCCTAACTACAGTTTCGAACAGCAAAAACTAAACAATGATCGGTGGGAGGGGGTGGAGATCCATTGTTGATCGCTGTTTGACGACATCAGTCAGACGAGATTTCGGAGCCTGGAAGTCTCCGGCGTGACCCTAGCTGGCATCCCACTCATCAATCATCCCTCTGCTCATCGTTCTTCATCAGTTCCTCCTGCATTGCCAGGAGAAAGGGGAGACGTGAAAAGAATTGGTTAAGACGTCACACAAGAAAAATCGTATTAAGGCAGACCGATGTGTTTCCGGAAGAACAGAAAGAGAATCTACGTTATTTTAACCGGGGAAAATAGAATTCGGTTATTTTATTCCGCCCATTAGACATCAGACACAGAGAGTTGGTCTGATTTTTTTTTATTTCTGGAAATAATGTTTTGATGGAGTTTGTTGTCCTTTTATACACTTTTAAAGAAAAAGGTACTTAAATATGAGTACCTGAACCTACTCGGTTTTATTTCGAATTTTTTGCATCGTAAATGAGCGAATCAAATTTAAGTAACCGTACTTTCTGAAAAATGAGCAATGCGATTTAGAATTGCTAATGTTGTTCTGTTGAATTTATCTTAATAAATATACCGATATTTATTGAAAGTGATTTAATAAAGGCAGCCAACACTGTAAAAAAAAATGCTTAAAAATGAGTACATGAACGTACTTGTTTTGTTTTAGATTTATTGCATCGTAAATGAGCGACTCAGATTTAAGTAACCGTACTTTCCGGAAAAGGAGCAATGTGATTTAATGTTGTTTTGTTGAATTGATCTTAATAAATCTGCCGCTATTTATTGAAAGTGATTTAAAAAGGCAGCCTACACTGTAAAAAAGTACTTAAAAATAAGTAGCTGAACCTACCTGTTTTTCTCTCAGATTTATTGCATCGTAAATGAGCGAATCAAATTTAAGTAACCGTACTTTCTGAAAAATGAGCAATGTGATTTAGTATTGCTAATGTTGTTCTGTTGAATTGATCTTAATAAATTTGTCGATATTTATTAAAAGTGATTTAAAAAAGGCAGCCTACACTGTAAAAAAGTACTTAAAAATGAGTACCTGAACCTACTCGGTTTTCTTTCAGATTTATTGCATCGTAATTGAGCGAATCAAATTTAAGTAAGCGTACTTTCTGAAAAATGAGCGATGTGATTTAATATTTCTTATGTTGTACTGTTGAATTGGCCGATATTTATTGAAAGGGATTTATGAAGGCAGCCAACACTGCAAAAAATAGTGCTTAAAATGAGTACATAAACGTACTTGTTTTTTTAAGTACAATTGCATCATAAATGAGCGATGACGTACTCAAATTTAAGCAATCGTACTTTCGCAAAAATGAGCAGTGTGATTTAATATTGCTAATATCAGCTTCTGTTCAAGCCATCTTAACAAAGCGACCTGATAAACTTAAAATATTTGTTCAGAAGATGGTTTTCCACATTATTTGATGTCGATCGCTTAAATTTAAACTGAGTTATTACAATTCAATTATCTTATTTCCCATTTTTTTTGCGTCTTTTTAACGTTACTTCTATTTAACATTCATTTACGATGCAATTGCATTGCACTCAAAGAAAAACGGGTACGTCCATCTACTCATTTTTAAACACATTTTTTTTTACACTGTAATAACGAAATGTTTGCTTTTATTCGTCTTGTCACCGCCAACGCCAATTATTGCATTCTTAACTTCAACGTAAAATAGCTTCGAATATAAATGTCCTATTCGAACAAATATACCCTCAGCGTATTCCTCAAAGATGTCTAAACAAACTCGGGAAATGTCATAATTATCTATTTAATAGTTACTTTTTGAGATGAAAGGGGAAAAGAAGTTTGTTTCCTCGATTCCGGCAGTAGTTTTTATTTACAACTAGCTATTTGGCCCCACCCTGCTGGCAGGGACCGACTTACAAGTTTAGGGGCCAGGAAAGAACATTTGGGGGCCCCTACGTGCTTTAAAATAAAACATACTAGAATGAGATGCCAAATATGACAGCGATTTAACTGAGTAAAATAGTAGAAGTTTTGCACACAAAAAAATATACGCATTATTCATTAAAATAAATTCATTAGTTTAGTAAATTTATTTTTAACTTCTTCACATTTTTTTAGCCTTATAAACATTTTTGGGGGTCCCTTAAAATGGGGGCCTGGGCAAGAGCCCCGAATACCCTGCCGTAAATCAGTCTCTGCCTGCTGGGCCACCCGTTAAGGTTTATACATTAAAAAAATTAGTTGTCTCCCGTCGAGATATGAAACCGCGATCTATAGTACCGAAATCCCACGCTCTACCAACTAAGTTAAAAGGTCACGCATGCGCAGTTCTCTCTCACTACGATTCCTATTGGATGAGAACTTTAAATATTAATTTTAAAATAACTAATTAAAATTTTTAAATTCAGGCTTGCAGGTGCACAATTAGAGGTTAAGTAGAACTCATGTTTAAAATTTCAGACATTTCAATGCAGTGGAAGATAGCGTTTTGTGTGCCACAGACAGACTCTTTCTTTTATTATTATTACTAGCTGAATTACCCGTTCTACGCACGGGAAGGAAATAAGTTACAAAATTGATACAAATACAATAGTTATAGCGAAAAAAATAATATTCTTAATATGTCACCCATCAAGGGAAACCACAGTATTAAAAGTTCTAATAACGAAATTTTTTTGACAAGGTCCTGCAAGAAATGGAAAGATTGATAATATATGGGAAAGTTGGCTATACAATAACGTGGATACATATATATGTTACTTCCGTTGATTAACATACATATTTTAACCTTTAGTAACATCCCAAGGATTTGAAGAGGAACAACTCTTATAATTGTTAATAATGATTATCTCCGAAAAACTTTTATTAGACACCTATGTCAACATTTGTCGTTAAGTTTCACAAATTGGTGAGAATATAAGAAGAAAAAAAATGAAAACGATTGTAAAAGATTCATTTCCTCATATAGGCATACGATCATATAAAGAAAGGTAGGCCACATCGATCAAGCAGATTATTAACCCATTCCGCCCGCTGACGTTTGTACTCCGTGAGGGGAATGACGTCCTTAACTGCAGACGATTTCTTTCACATTACTTCCCAGGGAATTGTGGTATAGGCGGTAAATGACCTACCGTGGTATAGGATAGTGAGTCGCGTCGATCAGGTTGGTTTTTAACCCATTTTACCCTCTGATCTTTATACCGCATGAAGGAAAATGTCACCCTTGGTGACAGGCAGTATACCACTTCCACCCCAATAATTCAACGAAAAATCAGCCTTCGTGGATAAGTGACATAACATGGAGTAGAGGAAGGTAAACCGCGTCAACCAGATTGACCATTTATACACTTTTTCTATATCCACTTTGTACGACTGGTCCGCTCGAAGGGGATACAGCGAGATGTTTCAAAGAAACCGAAGCTTCGACCGCCAGTAAGGCAACGCAGCCCAACCGAGAGGACGCCGGCGAACACCCGGCCCATGAACCTGAGCAACCCGTGGTGCGAACCAACATCCACGGGCTACAACGGGTTTTAAAACTTGAACTCAACTGGAAGATTTGCTACTTTGCATTTATTAACTTCACTCACAGGCAAAGTGGTAACATAACTGTCCTCTCGGTAGGTAAAATAATAAATGGATAACATAAAACTATCTGAGTGTACAGGAGATAAATTACATACCAGATAGCTTACTTTTTCTATGTAAGATATAAGTAACAACTCTGTCACATTTCATTTTCCTGGGTATACAGAAAGTTAGAAAATTAGTGATGAGTCAGTGGATATGTATGGCAAGGATTTTTTATTTTGGCAGTTAGAGTTCGAATTTTTGAAAATGAAAATCCTTTCTTAGTGAGCAATTTTGGCTTAAAATGTCATGCTCCATGAAAAATTTAATTTTCATAGTTGTTGTAGTACGGAATATCCCGTTATCCAATCATATTTTCACCATTTTGACATTTTATAATTTTTTGACATTAATTTCGCCATTTTTATATTATTTTTACATATATGATCATATTTTAGTTCATTTGGCGATATTTTATTAATTTGGCGAAATTTTTTATTCATTCCGTGAAATTTTAATTTATTTGGCGAAGTTTATTAATTTGGCGACAGTTTTTAGTTATTTGGCGACATTTAGTCATCAGCGATATTTAGTCATCAGCCAATCAGAATGCTCCTAGTACGTTACATAATATTAAAAATTTCCATTGTTTAAATTTTATATTTTGCATTGTTACATGTTCCCCATGTTAATCCTATGGGAAGGTTTTTTAAAAATCGTTATTTTGGCAGTTCGAGTTCGAATTTTTAAAAATCCTTTCTTAGTGCACCTCTAGGGCCCAAAATGAATCTGTGTTCCAAATTTTAGCTCTCCAGGTCTTTTGGATCTGGAGATCTCGTGATCAATGAGTGAGTCAGTGGCTTTCGCTTTTATATATATAGATAGACTAGCTGCTACTCGAGGTTTCACACGCGTTACAAAAATTTTACCCTATTGGTTCGGTCTTCCTGTTTATTCCTTCTCTTTTATGTTCACGAAGGCAGAATACCTGAGTCTATTGTTCAGACATCTCCATGTACATCTCCGATTGTAAGCTTTTCCGCTAATTTTCCCGTTGCAGCATAACTGTCAGAAAGAGTTATTTCGTCAAAACAATTTTTGATCGCCAACTTTCAATTGTTTAAAACAATAAGAATATATTAATTTATTTCAAAGTATTTCATTGTTAAGATAAAAACTCGTCTTATAGAACATTGCGTTAAGAATATTAAAATACAAATACAACGTTAATATAAATTAAAATTGATGGACTTTTATTGCGTATTTTAACGTTGTATTTGTATTTTAATATTTCATTGTTGCCAAAATTTTATGATTTTATGAAATTGTAATTTTATAACAATGTAAATACTATTTTCTACTGGCCTTTAAAAAAAATAAAAAAGCAGCTTCTAAAGCCGTTGTAAATAAAAAATTAAACGGAACTTTAAAATGTCAAGTCCTAATTAAAAATTACAGATTGAATAATATCTCTCTCTCTCTGTATGTATATATATATATATATATATATATATATATATATATATATATATATATATATATATATATATATATATATATATATATATATATATATATATATATATATATATATATATGACACGCACAGACAGACTCTTTATTTTATTATTACAGATAGAAAGAAACCTGTATACGCATCATCAATTAAATTTCATATGCTTTAAAGAAATACTTCATTTAAAAATGCGTTTCAATTTTAAATTAAATTTTCAATACCCCTTTTTTCAATTTATTTTTATTATTAATACCGAAATTAATAGTTTCTAAATAAAATTTCCCAAGTTTGTTTCATACTTGCAACGTTTTACTTGTATTATTAAATAATAATAATTTTATTCACAATGTCTAGACATTACATTGCACAAGAAAACACTCATATCCAAACATCCTTCTTCCAGCTGAAACTAATTACAAAGAATACAACAATCGTTTTTATACTTTTCGAAGACTTTGCTACGTATTTAATTAATTATATTGGAAGGGGAAACACCCAACTAAATGGTATTTTCTTTTAATCAAACAACTACGCTTATGAATAAAAAAATCTATTTAATCATAGATTGTTTGCGTTATCCGTTGAGTTTTATTCTTTGTTGATACGTCAAGGGTTATCATGCGTAGATCACAATTTAATTTGTGCCCTTTTTATTAATATCTACATGATTTTTATTTATCTAATGGACACAAGAAAACATTTATTAAAATTTTAAGAATTTAGTTTTGTTTTTTAATGTTGTAGGGATCTTTATAAATTATTGTACTGACTTAAATCAATAGCAGTGTTAGGCTTACTACATCAAATTCGCATTAATGTAAGTATAAAATATTAATCTATATATATTGCATGTATTGCGCATGATGTATGTGCCAATATTCCAATGCTTTGTTTTATATTTTACTTATATTGTATTACATATGCAATGTAAACAATAAAAAAAAATAGTAAATGAAATGTATTGCATTAACAATAAAATTGATCATAAGAGTCTGAGATAACATAAACATATCAATTATAAAAATCTTGCTTTGCTATTCAACTTACAACTTGGTAGTAAAAATTACAATCGAAAAAAAAATTAACATAAAATGTCTCGGAAATCTGATTCTTGGGATAGAAATGTTATGTTACGCTTTTAGAGGGATCTGTTCTGAGACTATAACTCCGTAAAAAATAATACGGTTGATATAAATTTTGTTTCCATCACCGGCCGGTGGTGGGTGTAAAATTTTGAAATAAAACAAAACACGTACGAGGCGAATGGCTTCAGACGGAACATATTATTTACCTTCCTTCAGTTGGCGAGGTGTTTGTTGAAGAGCAATCCATATTTTTTATAATCTACAAAAATGATGTATCGCGAGTGTTAAATTCTTATGATCGTACTCTCTCCTACACACCTACGTCATTTTTTTTTAATAATAATGAATTCTTATTAAATTAAGTTATTTCAATTTAAAATTTATTCTATAACATTGGCTAGAGAATATATGCAAGATTTTTGTTATTGATTTTCAAAAATAATACGACCAGAGAACACTATATCATATAGTTTCCTGCTATTCGATTTCTATGTTAAATATTTATACGACGTATAATAATAGCTTCCTGTCCTTCAAGCAATGTTAAATCTCAATTCAAGCATATAAGATAGATATCATTTACGCTTGGGTTGATTTTTTTTTATCAAAACGATTAAACAATGCTATTTCGTAACTTTGTTAGTAAAACATTCTTATTGGTTGTCATAACAACCTTCCAAAGTTCTTTTATCATAGGCGAATCCAGCAAAAAAATGGGGGTGGGGCAGGCACAACACAAAGAAGTAACGTACTTAAAAGGGGGGGGGGACATGTGGACTGGACGTGAACTGGACCCTTCCCGAAATAAATGTAAACAATTTTCGTTTCATAAATATTACGTCATTAATAATTTAATAAGTCAATAATATATATAATTAATTTTTTAATTAAACAATATGCTTAATTAATTACCTAGATAGCTTTAATTTCACAAAATTTTAATTTTTTTAGCTTTAATGTTCAATAATTATTAGTTTTATTAAATTTTTCTCGCATATATCACTTTTGAACTAAATTTGAACTTTAACGTGAATTTGCCATTGTGTATGACTAATTTAGAAAATCATTAGTCAAACAAAGGGGACCAGAGTGATTATCAAGGTAGCCATTTTTTCTGTTGTAAACACGAGACTGGCGCACGCCGGCCTATCTACCCCAAACCATAATGGTCATCGCTACCGTGTAGGGAGGGGGGCAGTCTGGTATTTATGTAAAGACGTTGTGATATTGTGATTATTTCAGTAGAGAGATCACTGCATGATAGTGGATGTTGTCCAAAAGTTATTATTGATTGCCTTCTTGATTTTGAAGAACAGGACAAAAATTGTGCAAATTTTATTTTCTTACATAGGTGTTCCACGATAACATAAGGGTAAAAAAATAAATGGACCAGTCGGGAGGGAGGAAGGTACGGGACCCTGTGCCTTATCTTGGATCCGCCAATGTCTCTTATAAGTTTTTTGTTTATCAATTTTTCCACCTTGTAAAAGATAGTAAAATCTTCATTTTAATTTTTTTAATAAATTCTTCCAAATAAGAAATAAAATTATAAAATCTCAGAAATAATTTTACTGGCGTTCTTAACTAAAGAAAAATTCATTAAGAAAGGTGAAAACCAAGAAGGCTCTTATTATGTTTATAATATTTCGCCAATCTTTTTTTATTCGCCAAAATACTGTTATTCCAAACACTATAAAAGTTTGGAGTTAGTGAGCCACGCCGCATATTATAGAGACATTCTACGGAATTTTCAACGTATTACGAGTAAGTTGATGCATTATAACATTTATTTATAAATGAGGTCTATCACCACGCTTCTCACTGGAAGGCGAGATGGCTTTGCACAGCAAAACGACCCAAGGATGGTTGAACGTAGCAAGTAGAGAACTTTAATACTCCAGTAATAAAAGGGCAAAAAGGCACTTCGCCAAACTGAGCTCAAATAATCACTGGAGTAATTACTCCTATCGGGGGGAATGTACGTACCATGGCTGTTTTTTTTTTTTTTTTTTTTTTTTTTTGGTGTATTGGAATTTGGAACTTAGAGATCAAATGTTATCCATTGCATTACCATTATTAGATATAAATAACTTCGTTCCAAATATAAATTCCCTCCTATAAGTTACTTTGAGAGTACCAATCTTCCCCGAAACTGTATTTTAATCACCTTGTCCTTTTGAGAAAATACAGCAAAAAGCGCACTTTTAGTCTACTCTCCAGTGATAATTTGAGTGACTCTTCTACTCACTGAGCTAAAATAATATAAACACTGGAACGAGGACAAAGCTTAAACGACCACTTTACACCTCTCTGAGCCAAAGTAGAAAGAATTAAGCAAAAGAAGAAAAAATAATCCTTTTCATAGGTTTGCGTAGATTTAAAAACAAATTTCCGGCTTTCAAAAATACATTAAATGTTTGGACATACTTATTTTCTTACTTACAAAAAAATGAATACAAAAATATTAATTAATGAATCAAATACTCAAGACCGATGCAACACGACTAACTATGCATTAGCCAATGTAGAATGTTTTATCAGTCTTTCTTCCGAATAGTATGCATCCGTGAGATATGGTAAAGTACATTGTTGCTCAATGAGAGTCATCACTCCAGCCCTTATGTTACTTTAGCTCAGTGCTTCTACCAGAGTATATACACCAGACATAATACATACATTTATATTTTAATTGTGTTAATTATTATAAAAATTGCTTCACAAAAAAAATTTGAGATTAAATATTGCTTTATTTAGACCACACACTTGCAATTTCAATAGAATTCTATATAGCATCGTTGAATATAGAATAGAAAATTTCATCATAGAAGGTGGCATCAAGCTATTAGGAAAGGTGAGAAAATTAAATTTTAAATATAAAATAATAAAGCGAAAATTCTGCCAAATTAAAAGCAATCGAAAACGTAAAAATTTAAAGTTTCCAATTGTTTTTATTATAATCCACCAGGTGACACCACCAAACTAAGTCTAGCTTAATAATAGCACTATACTGCTAATACTAATAGTGCTAATAAAAGAATAACTGCTTTATTTAGACAACACGCTTGCAATTTCAATGGAATTCTATATAACATCGTAGAAAATAAAATAGAAAATTTCATCAGAGAAGGATGTGTAGCATCGAGCTATTAGTAAAGGTGATAAAATTAAATTTTAAATATAAAATAATAGAACGAATATTCTGCCAAATAAATAGCAGTAGAAAACGTAAAAATGTAAGGTTTTCAATTGCTTTTATTATAATCCACCAGGTGACACCACCAAACTAAGTCTAGCTTAATAATAGCACTATACTGCTAATACTAATAGTGCTAATAAAAGAATAACTGCTTTATTTAGACAACACGCTTGCAATTTCAATGGAATTCTATATAACATCGTAGAAAATAAAATAGAAAATTTCATCAGAGAAGGATGTGTAGCATCGAGCTATTAGTAAAGGTGATAAAATTAAATTTTAAATATAAAATAATAGAACGAATATTCTGCCAAATAAATAGCAGTAGAAAACGTAAAAATGTAAGGTTTTCAATTGCTTTTATTATAATCCACCAGGTGACACCACCAAACTAAGTAGAATTCAATAATAACACTATACTGCTTGTACTAATAGTACTAATATTTTTGAAGAGTTGTTTTAAATTATATATATCAAATTTTCCGGCATCGTTTATACTTAGAATTATAGTTTTTCCACAACATATTCTAACTTTTGTTGTTAGCTCAAAATAATAATTTTAATCAGAATCTCCTAACTTAGCTGTAACTGCAATTTATTTATTTTTCGCAAAATTCAAGATGTAAACAAATGCAGAAAAGAAACTTAATTTGTTTTATATTTTTACTATTATTATTATGAAATGTTTATTCCCAAAAGAATGCCATTTATCTTGTCCCCATCAGTTTCCAGTAAAATTTATGAGAAGTTAATTCTTTCTACTCATACGTTACAAATAATTTCTCAAAGATATTGTACATCTCCAAACCAAACAAATGAAAATGAAGGTCCAAGATATAATCCTATTAACATCCAAATGTTATCACATAGTCTCCATCGCCAAATATTCGGAACAAAATCGCAAACAACTTGTGATGAAAATGTTTTAAAGCAAGTTGTTTCGCATCTCAGCCAACACAATTTATGGAAAGCTGTAAGATTTCCTTATTTATACGAAATTAGTTATATTATTTTCACTTTAATCTTCATTTAGCTTAAATTAAGTCCACTACGTTTCGAAGAAAGCACCCATTTTTGAATTTAGAAAATATTTAACTAAATTTTGATCAAATAAAGGTTAGTGCATTTCTGGGTTAAAATGTATTGAACGGAACCATGATTTCTCGCCAAATCTGGTGACCTTTTTCGACAACCCTGCTGAGAGAAAAAGGAGTTCTTTGATTGGTGATAACAAAACCACTTTTTTTTTGTTGCCAAGGACAGGTTAATGTAGGGAATACCTATCAGAAAAATCGTCAAGGGTTGATGTTAATTGCTGCATTTTAACCCAGTTTTGAAACTCTACTTTTTAATTTTAAACGTAATGGAATTATTAAAAAATTATAGTGAGAATGAAGAAAGATTGTATCATTCAGAGTTAAGTTCTTCTCTTTTGTCAATGA
Organism: Troglohyphantes excavatus; assembly: GCA_963932185.1. Lineage (NCBI taxonomy): Eukaryota > Metazoa > Arthropoda > Arachnida > Araneae > Linyphiidae > Troglohyphantes > Troglohyphantes excavatus. Next base: position 50,879,856 of record OZ010674.1, on the reverse strand, counting down.
CTTTACAAACTGAAAGCTATGTAGTGTAGATGTAGCAACAAGAGAAACTCTAAAATGTCTCAAGTATTTTTAACCAACTCGATATTACCTTGCATATTATGCTCTATTATTCTAACGGAGTACAATAATTTAGTTATTATATACTTTTTTATTTATGTAAAACTGTTTAAACTAATAATACTTTAATTATACTCTTGCAATAGTTTTAAAGTCCTTAGCTGACTTTCACTGGGGTTCTTTTATGTCATAATTAAAAATAATTAGATATTTCTGATTAAAATGCTATAGACGATTGGGTAGGTATCCCTGTTTGATTTACACTTAAAACATATCAATAACATTATTAAACCCAGTAAAAAAAATTAATGAACATTTTCAATTTTAATTGAGTGGGTGAGATTAAAAAGGAAAAGATTCCAACGGAATCCTTTATAATCTCACCTATTCAATTGTTTGATATATTAAATAATAATAAATCCAATAACCATTTTAACCAACTGTAACCATTTTAATAATAATTCAATTTTTTTTTATTATTATGCTAAAAGCTTGTTTTTTTTCTAGAAAACAAGTACACTGCCTGATGTGGACTTTAAACTTCCGCCACTGCATAAATCGGATGTTGTTGAACATTTCAACTATATTGCTACAGAACTCTTAAAGGATTACAAAACTCAGCTTCTTGATCTGGCACAATGTGACTTGCTGCCTACACCAAAGACCTGGAAACTGCATCCAGGTTGGATGCAATATGATGGCTCCAGTGAACCAAAAAGTGTAGATTTCCCTGACGAAACTGCTTTAGTTTTCGACGTCGAAGTTTGTATGCAAGAGGGAAATTATCCCACCATTGCGACTGCCGTTTCCAAGAAACACTGGTAGGTTTGAATCTTTGGAAATGGGACTTTTCACTCATGTATGAGTAAGCTGGTATCAATCTTTATACCTTACAACCTTATTTTAATAATTATGTATCCACTTTCTCTTTCAATAAACTACGATGGGAATGCATGGTTCATCTTCAATATGTACTCCAAGTCCTTAAAAATTCAAAACAAGATTTATAATAAGGATTTGGTCCTTCTAACCTTAACAAGTCTTGATTAGTAGAACTGAATAATAACTTATTTAAATCTTCAACTTACTAGCCTAATGGCCCTGAGGCGGACTGGTGATAGAATGGTTAATCACTGGGTACAGCCAGGCATATAATAGTGCCACTATGATTGTTGTCGTCATCCCCCCCCACTCCACACACACACACATCCCCCAAAAAAAGGACTTGCTACTGACGATCCTTACCGCCGAGTGGCCACATGGACTCTGTATTATATTATTAAGCTGGTTAAAAACTGATAATAACCGGACCTTTTAATTGTCCCAGTACACCCCTAGACCTAACATCTAATAATAATTATAGTAATAGAACCAATTCATTAAATTGAGTTTTGATAAACCAATTTTAACAGAGTTGCATTGTTCTTGAAATTTAATTTCCACTTTTCAGAAGGCATTGTATGGGTCGAAATAATATGACATTTGAACAATAAACACTTTCATAACATAGTATACATTCATAATAGGCACTTTAAATTAATGTGCGTAATATTGTTTTTAATGCCAAATTAACATTAGTAAATGTGATTTGCAGAAAGAGGACCTTTGTGCAGCCTATGTAAATGACAAATCTGATTAAAGAGGCTGACCAAAGCCTTTCAATTTGTTTTAATAAATATCCACAATCTTAATTTTTTTTCCATCTACATATCTACTTTTTTTAATGGTTTTCTGTTTCTGATGTTGTAAATCAAACTTAAAATAACCGACAAACTTATATATTTATTCATACATATTTGTATGTTTTACAGGTACTTGTGGTGTAGTGAAAGACTAACTGAAGATCATTTTAATTGGTCAAAAAAAGTGACACTTGCTGACCTCATCCCATTGGAAACAACTAAAGAGGAAACGAAACCTGTTGCAAACAAAAAATGGATTCCAAGAATTGTTATAGGACACAATGTTGCCTTTGATAGAACTTTTATAAAAGAACAGTATTTCTTAGAGGTTTCCATATTTTTTTTTTTTAATTTATGTACTATTTGCAGTATAGTATGCAAAATAGTAATTTACCATTCAATTTGTAGTACATCAAGAAAACTTGAGAACATGAAGTGAACATAACTGGGCAATTTTAATCAAATATAATTTAATTCTAAGTGGAATAATTATTTTCTGGAACTTTATATTCAATACGATAAATCATATTTCTCTTGTAATCACTGTTATCTTTTTATTTTTCCTGCAAAAGTATAAACTAAAGCATAAAGTTTCTCAATTAAAAATTTAAGTAGCCTTATATTTATAAGTAATTTTGTTTAGTAGGCTTCATTATTAGAGTTCAAACGTATCAGTTAATTTTCAAAATAATTTGGCATCCAAACATTTATTAATATTTGAACATTTAATGTAAATTCGGAATCAAGATAATTTTAGTTGAACCATGTGCAGATCATGTTTCCCCCGATCCAAGAGTATGTACCTCGTGTAAAGTCTAAAGACCGTTCTGGGCATCACAGCTTAACAGTAACACAAAATCGAAACTTGCGTAAATAATCAATTTAACTAATCGGCTTATACACAACTATATACAATAGCTTATTTGACATATAATTCTAAATGTCTCCTAAAATATTCAAAAAATTAAATATTTTGTGAAACAACTAGTATTTTTAAAAGTGCTTAACAACTACACATACCTGTAATATATCCATTGTTTGCTTCCAAAACATGCTTAGTAATTGTTGTTAGATATATTTTGACTTGTTTTGAAATGTGTTCACTTTATTTACAGCTGTTTCATTTTGCAGTATTTTTGTAACAGATATATTATAGGACATTTGGCACGTTGTTTTTCTTGGTTTCCAAAAAAGTCGCCAAAATAGTTTTTTGATTTGCACCGATGAATTTAAAATTTATTATCATGTTTTATGCAGAAACAGTTATTAGACTTTCCTGATGTTTTTAATTATTGGGTGACACTTTTAAGCAGCATGATGACGTCACAGTGTTGCCAGATTGAAAGACATCGTAAGAATCGAAAAATGCCACAGTCAGGTAAGGTTGCTATAATATAAATTTATCGATAAAAACACACACACTCACCAAATGTCCTATAATGCATCTATACTGCAATTTTATTTACAAAACTTCTACAATCATTATTAAATAATTATATTTTATTTTTTAATAGCAAACTAAGACAACTTTCCTTGACACCATGTCTCTTCATATGTGTGTGTCTGGATTAACAGGACTACAAAGGGCAATGTCTTTAGCTAACAAAAAAAAAACTCCTGATAAGAACTTTCATCCGGATATAAGTATAGTAAATGTCATCTTTTGTCTCACTTTTATTTTGAATTTTTCATGTTATCAATATTCCGAAATATAGTGTTAACCTTAGTATTATCTTTTCCCCTTCACCTTGTGATTGGATTATAATAATTAAAATTATTAACTGTAAAAATATCTATTTTTTTCTTGCAGTTTTTTTCTGTTAAAAATGGTCACATTTGTATGCTCATTATTTATCTCAATGAATTCAAAGTTGTTTTAAAGCTTCTTATCATTAAGTTATTACTTTAAAATATCAAAAAATGGTTTTATGTATGTTTTTAAATTTTGTTTATATAAAACTATTAATTAAAATATGTGTATTCTTTCAAATAATTTTTTTAATTACTCCTCACTGGTATAATCTGACAAATCATATTTATAGTATTTTAAGTACAATTTATATTTTCATTGTTTGTGTAGATCGGTGGTTCCCAACTCGTGGTATACGGACCAGATTCTAAGTAGTCCATATAGCCATAGCTCAATTCCATAGATGTTTACCTTTTATTTTTTCAAAAACAGGTGTTGCCTAAGATCCTTTGAAACTAAAAACATCATAATTGAAAATCAAAATGTATGTGCCATAAATGAACTAAATTGTATCAAGATTTTAACTCTTTTGTGTGTTTGCTTTGATTATTATAGCAATTAACCATAAATGAGTTCAATATTGTTACCTTGATAACATATTTTTATGTTAAAAACTGTACACTTTTTTAATTAATAAATTTAATTACAAAATAAGTACATATTTAGTAAACAAGATATTATAAGCACCTAAATTATATTTAATATGTAAGAATATCATTGTAATAGTATTTTAAGGTGGTTTTCCGCCACTTCCTGAATTTTGAATCATTGGTTATCTAAAGCTTGGGCAACACTGGCGTAGATGATGTTAAAATATTTGTATTTTTTTAATCTTTGAAATTTTTTGGAAAATTTTAAATTGATAAAAACTGCCATTTTGTTTTGACTCATAAATTTATTAATGCATAATATTTTAATATATGACATGTTTAAAATGTAATAAATTACAAGCAATACTGAGTAATTTCTATATATTTTGCTTTCATCAGAAATAAAATTGTTTTTCATAATGTGATGTTATTATTCCTAACAGGGTTGGTCTTACATTAGCTCTTTGAATAATTTAGCTGATGTGTACTCATTGTATTGTGATGGAGTGATTAACAAAGCTCAGCGAGAAATTTTCATCTCCGGTTCACTTGCTGATGTAAAGGATAACTTTCAGGTTTGAATAGTTTAAAATTATTTTTATACAAAAACTTTTTATATATAAACTTTACATTTGATAACAGTATTCCCACTCTTCTTTAACTGTTACATTTCTGTTTTATTAAAAATAACTGAAAGTTATTTTACATTATTTTACATCTATATTTACATTACTTTCAAATCAAAAACTATACACTTATTTATTTTGTACTTTCATTGTATGTCATTAATTTGCAAATTTACACTGCAATTAATGTATGTTTTTTTATTTTTCACCATTTTTATTTACTGTAATAAATTTTACTTGAAAACTATTTAACTGGTATTCAATTCGTAGATATTATTATAAACTTTATGTTTTTTAATAAACAAATTAAAAATGTAGTCTATCAGTTTACTTTATTAGGTTTTGACATAATAATAATGTAAATTTTGAGCTGTAAAATCACCAATTCTATTTGCCATTATAGTCTTCACCTTATTTGACCATGAGTATCCTTCTCATTTTGTGATGTGTGTGTCTCTAATCCCTTTTATATGCTTCAATCTTTACAAATAATCTTATCATAGTATATTTAAGCACCCTTCAATGTCTTAGTCTAAAGCAGTTTCTCACTATCTTTTAAATTTAGGGCATTTTCCTGGTATTTAGATACACTTCAGCAATCTGACAGTGCTGTCATGATTGCTAGAATGCAATTAAATTTGTCAAAAACTAGTTTAAAGCATAAATTTTTTTATTATACTTGATAAAAAATTAGCAATTTGTAGGGAAAATTCCCGTGATTAAAATGACGAAAATTTCAATATTCCTTAATAGTTATGTGTATATTTATTAATCTAGGAATACAAATTAGATTATGTATACAACTGAATTCAGAACCTATTGACTCTGACACTTTTAGCAATAAATAATACAATTTGAAATTGCAATTTCTTTCACTCTATAGATTGAAATGTTCAGTTCCCTTGCGGAAATTAGAAAAGTTTGCCTTTCTTAATGCTTTCACAGAATTATTTGATTTTAAGGACATTTGATTTAAAAAGACAATTATATCATTGTGTAACAAAATATCCCATCTTTTTTATTTGTGGATTTCTTTAATTCTGGAGATTAACATTCAAGCTTTTTTGGAAGTTTTTTCCTGTTTCCTATTATGATAAATGCTTCTAATAAACTCTGTTTGATGCCCAAGTAATTTAAAATTTTATCAGCATTTTTAAACCATTTCATACTTTAAGGCAAAATATTAAGAATACAAATTACTTAATTTATTTGCACATAGTTAAATATTTCATACAATGAACAAAATGCTGAAATACTATTTGTATTGTAGGAGGCTGCAACTTATTGTGCTCAAGATACTTGGGCAACATTTAATGTACTGAAGAAAATATTACCCCTATACTTTGAAAGGTTTGTTTAGTTATCACTATTATAATTCAAACGTCTTTATATTTTACTAAAAATTTCACTTATTTTTAAACTTAGTTATGTACAGTTCACACTTTTAAGGTTTATACCTCTAACAGAGCTGAATTACTTAAGTCGTCCACAGATTTCCAGTTTTTATAGTAATACACATAAACTTTAAATTCATTGAAATATTCGATGTTGAAATATTTTTCAAATCTAAAGCATTTGGGGTGTTTCTTAACAGCTATATCTAATAAAATCATTTATATATACAGTAAAAACCGCTTATAGCGATGTTATAAATCCGGCGTATCATTATATCCGGCATTGTTATAAACGGATTTTACTGTTTATATATATAGGTGCCGCTTGGCCATATTTTACCTTTTAACATTCAACCTCAATCAACCATTCTATCTTTGAAGCAGAGTGCTATTCACTTATGCCGTAATACTTGATTCAAATTTTAAATTTAATTAGAACCAAAACAATAAATATAATTTGTATTGAAAATTCTCTTTCTTTTGTCCTTGTCTTTAACTAGCTACCTATAACCCTGTAAATGTCAGTAACTTTTGACAGGAAAAAAGTCCTTATATTTTATCATTGTACCATATTGGGCTTGATATTGTTTATCTTTTAATTTATATGAAAATGTATTCAATTATGAATGGGTAGCATTTATCACTTACATAAAAATATTAATTAAATTTTACTTAATTTTAACAATATAAATCCCATTTAAAGGTTCCCTCATCCAGTGACTTTGTATGGTCTTTTAGAGATGTCTACTGCATACCTACCAGTCAACCAAAACTGGGAAAGATATCTACATGAAGCTCAAAGCACTTATGATGATTTACAAAAAGAGCTTAAACTATCTCTTGTCCACTTAGCTAATGATGCATGTTCTTTACTTCAAGATGATTGGTCAGTTTCTTTATCATTCAACAATCCATTTTCTTTTAATTTATAGGATGCAAAAATGGTTTGAAATTATATAAATTTATTTTAGCTATAAGCAAGATCCTTGGCTGTGGGACTTAAATTGGTCTGTACAAAATGTCAAATTTCTTAAAAAGGTGAAAGCAACCACAAAACGGAAAAAGAAAATGAAAGATTCGAAGTCTGGTGGTGAAAAGGAACAGTCTTCTGAAGGGTGTTCTGATCTTGAAGTATGTTTTGTTCAATATTTGAATATTACAAAAATTACCACAATATTTTTAGCATTTTGATAAGTATATTTATGTTCTAAAAAATTGTATTAGATGTGAAAGATGAAAACTGGAAAAGAAAGTTTAATCTGATATGTTGTCATACAATATTTTTGGGGGCTTAATGTTGTCATATGCAAAGGTAGAGCCTATCACTTATCTGTTCATAATCAAAGTCATAATTGTCCTACCTTCTTTAACTTTCTTAAACAACACTAAAGTTATAATTACTATTTATTAAGACTATTGATTCTATGATCAAATTGCAATTGTTATTATAAGTTGTACCAAATGACCACATTAATATTTTAACAAGATTATTTTTTCATCAACTAAGATAGATTTTTACAAATTTAGCAATATAGTATTACTTTACTTATTAGAAATTATTATGATGATATAAATTTGAAACAATAAAGTGTTGCAGAGATATTTGTACAAATTTTAAATTTCCCAATTTATATATTTTTTATGCATTTCCAATAATATTTGTCATTGTTAAATTAGGTTTAATTAAAGCATTAAATTCTTGTCTGTCCACCACTTACCTTCACCTCTGAATATAGTTATCACACCTAATCAGGAATTGTAATCCAAACTCTGTTAATAAAATAGCATTGCATATTATAATTATTTCTAAATGTACTACATACTACTTTTTTTTTTTTTAATTTTTAGACCCAAACACCATTTTTGAAATAAAATTAATTATTTATATTTTATTTAAACAAGTTATATTTTTAAAAAAAACAATCATTTTCCATTCAATGTCAATGGTGCAAATGAAATTCATAAATATCAAGCATGAAAAATAATAGGATCCAAAGTATTGTTTTAGTTATTCAATGTATAAAAAAAATTTTAAGTAAGCCTTAATGAAATTAGTCGCAATAATTTACCTTCTTAAAAATATGTCAATTTTTTTTTTTTTTTAAATGCATGAACTGTGGTTTAAGTAATTTTTTTTTTTTTTATTAATAAAATTTCCATCAACTTTAGGTTTCTCCTGTGCCTGAAGTACCAAGAGATAAGCTTCCTCTCATTACAGATCCCTCATTGAAACAGGTGTATGACACAGCATCTTCTTTAAGAAAACTTCGTCCCTTTTTGCCTGGTTATCCTGCGTAAGGGTTCATCTTTTTCCTAGATGTGCTTTTATAAATACTGTAAATGTTACGATATAGTTAAATTAGTATTGCATTACCATATCTGCTATTTTTCTGTTATTTAAGAAGAAAAAAATATGTTTCTTGGGGGTTTTCTTTACCTTAAAAAACCTAGAATTCTCCAAAACAAGACTTAAAGAGTCGGGAAATAAGAACAATATTTCAAAGTTTCTAGAACATTCAGAATTTTATTTATAAAGTTTGGGTCCAATGAGCAGAATTATATTCTTTTTTTATCATTAATACTTTAATTGTGGTACGGGGTCAATTAAACCCTTATCTAACTATCCGCTAGTGGGAGGTAAACTTTCAAAGATTTCTATAGCTGTTTTAGTTTTAAACCTTCAGCTGTTTATGCAAGGGGGGTTGACGGGGTTCAGAATCCCGGGGGGTTCAGAATGTAGAAAAAAATATCTTATATATGTAGTAAAACGTTTTTTAAACAGAAAATTGTGCTAAATTTTTCTCTATTAAAATTCAGGATCCATATTGTTAGTTTTCAAAATAGTTTATTCTGCTTCTGTTAGGGATAGCAGCGGCAAAAAAAACCAGGACTCGGAAATACGTCCTACCAGTGGCGGCGATTCGGGGGGGCAAGGGGGGGCGGTTGCCCCCGACATTTTTTCGGATGTTGCCCCCGCACTTTTTTAATATTGCACTTTTTAAAACTATATTACAAGTCAATTGTTACATTGCCGAACAAAGGAAAAAATTTGAACCCCAACTTCCTCCCACTACTAAGGTTCAAACCCCTTCCATTGAAAGTCAAATGAATTTTTTTTTGAACTAATGTGGTATCGTTATTTTTTAAAAAAAATTCAACTTTTAAAAAATAAAATAAATTATCTATCTAAATTGAGGAGCTTCGTTTTCAGATTTCCAGACAGACAGCTGCTAACTTAATCCATTGATTGGCGACTCATGCCTTACTCATTCCAGGTCCATTACTCATTCTGTTTTTATTTTTTTCGGAAAAAGAAATAGCATATCTTTTCTTTACATAGAAAAATGCAACTGTATGACCTTCAATTCTAAAAATAGATCAAACCCCCTTCTTTTATTTATGACTATCTGCAACTTTTTTACATTAAAATAGTATCAGGTCTTAATAAAATGCGTTAAAATGTAGTATTGTGTAATCTATTGGCGCCGAACAATTGCGTAATCTATAAATCTGTAGATAGGAGGGAAGGGGTCATGAGTTAGCCATTATTGTCTTTGTTTTGATCTTCGTCTGCTCTGCTTTTTAGCAAAATGAAGCGAATTTTACAAATTTCAGTTTTAAATTACTTTAATAAAAATAACAAATGTGAAGTTGAACATGACAGCAATACAAGCACTACTGTTTCCAGTTTCCATTCAAGAAAGCTTGTCTGTTTGCTTGTAATCTACGCCACAGAATTTTCAAAATCGCGCAAGTATACGTTTAAAGATACCATTATCTTGATTTTTAGCATTTATATATCATATATTGAAATTTATTTATTCTATTTCTATTTATTTATTTTTATTTATTCGTATTTCAGTAATCATTGATATTTGTAAATTTCGAATATTATTGCACTTCATAAAATGTGTAACGAAGGTACAGTTTAATTTAATCGTGAATAGATATATTTTGAAAACTTTTGTTTAAATATGGATTTATTCATACACGGATGAAATGTTTTTGCTTTTTCCAAAATATCCATTTAAAAAGAATAGTAATAATTATCCGACAATGAGACCCTGTGATTATTATTATGATTTTGGTTTAGAATTTTACAAATCCGTGTTGGAAATCCGTGTTATGTCCGAAGAAAATTAATATTATTTGCAAATGAAAGCGAGGGAAGATTAAAAAATTGCCTAACTTGTAAGATTAAATTTGACCTCTGAACGGATACTGCATTGGAAAATACTTGCAACAAACCAATACTTTTTGAGAGAACTGTTTAATATTACATAATTTATAAAAATGTTGAAAATGTATATAAACTGGAACTGGGAATGTTTAGCACTGTTGAGGTGGGAATTTAAATCGGAAAGTTTGATTTGGTTAAATAACGTAGCACTAGAGCTGCAGATTGGGCTATTGCCGACAGTGTTCGGGACCCATCTCCAAGGAAAAACCCGGGAACAATGCTTCGTATTTTTGAACAATGGTCATATATAACGAGGACAACACTTGAGCTGGCACACGGCGGCTTCATTGTTCGTTACCACACATATATTATAAGGAATCTCAAACTTTAAATTTGTTCTCTAAATTGATTTCCTAATTAGGGAGTGATTTATTAATTTTAAAAATAGTTATTGACAACTGTTAAATATAGTTAATGACAATGATAACTGTTGATGTTATTTATCTTCCAACGTATTCATGTTTACTTGAACGAAAATTAATATTTTTTTTAATAAAAAAAAATTGGTGGGGGTTTGTGAGATATGTTTGTTAAATTTTGTGGGGTTAAGGATTCCCCTCTCTTGGCGAGAGGGATAGATGCCTAAAGAAATTCGTTGCTCTGTCACTGAACCCCCATGAAATAATCAATACTCAACCTACATAAAATCTATACCCACGTGCCTGCAAACTGTAAGAATTTGTCTCAGGGTCCCAAACGTCACACCACAAATGTAGAATTGTAAATGGTGCTGGAAATTTTCTAGGGATTGGGAGGGTGAAGAAAGAAAATTTCCTCCATTTCTTTTTCAACACTGACACCAATGGAAATGATACCTATCCCTTTGGAGGTCGGTCAATAAGTATGTTAATTAGATTCATTACAACAGTCCGTATCACTCCAAAATAAAAAAAATTGAAAATAATCGAAAATGGGTTAATAGTCGACCTGGGCGTCTCGTACCTATTTTAAATTGGTATTCTTTCCTTCAAATAACTCAAAATAGAGAGTAAATATAAATGTGCAATATTTATTGTTTTGGTGTTCGTTCAAATTTTTTATTACTACCTACTACCCCCCCCCCCCCCCCCCTTTCTCCGCTTCACACACACTTGTTTCATCTTGATCTTGCCCCCCCCACTTTTTCCACCCAATCGCCGCCACTGCGTCCTACATAAATGCTGGTTAAGTTAGGAATGCTATGAATTATCATGACTGCGCAACAGAGGTTTCCATTCTTAGAAAAAGTTTCGGTTCGCATGGATTCTAGTGACCATATATGGATGTGAAACCAGAGTTTTGAAGACATAACTTAGAAGTATGGATTCTACAAATGTTTGAGATTGATGCACAGTTAAAAACTGATTAGTTATTTATAAGATCATTATTTGAAAAGAATTAATTTAGGAATAGACCAGGAAATGAGAGTCAAAGGGAACTGTGAATACTAATAAAGGGGGGGGGGGGGGGGTACCCCTCTCATACACATGTTCTGCATACACTACTGCAAACCTTTTTATAGTGTTGAAAACTGTATGACTGTGTGTTCTAAAGTGTAATAACCTGTCAAAATTTAATAACAAATAGCACATTGTCAATTGACCCTACTGCACTGAATGCGTTAAGTTAATGAATCTAGATTAATTTATTAGGGTGCTGGATACGTCAAGAGCAATAGACTTCGTGAGGCATTTGTAGATAGTTACTGCACAAGGTTAATTGCCCCTTCGTCGCGCTTGTGGAATACGATTTCGACCTACCGCACTGAATCACTTAACAAAATTGTCTTTTCTCTGTAAAAGTATAAACTGAGAAAAAATATTATTTTGATTCCATATTAAGCCGATATTTACAGGAATAAAACTGACTTTAATACCTGTAAGTATCAATACCTTAAATATATCAATAATTTTTAAACATTATTCTTGATCTTCAATTGTTTTTTAATCATCTGAAAAAGTGACAAAAATGAGAGAATCTGTGTAGAGTGGCAATACTGCACTAATATTACAAAGTAGGATATGTTACATTTTAACTGAATATTAAAAATATTTTTTGTACTTCCACTTTGATGCACATGTATATTAAATAGTCATTTCAATATTTACTATTTGAAACTTTCATATAAATATATAAAATAGTTTCATTAAACAATTAAAAATAAAAGGTGCACATATTGCATCTGTAATAAAAGTGCTAACTAGCATTAGTTCACATGTGAACAACCCTTATTTTTTCTAGTTGGTACCGAGATCTATGTGATAAAAGCAATATAGATAATCCAAATTGGGAGCCTGGCCCATACCTAATTAGTTCTCAGGTTTGTAATCTTTAAATTTAAAATTTTGGACTGTCCATAAATGATGTTGCACCTTTTCTCCATATTTTTTACCCCCACCCTATATCACAAAATGTCACACTTCCCCCATATCACATGGCACTTTCTCCTACCAACAATATGTATCTAGCACATATTAAATTATACATATACTGGCAGTTCAAAAACAAAGCACTTACTTATCAATGGTATTTGAAATTTTATTTTACAACTATTTCTCGCTGACCCTCATATGTGAATGTGAGGATTTATGACAGCTTTTCTTACTCTACCCTGTCAGGCTGTTTGACATGTACTTTTTGTAAAAGATAAAATTAGGCAGATAACAAAAATCAATAATTGTACTTATTTCTCAATTAAGTTGAATAATTATTAAAAAATATTAACATACTAAGCATAATGGCAGTAAGAGTTGAATGCAACTTAATGTTTTGCATGTAAGCTGACGATAAGCACTTTACATACACAAAATAACATTAATCAAAAAGTACATAAAATACACTTCAATAATACTAGTTTCACTCTAGAGTTAAAAATAAATGTCCTGATTATGGATAAAAATCTTTTGAGTTTTATAAAACTCAAAACATTAATCAGGACAAAGAATAAATATTTTATCTTATAACCAACCACATTAAATTCTATAAATTAAAACATGCGACACTAAATGCACAAAAATAAATTGTTTGTTGTTTAGGATTTCTGTTGATTTGCATTGTTTTTAGGCAATGTGTGTGACATCACACTTTGTGTAACCCTCCCCCCTTGTCATAAAATGTGACATCTTCATTACCCCTCCCTCCCCTCCAAGCATGACATTATTTAGACAGCCATATAAATCTTCTATTAAAACTATTATATGTATATCTTATAGATGCGATGTGTTCCAAAGCTAATGCGTATGACTTGGGATGGATATCCATTACATTATGATGAAAAGCATGGATGGGGTTACTTAGTGCCTGATGGAAGTACTACTGATCTCTCTGAATCGAATGGTTTTCCATTGAAGTATATATTTTTTTATTAAAAATTTTATATATTTATATAGATAGGATGAAAATTAATGTTATTTTTTTCATTGAAACTTTGGTCTAAACATAGTGGTAGAAATATTTTTAAGAAATAATTCAAAATATCGATATCTATTAGCTGTAGTGTGATACAAACAAAACATTTAAGGAAATCCTTTGCCTAAATTGACTATAAAACTTTGACTGTTAGTCTTATAAATTGTGTATATTAACTGAAATAGTGCAAATAGTCGATGCACTGATTTCATTGGAGGACAGTTTAAATAGAAGTATAGTGTTTTTGAAGTTAAATTATTTTTTAAAATTTTAGTTGTATTACACTTTGTAGTGGAAATACTCTTATTTACAATAGACAAGCATGCTTATCTTAATTAATTAAAAAAATAATTATCAAAAACATAATTAAAAATGATATACCACAGTCTTTTTTAAGTATTTATGTGCATGCACATGGTGATTATTTTTCAAAGGTATATTTAGGTTCGAAACTTTTTACATGTCTTCTTGAAAATAAGACTGTTCAATCTGACTACTTAGTTTTAAACAACCCCTCCTTTTAGCTGTCTGAGTGGATGTCTTTGGTCCAAAATGTACATCCGTAAAAAAAGATACCTTAAAAACATCCGGACAAAATTGCTTAAATGAAGCATTACATTTAAAGTTATGTGGCTGATTTGTGCAGCATTGAATTTTTCTGTTTATTGGCAATATCATTAAAATTATAAAATGGAATTTATATTGTGTCAGTTTTGGTTTTTTTTTAATAATAATTTTTAGTTTTAATGCTCTAGTTTAAAGTGATCTTATTTAATTATATGAAATGTATCTTTTGTTATTTAGAAATTTTGTTCAACTTTTGAATCCTAAAAAAGAAGTTTCCACCAAGACTATGATGCCCACTGATGCATTGTGGTCATTAATTCAAGAGCCAAAAGAAAATCCAACAGAAGAATATGTTCTGTGGAGGAAGGTTTTAGCAAACCGAGAACCTGTAATTTTCTTTAAAATTTATTTAACTTTACAACAGGAAAAAAAATTATTATTTTTCATACTAGAAATTATTGTTTTAATATGCATCTAAAGGTAAATGCAGAAGTTTGAATTTATGTTATTTTAAGGAGGTTAAGTAGAATAGTTAATTTAAAATAAAAATTCATCAAATAATTGTTTAAGGTATCTTATATACTTATGAGTTATTTTCCTTAAAAGCTGCAATTCTTGATTTCTTTAATGTACAAATATTTATATATTTTAGTGTTCACATTGTTACATTTATAATTTTATTATGGGTTATATTTAAACTAGTGTCCTATTTTAATTATATATTTTTTTCAAGTCTGCTCACTTTCAAAGAAATAGTAATCAGTTTTTAGTCTTATTTTTGATTAACTATTATAGCCAATATAATTTAAATTATCATTTTTTAATAATAAATTTTAAAATGTGAATAAAAATTTCCATGGTACTAAATGTGCTTATTATGTACAATTACTTAAGTGAATTACTGATATATTTGAAATTAAATATCTGCACAGAATGTAGTTTTAAAATAAAAAATTTGCATTTCAGAAAACTTCAAAACTAAGCAGTGAATCGCAACTTGGTACTGGACCTCATGATATAGGTATCAAAGGTTGTTTGTTTTATCGTCTTCCTCATAAGGTTAGTTATAGTATATACAATTCACTTAGAGTTGAATTTAAATAACTTGTTTTTATATACTTCAGATCGCTTTAGATATTTACCTTATTCACTAACTCAAAATGATTTGAAGTTGTTTAAATCCCAAAGAATTTTTTTTAAATGGCATTTATTGTTTTGGTATTTATGTTATTCCTTTAATAGTGATACTTATTTTGATCTCCCATGAATTTCATCTTCTTGAAACTCGTATGACAATTTCTTGTAGTTCCCAATAACTAACATTTTTAACTTCAAGGCCCAATTTCAAATAATTTAGCTCTCTGGTATGAAAAAATGATTACGAAAAGAACTTTCAGGATCAAACATCAATGTGTTATTTGAATAACCATGCATTAAAATATTTTTCAAATTGTTTCCAACAATATTTAAACATTTTAATCAAGCATAATCATGCAACACCCTATTAATTCGACTCTTTAATTGTCATTCATCTTTACACTAAATCAAACAATTCACACACTTTATTAATCTAGTTGGCCAATTTCGTCCTTATTGTCCTTTTACCTCTCAACTTTATTTGACTATGTTAATAAATGTATGCTGTGTTTAGTTTTTTAAATAATAAGGTTCTGTTATCTGCGTAAATGGAAAGATTACCTCCGAACTGTCTTTAATTTGAACCAAGTGAACTTGCTATTTCAATATCTTTAACATGAAAACCTAAACAGTTATTATTATATTTTTTTTAGGCAGCAGGGAGCAAATACAACATTAACATTTAAAAGCTAAGAACAAAAAGGCTAGACAAAAACATGTTTAAAAATCTACTTATAAAAATTCTCTTCTCAAAAATAAATTTTAAAATAATTCTGTTAATTGTTCCATCGTCCCGAGTTATATACTTCTATTCAACAACTGTTCATTTATAAAAGCAGTACATGTAAACTTACTTCAATTTTGTTATTTAAAAGTACTGTGAAAATTCGTCAAATCTAAATTGGCATATTAATAAAAAAAATTAAACTTTCTTAATAAACTCATGACTTCACAGATTGTATTAATACTATTTTCATCAAATCTTTATAGAATCTATTACATTCTATTGTTTTTAATTATGTGTTTAGTTTATTTCATTTGCAACTACTTAATTTTAAGTATTATATTTGAAACTAGGATGGGGTACTAAAAAGAGTTGGAAATCCTTTATCCAAAGATTTTCTTTCCAAAGTTGAAGACAACACCTTGGGAACATTTGGTAAAGAGCAAGCTGACAGGGTTCTTCTTTTAAGCAAAATCCTATCCTATTGGAAAAATGCTCATTCCCGAATTGTGTAAGTCTCGTAATTTATTTAGGCTAAAAAAATCTTGTATAGGAGTTCATTGATAAGTTTTTCTATCACTGAAAGAATTTTAATTCTTTAAACTGCTTTTAGCTAAAATACATACATTTTCATAAATTGTTTTTATTTAGTAAAACACATTATAACTTCAAAATACTAGTTATAATCATTAATCCGATTATTTAAATATAATTTCACTTTTTAAAATTAGATTTTTTTTGGTATATTAAAACATTCATTATTTTTCTAGCAAATAAAGAATAAATCAGGAATAGATGTTTCTAAAACTTGTTAATATCTTAAAAATATCTTTATTACACTTGGAAAGTGTTGTTGAGAAAAGTTATATTTATGACTTAAGTATACTTGATTCAAAACGTTTCCATTCATGCAATATGCATCCATCCATTCATGCATTTCATTCTATCTTTTCAAGATATAAAAAAATTTAGATTTCATATCGTTTTAATTATTTTATTTGTTGCTATAATGTACGAAAACTTAATATAGTTTCTTTTGAGTATCTAAATAGTTTTCTTATTAAAATATGATAATATTTAAATATGCGATTATATATGGACAGAATATTTAAAAATTTCTGACTTTTATATTTTAACATTTAAATTTGTAGATCACAAATGGTAGTGTGGCTGAATAATGAAGAATTGCCTGATTCTGTCCAATGGTATGTTCTTTTTTTAATTTATCACATATTTCATTTAATTCAAAGCCCTGAAATAAATATGTCTACACCGTCCAAATAATTATGTTTTTTTTTTTAAGTAGTGAGAATTATGATGAAAGTGGATCGTACGGAGCCATCTTACCTAGACTTGTACCAGCTGGTACAGTTACAAGAAGAGCAGTTGAACCAACTTGGCTTACAGCTAGTAATGCATATGTAAGTATATTGATGATGTATTTAATAGAATAAATGAGTTACAAAATCTATTCATAATTTAACTACAAATATAGATTAAACTATGCTGAATTGCGTTTGTCCATGTATAAAAAGTCAAATTTATATCTTCTAACAAAGAAAAATTAAAAAAGTTACTATAATTGATTTAAAAACATGTTTGTAATTGTTAATTTGTATTTGTCTATTTCGTATTTATGCAAAAAATCCTACACCACAAGTCCATTATAAACACCTGAAGTTGATTCCATTTGTACATACCTGGAACTGTAATCAAATCATTGTTATTTGTGGTAAATTAATATTCTGTAAAGTGCTTTAAATTTTGTTGCTTTCTAGATCTGGATTGCACCATATGGTATTTATTTTGCTTTAACGTGCAACTTTATTACTGAATTATAAATATGATTATTATTGTTTGATAAAAAAATTTATATCTCCATCTGTTGCATTTAGCTATATACAAAGCATTGTGTATTGACTATATAGAGTGAATAAGCCTAACTAAATGGATAATATTATGTAAACTATGAGTGCTTTAAATTTATTGCTTTCAAAACCTTGCACCCTCTGGTATTTATTTTGCTGTGAACATGCATAGATAACTTTTTAACTTTTGGATTACTTACAACTTATTACTGAAATATAAATATGATTACTTCTGTTTTGATAAAAAAAAATTGTATCTCCATCTTAGGCATTTAGCTATTTATAAAGCATTGTATTTTGACTATACTGAGTGAATAAGCCTACAATGTATAAAGAAAGAGTGTATGCATCGATAAAACGGATCTAAAGCTGTACACCCAATATTATAAATGAGTTTGCCACCCAAAACAAACAAGATTATTTCTTATTTATTTATCCGTTTACATTTTAAATCATATCTATCATTTTTAATACTTTTATATATTAAAAACTCATAGAGTTTTAGTTCCACTAAATATTAACTTTTAAATTAACATTTAAAAAATAAGAATACAAAATTTATCAAATATTACAATTTTAATAGTTTGGTAAGCTAAAGCTTCTTCCCTCTAGTAATAAAAGTTTACCAATATGTTTGAATTAAATTTATATACTTTTTTTATTCAAAATTTTAGCTTAAAAAGCAGTTTATCAGTATAAAGATATATAAAAAAAATGTAATAGTGTTTTTATTAATTTAATTAAGGAGTTTAAAAGGTTTTTTTTCTCTAGGAAGATCGTGTTGGCAGTGAATTGAAAACAATGATTCAGGCACCGCCTGGGTATCACTTTGTTGGAGCAGATGTTGATTCACAGGAATTGTGGTTGGCAGCTATATTTGGAGACTCAAAATTTGTAGGAATGCATGGTGTGTATTGAACTGAACAATTAATAAAAAATTATAAGTTAATATAAAAATCAATTATCCTTATGTCACATGAAGGAAAATTATCAGTGTATGTAATACTAATAAAAGATACTTCTATGCCTTATATTAGTATTTATAAACCTATTTTATTTTACCTGTCCTTTTGTTTCTTAATTAAAAATTAAGTTTTATTCATTTTTACAGTATAATATAATTAATTTTTTTTTGTGCAAATAAAGTTTGTAATGTTTGTTTAGTTGCTAGGATGATTTTACTTTATAAAAATTAAGATTTTATTAAAGATAAATTAAAGTTATTCAATTATCCTTTTTGCAGTATTATATTTTACAAGCTTGCTATTGCTTTTTGTTAGGATGTACAGCATTTGGGTGGATGACATTACAAGGGAAAAAATCTGCCGGTACCGATATGCACAGCAAAACTGCAACTTCTGTAGGCGTTACAAGAGACCAAGCTAAGGTGTGAAAAAGTTAACAATTTCATAATATTTAAATAATTGTATGCTTGAAAACAGTCTTAATGATAAAATAATCTTGATATTTTTATATTAATTTTAATATATTAGTATCTATCATTATGCGTATCGTTACATCAACATAGTTAAAATAATGCTCTATTTCCTTATTTTGTGTGTGTGTGTTTTAAATATTTGCATATAAAACAATAAATTTACATAAAGTTAAACAGCTGCATTGAAGTTTTAATTATGAGCATCTCTTCCAGGTGTTGAACTATGCTCGAATATATGGAGCAGGCAAGACATTTACGCAAAGGTTAATAATGCAGTTCAATCATCGCTTGACTTCTGAAGAGGCCAAGTTAAAAGTTAGAAAGATATACTCTGAAACAAAAGGAATTCAAAAGTAAATTATAACATTTTAATGCAATTTTTGTATTTCTTACCTATAAAATCCCCATATATTTTTTACAAATATTTGTTTATTATTTAGACACTTTGTGAGTGATGATGAAATTGATGAAGATGGATTCATTTTCACTCCTGGTGGTCGAAGAAAAGTTTGGATTAATGGAAGGTAAAAATTATTATGTATCAACTTCATTTATTGTACTATATAAAATTGATTATTATCAATACACTTTTTGTAAAGCTTTATATAAAATATTACAGATAAAATCATAAGTAGTTTTTATTGTAAACCTAACATTAAACCCTTTTCAATAGTGAATCTCACATGTTCAATAAGTTAGAAGATATCGCTCTATCTTCAAAGCCACGCACCCCAGCTTTGGAATGCAGAATAAGTAGAGCACTCGAACCTAAAGCTGTGGATACAAATGTAAGTTTGCTGCATATGATTTTATTTAAAATTTAAATCGGAAAAATCATTTCAAAATAACTAATAATAATTCAGGGTTTTTTTTATGATTTTTGTTAAAGTTAAAGATAATTTAAGGTGTTGGTGTCATTTTATATTTTTATTATATGATTACTGAAAACAATTAATTTTCAAAGTTCAGATAATACTTGTGATTGCAGACAAATGTAAACTTCAAAAAGCTACCTTCAGAAACACTCATGATTTATATAACCGATTATGTTGTGTACCATCACATTTTACAACTTAATTTTAACTTTAATTCATTTTTATGGACTTCAAGCTTAGTGTACTTATGTAAAAACAATGACGATATGATACTTATATCCATAATAATTGGTAATTAACTAATTTAAAATGAGTTTAATTTTTGATAAATTAGAGAGCGCAAAGATCGATCCGAGTGATCAACCCAATGCTTTCGCCATGTACCTTATAGAGATGTGCAAAGTCGATATTTTATTGTTATTAAATTATAAAAGCTAATGAAAATGGTCAAATTTTTTCAGAGAAGGATATAAAAAAAACATAAAGATAACCAATAGTTTTACAAGTTTGTCCTTTTCATAAATCTTTTAAAAAATTAGTAGTTTTTGTGAATTATTATAATAATGATTAGGGATTAAGGGAAGTTTTTATAAGAAATACCTTATTTTAAACCCTTAAAATAACTTCTATTGAGGAATAACAAAACGTTATTCTGATTTTAATTTAACAATATCAACTTTACAATGTAATAAATATTAAGTTAATTAGTTTTAAGAGCAAGATACTTATACAAAGTCTCATGTATACATTCTCGTTTCACATGCTGTTATTTTGTATTAACAGTTCATGACCAGCCGCATAATTCTTATTCTGATTTTAATTTAACAATATCAACTTTACAATGTAATAAATATTAAGTTAATTAGTTTTAAGAGCAAGATACTTATACAAAGTCTCATGTATACATTCTCGTTTCACATGCTGTTATTTTGTATTAACAGTTCATGACCAGCCGCATAAATTGGGTCGTACAGAGTTCTGCAGTCGACTTTCTTCACCTGATGCTAGTGTGCATGAAGTGGCTGTTTACCGAATTCCAGATACAAGGTCGCTTTTCCATTTCCATCCACGATGAGGTCCGCTATCTTGTGAGAAGTGAAGATAGGTATAAGGCAGCACTAGCACTGCAAATTACGAACCTGTTAACAAGGAGCTTCTTTACATCAAAATTAAAGATGAATGATTTGCCTCAGGTGAGTAATAAGCAAAGGTATTGTATTTATTAAAAATAATGACAAATGTCTTACTTAACACTTTAAGCTATGAGGAAAATATCGAAAATGCAGTTATTTTTACCACACGATAGTTCTATGTTTCTAATGTACTTTATATTATTTTTAAAAATATTTTTTTTTAGATCTCTAGCTTTCATAAAATGCCCTAATACTTCAGATTAGAGAAATATTTTAACATTGAGTATTTTTATGATTTAAAAATGTACATGCTTTCCTGGGAGAACTGGCGATAATACATGGACTAATAGACATCCAAATCGTTTAGAAGGTTAAAATTAATCGAAATAATAGGTCTATGCTATGCATCCTCATTAGTTTTCATTGTTTTGTGTTTTATCATAGTAGAGATATTTATTTCATAATGACATTGTTGTATTATTAATGTAAATTGTTAAAATTTAGTTTTTGATTAACTGTGTGCTCCACACTGCTGGAGGCATGCATGCAGAAAGTATATAGATCGCCGAAATGTGAAAGAAAATCTAAAGGGAATTAACATAAATTAATTTTAGATAAATATCTTTGCAGCGATTAACATGTCCTAAAAAAAGCTATGAAATTTTTTTCCCCATCTAAGTACAAAAACTATGCATAACAACCAATCAATAGCTGTCCACCAAAATTATGTATAGTTTATATTTTTAAAGTGTCCTCATTTCTTAAAAAATCAAAAGCACCTTGACCTTTAATTAAATTTATATATGTCTAATATCATGAATTAACTTCCCAATGTTTGCATTGTTTATGAGGAGGTGTGACGCACTTGCAGTGTCTTCTCTTAGCATTAAAATCTTTTTGACTTGTGTCTAGTCGTAAAAACAACTATGTGTAATAAAGCTTTGGTAAATATTTTTTTTATTTAACTAATCTTTTAAATTACAAGACTTTTTTATTCAGATAAATCTCGGTCGCATCCATCCCATTTTTAAATGGTAATAAAACATTATGTTAATAACTATTATAGATTTATTTAACTCATTGCATATTTATTCTATTCATTACCCAACAACTGAATCAAACTTTAAAATATATCTTGTCCCTATTTCTGTTCTTGTCATTTGTTTTTATGATAAGATCTAGATATATATATATATATAACTAAGCTATATAATTAAATCCCTTAAAAATTGCAGTATTTACATTGGGTACCTATTTTGCAAATACACTTTTTTTATCACCACACAGGAAAAATGCATACGATCTCAATATAATTAAATATTCTACATTTTAAATAGTCATAAGCGTACAAAGTATTTTAATTAATATAAAATAACCCATTTATAATTTACCTTACATTGTACCTAGGTAGTAAAATGTTTTTATTTTTTTAGTCTGTAGCATTTTTTAGCTCAGTAGATATTGATACAGTTTTAAGGAAGGAAGTGAATATGGACTCCAAAACACCATCTAACCCACATGGATTGGAAAAGGGCTATGGAATACCATCAGGTATTTTTAAATAATGTTTAGCCTTTGCATTGGTCATTTTATTTAACAAATTACTTGAATTTCATTTTGTAAATCAATATCATATTATTTTTAGGCGAAGCCTTGGATATTATTGACATACTTAAGAAAACAAATGGAGGACAATTAACTAATAAGAAGTTAGAAAAGAATATCAGCTGATAAAATGCAATATATTTTCATTGTAAATTACATTTTTATTATTAAATATTTTGTATAAATTATTTAAATCATTAAAAGTATTTCATCTATAAAATATGTCTTAAAGTATTATTATATACAAAATATGTCTAAAAGTATTATCATAACAAAATATGTAAATAGTTTTATTGAATCAAATGACTATATTCATTTCTCACTTAACCTATAAAAGGCGGGTGTTTGATACCACTATATAATAACCTAGCAATTAAAATACCTAGAGTTCAATTGGTTGGAGTTAACTATTGTGTGACAACAAGCAAGAAAAATTGGGACAGCAAAGGTCTCATTAACAATTGAATCAATATTGGAAGTAAAGTTCGACTGAAGATTTGCAAATTAAATGCGAGTTAAAAAAAATTAAATATGTTCCCAATTTTAAAATTTCACATCAAGCAGAACCCAGCACAAACTGTCAAACAAAACAACAAAAAGAGTCCTCCATTGTAGTTGGCGCAGTTTGGCTCTTGCCATTAAACACCAGCCAACAAACCTCTATTGTACAGCACTCTTAGGAACACAAGTCACATTTAATGTTTTTAACCGCCATTTAATTTGCAAATCTCTAGTCGAACTTAACTTCCTAGAGGCTTTTTACATTTTTAGTAATATTGATTCAATTGTTAATTAGATCTTTACTGTCCCAATTTTTCCCACTTTTGGCGCACAATAGTTAACTCCAACCGATTGATATAATTTTTGGCAACCCTTCCTATTCTGGGTTTTTATTTTGCTGTGCATGAGTTTTTTTCATTTCTGCTGACGAAGGGAAAAGGGATCTCCCAAAACAAATCTGGATTTTATGTATTTTAATTGCATATCTTTACATTGTGTTTATATTTTAATATTCATAACGCAATGTTTTATACTACAAGTCTTTCATTTTAACCACTATAGAGCTTGTTTTGAAAATGTTGACTACAAATGGTTAAAAAACTGATTTTTTAATAAGTGTACTTTATTTCATATAAAGTATGACATTATATTTATAGCTATTTATAAATATTAAAAGTTTATTATGGCTGTACAAACTGGTATTTCAGTAGTGCTATATATTTTATTGTATAGTGTTTTTTTTTTTTCAAAAGCAAACAATACAGAACTCTTTGGTTACTGTACTCGGACTTAAAATTGAAGATAAGATTGTTTTTTTTTTAATTTGTGAGGACGTAATACTTTGTTAAATTAGAAACCTTTATAATTTTATAGCATATTATTCTTTAATAGTAAGTGCAACTATTTTAAATCTTTCTTTGAATTAAATTGGGAAAATATTACTTTTTTGGGTCACATTTCTTTATAAACACTAAATTATATCAAAATAGTAAGGTATTTCTTTTTTTACTTCATTAATGACTATTCTATAGGGTGGAAAGAGCACACATGCAAAACAAAACATGTCAAATTATAAAAAATAGAAGCATTGAATTTTACAAAAAAGGATTAGGTACTTCCATTTGTTTTTGCAAAAAATAATTTTCTCAGAAATCTTTCAGTTTAAAACCTGGGAAAATCCCGAGGTCCATACAAAAGCATGCATCTACCAAACTTTTTAAGTTTTCCGCGATAGGACTGGCATGTTTATTTTTGCTTAGGTGCTTTTCCTTATTTTTTAGTTATTCAAAAGTATTTTATTCATATATTATTTTTGGTGTAAATTGGAATATATTAATGTATGCGAGACACAAGTAAAACTCCAGAATAACACAAAACAACATATCAGCTTCTAACAACATTTAATGGCATCCTGTGATGATCATCAGGCCACATACAGGGAAATATCTATGCTAAAGATTGGCCATACCTCTTATAATCTCCCAACAATATCCTCTACAGATGGTCCAATTTTCTGTACATCGAACAAAAATAAATTTGCTTTCCAGTCACAAAAATATAGCCATTTCTTATAAACAACAACCTTGTGCGCCAGCAACACAAATTCAACAAATACTGTTGGCTTAGCCATCGAACTTTACGCAACATTCAAATAGGCCATTGAATTGGCATATCACACTCGACACCTGCAAAACAGTTCAAATCCTTCTCGCATTTGCCCCGTTCCAGTCTCTTTGAGCTCGAAGTCGCTAACTAATAATTTTACATATGCAACAAACACAAAAATTTATTTAAATATTCACAAATGGACAGATTATCCATCAATCTTCTTAGCAGGTGTATCACATAATATGGCAATCTAAACACAGCATCAGAGTGTTTTAAGCTCGTTATACACATGATTCTGCACAATATTTCTCTTGCTCTTTGTATAAAAACGGTACCTCAAAAGTGAGGCTACTCAAATAGATAATTAAAGAATTTTTTACTACCCACAGCCAAATTTTGGAAGTAAGGAAATAAATTATTTATCTTTTCGTAATTGCTATCTTTCATACAACTTAAGTTAATGGTCTACATATTAATGTAAATGTCCTATTCATATTTTTTTTACAAATACATGTTAATAAAATTATATTTATATAAAAGATATATTTCATAATGTACTAAAAAATAAATTCAAGATTTTTAAAATCGTTTAGTCTCCACAGATTTAGGTATCTGTAGGGCATGCAAACTAAATCAAGACATTAATTTTCAAACAGTATACATTTTCTAAGCCATCGTTCAAATAAATTGGCATGTCAGGTTTATAAATTATGAACAGAAATAATATAAAATTTAATTATTCTTAAAAATAAAATTTAATAAAAGCTTGACCTATTTGTAAAAATTTTAAATGTTTGTCATAATTTTTACATGCCAAATTGGGCATACAGTCGAAATAAATACATACCCAGGATTACCATGCAATGGACTTTCTGGATAGATAGCAATTTAGTTATTTGAACCGGCACAAATAAAAACTTTATGCAGAATTAATTTTTTTAAATAGGGAATGTTTTAGAACAAAATCTTAGAAAAAGAGAAGCAATTTTTCAAGGGGAAGGACGCACTTACGAAATCTCATAAAAAAACTTCCTTTTACTCAAAATTTTATAATAACTATTTTTCTGTTAATATGATTCTGTTTGGACTTTTTTTAAGTATGAAAGTTACCAACTTTTTGATAATATCAAAGATTGTGTGTGTTTTTTTTACCTACACAAACAGTTGACATAAAACAACACTTTGAAATAAAAGTCGAAAAAATAAAAGCCAAATAAGTTCATTCATTAAAAAAAACATGATTTTTCAGGGAGAGCTTATTAAACTGTATATCATTATACACACACGATTTTCATTCGAATACAATCCATTTTATCAAAACTTCCAAAATCAGTTACCAATATGTTTAGTAGATTTCCTACTGATGTTGCATTGAATTGAAAAAATTGCATTTAGTCTTTTTTAAGTGCTCCCTCCCCTTATATAAATAAAAAATGCTTTTAAA
This sequence comes from Troglohyphantes excavatus, assembly GCA_963932185.1. Classification (NCBI taxonomy): domain Eukaryota; kingdom Metazoa; phylum Arthropoda; class Arachnida; order Araneae; family Linyphiidae; genus Troglohyphantes; species Troglohyphantes excavatus. The sequence goes on along the minus strand of OZ010674.1, from coordinate 50,853,230 downwards.
AACAAACTTAATTTTTTTTTTTATCATGGCAAATACTACAATATTTAAAAATACAGATTATATCATTTAGAATCTGCATGAACGTGTTTATTTATCCGAAATATAATTCTAATGTACTAAAACGTTAAGAAAAACACTTCAGAAACTGTGTTTCACTTTTTTCCAAATGGCTTACCAGACCCTCCAATCACTTTTCTCCATATTTACACTACCTATTAAACATACATCAGAAATGGCACAATGGTCTTAATTATCTAGAACAAAATATACCATATTAACTAAGCAAAATTATTAGATACACAAAAACCGGGACAGACAAAAAAAAGGAATATTATTTAAATGCAGTGCACGACTTTATGTGTATTGAACAGCTAAGTGCAAATGCTGTACATCGAAAAAGACTAGATTAATCATTAAACAGCAATGTTTAAATGACAAATATTTTGCTAAGGATAACAGCAAACTAAGTTTTCAAAATAGCAAAAGTCTCGGAAACTATACAGAACATTTAATTATAATTAGTGCTTAAATACGACTTTGACATTGGACTAAAGTTGGAAATGCCTACTTATTTAAAAGCAGTGTTATGTACACATCACTAGCAATATTTCATAAGGTAAATGCTGAAATATTTCTACTTGCAGTTGATTGACTGGTACAGCAGCTGTTACTTTTAATAGAAGCTTTGCTAACATTTACATATTTGTACATTTAGTTCCAGGAGTAAGCAAATTGCATAGATAGTTTAGTATACAGTAGGATACAGTGGCCTATTGCTCTGGAGAGGCTTGTATAATAAATGCATAAACAACGGTGTAGACTTTAGTCAAAAGTTGACTTATAGCAGTTCTGTGATATAAATTTTCATGTGGACTCCACATGTAGAAGAAGTACAGGGAAAAGGGAAAGTCAGCATAGGACAACATACAAAATAAAAAAGATGAAGTCTTATATACACTTAAAAATTATGTTTTTTATACTAATAGCCAATAATATTGTGATTTATCATATAAATATTCCGAGTTTAACAAATCCGTCAGTTTAAATGACTCAAAAAAGTTTTGTTCAAAATATGACTAAACTTAAATATTATTTGAATTCTAAGATTCACTACATTTGTTTAATTTAATAATTTTAATACTTTTCATTTAATTTGTTTTTAAAGTATGAATTTCAAATTTTATGTAGAAATCCTTCCACTAACAAAAACGTGGAATCGATCTTATATATGCATTCAGAATACTTGGTTTAAGACAAAATTAAAATTATTGTTTTTGAAGTTCATGTTTGAACGTTCAGATTTGATTTATATATATACAGGGTTCCCACCCATTTTTCAAAATAGAGAATTTTTAAGGACTTTTCTAAGGGCAAAAAAATGTTTTTAAGGACACTTTTTTATTGTGCCGCTTCTGAGTAGGAAAAATTTAAAGACAAATAATGGCTGTTGTCATTTTTCATATTAAGTAAAAAATTACTTTCTAAACGTAATGCTGTGTTTAAAAGGTATCTTAGCAGAACCTCATACATAAATCATATAAAATGGGTTTGAAAGACTGAAAAAACACAAAAAATTTCTATGCTGCCAAGATTTTGCTACCATTAGAGGGTTTCGAACTAAAAAGATACGTACATAAAATAATAAAATTTAAATTAAACCATTTTTATGAACATTTTGCATTTTGCAGTGGCCTTTTACCCAATATTGAAAACGGATATTTCTTTTAGCTTAATTCATAATGGTTATTCTTCATTTTTAGTTTAGTTTTAAACACTTGATTATCAGAAATAGAAGTTTTATAACAAAAAAAAGGCACTTTGTTTTGCGAATTCATATCTTCATAATTTCAACATTCGTATTTTTCGCCAAAAATTTAACCGAGTCATCAAATAACTACAGTCAGTAGTGTCAGAGGCTCCATTTAGCTCTTAAGTTGACAACATTGTTGTGGCTATTAAAAATAAGGAGTTTCTAAAGATTCTTAGTCAAAAATAAGGACTTCAAAGGGCTCTTAAAAATGAAAAACAAAAATAAGGAATTATTAAGGACCCGTGGGAACCCTGATATATTTTTTTTATCATGGATGCTATGACTAAATTTAGGAATAAATGTAATATACAATCTTATTAGATATTAGTATTATTTGGGAAAAATACAATGAGTTGGAAGGAGAAATGTAACATAGCAAACTATTTTATCTAATTCTAATACACTCTAAAATGAAATTCAACAAACTTATTGCCAACTACTCATACAGTTAAATTAATTTAAACCTAATAAAGTACAGATGCTAGCAAAAAAGATTATGGTAAAAATTTACTGTACGGTCACTCTTGGCGACTTTTTCAAAATCTTGCCAAAAGTCGCCATTTGGGCGACTTGTTGTCCAATAGGGTTGCTGCAATTCCTTGTCTGGTCGGAGGGGGGTTGCCATTAAAAAAAATTATCGTCAAATGTGGAAAAAATCGCGCCAAGGGTGACCATACAGTAAATCTGACCCAAGATTATTGCTAAATAAAAACAGTTCTCGTACCTTCTTGTAAACATCACAAATGTTAGTTTCAAAAAATAATTTTTCTGGTTGCATTAAAAGACCAGTAATTAACCTTAAATAATTTAATAACTTTTTTTATCATGGATGCTATGATATATAATTTTTTACTGTAGCTAGATTATATTTTGAAATAGTTTAATTACAAAACATACAAAAAAAATAACAAAATAAAATACATAAATGCCTGATGGAATGCTACAAAACAATTTGCAAGTGTTGAAACTCTTTTATCAAAACAAAATATACACAATTTAGATTAAGCAATATATATACTGCTCTAATAATTTAAAAAGCTCCATCAAATTTTTTTAGCTTTTTTTTATATGTCCTTAAAAAAATAACCTTTTTATGACATTAAAAACCCATAAATCAAATATAATGGTGAATTACAGTGAAATTTATATTGATTTATTGAATATTTGTATTTGGTTAATGTATTTATTAGACATTAGTATATTATTTCCAACTCCAGTTTGATGCAATTTTTGCTCTATGTGCCAAGTAAATATTAAAAACACCTGATGAGTTTATACATAGATGATAAATGGTAAAACAAAATATAACTTATCTCCAAAATAAAATTTTGTAAATTTTGCTGTTAAACAATTAAAAGCCTTTTAAAGTACCAAAATTTTTATGCCAGTGATAAATCTGGGCTTTCTTATTTCCAGCAAAATTGTTATTTGGAAATAGGGCTTCCTTTCTTATAAGGGCAATTAATGCTTAATAGATGTAAACATATTTTATTTTCTAAATTTAAAAAATGTTAAAATAAAATATGAAGATAAACAATATTTTTAACAGCAAAGTGTAAATATTAAACACAACCTGTCAGCAATTTCATTAATTTTTTCCAATTCCGGAATATATGAAAATTTTAAACATTCAGAACAAAAATAAATTTTGGATAACCAAAATAGTTATTAGTGTTAATGTCATTAATTTACTTTTTTTTTTGTGGTTTTCTACATGTTTTTTTAAACATATAATTTTGCACATTTCTAATAATAAACAAAATTTTGACCATATTTGTTTTTAGTAATTTTTACTCTATTTTATTTTTTTGAAAGATTTTTGACTCTATGAGTCAGTCCATATTACCATGTCCAAATCTTTATGAAATTTGGTGTTTTCCAATGAAATGCGTAGTATATAAAATTAGGGAATTTTGGAAATAAAACAAGAAAATTAAGAATTTTTTTTCCCTTGACATTTTTGTTGTCATCCATTGCTTGCAAGAAGTTAGCTTTTTTTTAACATTAACATAAAAATTCCCTAAAACAAAACAAATTTTTAATTAAAAAATCTTATTTTATACATATTTAATTCAATTAAAATTTAATATTCATATCAACAAAGAACTGCCAAAATATATTTAAAAAATTAGATATAGTACTATAGAATTGACAAAGTACCACTAAATATTTACATGAAGACTAACTCCCCAAAAATGCTTTAAACGCCACAGATGCACAAACATAACATTCATATATTATATAATATATATATTATACATTAGTGTTAACAGTGAATAAAGAAAATTTTAATGCTAATCATGACTTTAATATTAGCATAACTAGTAAGAATTCTCCTTATATAAAATTTAACAGAAAAACATTGATAACATAAAACAAAATTCATCCAAAGTCACAAAAACATCCAACATTTAGAAAATATATAGGTGCAGACATTTTCCCAAGATAATTCTTGAAGGGATTAAATCCAAAAATGAAGTACTTGATAAAAGTGAAAAAAAAGATAAAAAGAAATAAAACAATTCATTATATGCACTAAAATGAAGCAACATTCCAAATATACCTAATATTCCCCTTAAAAAATCCATACATTAATCTTACTGATTAAATAAGAATTCTACAAAAAAAAATTATCTTAGAACAATCTAATCTAAATAAAGTAAAAGAATTTCTATATTTAGTATAATACATATTTGGTAAAGAGCAACATGATAAGCTCTTAAAATATTAACATTTAAGAAAAATTATGCATCACCGATTACTGCTTGAAATTTTCTAAAAAGTAAAACTCAAATACTTTTCTATATTTTCTAATTCAAAATATTCAAATTAAGAATCAAATGTTGCCAATTCTCCTGACATAGAAATAATAGATTCAAAAAATTCTTTAAACGTAATAAAATTGGAGAATAGCTTGTAAACATTTTAGGGCTGAACTTGTTAATTAATTGCATAATTAAGATTTTAAATGTCTAAAGTAATCTTAGAAAAATTTGTTTGAGGATATAGTTAGTACGTACAGAGAATACGACTGAATTGTAAGCATTTTTATGGAACTTTTCTTGATGCCAACCAATTATTACTATCTTTCAATACTATTTTCAATTACTACTTACTATTTTTAATCAGTCTTTTTCCTATAAGAGCTTCAGTATACAATAATTATTTTTGCATGTACTATAAATCATAAAAAATAACTAAAGAAACAATGATGTAGTTAAAGTCAGTTACTTTTAATTTCTATATTAGAGCTTAAACATTTTTAAATACTCTTTTTCGAAAATCCAACGTATGGCTAAAAACTTTTGGTGATTTTTTTTAAAGTGGGGCAATACTATAGAAAAGTAAATTTTCTTTCTATATCCCAACAAACAAATTTTTATATATTATACAATCTGTAAAATTAGATTAATTTTTCACAAAATAAAAAGCTCAACAAAAAAAATATTAACAAGTTAAAATAACACTTCAGATAGCGCAACAAGAGCTAGGTAAAATTACACATTGCAAAGTTGTCCAGAATCTGGACATAAAACAAAAAACAGTGGCTAACATTGAATAAAAAACATTAATACCTCTGACTAAAAAAACTGCTGTCTTAATCAGTTTGATAAACAGACCACAGCAAAAACATAAACACCCTTAAACATAAACATTTTGATCTTTAAAATACACAGATACAAATAGGAAAGTCAGTGTATTTTATACACCCACTTCCTACCCCTTCTTCCAAGTACAATCTTATTATACTGTTACTCGTAGGGAACAAGTACTGAAAGTGTGAACAAGGAAGAAGTCTAACAATGGGGCGATATACACATGCAGATCACAGCTGCGACTATCTTGACCGTCGCCTTTGAATATCACACTTGTACTGGGCCTGACTATGGCCGCTTTAGTCGCGCCTGCTTCTTTTAGTTGTGCGCCCGCCAGATGCAGGATCAAACTCGTTCGCTGGCCGGCCTCTCTTCACAACCTGAACTTGAGATTGCGCTGTGAGCTGCAGCTGTATCGCTGATGTGTTTAACTTCTCTGCAAGGAGCAAATCCTTCAGACCCTTCATCTTTTGACTCTTGAGGGTGACGCAAGCCGAATCCGATGACTCATTCTTTAAGAATAGAAAAGTAAATATGATCGTGCATTTATACAATAAAAAGACATTTCATTTAATTTCTTTTATTAGGATACTTTTGATAAAGTTATTTTTGATAAATTGATAAGGCTAACCAGGACCAATTTAAGAAATTAAATATATCAGAATCAGATATCTGGTATAACAATTATTTTAAAGGACAAGAACTTTAAAAGTGACATTTTCCTTTATATTTATAGCAATCATCACATACTTAAAATAATAAATGCCCAAAATTAAAATAACCTATTATTTTACTAGATGCACTAACAACTTTTTCTAATGATAGAACCATGGTTTTTACTTATTTCCTAAACTAGAACTTAATACTTTGTTACGGGTCACAAAAAAGTTAGGTATATAAAGTCCTAATCAGGGTAAAAAGATTACCTCATAGTTTGAGTCAACAAGGACATATGGAAATGCAATTCCACTTTCATTCACATGATATTGATTACACTAAATAACAAATTATGCATCGATTTTAGGAAAAAAAAAGTTTTTAAGAACCATTTGCTTTAGATAAAAAAAGTACATGTCTTAATAATTGATTTTTTTTTTTCTACAGAATATATTTTTTACCCTAATGCTCATTAATGCAAAATAAAAAAAATTATGAACCTGTAAAAATTGACAATTAAAATTCTAATTGTACTTATTCTATTATATCTTAAAATAATTTTTATAAACTTTAATTAATAATAGCCAAAATATGTCACCTAAAGAAGAAAAAAATTTAACTACACACGAGCTCAAAGAAATAAATCCTTATTCCATACTCAGTATATTACTCACTAAAAAATTACTTTAAATAGTTTTAATTAATAATAAACATTAAACATAGAAAGCATTAATTTAAATAAAAAACATTTACAAAATTTAAAACACACAACAGCATGCATAATAAATATATAATGACACCCACCTGTAAAAATGTCACCGTAGAATCGAGATCTAACCCTGGATCAGCATTTACATCAGGTACAACAGCTGTTCCATTGGCTTTATGACTGAAACAATCCCGACCTTCTGATGAAGAGCTTGATGACCTAGACGAAAAAGGCTCTCCTGAACCCAGCAAATACTCTGGATTTAAAATATTATCACCACAAGCGGCAGCCAAAGCCATTATATTCGGATGTGGCGGTTCCTCGTCCGAATTCATCTGCGTCTCAAGACTATGTATGAATTCGGATTCTTGACCAGGAGAACCAGACTTTTTTTTCGGTTTGGCTTTTTCAGTCTCCTGCGATGCACTCCTGCGATTGGTGGCGGATTTCGAAACCTTCCCCGATCCATTTATAGAGTTCTCTTTTCCGGATTTAGAATTTTTTTCAGGATGTTTCTTACCTTCATTTTTGTCACAGTCCGTCACTTCGGGATCGGCCTCTGGTTTCTTCTCAGGAGCCGCAATGTCGACCATGCAGCGTACCTTACCTGGGAACTTTGATATTGTAGATACAAGAGGTTTTGCCCAACCAATGTGTAGAACAGGTGTTGAGGAGCCTTCTTCCCATTCACACAATCCATCATAGAACCTTAGTAAATGCGCAAAGCATTCAGGGTCTTTAAGTAAGGGAACATCAGCATGACCAGATGGTTCGCACCCATTAGAGCTGACCACTTTTACAATGTGGGGTATTAACTCATTTGCGATTTCCAAGAATTCTTTGTAAATTTCTTCATCTTCTCGGCCATAGTTGTATCTATAAATCAGAGGGAAACAAAATATGAATAGGCCTTTTATTTTCTTTCTGACATGTAGGAATGACATACAACAAGTTATTTTTCCCCATAGACAAGTGGTTCTCCACATTTTTTATTTTGCGTAATACTTGATAAAACTTTTCATTTATGAGTTCTCTCATAGCCTTTCATGCCCATCCATCTACACAAAAAAAGTTTGTCTTGTTAGGCAGTATTGATTTTAGGTTAGCTGACAAATTAATCAAATGGTTCAAATTGATGACATTTACTGGCTTTTATTTATGATTTTTCTTGTTACAAGGGATGAAACGGATATCCGGCTGATTTTTAACTATAAGGTAATTACCATGCCGGACACTGCAGATTTTTTACTGTGGCAATCAATTATCTTTTATTCTCCCTTTAAGTATTTTAATGAAAATATTACTAATGTATTCTGCAGATTCTCTCTTGAATTTTTCTTAGGCTATTGAGGTGGGTAAGGAGTGAAATGATAACTTTCTCATTAAAACATGACCGGGTGCATTTCAGACACAGGGGGTCAAAGAGAATACGAGGGTGGAGGGAAAAGTTTCAGGCCAACTCAGAGATGGCGCCAGCAGGTCTCATTTTTGACTCATATTGGACAGTACAATCCCTGACTAGCTTATATAATAACTTTCAAGTCGATTGCTCAGTAAGTATATGTTTGGTAGCCTATTAAATAAGATGCCTCGCTTGCTTACATGAAAATAGAAAAATTGGAGAAGTGTGCAGTCATCAAATACTTCTATTTGAAAGGATTAATACAACTTCAAATCTAAAAAGAATTGGATTCAACACTGAAAGATTCTTGTCCACCATATTCAACAATCAAACAGTGGGTTTCTGAATCAAATAAACGCATGAGCACTGATGATGAACCACGCTCAGGATGTTCCGTTGAGTGCCGAAACGATAGAGAAAATTCATAAAATCGTAGCAGATTGAAAGTGCCGAGAGAGATAGCCGAGACTACTGAGATGTCAACTGAACTTTTTCTCAATATTTTACATCAACATTTGTGCACGAAGAAGCTCTGTGTTAGGTGGGCGCCGCGTTTGCTAACTATCAATCAAAAGTTGCATCGACGGACTGTTTCGACCGAGAATTTGGCAATATACAAGCGAAATCCCAGCGAATTTTTACGTTGATTTATAACTGTTGATGAAATTTGGGTACGCCATTACACTCCTGAAAGTAAACAATGGACTGGTGCAAGTGAATCAACCCCAAGGAAGGCAAAAACAGTTTTATCAGCAAATAAAGGTTATGGTGACTGTTTTCTGGGACTCAAAAGATACCTCCAGAAAGGTAGAACCATCAATGACGAATACTATGCAGAGTTATTAAATCGTTTGAATGACAAAGTGAAGGAAATACGACCTCATTTGGCAAAGAAACAGATTTTATTTCACCATGACAACGCACCTGCTCATTTGTCAGCCATTGCAATGGTTAAAATCGACAAATTGAAGTACGAATTGTTACACCATCCAGCGTATTCACCAGATTTAGCCCCCAGCACCTATCATCTGTTTCCCAACATCAAAACATGGCTAGGAGGTAAAAGATTCGGGAGCAACGAGGAAGTCATCAATGTTGTAAATGTGTATTATGACTCGACTAATCATTCTATAAAAATGGTATTGCTACTTAGCACACCATTATGAAAAATTCATTCTACTTGGAGATTATGATGAAAAATAAAAGAACAAAAAATAATTTCATCAGGTTGGAAACATTTCATCCCACCCTCGTATATAGTAAGGAAGATATGCTACAAACATTTGGAACCAGTGACTAGCTCTTGGAGTGTATCTTCGAGTTTGAACAATCCACATGGATAGTGGTGTGTAGAGCTTATAGCTACATCTCTGTTCATTTTATATTAAAAAATGTTTTATTCTCCAGTCTAGTAAGAGCTAGTTTTAGCATTTAAATATAGCACAATTTAGATCAGCAATTTGGAAATATTTCAAAAAATTAAATTTTCAAACACATCATACAGTACGCTCTGGCCGTTTCAAAATCAGTAGGAATATGAACAGTTTATTAAAGAACTGTTAGAAAAAATAAACACAGTTTATTAAAGAACTGTTGTAAAAAAAACTGCCGGATATCCGTCAAAATCTGGTATCTGGTTTGTAATGTGCGCAGGATATCCGATATCCGGCAAAACCACTATCTGTTACTACTTACTTATTACATTACCCTACTTATTACATTTATTATTTTTATATTATGTATTTTCCGCTATTACTAATATTAATTTTGTGTACCACCACGAACCTACAGGATTACATGTACCACTGGTTGAGAACGTCTGTCATAGACGATTACTTTTACAATATTTATTAATTTTCATACCATAATTTTGGGGGAAATTTCTTTATAATTTTATAAAGAATTATGCATTGATAAAAATATAAATATGTTTTAACATATTTGTATTTTATCAATGCAAAAAAATGAGCACACCTCAATGCAAAAACTTAATAAATAAAATTTCTGTTAAATTTAAGATAAGGGGAAAAAATTAAACTAATTTTAAAGCTTCTTTAAATATTGCAATTTATTTTTTTACAATATTTATAATGCAATTTTAAAAACTATTATCATTAAAACCTAATTTATCAAATTATTTTAGAAAAATATTTTTTACTGAAAATAAAATGCAATTTAACCACATAATAAAAACTTACCTTCGAATGACATCAGCAGCGTTGGCCCATGCTTCCAATGCTCCTTTGTACCGACCGTTGCGATACAGGTATCCACCAAGGTATGTGTATGGATAAACATGCATGTTAGAATAAACAGTTTGTGCAGCTGAAATGGACTCCTGGAAAAGGCTGATGGGTGGGGGACGCCCCGGACTTGGACTTATCTCTTCTAAGTCTCCCAGATTACCCAATGCCATTGGGTAAGTTTTCAGGTGGTTCAAGTCATATAAAAGCCATAAAAGTTGCTGTAAATAAATGTTAAAGAACTTAAGTAACCAGCTTTATGGGTTTAAAAGCAACAAGAGTAATGAACAACGATTATATAAAAATAACTGATAAATAGTAAATATCACAAAGAGTTTCGATGTAAATACTTTCAAATAACAGCAGTAGAATGGAGTTGTCTGTTAATAAAAAAAATGTAGGTAACTTTATATACCATTTAAAATGTGTAAGGCTTGTATAAGAACCACTTCACAAAATTTTAATAAAAAAAGGCTCTTTTTAAAAATTAATGTTTACAAAATGAAACTATTTACATTATAATATACTCCTGGAAAAGGCTGATACAATAATTTATAGGTATAAGTAAATATATTTTTTTGAACTGTTATGATTCGAAGTTGTCAATAGCTTAATATGATTTAAAGTGAAGATATTTCTATAAACATTAAATTTATGAGTTCAAATGTTATTCTCTTAAATGAAAAGTTAATTTTTGTTTTAATATATTTTTGTTTTAATATATTTTTAATTAATTTTGTGAGAATATATAGAAAATTTGTTAATGCAAAAATCGTCTTCAAAAAGAGAAAAAGACATAAGTAAATGCCATTTCTACATTTTTTTAAGTGGCTGTATCTCTATGGGATCATAAGAATAAAAAGAATTAATTTATAATCAAATATTATGTTCTGATTATTGTATGGTAAGGATACGTGCAATTTACAATGAATTATCATTGCATAAACTCACAATAATTATTATAAGGACATCATAACAATAGTTAAACAACGGAAGAAGAAATTGAAGCCTATTTAAAAACACTTTATAAAATTTTATGTTAAAAAAATAACACTTCATAAAATTTATCAGTGAAAAGTTACCTTTACATTACTCATATGAACCTTTTGCAATTCAACGAGCTATAATTTTAGATAATCAAAATGATCTTGTAATGATAGAAAAGTAAATTACTGAATTTTTAAGTGTTTCATTTCCCAAAACACTGAGAAAAGTATACATATATAGTACCTAAAATCAAACTTAAAACCCTTACAATATGTGCAATAGTGGAACAGATACTAAAAAAAGTTAAAACACAAAGTAATTCAATAACCAACCTGCTGCATACGAGCAAGTTCAATGCTATCAGACATAGCATTAATAGAGGGATTAATGCCAGATACTAGAGCAGCAACTTCCATTCTTCTTGTACATTTCACAGGATATCCATTTAAATACAGCCAAGACTTTTCAGTAACTCCGCAATTCACGGGCTGGCCTCGTTTATCTTCATTGCCTTTACCTGAAACATAACCAAATAAAGAGATTTATTTTTCCACATAATATAACTTTCTGTTTGTAATTTTGAACAAAAATTCAAAACCTATAATAAATGTGCCAGTAGTCGAAAAATATTTTAATTGATTATATTGTTATGAATAGGTACTGGTTCTTAAACAAAATTAGACGTTAATAAATTTCAACAATTGAAACATGTACAAATTATATTAATTAGAATATAAAATTTTCATTTAGGAGACTAATGCAAAAAGGAATCGTACTATTAATTGAAATACAGACGCCAACTATTTTCGGTCAACATCGCGACTACTGTCGCGATTAAATACGGGTCAGCATTTTTCTTATCCACCTCGGAAGGAAATACTAGTATATTAATTATTGCGATGGAGTAAGAAAGACATCGACTTTTAAGAGGTGTCATTCGCTACGCACAATGTCAACTTGTTAGTCTTCCATCAAAAATCCTATTAAAGTAATGTATACTAGCTTCATAGATACTACAAACCAATTAAATACTTATCAAAATATATACTTTTTATTTAGTTAAACTCATTATTTTAGTACAATTTTGCGTTACGATTACGCCGAGATGCGCAGAACGGCCTTCAGTCAGCACATGTGACGCACATTCTCGATCTCGAATCGGGGAAATCTGTCGGAGCGTTCTTCGAGAATCCGCTTAATTTCAACTTCTCTTCTTTTCCAATTTTAGGCAAATTATTTTATAAATTTTACTGTCCCGCGTATAAGCCGACCCCCTACTTTTTGATGAAGATTTTGACTTAAATTTCTCGGCTTATATGCGAGTATATACGGTATATAACAAATATCTATTTGCAAGCTACAAATATTTTCTTTGACATTTAGCACACTTTTTTAAAAGTATTTCAACTTTAATAGGCTAGCAAACTAGAATGTTATTAAAACAATACCTTTCTATATAAGACTATCGGTTCCATTTTTTAAGCAATATTAAACACAGATTGAAACCATTTAAAAAAAATAATGATAAATTACCATGCCAAGTAACTTCAGCAGTTTCTTCCGAATCTTTACCATATGTAACCCATGCATGATCTTCGGACAAGGCGAGATGAACATCTTTATAGCCCAATACTTGGAAAGCAGCTACAACCGCAAATGCCACACCAAAACAGTCTAATTTATTGCCTAAAAAGAAAAGGCAAGTTTAAAAATAGTCGAATTAAACATATACTACCACAAACCTATTTGAAGTTCTCAAAACTTTTCAAAAAGATATCGGTTCATAAACAAAAATAGGTTAAGACATTTGTGCAATTGAAACATGTACAGAATAAAAACAAATATATTTAAGAAACTATGGAAAATGTATAATAAATAGTGTCAGCTCTACGAAGTATTAGCAGTTTGAAATTTTACACAATCATTATTCATCGGTAAATTCGTAGTGTACGGTGCTTCCTTGGCGCCAAGACATTAGCAAAACAACGGTAAACGGTGCAAGAAAAAAAGTCGGGTTGCCGTACATCACGATATTGTTAGTAACGTCATGAAATATTGTTGACAAAATATAAAGTTTATCGACCACCAATTGTCTCTAATCACATTTGGTGGGGGGTACCATTCACTAGGAATTAACCTTATTCATCATTTGAGCCATCTAGTTTCAAACCCAGATAGATCCACATTTTTGCAAAATCGTTTTTTTATATTTTGCACAAATTTTTAATGCAGTCTACATTACCTTGCAAAGCAGGATTGACCGAAAGTGTATGAATCCAGTCTAAAAATGCATTCAGTCACACGTTTAGATTGATAAGTATGTGGCAGTCACTCGTTTTCAGCGTCTCCAGTAAAATTTATGAAAATGGATCTATCTGATTTTGAAACTACAGGGCTCATTTATTTATGAATAAACAATGCATTTATTTTAGTTTTAATTAAACATAAAAGCTTATAATTAAACATAATACTCTGTCAAAACAACTTCTAACTCAGTAAATCTGTTTAAAATGAAGTAAGTGTGCAAGTACAGTAATTCCACTTTTATCTTAAGACACAGCCAAGAGAAATACATTTTTGTTCAATGAACACATTAGTAAACCTGGTTAGAACAAAAACTATGTATATGAAAAGCAATATGTAACTACCCATTTTAACATGCAAAGTATTTCATAATTATTCTTTTTTAATATTGTCATGGTAATGAATAAATATTTAAAAAATTCATTCGCATATATTTTATCAATATTAATATGTTTAGAATGCATCAGTGTAACACTTATATTTATAATGTTGACCCCAATACATAATGTTTACTCAACTGAATTCAAAAACTTAATACACACAAAATGAAAAAAATATGTAAAAAACTTATGTAAATAAATAATAAAAGTAATATCCCTTCTTTTTGATAAAGTATATCAAAAAATACAATTACATGCTACAATAAACAAGTTGGCGTTCTAACCTTCAATTAATGTTGCGATGGTGCTCAAAAGGTAAACACACCAAGCGCGCCAAAACAATGACAGCGCTTCGCAGAAATTGCAATATATAGAAGTTTACCATCGAAAAATACCCAAAAATGGCGCTAAATAATGAGAATGATATGTAATAAAGGCACCATATGGTATAAAAACAAATAATAAGATAATGTAATACAAACACGAACTACCGGCACTTTTATAACACGTGTTTTGAATGCCACTGGGAGTACAACTGCACTTTACACATTGACTGTCATTAGTAAGAGTAAGGTATAACAGATACAAATAAATAACACAAATCGCAACAAATTATTGTCAGCCTTACCTGTTAAATAACTGAAAAGCGACTGCAAATGAGCTCGATCTTTATAATAGCTCCTTGTCAGTGAACCCCAAATAATATCGGACACTTTCTTAACCAGATCGCGCGTGGCACATCGGCTACTGCGATATTGTGTCAAATCAACCGAACCTTTAATCTGGCATTTGAACTTGGCATATAAAGCATCAATCGTAGAAATATCAACCATTGGAAACATAGGTTCAAGGACAGTATCTACGTCACAATTTAAAGGTAAAGATCTGTTGCATGTCAACAAATTTTCTATGTATCCGACAACGATTGAGAGTAAAGCCAAGTTCGGCTCATCGGTATTTTGTATCTGAGATTCGAACAACAGGATGACATCTCTTACATTTTGTAGTGGAAAATGCCGTTTTACATTTTCTGATAAACTCGCCATCTTGATACAGAGTAGTAAATTGATCTTCAGTTTATGCGCAGTTAGGAAACAGAAGTGATAATTGGCTCTGTAGCCACCATCTGCTTGTACATCTTTTGATGTTTTTGATAGACTACACATACGTGACGTCATCACTCATTTTGACAAAAAAAACTTCAGAAATTTATCTAAGTGGCATTTGAAAACATAGATAATTTGTGTTAATGTTTAAAAATTGTTCAAACACTGTGTATAACCTGATTTAAAGTTTAAAAAGCTGAAGAATTAAAGAAATCACGTGATCGAACAGCCTCTGTGTTTATGAATAATAAACCATGTGATCCCCGTCAACCAATAAAATATGCACAAGATTGCACTTTGCCCTTAAAATAACTTCAATAATAGTCTTAAACCAGACTGTAATCTGTGTCAATTTCACATTATCAATCAATCAAAAACTAAATACATTTGTTTACCATTGTGTTGTGTATTCTGTGAAATTTATGTTATAAAGTAAAAGTTCTCCTTAAAGCATAAATATGTCCAAAAATGCTGTAACATTACGTATGCTATCATACCTTAAGAAGGAGGAATCTTATATAAAAGACTTAAGAAAATTCCTTGAAACTCAATTATTTAAATTGCAGGCAAGTGTCATGCTTTTTCACTTGATTGAGAAAAATAGCTCGCATCAAGCCGAAAAGTTTTCTGTTATACTATTTGCTATGAAAACAGAGTTATTTACAAACCTCTAATTATATGAAATTAGTATAATTTTATAACTGCCTCCAAAATAACTCATTGTAATGGAGAAATAGTACCAGAGTATGAACATTGTACAGTTGCACTATTTGCCAGTTTTTACTCCAATAACAGTATCGATATGGATTGCCAAATGTTATTAAAAACATCCTTCATTGTCTTACAACTATTTTTGGTTAATTCCTAGTGTCCGGTGCCCTAGCCAAATGGGATTTGGCGACAAATGATTGGGCGATTAAGTTTATATTTTGACAACCCTACTTGATGCTTGGAAAATATCATGTTATATGGCAACCCTAATTTTTTTACCTTTAGCTTGGTTCCACGTAGCTGTGCCATTTTCGAATAGACGTTTGGCTCGCATGCTTGTGCTTTTGATTTTTCTTAGCTATGGATGTTTACGCGGACGACGTTTATTTGAATAGCAGGTATTTTTGGGAATTGGAGATGAAAGGCAAATGTGCCGTGATTGAGTGGTGCATGGATGCCGGATTGTTATGCAGCAAATGCGCCTAACGAAACAAACAGTCACTGACTGGATGATGTTCTGCCGGGAGGTATGTACGGAGTGGTTCATTCATAATCCTGTCCCTATCGGTGGAGAGCATGTCGTTGTTGAGATTGACGAGTTGAAGTTCGGCAAACGCAAGCATGTGGAAGGCCAGTGGATGTTTGGAGAGATTGAATCCGGTACCAACAAGTGCTTCATGGTTGCCGTGGATGACCGGAAATCGAAAACTTTACTCAATATTTTGCAGCAGTTCGTTTTGCCTGGATCCGTTATTGTTTCCGATTTTCATATAAAATGTTGATTTAAGGATCAACGACTGCCCGAAGGATCGCCTGTAAGCACCATGATCGACTGTCCAGACCAACGCAATGTCCGCCATTTTGCGTCATCTGACCATGGTTCAAAAATACGAGGCATCGTTCCCGTGTCTTTCCTTCGAGATAGGCCCCGAACCATCGCCAATAGCTCACTGTGCAGCTCTAGTGTGCCGTTAATTAAACAAACCAAACCTTCGAGATAGGCCCCAAACCTTCGCAATAGCCCACTGTGCAGCTCTAGTGCAGCGTTAATTAACCAAACCAAACCACCATTTTGATTTAGCGACAAAAAAAGACCGTCATTTTTGCCTTGGCGCCAATTTTTGGACTTGGCCACAACGGGACACCGTACACTAGGAATTTACCCGAATTTTTGTTAAACTTGGAAACACAGAGCAAAACATCTGAATTCTAAATTCCCAAAAGTTTTGGAAACCAAATGAGTCTTTATGAATACTATATTTATAGTAGGATGGTTAACAAATGTAATAATGACCAGTTAATGCTTGCTACCTATAATTCAATTAAGGTAAAGAATTTATGGTAATTATTAGATCTCTATTAGATGTGATAGGACATAATTACTGTATATTGGTATTGTATAAATCATCTTGGTAACCATAGTTCGAAAAACCAAGGTTTAAGTGAAAACAGGTCTGGTACATGTTGTCGCTTGGTGCGATTCTGAAAATTTTTCGCCAAGGCCAAACTTATGTGTTTTTCATCAAGTTATATTGGCTAGTTTTTAAATAATGTTATTCTCTAGAGCTGCAGAATGGGCTATTGGCGATGGTTCAGATTCAACAATTATGTATTTAATCAATAAAAATGTGTCAAAAGTATTAAGCGCATGCATGTGGCATTAAATTGAGAACTAACTACTAAAGTTCCAAGCTAGTACCCACTTCAAGCAATTGATTATGGTTCTTACTTGAAATCCTTCTATTATTTGGTTATATCAAAAGTCGTCGGAAACATCCTTCTGTGGGGATTGCTATGCCTTTTTCGCATTTTGAGCAGTGACAAGTATTTGCCAGAAATAAAACATTCATACACCTCAGTGGTGGCCCGTGGTCGAAAATGTTAGTGCAGATTTATCACGGTCAATTTTAATATTAACTTAAATAGCGAAACAACAACACACAGTAAATTTATCACGAAAACTATTTCCGTTCGGAAAGGTTCCCACCCATCCCTGCGATTCACGCACGAGCCAATCAGTTTATCAAATATTAAGTGCAGCCAAAGACAGAAAATTCATTTTGGGCTGTACCTTGCCACACATGCAGTGCATTAGCAAGGGAAATCTCCATACTATGTAGGGGTTGCCATGGCAACGATGCACCGATTGCAAACTTTGCTTTTTGGCTGCAGTTTTGATTGATTGGAGTTTTTTCCCCTCCTGAATTGTGCATTACAGCAACAGGCTTGCTATTTATTGGATATTTTGTTTACTTACCGTAGAAATTTCATTTTCAATTCTAATCTTCACTTAAGAAAATTAGTGAAATATCTTATTTTAGTTTTAAAATACACTAATAAATTTAGGTGCAGCTCGGCTGTACTTGCTGTAGGACACGAGCCACCACTGATACACCTATCAATGGTGGTAAATTTGTATTCCACCTTCAACTTTCAGAAATATTTACTATTAAGATGTACACATCCATAGTGAAATCATCAGAAACAAGCCTTGACAGTCAAACACAGTGCATAAAATGGCTGAACAATTTTCTTTCAACAACATGAAAATAAGATTTAGGGTTGCCAAAGTATAAACTTTATTGCTCATAAATTGCACCAAATATCGCATTTGACGGTAGCACCATGTAGTAGGAGTTAACCGAAGTCTGTTGCATATATTGTCATCTTGAACTTCTGTAATATATTTTATATGTTCCAAGCATGGAGTAAAGATAAAGGTGGAGATGATTTGGCGAGATTTCATGAGAAGTAAGTTAGCAACCCCAAACTAGGCACAAACAAACCTAGTTTGCAGTAGTTTTTCTACGAGGGATGCATTATTTTCAAATTAAGAAAACGCATGCTAAAACTTAAAAAATGACTTTGTGCAGTTGTGGGATGCAGTACAAGTTCCAAATTGATAAAGGATGCTATTATTTCCAATTCATAGGTAAATTAAATTATAAAATAAATTATTGCCAAGTACTGGTAAAAAGTAGTGCTTTGAAATAGCGCCAAATACTTCGCCAGTTCCTACTTTTTAAGCGATTGCTTACTTCACATTGCAAACCGGTTTTGGACTTGTTCGCACCTCCACCTTCTTCTTTACTCCGTGGTTCCAAGTCATCAGTTTAGAATATCTGTTAATTAAAAAATAAAAGCATTTTTTTAATCTTAAAATACATGCATAAATTTTTATTATAATTACCCTTTAGTTTAATTAAAATTTATAATTTTTTCAGCATATATATATATATATACATACAGAAGCATCTTATTTAAAGCATCCATATTTTTGCAGATAGAGGAGTTGAACTTAAGTTCTATGCTCCGAAACCAGCTAGTACAGGTACAAAAGGTCAAAATGAAGAAAGAAGAAATCGAAGCTGAACACCAAACGTCCTCTTTTGGAACCCTGACTCAAAGCTCACAGGTTTGAATTTAAATTAATTAGTAATGAAATTATTAATATTTATCGGCATTGACATATTAATTTATAGTAGCTAAATTGCTTAGGTTTTGTTATTAAACTTTTCTTTTTAAAAAATCAATGCCAGTAATACCCTACTCATGCAATTAAGGACCCTTTTAAATGAGATGCAATGTTTTATGCGTAGGGTTACTACAAAATAATTCATTAGTTTAAATTAATTAATAACCTAATTAAATATATCTCTTAAAGGTCTTGATTCCATTTTAATTTTTTTAATATATGGATCCAAGTTTTATGTATGTTTTTTAATAATCCATAGGTTAATTGTAAACCTTTTCCATTACTTTTATATTGTTTGAATCTGTAATACTAGTAAGTTCAAATGAAGATTTTTTTTTCTCATATATACACCTTCCCAAGCAGATCTATAATGTAAAGGACAAAGTTTATATTTAACTAACTATGTTGCCCAAGTAAAGTAGTTTACCATGTATATTTTAATTGTCTATAACAACTATAAATATATTAAATTACAAATATGTACAGTTGCCGACAAAATTAAAAAACGGCTTAACAAACATCAATTGGAAATTTGTCAGTCATCATATCCAACCCAAAATATGATCTATATTACTTTTGAGAATGATCAAATGAGATGAGAATGACTCAAAAAGTTTAACAAAAAAAATAGTAAATTGTTTAAAAATCTTTGAATCAATATTCAATAATTATCTACCATAATGACTTTAGAAACATAGATTTTAAAGTTTGTTAGCAACATAAAAAATACTGGTTGAACAAGAAGCCATTTTTTTTGTTTCGAATGGGAACATAAGTGAGCATAGTTTGACTTATCTTATAGGAAACATAATCCTCATAATTGTTAAAATATGCATATAAAATTTTTTGGTTAAAGATGCTTCTGATGCAAATTTATTTCAATACTTCAATATCGTAAAAACAAAATGGCCGCTGTTGGAAATGTCACATCTTGCCCCGGTTGAGTTTCTATGCTTGCTATATATAAGCGAATTCATAACGTGAGGAGGTTACGTTGCAATTATATTCAAAGTTTTTGTGGATAAAAAGCCTATTTTTCTTGAAGACTTTTTTTTTTGACATCCCATTTACCTAATTTCAAATGAAATAGCTGTAAACTCAAATGAACCTTTAGACTCTATAAGAGTAGCCAAGATCTTTCGAGAAAATCACAAAAACTTAAATCTATTTGTTTTACTGCTGTATGATTTTTTTTTCTTATATTATATATTAAACTAGGATTTTTCCTCCTTTATTATATTGTAAAAATTGAAGCAAAAGTTATAATGTAAATGACACCAAAATATATTTTTTTAATATTTGGATATAACCCATTTACTCATATATCAGTAGTACCTCAGAGCCAGGCAAATCCAAGTTCATATTTGGCGATTTTTGTTTTATTGCAGACTATGTTTTAAATCATTCCATCAAAATTCACTCAAAAATTATTTTTTAAGCCTTTAGCAAGAGCTATAAAAGTCCAAGTCCAATATGTTTGCAATTAGATTAATTGTTTTTCCCCTCTACTGTAATGTGGCCCAAATGTGACTTAGCATCATCTGGCTCTTAGGTACAGATATAATAAGCTAATTTCAACAATAGTCATGGACTCCTTTTCTGCCTGACCATTTTTTAAAAAATAAAGTTTGATTATATGAGATTTATATTTTATTGTTTCAGGTATTATCTTCTGCCGTTCCAAGTCCCTCTACAGCTTTGGAACCTCTTTGTCTTGACCCAGGTTATTATATACATATTTTTATTTACAAAATATTCTGTTAATTGTGAAATTATTTATTCATGTTTTAAATAATCTGTTTAATTGACTGTGTAAAATTTTACGTATTAGCTTTCTTTACTCTTGTATGCATATTGCTTGTTTTGCTGTGGTCTTTATAGAAATGGAAAAGGGCATAGCATAATTTTGAGAAAAATTCCACTTTTTCCGCCTAAGGGTATATTAATGAAGACCCAAAATCAATTTTTGCTAAACTCGACAATCTAGGCATCAAATTGTAAGCTTTTTAATTGCTAAATTTTTTTATGACAAAACTGGTCGGATAGTTGAATAACTTTAGAAACGAATTAAAACTATAAAAAAAACTTTCAAATTGTTTGTACTATAACTGCTGTTCTGTTGTACTGTAATACTGATTTTAGCTCAAATCAGCCACTCTAGTAAGTTGATGATAAACCACATACCTAATAATTAATGCAATTCATACTGAAAAAAATTTAATACTAAACAATAGCAATAAAACTGCAAAAAATTAATTTCCCAGTCATCAAAATTAGAGTAATTGTGTCAAATAGCCAATTTTTCAAAAAAATTATTAATTATTTGTTGATAACCAAAGAAATGTACTAAATACTAAAAAATCCAATTAAAACTAAAAAAAAATAGTAGTAAATGCAAAAGAAAACAAGCTTTTGTCATATCCAAATTTGGATAATCATCTAGAATTTTTTTGTTTTCAATTAATGCAGAGGAAGGAAAACTGTTTTTTGATGCTGAATTGAAAAGGGTGAGAACTAATATTTTTCTCAAATGATCAGAAGAATTTGGTGAAGAGGTGATTTGTGCATAAAAGGGGAAGAGGGCACATTTTTCAAGATAAAAGTGCAAGCCGAATGACCTTTAAAAAATGTTTACAGTGGACAATGTATTTTATTTTTCAATCAATTTTTATTACAGAATTGTTCCTGTTTATGACTTGACTCATTTTGTAAATACTTTTGAGTGTTGCATAAATCAGGTAAAGAGAATCTTAAAAAATGTGCCTGGTGTTTCAGACAACGGATTTTAATTTATACATAATAGGGTGGCCACATAACTGAGAAATCAGTGAATCAGTGGAATATATCATTTTAATTCTGGAAATATCAGGGAATTTATAAAAAAATCAGGGAATTTATCAAATTTGGATCATTACAGCAATTATCGTCTGTTATGACCTCCATTCTGGTAATTTAGTTCTCAATATTTCCTTTTAGTTCTGAAAAAGAATTTTTGAAAAAACTTGATAATGCACATTTTCATATTTTTAGTTTCATTTTTGTAAAAACATGAACCGCCTGCTGTAGGGAGAAGCAAAAGCAAAGTATTGGACCTTGCATTGTAAGCAATATGCGAGGGACTAATGAATATGCGATTTATTAAAGATTGGAATAGGAAATAAGAAAACATTTAAAGAAATAATTGGAAAAACTTGCTTTTTTACATTATCTGCTTTCAGAGAACATGTTAAATTACTATTATGCATGTCGTAATTGTATAATTTGCGTTGTATCCATACATTATTTTAACTGACAATAGATATTGCTTATAATTTTTCATTTATAATGCAATATATTTATAGTATTTTTATAGCATGAATACTTTGTTTCTATACAAAGCATGTATTGCAACATTTGTTAATGTAAAATCATGGAAATTTTCGTGACACCATCCTGGAAATATCAAGGAATTTTTTTTGCAGAATGTTGTTGCCACCCTGCATAACAAAAACATATCAAGTGCACATGTCCGATGTATACTATCAGGGTGTTCACCAACAGGGATTTATTTTTAATCTTGTTTCTTTAATCCACTTGCAGAAATATATAAAACGCTTGCCATGTTAGAAAATTTTGCTCTGTCGATCTGATCATGTTACAAATTATTGAGTATTCTTTTAAATTGTATGTATTATAATGAATATTTAACTTTTATAGAAGTATATATTCTGTTTGTGATTTTAACATCTGTATGGTATATTCTCCAAAAATATATATTTGCTAGGTTATAAACGTATTGAATATTCTCTGAAATGTAAATAGACAACAAATTATAAATTCATTTTTCTATCAAATATTATTTTAAAGCAATACAAATTTACAAAGAATAGTTAACAGACTACTAAAATGTCCTATTTTTTTATCGTCGAAAATTATCAATCAAAATATTGGTTAAAATGTAACATATTTAGAAATTATTCAATTTTAGAAGACTTTTCTTTAAGTTTAAAAAATTCATTTTCAATTTTGACGCAGTTTAAACACAATTTTGTAATGTAAAACAGATTAATTTATGCAAATGTTAAAAAATGACAGATTTGATTTATATAATGTTAAAAAGGATAAAATACTGCATTACTTTTATTTATTTTATTCGATAATATTGTATTCATTACAGTTTCTATATACTTAAAAAATAGTGTTTTTCTTAATTACTTAGAGTTCTTTAGAGCATTATTAATAAAAATTTTGACTCTATGATCATTTTAAATCTGAAAATCTCTTGTGTACAGAAAATATGTAATGTAATAAAATTTAGTTTTGTTTGTACTTTTAAATTCTTATTTTCATTTGAATTTTTTTACTAGATTTAACTATGGAAAGTGATGAAGATGATGATGATGAAGATTAAACTACAAGATATTACTCTTATTCATAATGGATCATATTCTTATATTAAGATCAACATTTTTGTTCTGCATTTGAGAGATTTTTATATTCAGTGTAAATAAACATAAAATAAAGTTTGTTGATTATTACATTTTCAATTTGTTTATTATCTACAATTTTCTAACTTTGCCTTAACTACCTGTTGACCTTAGGAGGGGCTAGTTTGAATGTCATTATATTATTTTAACTAGCTTTCATATATTGAAATTTTCTAGAACCTAGTTACCTAAATGCCACTTCTTTAAAATATGGACATGACGCTTTTCTGAAGTGCTGTATATTATATATCGTTGTATTTATATTCATTGGTGGTTGGTGAAGAGAGTTGGGATACCTACCCAGGATACATTTCCTTGCCCTCACTTTAGCAGCAATAATTTATTGAATCCTTACATTTTAGTATACTTTTTACTTGATGGCAGGAATTCATACTTTTACTAACTTAATAATTTGTTGTTTGCACATGTTTAACTAAAACAGAAAGTGCAAAGGACTTTTATGCTAAAAATTAATTGACCCGAGAAGAAGAACGATCAATTTGATATCTGATAAAATCGATAATTGTATCAGTGAGATCTCTTAAAATTGTTGGTTTTCGTATGGGCTTAAGTAAAAGGATGCACAATTAGAAATAAATGTCTATAAGTCCAAATTAAATGAAAATTTACCTAACAGATTTTTGTATGACGATTATTGTTATGTCATAAAAATATATGGGTTAGGAACTTCTATCATAGGAATCGGGAGCTAAGCTCCTCCTGCCCCCATAGGATTTCAAGTCAAAATTGTCCATCAATATCGCAAATAAAATATTAGACAAAAACATTTTTATGCAATTTTTGAAAATTATTCTAATTTTAAATAATAAAATTGTTCATTTTTAAAGAAATGTATGAAATTAACTGGGTAATTAACAATAATTACTGATTAACATAACTGTTGAATTACTTTTAATTATTTTTTTTAGTATTTTTTGGGGAATAGAACTGTGTCTACCCACTCATTTTTTTTAAATTGCTGCCCCCCTCCCCCTCCCCTAAACTGTCCTCTATAAGCAAAAAGGTACCAAATTAAATGCATACAGTAAAAAGTTGTATTTAGACAAACATTGAAGAAAAAAACGTACACAAAATGGGAAGTTGTAGTAATTCTATTTTTTTTTACTGTAGTGCTCAAAATAAAGTGAAAAACTGTCTGAAATTTTTAAAACTTGTCCATTTTCATTAAGATTGATCCAACAGATGATGAGCTTAGCACTAACAAAATTTGGCTGTACGTCAATTAGGAAAAAATCCATTTGGTTCAAAACACACTTTTGTGCATCAAGAGCTTAGTTTGCTTTATAAATTTATTTGAAGGTTTTTGCTTAAGCATTTTCTAAAATTAAAAATGTGTTAATTGTGGTTTTTTTTAATACTTCATTATTCCCAAATTAATTACGAAAAGAAACCGATTTTTTTTTGCCATTACAGGTTTTTGAGTGCGATGAATATTCAATCCATAACTTGTCTTGAATGAATAAGAAAATATTAAAATAATAGCGATAAAGTAAATTCCACTCGCAATTTTATTATATCTAATTAACATTCCTTCATAAAAAAAATCGAATATTTAATAATAAAAGAAAGTTTTTGTCTGGCACGCAATACACCTACTTCCTCTTTACGAAAATGTCTGAAATCTTATACCTAAGTACCATTCAACAGCTAATTGTGCACCTGCGAGGTCCAGGATTTTAAAAAAAATTAGTTATTTTTTAATTAATATTTAAAGTTTCCATCGAATAGAAATCGTAGGTCCTTACCGTGAGGGTCATAAATGTGCAATCTATGTTTGATTTTTGTAGTTTGTAAATATAAAAATTATTTTTGTATAGTTCATTCAAAACTATTTCAGATAAATTTTCTTTATTTTTATTTTTTTTCTTTAACATTTTAATTTTTGCTAAAAAAAAAGTTGTTCTTTTTATTTAATTTTCGTCAAAATGAAATTAATTTTTTATGTTAATTACATATAAAATATTAACACTGATCACATACATATGTGCACTTATTTTTTTTTTCAATAACTTTATTTGCAAGACTTTTTTTTTTTAATTTAATAGTAGAAATACTTTTCTGTGTAATTTTTTTTTTCTCCATTGATTTTTTGTGAAGTCTATAAGGTGAAACTTATATTTCACATAATTATATTAGGGGAAATTTTTTGAAAGAGTCTGTGACACTCGAAACGCATACGTACTTCCTCTGCACGGAAATATCTAAAAAAAATTAACATATAAGTAATTATTAAATATCCAATTGCGTGCACCTGAGAGTCGGAATTAAAAAAATGTTAGTTATTTTTTAATTAATATTTAAAGTTTCCATCCCAATAGAAATCGTAGGGTCGAATGTAATGAGGGAGAATGCGCATCAGTGCCGTTACACAAAAAACAAAAATTGGGGGGATTGAAACAAAAAATTTCCCAACTTCCGATTCGAATAAATTCAAAATTGCATTTTTCGAGGTTTTCTTTTTAAAACTTTTTGTGTACAGGAACTAAAATTTATATTCTTGAACAACAACAATATTAAGTAATGTACTTCTTCGAATATTTTATTTATTCTTTTTTCCTGGTCATTCAACGTTTAGATTTTTAAATTTTGGTGTAGCGACTAGAAAACACTAAAAAAAAAAGAAATCGGAAAGGAGAAATATTATAAAGTTCCATATTTTTCAATATTTGCCAAATTTTGAAGGTTTATAAGCACATTCGCTTTTGACAAAAACAAGCAGTTGTAAGTACTTTAAGGGTCATCAGGGAATGATGTAAAAATTATTAAAAAAAATTTAATACTTCGGACTATGCTTTTTCGGAACCTGATCATTTTCATAACTTCAATGTTTAAATGATGAAGGATTTGCTAAACATTTCTAAAATCATTTACTTCCACTCTGTTTTTACAATCTGGTTAGATTAAACTATAATAAGACATTGTTAATTAGATTTTTAATTTAAAGATGAAACAGAAATTTTGATGGAAACCGAATTTCCACATTCCATAAATCAAAAGATTATTATTTTTGCATAAAATTGTAACTGTCATTTTTTCAAACAGTGGTGGTTTGTTTTATGTTTAAAGCTTATGTAATAATCATGTAATAAATAAGAACCAGACATAATAAGTCGAATTTTAAGGCCACAATTGTCCATTTCTAGAATTCAGAGTTTCTCATCCATCCATGGAACATTCTCTTGGCGTTTTACATCCCCAGAATTAAATACCGCCATATATAAAGAATTTTTCAGTAAACATTTCAGGATAATATCAATACTATTTCAAATCAATAAACTTTTTTTAAGGAAAAGTTTGAAAACAATTTTTAATTTTGCTAAATACGAACTTCCGGCGAATAAAAATTAATCCCGAAACAAAAACAATACGGCGTTATTTCAGTTTTTAAAAAAAAATCGTTTTGTTTCAGATACTTAGATACTACTAGATTATGTACGCCATCTATATTTACATTTTTAATAAGTTTTTTACATTTCTAAATTATGTTAAAATATACTTTCGAACTTAAAATAAATAAATTAAATCACACCTCCGTAATTTTGGGGAGACATGCCTGTATACAACTCAACTCTCTTGCGTTAAAAAAAGCCAATGTGCCGTGCGATCGACATCGAACATTCTAGTAGAAAACTTGCATTTTCCTCGTGTATTGTATTTTGAAACTTTCGACAGTTTTTGTATACAGTGTTGACTGTCACATCCCTTGCTTTAGAAGAACATTTATAGAAATGACCGACAAAGAGAAGGTATTGTCTTTTTAAAATTGCTGTTGTTGTTTCTTAAGATAAAGATGTAGAAAATCATGAGGTGTAGTTTTTTTTTTTTAGTTTCTTGAAATATAAGTTATGATTACATTAGATTTTTCCTAGTGCAATTAAAATTTTATTTTCATCTTTGTTATCAAATGAAGTGATGGTAATACCAATAGATATATTTAAAAAAAATATGTGCAAGACTTCATTGTTTACAACAGGATTGTCGCAAAGGTGGATCATTTAATATCCTTGACGCCCTAAACACTAGAGATTACCACGGAAATTTATAAAATTTTTGAAGTTGTTTGGAACTTTCTTGAAAACATTAGTGGCAAGATTTTTTTTTGTGTTTTATCGGTAGTTATTGAAAAAGGAATTTTTCAAAACGAATAAATCGTAGTTAATTTTATAAGTATTGTCCCTAAATTATTCTTCATAAAATAAATATGCCTGAACATATTTTGTTGATGTTGAATTACAAATTAAAATACACAATGTAAATTACATTAGTGAAACAACTTGAGTATAAAATTTATTATTTATGAAAAGGCAAGGGGAATTGTTAAAATAGATAACACCTTGGGTTAATCTGTAGTACTGGATTTCCCTGAAATTTGCCAGATCTGGCAACCGGGTGCTAAACACCAATTTTGGCAACCTTACCGGCCAGGAAAGTAATTAAAGGAGTTCTTTGATTTTGTCGCCAAACAATGTGTTAGTGTTGTGAATATCAGAATTTCAGAAAATTTGCCAATGGGGGCTCAATAAAACAGATTAACCATGTCTTTTTTTTTTTTTTTGTAGAAATGCCTAATTTAATTGATTCTCAACAAATTGATTGTAGATGGCCCGCAGTGGCCTTGTTTTAAGAGACCGCATAAGCCTAAGATTGTGTGTTCGAATCATCGTCTTAACAGTAAGTTTACATTTTGAAGATTGCATATCCGATTTTCGTCCTCCATCATGCCGAGTGGGCTGCAGCATTTTAATATAGTTGTGGATAAAATGTCCCTATATTGATTGTGGTATGGATAGTTTGTGCGTTATCTGGCCGTGGTTCAAAATTACAGGTGTCTTTCCTTCAAAATGAGTCGCAAACTGTCGACAATAGCCCATTGTGTAGGTCTAATGGAATGTTAATTCAACCAAATTGAGTTTAAATAGTTAATATATTATTTGTTTTCTTTTTATCAACAATATATCACTAAATACTTCTTTTAGGCAAATGTTTTGAAGGATCAGGGAAACTCGGCCTTGAATGCTGGAAATTTTGATGAAGCTATAAACTTTTATACAGAAGCTATAAAGTTAGATGCTTCCAATCATGTTTTGTTCAGCAATCGTAGTGCGGCATATTGCAAAGCGGGGAAATACAAAGATGCCTTAGAAGATGCAGAAAAAACTGTCCAGATCAAACCTGACTGGGTGAAGGTAAGGAAATATCTTGTTTTCAATTTTTAGCTATTTCCACAAGAAATGATAATCTCACAATAAAAAAATTGGTGATTAGGATTTTAATTTTAGATTATGTGAACATATTATCAATATCACAACACACGAATAACTAATTTATCTAAAATGAAAGATGTATCATTTAAAGAATAATTTGATATGATTAAATTCTAAATAGTTAACATCAAAATGTAAACTGTGAAATCATTTATCATACTTTAAACTGTTTAAATATTTGTTTAAACTATCATTAATATCTATAACCTAATTTCTTTTCTTGCAATTCTCATTTCTATTAGTCTCCATGTCCGCTAACTAATTTTAGTGAAATACATAAGTGAACAACACATTTAGTGAAACAAATAAAAAAAAAATATTCGGTACAGATGTAGTACAGGACCTTTGGTGCGCAATTTTTTTTTTGCGTGTTTTACAGGGGCGATAAATTTATAATATGGCAACCCCATCTGATATTGTTGGTATATTCGAGTTCTTGGGGCGACTTTCAATCTGGCAACCCTACGACGTCATAGCGCCGTTTAACGGTAATTTTTCATCGCCAAAAACAAAAATGCACCAAATGTCCTATACTACATCTGTTCCAAATATTCATAAAAGTACCTTTAAGAAATGTTTTATACTTTAACCTAATTAGCTTTTTTATATTGGCAGGGATATTCCAGGAAAGGTGCTGCATTAGCATATCTTAAAAATCATGATGAAGCATTAATTGCTTATTCTGAGGGTTTGAAATTAGATCCTAACAATGAACAACTTAAAGAAGGTGTTAAAGAAGTTCAAGCACAATCAAGAGAAGGCAAGTAATATTTTGTATCCTTAATAATTTGCGTACATTATTACTTATTTGTTCTGTAATTAATGCATCTTCCTTAAGTTCGTAAGCACTCAATTTTACAGTATTTTTTTTATTCTACTTGTTTAAACTACAATTTAAATTATATCTCTTTAAAGTTAATTGATTTAAAAACATATTAAATGATGGCTTCCAAATGTAAAAATGATTTTACAATTGCAAAAATTGCTTGAGCTTAGGTGTGCCTTATAAGTTTACTAGTTATACAAAGTAGACATATTCATCAGATTAAGCATTGTAGAAAATAGATAATTTAATAGGGGGCTAGATAGACGTGTGGGTAAAGGTGTTCAGTTGGGAATCGGAGGATTCCTAGTTCGAACATGTGCCTTGACAAAGCAAAGTAAAAAAGTAGTGATTGCAGGGTTGCCAGTTTATCTACAAAATACTAGAAAAGTCGTCCAGAAAGAAAAAAAAAATTACTGCTGTGTATACGGGACTAGTGCACAATAAATCTGATTGTGGTCTAAAGTCCTGACGCCTGTTGAAATCGTGGGTGCCAGCTCGGATGTTCTTCGTTGTCTGACCTTGGTTCAAAAATACATGGAATTGTGTGTTGTTGTCTATCCTAAGGATTAAGCATATAACGATAAGAGATAAAGTAGCCTACATCAAGGCGAGCAAAGATCTCTTACCCACTTGCCATTTACCAATAATTTAATAGTGTGGAGTGTAAATCTACTCAGAAATATACTGTTTTGGAGATGAGTGTAGTTGTAAAGTGGCATTCTAAAGTAGCTTTGCAGTCTTAATCGTCACTTAACAAATATAGAAAATATTTGCCCTATTTTATTAATGTTTACTTCTGTCCTTTTTTTTAAATATTTTTTTATGTAGTTTATAAAAAAAAATATATCAACCTTAAGATTTTGCTTGTTCTTGAACTAGCTTGTCACCCAGATGTATATAAGCTAAATACATATGCAAATGAACTCAAAATCTAAAAATCACATTACTATTTAATGTATTCAAAATATTATTTAATACGTTAAATATTAATGTGATTTTTTAGATTTTGAGTTCATTTGCGTATGTATTTAGCTTATATACATCTAGTGTTGATTTCAGTCAATGGTTCGGTGAAGGAATTTTTATAATTTTATTTGCTTTATCTACTGATTGGTAAATTCCTAGTGTAAGGTGCCCCGTTGTCGCCAAGTTCAAAAATTGGCGCCAAGGTAAAAATGATGTTTTTTTTGTCGCCAAATCAAAATGGCGGTTTGGTTTGGTTAATTAACGTCTCATTAGAGCTGCACAGTGGGCTATTGGCGAGGGTTCGCTGCCTATCTCGAAGGAAAGACCCGAGAACGAATGCCTTGTATTTTTTAACTGTGGACAGATGCCGTAAAATGGCGGACATTGCGTTGGTCCGGGAAGTCGATCATGGTCCTTACAGGCGATCCTTTGGGCAGTTGTTTGGGGTATTTCGATGGCACTCAAGTGCACACGCGTACCACGCGCTTAAAGTCACAGACACCTGCCGTCGATTTTGTGGTCTCTGGCCTTCGGCCTCCGACTACTCATTATTACATCCGTGACCCACTCCGGGCCGTCGATCATGGTGCTTACAGGCAATCTTTCGGGCAGTCGTTGATCGTTAAATCAACATTTTATATGAAAATCGGAAACAATAATGGATCCAGGCAAAACAAACTGCTGCAAAACGTTGAGTAAAGTTTCCGATTTCCGGTCGTCCACGGTAACCATGAAGCACTTGTTGGTACAGGATTCAAACACTCACTGGCCTTCCACACGCTTGCTCCTGTTGTATTTGTGTTTGCCGAACTTCGACTCGTCAATCTCAACGACGACATGTTCTCCACCGATAGGAACAGGATTATGAATGAACCACTCTGTACATACCTCCTGGCAGAACATCATACAGTCAGTGACTGTCTGTTTCGTTAGGCGCATTTGCTGCATAACAATCCGGCATCCATGCACCACTGAATCACGGCACGTTTGCCTTTCATCTCCAATTTTCAAAAATACCTGCTATTCAAATAAACGTCGTCCGCATAAACACGTTAGCTCAGAAAAATCAAATCCCCACGTAGCCGCCAACGTCCATTCAGAAATGCGTGAAACCAAGGCTAAACTAGATGCGCGGCGCATCTAGTTTAGCATCATTTAACTAGATGCATCAAGCGCAGCTACGTGGGTAAAAAATTTAGGGTTGCCATAGAACATGATATTTTCGCACGCATCAAAGTAGGGTTGCCAAAATATAAACTTTATCGCCCAATCATTTGTCGAGGGCACCGGACACTAGGAATTAACCTACTGATTTTTCATATGTACTCAAACAGTTATAATTTATTTAATCTTAAGAAATAATGCCAATCACCTATGTAGTCAAAGAACCTGGAATTAGCAAATGCCAAATTAAATTTTGGTAAATTCCGGGAAAATGTTGCCATGGCACTTAAAAATTTAAACTTTATGTTGAGTCATTTGTCATACACCATTTTTTTCAGAAAGATATGAACTTTTTGAATCTTAACATATTTTTTTTAAATTAACACAATGACTTTTATAAAATCAAGGTCAAAGTCAATTCTTTACTATATGTTTTTGCAGTGCGGAATATCTACATTTTGTTTCATACTATAACTTGACTAAAATCCCTTACCAAAATAAAATAAATAGATTAACTTTTATACTTTATTCAAGTAGTTAATTTTTCTATTAATTTTTTTTGGAAAAAAATATTTTTTAACCTTGAAATCAATAACTTATTAAGTCAAACCAGAAATGTCCTTCCGTTACCAAAATACTATATTTCAACCTCCTCACTAAGAAACTATTGGGTCTACAACTTAATGAATTTTTGTACAAAGCAGACTTATGACACTTATTAATTAGAAATAGCAACAATTTTATTTTGTTTTTAATTTAAATGTTTTTTAACGGTAACGGAAGGACAAAAAACATGGTAACGGAAGGACATTTTTGTATGAGCTGATTTTGACTGAATTTTCCACAATTAAACAAACTAATTTTCAGTTATTATTGAAATTCAAACACATATAAATATTATATATACATATTAACTGTATTTTCTTTCTTAATACCCTTCCCCGCTAATTTAATAAGTATGTCACAAATACATTGAGTTTCAATTAAAACTGGTACTTATTTTCTATTTATTCACTATATGGGTTGTTTCTACAATAAAGCCATAAAATGGGAAAAAGAAGAAAGTTTAAAAGTGATTTCTTACGATGACGTTAAGTGACGCATGCAAAATTTCAGCAAGAAAATATTGATATTAATGTATCACTATAAAAAGTTCGAAAGCTTAGACCCCAGTTTGTTTTGTTACAAATATACCTTCTACTTGAAGTTTGTCTAAATTGTTTTGTTACCAAATATATAAATACTAATGAACAAAATTTAGCACATTTAAAATCTTAACATAATACTTCTACAACGACATAATACTTCTACAACGACATAATACTTCTACATTTAAAAACAGAGCAATGGAATGAAGACAGAAAGCCATAAAAAACAAAAGATACAAGAGTTCATTTAAAAAGTGCCTTTATGTTCTTGAAAACAAATCTGCACATTTTTAAAGCATATTTTTATTAAAAGACATAAACACAAATTCTTTGAAGAATTTAAAGAGGGAAACATTGTAGTTGTACAAGTTGATTTAACATTCAAAAACCAACTTAACATTCATGTTTGATCAGTATAACATCATGGTTACATTGAAGCATTTGATCAGTATAACATTATGGTTACATTGAAGCATTTTTGCCATTAATCAAAGCAAAGGTACTGTAAATGTCCAAAGTAGTTAATGGGAAATTTACCACTATTGCCCCATCAGATAAAATAATTGATTTCTCCCTCAGATAAAGTAATTCTCTCAAGAAAGATGGAACAATATCCTCCTCTTCCTGTCACCCGCAATAGTTATTATTTAAAACCAATTTCAAAATATATTATTGAGTACTCTAGTTCTACAGAAAGAAAGGTATTCAAAGAAAACATACAATCAAATATAAAAGATGCAGACAAGGCACATAGGTCAAGCAATGCATTAGCAGTTAGTGACTTTTAGTTAGTCGAATGGCAAGGACTAAAAAGTATTATGTTAGGCAAGTGCTTCATTCAATGATGTCGTTGTATAAGTATTATGTTTAAGAAAATAAAATAATGAATGACTAAATTTATATATCTTGAGAAAGAAGGTAACTGCTGGAATTGACTCGAATAAAATAACCAAAAATTTTAACAAATGGCTCTGGAAAAAGAATTCTATGCAGAATTAGATTTAAAAACAGCTGAATAAGCAGAATTTAACACCTATTATTCTTTTTCAAAATATTAATGAGTAAATTGTTGTAAAACAATCCAATTTTACACACTTGGAATTTTTGTCCTTCCGTTACCATAAAAAAACATCATATTTTTGGGCATAATATAATAATTTCTAAAAACTGCACTGCAATTTATAATAATTGAACTCTCCTTTAAGTGTTCTAATTTTTCTAGATTTTTCTTTCTTACGGTTTAGCTGAACTTTTAAGAAAAAGGTGTAAGTGTGGTATACCACTTCCAAAAAACGTCCTTCCGTTACCATTACTAAAATTTAAATTTAAAAAAAAGTTATAAAGTGCTAAATTCTAGATTTTGCATTTTTAATAAAATGCAGTAAAGTGTATAAAAGTCTATCTATCAGTTATTTGAAATAAAATATATTTTTTAAATTATAACCATAAGTTGTTGTACAAACTGGCCTTCCGTTACCGCCGGAATTCACCTTTTAAAATATAGGCATCTTATCTTTTAAAGGTCTTTACCATGTAACACTCAAAAGTAGTGATGAGCTATAGCAGTTTAAAAAAAGTGTTTATTTTTATATCCTTTAGGTTCGAACTTCAATTCCGGCTTTCCCAATCCTTTTATGGGAGGTGGCGTTTTGGAGAAACTACGTAATGATCCGCGAACCAAAGACTTTTTCAGCGATCCTTCTTATCTTAAATTAATTGCAGACCTACAAACGAATCCTTCTAGCATGGTGTAAGTATAAATTTACAGTGAATATTGTTGGTTGATGTTTTTATAAAAAAAAGTATTGTTTCTTTTTGAATTTCCAAAGCATTTTTAATTGAGAAAGTGAGATCTATATTGTTCGATCATATCTATTTACTTAAAAAATTACCTGCTTTTTTAAATTTAAAGTTAGGTTGTTTCATTGATATTTTAGTTTCATTTGTAAGAACGATGAAAAGTACTCAGCAAACACTGAAGTTGTTTTTGAAGATAAGTTAATGTGTACAGTATAAAATATTTGGCTATTTATAAGAATGGATTTTGTCTGTACATTACACTGTTTAGAATGTTCCTGTTATGAGGTTCATTATGTCCTTAGAACTTTTTATTTTCATTTCATGTCCATTAGGGCCCTTGTTAAGTACTTAAGAAAATCTTTATTTTTGTTGAAAAGGTCCTTAGAAACTTTCAAAAGTATATTTGAACTCAATGCTAATGCTACAAGATGGCGGGCAACATGTTAACAGGTCTTGATTCTTCTAATGTCCTTATGAACACAATTTTGTATCTGAGTAAAAACCTAAGGCTTTCCACTGTATAGCTTTTTGCTGATTCCATTTATAATAATTTTTTTTAAATTTATTAAGAAGCTTATTTGCAATTTTAGAACTAGCTTTTTGTTGCAAATGTATACAAGTTGTTTTCATTAAAAAAATAAGGTCCTTGAAATGTCTTTAGCACTTCTTATTTTTGGACATTCTTTAGAGCCCTGTAATAACATTTTCTAAATTCATGTACTAAGACTAGTAGTATTAAATATTTTAAAATTCAAATTAGTTATAGATAAATTTTAAGTTCAGTTGTACTAAATGTCAAATATCTCCTATGACGTTTCATTCTATCTACAAATATAAATACACAATAAAACAATGAATTTTGCAAAAAATAAATAATATTTTAAATCATGTCTTATTGAAAGATGTTTTCTTACTAATAATTACATATTTTAAATGCACTTAAATTGCATATTCAATGATCATTGACACTTAATTTATTCTTTCAAATATGATTTGTTTTATAGAAATCTATTTAAAATACTTAAAGTGTGTATTTTTACTCATGTTAGTTTCTCCCTTTATGCCCTTGTTTTTTCTTGATGTCTTTTGTGATATATTTTCATTATATTTTCCCCCTAGGACTATGTTGAAGGACCCTAGAGTTATGACCACTCTAAGCGTTCTACTAAATATCGATCTGAGTGCAGCAGGGGGTGGAGATGATGATGACGATGTGGAAATGACCACACCTCCTCAACCAGGTCCTTCTAGACCAAATAAGGAAGAACCAATGGATGTTGAACTGGCTCCTGAAAAGAAACAAGTAGGTCCTTCCTCCTTGTATTATGAGAATTGGTTTATTCACCAAGCATCAAAATGCAATCATTAGATTTATTTAGATCCATATAAACTCATTGTTTAGTATGTAATACCTGCCAATTTGTATATTATATGTTTTTAAATTTAGTAGGATTTACAAATTTGGTACATATTTCATTCTAAAGATATTTTTCTTTAATGACATTTTTCCATTTTAATTGTCTGCAAACTGTAAAAACAGCAATCTTTCCCTGAAAGGTTTGGTTGTTAAATTGTAAAATTTAATGAAGTTTTTTGTCTGTTGAAAATGCTAAATTTTTCCCTTAAAATAGATGTTTTTTTTTAAAGCCGCCTATGTGTCAGGCAAGTTTGGATTAAATTACACACGTTTATTTACTAATTAAACAAATATGGGAAATTTCTTTGTGGATATTTTACCACAAAAGTTACTTTGAAGTTATGTAAAAAAAGTTATGCAAATTTGCTGTGAAAAGAATAGTGTACAGAATTAATTTTTTTTCGATTTTGGCAGGTGTAGTACGTAAAAAAAATTATTGTTGGGGAACAACTGGTCTTTTCTTTGTCAGGAATAAAAAAATAGAGTAATTTTCTTGAGAAATAATTTGCCAAAAATTAAAATAAAGGAAAATTGTAAGAGTTTACTAAATGACCTTAACTTTTCAGACATAGGGAAAGATGACTGTAATAATTCATATTAAAACAAAATATTTTACTGCATTTTACACTCAATTTTATTATGAAACTCTTCAGCTCATGCTTATGTGCATTTTATTCATTTATGGAATTATGACTTTCAAAATAATGAGTTTTCATATAAAGTTTCTCTTGTCATAAATCTAACTTACATTTTTTAGTATTTAGTTGCACAAAACATTTTAAATTCCTCAATCCAAATATGTTTAATGAACATCAGTTTAGTGGATCAGAATTTAAAAAAATACATTAGTATTGTAAGAGTAGCCAAGATACAAAACGTGCAATATCTAAAAATTCAAAACATGACATTTTAGTATCGTTAAATTAGCAATTTTGCTTAAATTTTGTCCATATATTTTAAGAAATATA
This sequence comes from Troglohyphantes excavatus, assembly GCA_963932185.1. Classification (NCBI taxonomy): domain Eukaryota; kingdom Metazoa; phylum Arthropoda; class Arachnida; order Araneae; family Linyphiidae; genus Troglohyphantes; species Troglohyphantes excavatus. The sequence goes on along the minus strand of OZ010674.1, from coordinate 50,815,810 downwards.
AACTATTAAATTCTAGAAAATATTGGTGGCACCACTGTAGTTCATTCACCATTCTTTCAGTCTCTCATAACCATTTACATGAAGGGCAATCAGATATCACCAACGCATTGAGACCTTCACAGGGAGATGGCCGATTCGGGTTCCGATTATTCCTAGAATTGCAATAGCCAAAACCGCACATGTTGATTGCTTGCTCATTATCATAATTGTAATGCTTTTAATTTACCTTTAAATGTAAATCTTTAATAACTTCCATTACAATCATTACCTTATTTCTTTACCATAATATTGACAGTCTACTGAATCTCTAAAACAGATGGAGTCGACAGTAGTAATACCACAAATCCAACTATCATTGGCTGCCGCACTGGTGACCCGGATGTGATCAGTGAAAGGTTGATGTTAGTTGGGTTTGTGGCCATACTATTGTTGACTCCATATGATGTAGAGATTCAGAAACTTGTCGTTTTTATGGTAAAGAAGGTAACGATTGCCATGGAAGTTGGGTAACAAATAAATTTAATGGTGAAAGCATAACTATTAAAGATTTACATTTAAAGGTAAATTAGAGGCATTACAATTATGATAAGGAACATGTGAGAAGTGTGTGTAGTTTTGGCTGTTGCAAGCCTAGGAATAAGTTCTCGGTGATCTGGTGTCTCGAATCAGCCGTCCTCAATCAGCCGGAGATATCTGATAGGCCCTTCAAGTAAACACGAGAAATGGAATGTTCACAAGAATGATGTTTGTGAGCAATAGAAAAGTGAATGAACTGCAGTAAATATTAACCACATATAAACCAAAAGAAAATCTCGCGTATGAAAACCAGTTATTAGTGTTGTCTTTTTCATGATTTCTTTTTTAAAAAAAGGCATATCGTTTTTTTGCATCTGGGCTACTTGTATTTTGCCGACAGTATCTTATTTGTATTTCACTTAATTTTTAATATCTTTTGTTGAAGTTAATGTTAATACCTTAAATCATAATTTCCTATTAAATGTCTTAAGTTTTTGTATTATAACTAAAAAATTCTTATATATTTAGGCTATTGAAGAGAAAGACAAAGGTAATGAATTGTATAAAGAGAAAAAATTTGAAGAAGCAATGGCGCAGTATGATAAAGCCATTGAACTAGATCCTATTGAAATGACTTTCCTTACGAACAAAGCAGGTAATTATAGCTAATATTATCAAGGCATACAAAATCTATTTCTGTAGAATTTTGTTTGATTTTTTATTTACTCTTGTAACTTTCCTTTTAGCTGTATATTTTGAGCAGAAAAACTACGAAGCATGTGTTAAAGAATGTGAAAAGGCAGTTGAAGTGGGTAAAGAAAATAGAGCTGATTATACAAAACTTGCCAAGTAAGTATTTTGTGCTTCAAATACAAACGCATTATATATGCGAACTCTATTAAGAAAATATTCTTCAATACTTCTAAGTGAAAAAAGCATCCAAACATAAGCAGGGAAATAAAAATATTAGTAAAGAAGTTAAACGTTTCATATTGTCCAAGATGAACTAAAATCAGTGATCACACAGCTGTAATTGTTTTTGGTTATAATGTTACTATTTGTAATCATAGAGGATGTTTCGTGCATAAGAACATCCACACTGGCTGATGACGTGTGACATATTAATTAACATGAGCTCTCTCTGTAAAAGAATATATCCTTCCGATTGGCTATTAAATTAAGAAAATTGTAACATTGTTCTCTGTAGAAAAGTTTAAATTACCTTTTTAAAAGCTAATATTTTTTTTATTTTGAAAGGGATGGCTTTTACGTTATACCCCAATAAAAAAAATTTGAAAATATTAAGAACTAAAATATTTTTAGGATATTAAATATAGTTTTTGTATTGCTGAAAAAACTGGTGATCCGATGGAGGAAAGTTTCCTTGACAGTCAACCATGTAGTTATAATAATATAAGTAGATTAAAATTAAAAAAAATAATTACTTTTCTTTTTCATTATAAAATAAATTCGATTATCAAAAAGTATTAGTTCCTAATTATATCTTTATTTTTCAGGGCTTATTCAAGAATGGCAGCATCATTCTTAAAAATGAAAGATTATTATAAGTCCAAGACATTTTACCAGAAAGCTCTGACAGAACATCGTACGAAAGATACTATTAACAAGCTTGCTGAAGTAAGTTTTATATATTAACTATTTTTTCTTTACAGGTATATCTTAGTAATATATAATAGTAAATTCTATTTGTATTGAATTATGTCTTATGAATCCTAAAAAAACTGGACGAATCTTGGTGAAAATTAGCATGTACTTGACACATAACATGTAATAGGATAAAGGCTAAATTTGATTGAAGGTGTAACAGTTATGAGTATATAAATTATACTTAAGAAGTTTAACGATTTAAATATTTACCAGAATAACACATCACTTTCCTTTGTGTGTAACACATAAAGACACTTGTGTGTAAATATGACAAAAGAACAGTTTTATAGCTAAGGACAATGTTCTCTTGACTTATCCTCTAATAGAAATATCTATTTATTTCATAATAAATTTAGAATTTTTATTTTAAATAACGAGAAATAAAAATTGTATCTGTCAAACAGAAGATTTTTCCCTAATAAAAATTATATAACGAGCTTTAAAATACCGATTTCAATGTTTATGGAAAATTTCCTCTTTAAAGCATTTATTTTCTATAATTCTATTTAAGTCTTTTAAATACACTTTTAGTGGTTTTTTTTAATATATATATATATATATGAATCAGAAATAATTTTGAAGGTATTTTTTTTAATGGTCAAGGTTTTGATACATGGACTGTAGTTAAAGTAATTTATTATTTGATGCTTCTGCATTTATATTGGCCATTTTTTTTGTTAAAACTTTATTCTTACTACAATTTTAAGTAATTACTAGTATAGTGAAACATTTAATTTTATTCGACATCCTAAAATTTGCACTGTATATGTGTGTAAAATGTATTTTATAAATACACTAAATTGTAGCTATACAATCTAGTCTCATAATTCATAAATTGTTATTTATATGTAAGACTTTTGAATAATTACTCTTAAACAGTCTGGTTAAGATTTTCAAACTAAATTCATTATTGTTGTTATAGTACTATAGAAAGAGTTATTTATCTTTGTCCATTTGTATATTTTTACCTAAAAACTATAAGTAATTGGAAAATATCTTGACTGACAGGCTTTTTCTGGTGTCTTTGTACTGTTAGAATTTTTAAAAATTTGATTAATCTTACAATGAATCCCATATTTTCTTTTACACTTGGTCAAATAAATATAATTTGGTTTGTATGAACAGGTAGAAAAAATTATTAAAGAAGAAGAGAAAAAAGCATTAATTGATCCAGAAAAAGCCCTAGAAGCAAAAAATGCTGGGAAAGAATGCTTTCAAAAAGGTAAAATAAATATCTGAAAATATTATAATAAAGCCATTTGTGTATACTTTCTCTTCAATAATCTTTCTTAATTATTTTTGGCTCATTTAAATTATATACACTAAACTATAGTACATGCATAATTTGTTCATTGACTGGTTTATTTTTTTTATTCTTATCGCATACCTTCCAACTTGTATGGATTGTCCATAAAAATCAAAACAAAAAAGTTTCATAAATGTGTTGTTTTATTTCATTTAATTTTTGTTGGAAATGCTCTTTTGATTTTTATTTGTGTTATGTGTTTTTAAATCGAAACATTTTCCTGATTTTACAATCTCTGGAACATGTTTGATCATTTACTTTTTATAACAGGGTGGTAACATAACTTGGAAATCGAAGAATTATAGAATTTTTTTTAATTCTGGAAATGTCAGGTAATTTTTCAATATTTCATTAAAAAAAATCAGGGAAATTTTCAAATTTGGATCATTAAAACAGCAATTATCAACTATTATGCCCTTTATTTTGCGTCGTAGTTTAGTTATCAATATTTCCTTTTAGTTCTGAAAAAGAATTTTTTAAAAAAGCATGGTTATGTGCATTTTCATATTTTCAATTTTATTTTTGTGAAAATGTGAACCACTGCTGGAGGGAAAAGCAAAGTTTGTGTGGACTTTAGATTGTAAGCAACGTGTGAGGGGCTAATGAATATGCGATTTATTGAAGATTGGAATTGGAAATAGGAAGCATACAAGACATTTAAAATTATCTTTAAAAGAAATAATTGGAAAAACTTACTTTTTTGACATTATCTGCTTCCAGAGAACATGTTTAATTACTATTATGTCTGTCACAATTGTATAATTTGTGTTGTATCCATACATTTTAACGGACAATAGATATTGCTTATAAATTTTCATTTATAATGCAATATATTTATTTTAGTGTAGATAGTTGTTTCTATACAAAGCATGTATTACAACATTTCTTAATTTAATTATAAAATATGGGAAATTTTTGTCACACCATCATGGAACTTTTTTCTAGAACTTTGTTGCCACCCTGTATAAAGTTGCTATATTTTACAAAAAGGACACCTTCCTGTCATTTATTTACATTTAAGGCAAGTTGGGACAGAGTTGTCTAACTAATTTCATCTTTTTAAAAATATAACAAGTTGAAACAATTAATTTTTTTAAAGTTAAAAGAGAAGAAGAATAAATAGTAACTTTTCATATTTGAACAAATTACATTTTTAAAATTGAATATTTAAAGCAAATTTGTTGTAAAAAGGGTACGTTTAAGGAAAGTTGTACATATTTGACTTTTTAAATGTTGGCAAGTATAGTTATGTGATACAGCACAACAATATTTAAATATAAAATATTGTAAGCTTTTAATAAATATAATGTTTTAAATTGTATTTATATTGCTTGGTTTGTAGTTAAAAATAAACATATAATATCTTGCATTTAATTATTTAGTATTGCCATACTTTGTAATTAATGAAAAAAGTTATTTATTAAGGTGACTATCCGGGTGCCATGAAGCAGTATACTGAGGCAATTTTACGAAATCCGGATGATGCCGTTTTATACAGTAACCGTGCTGCTTGTTATCAAAAATTATGTGAGTTTCCTCTCGCTCTAAAGGATTGTGAAACTTGTATAAAGCTGGATCCTAATTTTGGTAAGTTTTTATTTGTATGTTATAATTGAGATGATGCCTTTTCTTCCATGGATTGTTATTTTTCTTAAATGTTTTTTTCAGTTGCTTTATTGTGAGATGATTTATAAAACAAACACACATTTGTAATTCATCTTTATTAAACCAATTAGAAGTGAAAGATATCTAGGGTGTCCAACAACATGCAAAACTGGAAAATATTTGAAAAATTGGCCATTCTGGAAATATCAGAATTTTGGTTTTTTTTTTAAAGAAAATCGGGGATAACAAAATTTATTTCTGGCTATTTGGGGGTACACATCTGTAACTTTAAAGTAGTAAGTACATCATAGTGTTATTCCTGATTATAAAGATGCATGACATTTTTTAAAATTAGATGTGCTTTGACATTAAATATTGGTGGTACATTTGATTTGAGCTTTTGGAGATTACTTTGCAATTTTGATATTAAATATACAGTGGCTTTTAATTTTTTTTCGGGATTTTTATCTAGTTCTTAGTAGGCACATTTACTCTTTTATTTGTACATGAAATTTAGACTTGGTATACATTTAGAATACATCAAAATTTTATTCCTTAAGAATGTAGACTTTTAATTTTGGGTGTATATTCACTTTTGATCATTTATTCACTAAATAAAATGTATTTTTAATTATATAGTTCACCATTAAAAAATAAATGACATTTCATAAGCTGTTGGAAGGGTAAACGAAATGTAAAGAAAAATCTTTAAATTTGCAAATTAAAAAAATGGCTTGCATTTTTTCCCAAGTAATAAGCAAATATTTAATATTGAAAATTTGTAAAATAACATGCAGTGCGTAATGTGTAGTGATTTTTTCTGTTATGCTAATTTGCGTGAAATGGTACTGTTTCTATTGCACTGTAAAAACTAGATAAAAGGGAATTGTCAGGGAAAAATCAGATAATTTCAAATTGATTCCCCTCTGGAAACCCTGTTATTGCAGTTTTAGTTGGCTTAAAAGGTTTTTCTGCTCTGGTGTTTTCTGTGGATCCTCTAGTTCAGTGGTTCCCAAACTATTTTGGTTGTGGAACCCCAAAATTTGTTGCCAATGATCGCGGAACCCTGAATATTTTTTAATCAACGACTTTTCAAAATTTAATATCTGATATTAAATGAAACAAGTATTATTTTGGTATTTCAAATTTTATTGAATTAAGCAAAACTCCAAAAAAAAATTCATCATAGAAATAATTAATAAAAATACAAAAAATAAACTAAAATAAATGGAAAATCTTTAATGTGAAGAATGCACCAGCTTCTTTGATTCCATGATTCTCTTAAAATTGGGCGTTAGGTTTGATAACTGAACTCGCATATCTGGTGCAACATCAAGTCTGTTACGATATTTGGTTTTTGTCGCAACATATTTTGAAAACCCAGCTTCACACAAATAAGTGGTTGCAAACGGCAATAGAATTCGAATAGCCTGTTTTGCTAAATTTGGATATTCATCGAATACATCTGACCAGAATATTGTTAATGAAACTGTTCTAAATTTAGCTTCTAACTGTGTATCCGAACTCAATTCAATCAAATTTTCATAATCCATGGAATGAAATCCTTTTGGTTTTTCTTTTATTTTAAAAGGATTTTGTACCCAGTAATTATCTTGATTATCTAGGTTTGGAAAATAATCACTGAGTGATTGCTGTAAACTGGACAGATGTGTTTTTATACCATCACGGATTTCCATATCAAATTCCACTTCAGATTCTTCGAGAAAATCACTAAGCGTCTGGAAACACTCGAAGTTATTTTGCTCCACAGCTGAAATCCAATATTGTATTTTCCTTGAAAAGGCAACCAATTTATCTTTTGTTTGCAATATGTTGACTTGTTTTCCTTGCAGAGCCAAACATAATTCATTCAATTTTCCAAATATATCAGCAAGGTATGCAAGTGTAGATAGCCAAGCCATATTATTTAATCTGTCTGATAATTCAAATTTATGATTAATAAAATAAGCCATCAGTTCCTTTCGCAATTCAAATATTCGCACAAGCATTTTACCACTCGATAACCATCTAACTTCCGTATGAAGAAGTAAAGTGGTGTGAAGACTACCCATATCTTCGCACATGGCTTTGAAAATACGTGATTGCAATGGTTTACTTTTGATATAATTAATAATCTTCACTGCTTCGTCTAGAACAGATGTCACCGAAATCCTTTTTGTTACTAATGCATATCTGTGAAGAATACAATGAGTACTTTTACAGTTTTTTGCAACATTTTTAATCCGTGCTACAGCACCACTCACTTTTCCTGTCATTGCTTTTGCTCCATCGCTGCATACTTCAATACATTTCCCCCAGTTAATTTCATGCGTTGTCATAAAATTATCAATGCGGTTAAATATATTCTCCCCCGTGGTGTTAATGTTCGCACTTTCACATAAAAGCAAATCTTCTTCAATTTTTTTATTAAAATCATACCGAACGAAAACAAGCAAAATTGCTAATCCAGCAACGTCTGTGGACTCATCTAGTTGTAATACATAAGCGTTACACGCCTGCAACCGTGAAATAAGTTCTATTTCAATGTCATCGGCAATATCGTTAATACGCCTTTTTACAGTATTGTTAGAAAGAGACACACTTTCAACTTGTTTACTATACCTTTCGCCCAATACACACGAAACGATATCTTGAACACAAGGTTTAATAAGTGATTCACCAATAACATGTGCCTCGCCTGCTAGAGCGATACGGTAAGATACTTTATACGACGCTTCCGTTATCTGTTTTGAATTTTTTTACCATAAAACTCTTGCTTTTATTATGGCTTTCAAGTTTTCTTTTAAAAAAAGAGATATCTTTGCCTTTATCTGTTGGGTGATTTTTTTCCGAATGCCTCAATAGTTTTGCTGGTGCTAAAGAGCTGTTTGCCAATATTTTGTTGCAAAGCAAACAAACCGCATCTGGAGCCTCCTCGTCACCAGTACTAGTAAATCCAAACGACAGGTAACTAGTATTATATTTACGTCTTTTCGTTGATACCACCTGTCCAAAATTGGAAGATGGTAGAGTTGGAAGATGAGGCTGTAGCTGTACGGAACTGGAAGTTGATGGCATTGCGGGTTCCAGAATGCCTGTATCTGTAGTTTCCGCTATTTCTGCATTACTACTAACAACGTCAGTTTTCTTTAACGACATATTTTCTAACCAACGATCCATTATAAGGGCAATTTTTATGTTTTAGATATTACGGTATTTCTTTTGATATTGAAACTTTGTTTACGATCTGAATTACAGTTACCGTTAATAATACAAGGGCACAATAGCATTGACGCAAATGGATGGTTAACCGACTTTGTTTACAAACAAACTATATAATCTACAGTTTTCAATAATCCACAGTTTTTTATTTTTTTATACTTTACTTTTCTTATTTTTTTTCCTTTTCCATCTAATTGATGTCGTTTAAGAATATGCAATGCAAACAAGTCAGTGATTATGATGAAAACAAATAAAAACGTGCTTTGCATGGATCAACTGGTGCCGTTATAAGAAGCCAAGGGACATAGACAATCACCAAAGCAGTAACCCGGAAAAGAAGTTTGGAATATGCCACTATGGCCATCTATTGGTAGGATCGAAAGTTTGATCCCGGTTGAGCATCCATACACCGGTATATTGCACAAAAAAAAATTACATACATTTTGGGGGTCGATTGTAAACTTTCCGAGGAAAAAGTGAATATATTAAACACCATTCTTATTTTTTTTAATCAAATAAAATTTGTCCCGCGGAACCCCTAAATTTTTTCGTGGAACCCCCGGGTTCCGCGGAACCCACTTTGGGAACCACTGCTCTAGTTATAGTAATTGCCTTTGTATTATGCATTAATGTTGTATGCAGATTGTTTACATATTTCTAAATTTATTTAGAATGTACGTGATTACAAAATAAAATATGCGATTTAAAATAATTTACTTGCTTTGTAGTTGAATGAAATTTCTATTAAAATTTTGCTGAACAAATCATAAATTACAACAAGATATAATTTATTTTTTCTATGTATGAGCAGTAAATAAAAATGATCTAATTTAACAAAATGCTTAAATTTTCACATTTACTAACTTCATCTCCCCAAAAACTTTAGAAGACAATAAACCTCCTCCTAGACATATCTGTGAGTGTTTAATTTTGTTATTTTAAAAGTGTTGTTTCAATGAAAATTCCAAGTGTTTTATTAACGCAAGAGATAAATTTATATTAATTTTCTTATTTCTGAAATGCTTAGCAATAATTTTCAGCTGTGTGTTAGTAATGTCACTATACATTTTATTGCAAAATTACAATTTGTAATGCATCAAGATAGAGGTAATATTTCAATAACTATTGGAACCTGGAAAATAGGGACAATCTGGAATTGTTAGGGGAGATGTACAATTTCTCAACTTTCCTGCAAAAGTCAAGGATTTTTTCTAAAATTTTTTAGCTCAAAGTGCTTTGTCATATTTCTTTCCTTGCAATAGATAAAATGTTGTTCTCCTTATAAAAATATAAATTTGTAAAAATGATCATTTCTCAATTTTTTTTATACTTTGATAGGTCATTATTTGCAGGCACTTTATTTTTATTGGTTTATATTACTCTTTAAAATAAAACATGTTACTTTTCAAGTATTTCTCATTCTGGAATTTTTTTAAAGCCCCCTGGAAAAGTCAGGGAATATTAATCTTTATGTTAAGTAGCAACCCTGTGCACATAGGATGGGGTCTTCCTAATTTTCACATAGCAATCTATTTTTTTAGAGTCTTGTGATCTATAAATTCAGATTTTTTTTCATTTGTTTACCAGTGAGAGCAAAAGCTATCTAATTTTTTACTATAATATTCCGAGCTACTTCTCAACAAATTGCATATGTTCTTTTTGAGGTGATGATTAACCAATTTCAAACATAATTTTTATAAACATGCTACTTATTGTGAAGATTATTAGATTTAAAATGTTTGTTCAATGCATTTCTTTATAAAAACGCTAAAAAAATTGAGTATATTGCTAACATAAATCTTTTATCTATTTTGTTTCTTAGCACTTTGACGGTCATGCATGTTAATATCGATGTACAATGTAATGTAATGGAATGCAAATTGCATATAACTTGTGTAACAGTCACTGTTAATAACAATTATATTTAGGCCAAGTTTTTGGTGCAACCTTTTCGCCATGCCCATGTTAAGTTTTATGTATCCCTTTTTTTAAATCACCAACATATATTTTTATTATTAAAAATTAACAATTTTGTAAAAAAATATCTTGGTAACCTATTATAATATTTTTAGTGAGGGGATATATTAGGAAAGGAATGGCTTTAACAGCATTAAAAGAACAGGCTAAAGCATCAGCAGCATTCCAAAAAGCTCTAGATCTTGACCCTAATAACCAAGTAAGACTTTTAATTATATATTATAAATTTAAATAAGGTCGTATCTTAAATTAATTTTGTTATTAACTATTTTATGTTTTTGCAGGAAGCCTTAGATGGGTACCGAAAGTGTATTTCGGCCAATAGTAATAATCCCGAGGAAGTTCGTAAACAGGCAATGTCTGATCCTGAGGTTCAGCAAATATTAGGGGATCCTGCTATGAGGTTAATTCTAGAGCAGATGCAAAATGATCCGAAGGCTCTTCATGAGTAAGTATTTAAATTTCACAATTGTTTCATTATGTGAAAAAACTTGCCTTAAAACTTCCTTAACGTTCATGACACCGGCCTTGTTGTTTTCTTATCTGTGAAATACTAATTTGAAAATATATTTAATAATTCATTTGAAATATAAGGAAATTATACTTCAGTGATAAAGTTCAGGATCCGTATTGAGAGTTTTTACACAGGGACACATGCCTTACATCTTTCATGATTGAGTTAGGAATTCTTTGAGTATGAGGACTGCTCAAGAGAGGTTGCTGTCAACGTATAAAAAATTTTGTTCCCCTCTTCAGTTCGAGTAACTTTAGCTCAATATTTTAGGCCTTATTTTAATTTAAATTGGATGTTTAGTAAGCATAATTATATGCTTAGTATTAAAATTTGAAGTAAAAATTATGTTATTCATATTTCTTATTATTGAAAGATTCCTTACATTACAATTGAACTTATGATTGTACAAAGGGATTTCCATATATATAATAACATTAGCTGAAAAATAAAATTAGTTGATCAACAATATTCTTACTAAAAAAATGTTACTGTATTTTGATTCAGTTTTGCACTTAGATTTTTCTGTTATGTATTCTAATTGCTGCAAACTCTTATCGGATTTTAGTGTACAAGTTAACTATTGTAAATATAATTTGTTTATAATTAAAATTAGGTAAAGCAATTCATTAACATATTTCAATGAATAATTAATTGCATAAAGAGTGTAGACAGGAGTGGAAGTCCCCCCCCCCCCCAGACGAATTTCTGTCTTTTTGATTTAGCGACAGTAACTATTTTCAGATCATAAAGGTCGAGAAACATAAAAGGCTTTTCAGATCGACACAGCCATTTCCAATTTAAAAATATTGTGCTTTTTTAAATATAACTGAAATGTTTAATTTCCGTCTTGAGATTTTTACCAGTTTCTACCAGTGAGTGAAGAAAACATAGTAAAATCGGGAAATATTGTATAAATTATTTCAAATAACACTGAAGGCATGAATTAAATTATACTTGTAAAATAACCAGCAATTAGTTCAAGGACACTTATGCATAAATTAAATTTCTATAAATATTGGGGTGAAAAGTAAAAAAAATTATTGAACCTTCTGATGTCCCAGAGATGATAATCTCATGCTAATCTCTAGTTCCTTGCTTTTTTTTTTAGAAAATTCAAATACATGTTTTTTTCTGAAAATCTGTTAACTCTTACAAGAAAATTCCCAACAATTTCTGTTATATTTGACCAAACATCTTAATTTTGTCAAGGATAAAAAAATAGTTTTTTTTATCATTAATTCACATAACGAATTTCAGCATTTTTAAAAAAGTTTAATTATTATACTGAGAGGTTTAAATGAGATTCTTAAAAATTTATATTTTTAAGATAACAAAAATTCAATTTATAATCATATAATATACTGATTTTCATTATTGTCTTATTTAAAAATATTTTTTTATTTTAACTATTTTTCTTCTGATACCCACAAAACAAAAAAAGTACACATACCATTGTAATTTGTTAAAGGCATTTTATTTATGATTCTGATAGAAAACACTATTTTTTAGGCATTTGAAGAATCCTGACATTGCTGCAAAAATTCAAAAGTTGCTGGAGTCTGGACTTATAGCAATACGTTAACCCTAGATACTAAACTAGTCATTCCGACTCTAATTCCATTACAACAGGTCATTTCTTCAGAATGTAACCTTTAATGCTATGTATGCTGCATTACTACTCTTCATTCTCATTTCATAAGTCAATTATGAAGCTCAGTCTTGCACATAAAGTATTTTTCTTTAAGGAACTTATTGCATCGTTAATTGTACAATATTCAAGCAAAAAGAGAAATAAACAGTTTGTTATACTTCAGTATATTGGATAGTTCTCATTTTTTTATCCGAAAGGAAAATTTACTAATGAATGTTATTATGCAAATAAGTTTCATTAATGATGGTGGCTAGTTGGTAATGTACCTAAAAATTTAATATGAAATTAATGTTATTTCAGAAATACTTTAAATGTAACTTATTTAAAAAATGTATTTCATTTAAAGTTTTTTGCTTATGTATTAAAATGAAGTTGTGTGGAAGATGTATTGATACTCATGTAGGATTACTAATTCTGTATAAGAAAATACATTAGAAAATATAGCATGTTACCAAAATTTAATGAGCAGTACTTAAAATTATATTTGACTATAAAAAAAGAAACATTAGTATTCAGGAGATATTTGAATTGGAATTGATAGAATTACTTTTTGTATTGTAATATAAGCATAGTGGAACCATCTTTAAAATTTTGAAAAGCCATATCTTCAATATGTCTATTTAAATGTAAATTCGAAAATTATCTCTTGTAATATGAGCATTTACAAAATAATTACTTATGTATGATGAATTATTACTTTAAAATGTTTGCATATGAAAATAAGATGGAATTTAGTTAATGTTAATTTCATGTAACTGTATGCTACCTGTACCTTAACAACACTGCTATTTCTATTCTTTGAAATAAAGTTTCAAGTAATTATTTTTAATAAACTATTTCAATGATATTTCAAAGGAGTATAACATTTAATTTATATTTTTGACATTTTGTCATTGTTGAGCTTATTAACTATTTTTATCGAATGAAGACCTTAAAATCTGCAATACTTTGAATAGTAATTGAAGAATATTCATGTTAATGCCAAGTTGATTTTTTATAATTGAACATGAGTAATAGAGAGTAATTTCATTCATAAATTTATATTTATATAATTCGTTTTAAGTAATATAATTTTCAACGTTTAATTTTAAAATGTCTAATTTCGAAATTACAAACAACAAACTTTGATGTGTAATGAATTTTTTTTACTTTATGTCTTCATCCAAATTCTCCTTGCTAAGCACTTCACAAATTAATAACTGATTTTTATTCTTGGTTGTCAAACTTATTTACTATTGTCAGCCTAGATATCAGGATTTTCCGAAGTCCTGTAAACTAAATTTTGACGCTATAATGTGGTAGAACATGTATTCAAGCATATTTTGTGTTATTTTGAAGCAACAATATTCAATCTAATTTCTAGTGTCAATTTCTCATTTTCCTAATTGCTGTATTGTAAAAAGGGGCAAAAAGGATTTATCACATTTAAAAAGGAAATGATCATGAGCTTTTGGGCCAAGAGCGGTAGTATTTTAGAAACTGTGCAATTTATGAACTATTTGTGCTGTAATGACACCCCTACGAATAAGCGATGTAGAAATGATGAAGCACCTCGACTTATTTGTTGGTGAAGGTCGATCGGTGAGCTACAGTTGAACAACTATCAAGCCAAATGAACCAGGGGACTAATGGAAGTGTGTCTAAAACGATAAGTCAGGGAAGACTTCTGGGTATGGACCTACTAAGTAAATGGATGTCCATTACACTTATGCTAACGAAGGCACGTCCACAAAAAAAGATTGACATTTGCACAGCACTATCAAAATCGTACTTCCACGAATTGGCCAAAGATTGCCATCTCCACGTTTTCTGATTCGTAGATTAGTACATACATCGGAGAACAAACCTCATCCTCCATTGAGGGAAGAAAACAAGTTGGTTGAGTCGACACTATGGCCCTGACAAGCTTCCGTTGAACACTTGAAAAGTCTGTAAGGGACTTGATGAAATTGCTCCACAAAAGGTAAGAACTAGGATTGGAATTTCTTGCATAACCTGGGTACTCAATTTTTTTTGCAGAAGCTTCAAGTATGTGTGATGGAAAACTTCCATACTCGCAAAAAAATGTATGAAAATTTTCCTCGCAAACAAGAGTTTTCTGATTTCCTCTAGTTGGAAAATACTTCGGCAACGCATAAACTTAAATACCAACAAAAATACCCAAGGCAAATGTGAGGAAACCAATTTATGCTATTAATTAACCGAGCTCTAGCGAGGTCCCTATTTTTACTCGACGCATTTACGACCATATTCTTCAATTTCCTTCGAATTTGTCTGGCGCAGCTTAGCCATAACTGGCTCTTGCGCCATTAAACACCAACCAACCAACCTTCGAATTTGTCATGAATGTTGCTTGAAGTTATTAAAGTCAAAGTATGTGTTTTTTTTTGTTCCGAAGTTTATTGTTCTTAAATCTAAATTAGAAAATTGTGTTAAAAATTATCATGTGTCTCTAATGAATGTAGGATTTCACATAATACAGAAATCGCTTGGTATTAGTATATTAATTAGTTTCCGATTTTAAATATACACTACAAAATGTAACATGCGACTCCTAGTGCGACGGGCCTGTATTTAGCCATTGTTATGGTCAGCTGGTAGTATAGCCATGTTAATGTAAAATCTGATAAACTTTCAGACGCAATTTCTAGATGTCGAACTAACACGCGCTGAACTTGTTCAACGAGTAATTAAACATAGTTCGTTTTCAATAATATTGATTTTTTGAATTTATTCGAAGAATAATTATTCTGGGAGTAAACATGTCTATTTCAAGCCGAGTGGGATATTTGTTTTTAGTCTCGAACCACTATTTGTGTTTACGTCTAAGAAGGGAATAGTGAGAATTTTTCTTGGTTGGTTGAAAAAACATCGCACTTTGGCTGCACAGTGGGTTATTGGCGATCTATCTCAATGAAAAGAACTAGGAACACCACAATTTTGATTGTACCCAAGAAAGTTTCTGGGTTAGTGGCAACGTCAAAGGATGGTTGGCTAAAGAACTTCGCACTAGAGCTGCTGAATGATTGGTTTTAGTTTTTTTTAAATAACGTCGCAGTAGAGCTGCACAGTGGGCTATTGGCGACGGTTCGGGACCTATCTCGAAGGAAAGACCCGGGATGCCTCGTGTTTTTGAACCATGGTTAGATGAGGACAACACCTGAGCTGGCACACGACGCAACATCAATAGGCGTCAGGACATTGGACTCCGATCAGATTTATCGTGCACCAGTCCCGTATACACGTCAGTATAATTTGTTGGATGTCCTGGACGACTTTCTAGTATTTTTGTAGCGAAGCTGGCAACCCTCCGATCGCGACTTTTTTACTTTTTTTTGTCGAGTCCATCGCACGGATTCGAACCACCAATCCTCTGATTAGTAGCTTAACGCCTTTATCCACTGAGCAACTGGGGCTCGCTGCTGAGTGAGCAGACGGTTCGTGGTCTATCTCGAAAGAAAGACTAGGGAACACTGCCTCGTATTTTTTAACCGTAGTCAGATGAGGTCAACACTATAGCTGACACCCGACGCAACCTCAATCAGGTTTGGTTTGGTTTTGTTAATTAACGTCGCACTAGAGCTGCACAGTGGGCTATTGGCGACGGTTCGGGGTCAATCCCGAAGGAAAGACCCGGGAACACATACACATTCATACATGCACCTCGTTATTTTAGAACCATGGTCAGATGACGAGGAAACACCTGAACTGGCACCCAACGCCTTCAATAGACGTCGGGACTTTGGACCCCGATCAGATTTATCGTGCACCAGTCCCGTATACACGCCAGTATAATTTGTTGGATATTCTGGACGACTTTCTAGTATTTTTGTAGCGAAGCTGGCCAACCTCAATCAGATTTTACGTGCACCGGTCTTTTATACACCCCGGTTGAAATGGTGGATATTTTTAGACGACTTTTTTAGTAGCGAATCTGATACCCTATTACGAGATAGCTACAACTTATCAAAACCATCCGTAGATATTCGAACTAGCAATCCTCCGATTACTAGCCGGATTCTTTACTACTGGGCAAGCGGACCCTCAGTAACACCAAGGGAAAATGACAAATTGAATGAAACAGTTAAGACTTTTCAATTTCGTAGCTTTGAAAACAGTTACCTTTTATAATTTTTTTTTGTAAAAGAAATGCTGGTATTCTTTGTCAACAAATAAGTAAATTGTTTTCTTTATAACTTGCATACTTTGGCAAAAAATCAATTTTGATTTTTGAAGACCAATTAACTTAAAGGTATATATTTCTTTTGTAATCCTAATTGTTTTTGCTGCATGGATATATATCTTTTAAATACTAATTCTTTTTGAAGTTAGTATGGAGAAAAAAATAGAACAAACAACACGAAAATACTCCAGTAACATTCTTGAACACTTCGCCTTCAGTGCTGACAAAATAATGTAGGCTATATTTTCTTTGAGCTATCTTATTAACTTGCACTTCTTCACAAAGGGTTACTGTAAGCTGTAACATTTGTAAGTTGTCGGGATCAAGTCTGATCCTTTTGTGAAAATGGGCCGTATAAGTTGGCCCGGTATATATTTTATATTATAATGCGCGAGTTCATTACGAGGGAAGGTACTGCTCGCATGCAGTAGCATAGCATAGGTATAAACTTGTATTTAGCCCGAGCCCCCCCCCCCCCCCCCCCCCCAATATTTCGAAAAACTGGCCCAATTTCCCTAAATTTGAGGCATTTTAATAAAAATTAGAGCCATGAGTCCCCCAATAATTTTGAAAACTTTATGCGTCTGTGCAGTAACCACCATATTTGTCCTTGTTAACTTAAGTTAAACTTTGACGTACTGTATTCTTTTAACCGCTTCATGAACTCTAAAAAGTTGCAAACTGCCTTATTAAAGGAATGGCAGCTTTTGACATCTGAAGCTCTTGATTACCTGACTAAAGGTGTATTTGAAAATCATAAGTGATATTCCTTAATAAAATACATTTCGCTTATTTCCGCATTTTACAAAGAAGTTTTTTTTAATTTACAAAATGTGATGTACGTACATAAATCCTTAAAAAAAAATCAAAAAAAATATTACGAATTTTTAATGAACAATTTTGTTACAATAATAAATAACGTATTTTACCGCATTCACGTGAAATTTGGAGTCAATCGAAGCACAACTTTTCGATTTATGTTGAATTTACTGCTGCGTGCTTAACTTAAAGCAGTGTAGTTATTATCGATCTGAATTCTAGATGTATGCGAGTGATGTATTATATTCTCAAAATAGTTTATCGTCGAGGTTTCAGGTATTCAACGTGGTATCTTGTCACGTGCAGATTGTGAAACGAACGCAACTATGCTCACAAATCTATTCTTTGTCGGCTCTCTGTAGGGTGTACTCTGATGTAACAATACGTTTTTATCGTAAAAGTTTTTTTTTTATACTTTCCATTTCTCTATATGAAAGATTTGCTGTGGATCATCAGACAGATTTCCATCACTCTATCAAAATCTACTGTCCAAGAGAAAATCTTTTGTGATTTCGCGTTTTTATTTCTAAAGCGACCTTGTTGGTTTGTCTCAAATTTAGCATTTAATTTGTTATGCATTTTTTTTTCATGTTGTGGCCGTCGCCAGTAGCCCAATGTACAGCTCTAGTGCGATCTTAATTAATCTTTAATGTTCGTTAACCTTTCATGGGGTGGAGAGGTGTCGAAATATATATAAGGTCGGTGTATAGTCGAATGGTGAGAGCGTCGAACCAAAGATATTAGGGGTCTATTGGTGACGATTCGGGGACTATTCCGAAGAAAAGATCCGATAACACTGCTCCGTAATTTTGAACCATGGTAAGATGACGAAGGCAACATCTGAGTTGTCAGCTGTCACCCCACGCAACCTTTCATAGGCTTGATGACGTTGGACCACGGCGAATTGCGGATTTGCCGGGCATGCGCCAGTCCATTCTACACTACAGATTAGTGTTGGTGCTCCGATTACCAGATTGCGAGTGATCTAAATTACACATGCTTGGAATTGAACCCCTGCCTTTCTGGAGTTGATAGACAAAAAGCCAACGACAAAAAAAAAGTTACACCATTTGTATTAAGTTATAATACGTAAAACGCATAGATGTATAAATTGATGTAAATATTTAAAAGTAAAGACGCAAGTCAAGAACCGTTTGCATAATATTTGCACTTCGTACCCTAGTAGGTAACTGTCGCGTCTAATTAAAAACAATAAAGGCGGAGAATTTGGAAGTTACGAAACTGGTGGCAGACAACATCAAAGTCAAGTTATTTGACTAATCTTAATACAGCTGTCTACTAAAATCTTTTTAAGTTTCGTACGACGACAGCTATAGTTATTAAAGTGGCTATGCGCTATATGATGCGAGACCGCTTACAGTGTTCCCTACAAAAAGAAATTCCCTAGTGGAAATTTACGAAGCTAGCGAGCCCAACTCACACTTAAATCATGGGATTTCCCGAAATATCGTTTTTCATTCTCGTCAGGTATAAAAAGAGTAAGATATAGTGTAAGTGAAACAAACATACGAGTTTTGTACACGTTTTATTTGTATTATTCAATTGCTTATATTGATATGTCTTTTTGTACTAAATCAATGCTACGATACAACTTTCAAATTGACTATTTTCATGTATGTTGTATAACATTAGATTTAGACATGCTAACTCCATAAATATCCGCTAGGGAACGCTGTAAGCTGTCTCATCGTATAACGCATATTGTCACTTTAGACACCACTTTCATAACTATAGGCCGTGGGCGTTCAAAACTTGAGAGAATTATTACTTTGAAAAATTTATAGATCACGTACTTTCAATTGGTATGTATTAGTTATTTAATTTTTTTGACAAAATATTTCGGCTTTTGCTATTGTATGGTAATCGTAAAAAAACGCAATTAAGGTCTTCAAATGCAAAAAAAAATATTTTACATGAGACTGGTTTATTTTAAAATATTTTCAAATTCACTATTATTTACCCAAGTAAATTATATATAAGAAATCTCAATTTGATATCTTATTTTAAAAAAGGATAAACTCAGAATTTAAAAAGCTATATAAGGATATTTTAAACGTAATATTTTTTTGTTTGCCGTAAAAAAATACGTCGTTCAGTTCTTTACTTTTATAGAAAACTTATTTTTGAAACAAAATTTTAAATTCTTCCAATGGAGTATATAAATTTGAAAAGTTGACTTTAGAAAAAAAAAATCAAAAAACTAATTAAATTTGAACTAAGTAAAATATCCTTATTCTAATAAACCTATTTAAAAAAAAAAAATTGTTACCATAAATACATTTTAATATAACTATAATCTTATAAGCCATAAGTGGTATCAACCAAACACAAATGTTTAAAAGAAGTTTTATTCATGTATTTCGTGAAGTACACAATATTTTTTTCTCTCTTAGAAATGTCTAACATGTGTTTACAAAAACAATTGATGTGTTATACAAATGAGAATTTTTCAGTATCACACATGGAGAAATACAAGGGAAAATCATTTATTTTGAATCATGCATTTGAATATTTCTATCACAGTTCTACTGTACTAACAGGGAGTTTGACATCAAAGGGGCGGTTTGGTGTGTATAAGAATTTACAGAAAATAAAATTTTGAAATAGTTTAGTCTTAATTATACACACATTTTGTAAAGAAAATATTTTAAAAAAAAATGAAATCTATAATAAAATTTAAATACATTTTTTGTTCAGTATATATTACAGGAAATTAAACATTATCAGAAATGATTTAAGATACTTATAAAATGTTATAATTTGTCAGTTTACATTTAACTATAATATTTTCAAGTAAATAGAGAGAAAATAAATGTTTTAGTAAAGCTTTTACTTTATTATTAATATTTATAAATGTATTTTCTGATGTATGAATTTAAATTTTATTAATTTTAAATAAAAATCCATACATTTTTCTATTCCTTTAATTTAACATAAAAATAATTAAAAAATCACAATGAAAAAATTCAATTTAAATATACTTATTATTATTTACATGTACTTAACATTAAAATTAAAGTACGAATGTTTAGACAGTTAATTATAAACGATTATGCACTCGTTAATTTAAATTCTTATCAAAGGAAATCCGAATTAATTTTTAAAAACAGTGCATTTGATAAAACTTCAAGTATAAGGACAACTACAACAATTTTTCACATGTTGTAAGCTAACACATTGGGTTTCAATAACCACGTCTAATAATTTAAATAAATACACACATTCACTGGTACGTCAGGTTACACAACGTGAGTTCAATAATACGCAATATATAAGTATGTATATATAAACATTTGGTACAAATGCAGTTACTGTGACATAATACTTCTCAAGTTTGTCGTCTCAAACTGTACAAAAGGTTCGGATCACATTTGTAGCTTATAAAAAAGACATTAATTACTCGTATTAAAGATTCTTTGTGTGTTGAAAAAATGTACCAAAATACATTTTTATAATATATGGATTCCTAAATTTTTATACAATGCAACCCACATTAAAAAAATGACTACAATTTATTTCCTCGTAATTTATCGGAGAATTGATTGGGTCGAATTAAATGAGTTGACAATTGAGTTGATTAAGTAAATTTATTTCAATTTTAATTAATCTAACAAACAATATGTGTTTTTTGGGCGATCGATTGCAAACAATAACGAAGGAAATGCGTTGATAATTGTATTAAATTTGGTAATACTCTCGGAGTGAGTGCCCAAAGAAGTATAGTCTGTCTTCGATTAATTGGCGGATGGGTAACGCCCCTTTAAGCTGATTCCAACGAATCAACAAACGAGTTTGGTCCAGTTGACCCATTGGCTTATCTAAACCATGTAAACAACGTGACGTCACAACGGCCATTTAATCGGAACCGAACAATATCGAGATTTTTATTTAGGGTTCACTTCAAAAGACATTTAAATTGCATTTGCAATATATATGCTTTCATTGCTTTGCACTTGCAATATATAAATAAAACTTAATTATTTGTAGAGACAACTTTCAATGGTATTTAAATAAATATGTATAACAAAGAATTTTAAAAAAAATTTTAAAAAAATAATTAAAATTAAAAAAGTTCAACAGAAAATATTCTTGGTCTGCCGATTAAAAGGTAAAATTTTTGAATTTTTTTTTTTAGTGATTCATCAAATATAGTTTTGCAATCGATCAATCATAATACAAAACTTATGAAAAACTATTAAAAATCTATCATTATTATAAATATTGATATATAAATTTAATCATTTAGCCGAAAGAGTATAAAGTTGACTATTTTATAAGCTACAATTACCAAACACTACAGCACTAGTCTTTGTAAAGACACATTACCACTAGAATTCCCAGTCTGTCTATTTACAATCCGATGCTTTCAAAATGCATACGCATTTACGTCATATAAGCTTTGCTATGTCCTTAAAACCGTCTTATAGATACACATTTGCAATTAAAGATTTATAATCGTATAAAAGCTGAGGTAATATTTATAAAGAATACAAGTGGAATGTTTTGAATAACTATTTTTTGTTGCTTGTTAAATTTGATGAGTTTTTATTAATGTAAGTATGTATATTTGTATTTTTAAAAGTTTTTAATAATATTAGCTTTAATGGAAAATAATATTAATATAAATTTTTAACTAATTTTGATTAGCATATAATATGATGCTAAAATTAAAAAAAAATAAGATTTTAGATAGTTAAGAAATTGTGTATAAATTAATTTCGATTGTTGATTTGTTATAATAGTTAAATTTTTTTAAAACAAGCTAATATAAAGCCAATATGGCAGTCCCAGTGAGGCTTTCGTACATTAAAAATATTATGGTCAAATATCGAAACAAGACAGCGAACCGCTGCAACTAACAGAAGACAAAGCATCTTCTAATTCAAGACCATCATGGCTTTAAGAAAATACGCCCTTTAAACAATACATCTCATGAATCTAGTAATTTACAAATATCGATGCGATCTACCACTGTGAAAAAGACTTCCATCTCACTTCAGTTCTCATGAGATTCCACAAAAATGACTCTCTAATGAGATGACGCCATGCATTGACCGACTAATACCATCAGTTTTGTCATGAATTAAAGGTCCGTGGATATCATGAAGTTGTCAGAAATGTGAATGGAGATTTAAAGAAGAATGTAAGCTCAGAAATTGAAATCGCTAGATGGCTTATAGAGTTTTATTGATCACTCGACGTCTTTTTCGACTTACGCCTTTTCGATTTATTTTTAGAAATTTACATCGTATTGGATGTATTCTCGGCGGGGAAATGAAAGCTGTTTGCTAGAAAGATTTTTTAAGTTCAAAGTAATAAAATGAAAGATATTTCACATACCTACTATTAATATATAATGGAAAGTTTAGTTTTTGTGAAATTTTGCTTTCCAGATTTAAAATTATAATAGTATCTAATTGGAAGTTTAACATATTAAGTAAAGAATTTGGAAGACATTCGGCGTTAAATTCTTTTTGTCGCCATGGCAAATTACGCAAAAATCTAGGGTTGCAATTTGCTAACCCTCGCATGCGGTTTTAAGTTACTATTTACTAAAGTTAATCCAATAAGAAAAATTGATTTTTGTGCAATCAAAAATCGACGTTCAAATTTGAAGCTGATACTACCTTCTGAAATTTTCTCACAAAACTCATTACGATTTTAATTTCTAAAACAATGTCGACGTTCAGGTTGGTTAATCTTTTACAATATTAAAGTATTGTATGATCACGTTTTTTTAAACTTTTTTATGTATTAATACCTTGAAAATAATTGAAGACTTGGGTGCAAGAACCAGGCAGCTCCACTTTATTTCTGATTTACACTTTTTCACTCATTCCAATAAAGGAAAAAAATCCTCTACCGATTGGTGCAAGAAACAGACATCTCCAAGCAATGGCTATAGAGATATAACGGACCTATACTTTTGTATCATACGATGCAAGCAACGTACAGTGTTTTTCGTCCTTTATGAACAATTTTGGAAAGCTGGAGCTGCCTGGTTCTTACAACCACGTCTTCAATTTAGAAAATCCTGTCGCAAACCAGAACAAAAGCGATTGCTGTGCTTCTTTCTGCAACTTCAAATGCCCTCATGTTCCTGACAATAGAACGATATCCAGAGACTCGAATGTTATAAGATTGATTTCCAATCTCATCACGACATTTGATGTCGCCAATTATAAAGTATCTTACAGGTGAATGGGAATGTTTGAAGTGTGTTGGGGGTGCAGGGGGTCTCTCAACTCTGCGAGTTCCCCTGCGAGAGGTCGGTGTAGAGGTCTGAATGCAGGAATCTGACATAGGCGTCTTGCTCCATCAGACCCTGGATCCTCCTTTGCGCCGAATCGAACGAATGCCTGTCAGGGTTCTGCAGGTGCTCGTGGATGGCGGAACGCATAGAAGAATCTAAGTTCACCTGAAAATACAAAGGAATTAAAAAAAAATTCTGATTTGTATTGTGAAATCTGATTTTTCCATTAAATGTTTTATCATAAACTCTCTAGGAAATAGCGTTCAACTCTTTGGAATATAGTGTAGTTCCTCAACACCTTTTAATAACCAAGTACGTGCTTTGTGATGTAATAACGTGCTTTGTGATGTATTTTTATACACAATCGAAAAATTAAAAACACTTAAATGAGCTATGACTCCATCTTCAAACTTAAATTGTTAAACAATATTTTTATTTTACTTCCTAAATAAACATTGCTAAATTACATAAAAAGTTAAACAATTATTAACAACAATTCCGGATTTGCATCGGAACAATTTTTAATAAAGACAATCTAGACAGTTATGATTTTATATTCTGTGTATACTTAATTTGCATTTAGAAATAATATTTTTGTTTTTTATAAACCAGGATTCTGCAGCATTACAAGTATCTATTTTGCTTCCGAGGCCCGTTTAATTTTTATTTAATTGAATGCACTAGAAAAGTTCGAGTCGATATTCTGCATATACGATGTGTTGTTCAATATGTTTTAGGATATATCTCCAAATGAAAGCCTTTCCCCTTTCCACAAAATTATTCACAGTTGATTGCGGGCCATCATTCCTAACAGCTGTCTTTCCGGCCTAATTTTGGATCTTTTATAAGTAGCGCTTACTGTCATTATCGCTGATTTGTAATTATCTACTCTCATCTACCCTACCCAAAAGACATACTGGAGTTATATATTTGCTTACAGATTTTCTTAATTTTATTACAATGTTTTATTTTTTTAATCTTGTTTAATATAAAACTAATAGATTAGGACATTCTTTACCTCTTTAGGAGCCTGGACTGCTACGAAATCATCATAAATTTTCCGAGCTTTCGCTATCAATTTGTTTGCTCTGGTCCTTTTGTAATCTTCACAAGCTAGCCAAAATTCAATGTTTTCTTCACTAAACTCTCGTGACAGGAATGCTCTGAACAGAGATAAACCATCTGAAATAGATAAGAATAACATTTATTACAAGTTTTTTAAAAATTTTATTGGCAGGGTTAAAAGTATCTGCGTGACTGGCCAGGTCAGCGTGCCAGTTACTGTCGACGCCAGTGAAATAAATATATTTGTTTTACTGGCACGCTATAGAGGTCTTCCTCACCAACTTTTGGGACTGGCGCCTTTTTTTGCACTGTGTAAACGAGTCTCGCCAGTCGTGTTGTTGTTGAAGTTGTATTAGCAGCTGGCATTAGCCAGTAAATTACCTCAACTTACCCTGCCAATTACTAACATCGTGTAAACAGCTAATTGCCTGTTTTTCATTTTGCCAGTGCTGGCATTGACAGAAGTACCTCAACTTGTATGCCAGTAACTGACAACGTGTAAACGTGCTTTTACTCAGACGTCCACCAAACTGGCACCATTCGATCCACACAGAGGGAAACGGTGGTCTCTTGTAAGAAAGCGCATAATTAGCGGGCCACCGTCGCCGTTGCTACTAACAGTGGCGAACATCAATCAACATTCATGCCTTGTGCGTGATTCGAACCCAAACTCATAGCGTGAGCGCTACAAGGACTATCAACTATGCAATGTTGGCGGCAAACGAGACACTTTTAACACTATCTATTGTTTCTGTAAGTTGATGTGTTAAACTTATATTATCGGCATTTTTTTAAATAAAAAAAACCTAGTGATTCTGTATTTTTAATAAAAAAATAAGCGAATTTTTCATCGTAAATTCTGATTAAATATATTATCGAATGACTTTTTATATATTTAGCAGTGTGACTCCAGTATGACGAGGTCGCAGCGCTAGGCACACAAATCCAATCGTTAGGACAACTGGACAACACATCGAAAAAATGCAATTTAAAACACCACCCCCAGTGATTGAAAACTAAAAAAAGCCTCTTACATTTGCTGTTCGTGAGCTCTTGAAAGGATTCCGCCCATTTGTGTGCCTCTTCAGGTAAATTCTGATTAAATATATTATCGAATGACTTATTATATATTTAGCAGTGTGACTCCAGTATGACGAGGTCGCAGCGCTAGGCACACAAATCGAATCGTTAGGACAATTCGACAACACATCGAAAAAACGCAATTTAAAACACCACCCCCAGTGATTGAAAACTAAAAAAAGCCTCTTACATTTGCTGTTCGTGAGCTCTTGAAAGGATTCCGCCCATTTGTGTGCCTCTTCAGGGGTTGGTCTCACGGACGAGGGCTGCAGCGAGCTGTCAGTGTGTCGCCTACGCAGGAAACTCAGCCGCATCTTCATGTCCTGGGCCCTGCAACAAACAAAGAAACGATGTTCTTCTTTTGACTCTTTTCTATTGGCTTCGTTACGGGGGAAGAAATAACAAGTTGTTACTGACGACAGTTGTGGAGTGAGTGTATTAGGGTGTTTTAAGGGTGAAGTGTCGTTATCGTTGAAGTTGAATTTAAAAGTTTTGTTGTTGGGATTGATGGCAATTTTTGCCGATGTATTGTATGGGTTTTGAGTGGGATACATGAAATAGCTATGTTCGGTTCTTTCTGAGTTTCTGATTTTCTAAAAGGTATTCGATTTCTGGTATTAACATTAACTCTAAAATATTGGACAACTCTTATTAAAGGTACGATATTTTTAAAATTAATTTAAACCGATAAATGTTGGATAACGTGAGTGCCATTTTATGATATAAATTTTTTTAGCATTTGCATTTTGCTGTCATCTCTCAGGTGAGACAAAATAACGACATGTTCTTTTTTGTCCCAGTTTTTCAAAATGAACACCAAGTTTTTAACCATTTGAACCCGTTCTTTTTATCGAACAGTTAATCGCGTTTCTCTTCTTTTTTCCATAATTTTTTATGTTAAAAAAAAAATCTGTTTTGGATCTGAAAGATTGGAAGAGAACAAGTTAAAAAAAATTATTGTTTTTTAAACAAAAGATCGTACAGTTCTCATTTATTTTAAAGAACAGGGACCAAAATAACGGGTTTTTATGTTCTCCTACAATACTATTATTTTACAATACTTTGTAAGGGTCCAATAATATTATTTTTCCAAGATCATACAGGTCCAATAATATTATAAACTCCAATAATATTATTTTTACTTTCCAGGAGCACCGAAAGTTTTGTGGAAAAGAACAGGAACGAGTGTAACTGTTCTTTAAAAAGAACGTAAACAATAAATATGTTTTTGGCGTGCAAAGGGTTAAAAGAAACCGAGATATTCCATACAGGTTTTTCTATAGTTTACATGAATTCGCCCATTATTAAAATCTATAGATATCGGATCATTACCAGAGAGTTGTAATATTAAATAGAGAGCGCCTTCAATGCCAGACTCTCGTAAGGCCGCGGTGTCAACATTGAAAAGAAAAACCTAATCACGTGGTTATAGCGCAGCCACATTTGGCGGTCAGACATCTGCAGGAGTTTTAAATTTGGCGCACTTTCTTATTTTTTGGTGATAAGGAGTTCTGTCCGTTTTCAACTTTTTAACATATATGTACGTATTTACTTATTTTCAAACAATATGCGCTAAATATTTCCTCTTCATTAACGAAACGAAAATATTTTATTTGTGTTCAATACTCGAAGAAGCGAAACTCTTTATATTTCTCAGGTTTTATTGTTTATATTTTCTTATTGAAGTATACAAAATAACTATTGAAAGAACTTCGCTTATGGTAAATTGTTTACATAAAAACGTAACGCAATTATTTCAAAACTACAAAATAAGAAAAATATCCTTAATATATCTGTTAAACTCCCTTAAATTGTGACACTCGTTCAAAAAAACGATATTTAAATACAAAATTAAACACAAAACCTTATTACAATACTTCGATCTCGTTTAGTTCTTAAAGTCGCCAAGGCCTGCCAAGTAATATTGGCGCATGAATGAATTGGCATTTCCACCTATCACGTGGTTTCAATGTTGGACACACGGAAATCAGCATTTTTATTCCTCTATTTATATCATTACTCTATGATCATTACATTCCCCTACCGATTTAATCATGATGTTTATAAACAACTATACACCTCTTAGTCTTCGATATCTATTAATTTTTTTGAAGAGAGCAGTTCATAGGCCGTAGATGGGATTTCATCGATTTCGAAGGATAAACTTTTACATTCCTTCTTGGCCAGTTCAATCTGGAAGTAGCGATTAATACCTAAATTGATGATTGCGTGTGATAATAAGCGTATCTTTTAAAGAAAGCCCAAAGATCTTGTGATAGGACCCATAGACAAATATAAAAACAATTTCAAACAAAAAGGTTATTATAATTTTTTAAATATATTACATTATATTTAGTAACCGAAACTAAATATTACAACGGATACGATACACAAGCCAATTTTTTTGTACGACATACTAAATAGATATAATTTTGATATGATTACAAAAGAATAACACAAATTTGAAAATTTATATATGTAATGAACCCATGTTTCTTTTAAATCTTATTTCCTGATCCATTTCTAAATCTCTTGTTACCCCATAATAATATCCTAAATAAATTCAGTTTCAAATGCGCATCGATCCTGCACAAATAATATTCCATTCTTCTGAGCTATGTCTCAACAACCCAGTTATTATCCTTATTTGGTCATGAGTAATCAGTGTGTACCTAAACTTTCTCATCGATGGCAACACTTCTTGCGCAATCCTTTGTTACTCAGTGTAAATATATATATATCATGGTAAAGAGGACATTCTGAAATTTGATTTGGTTGGCTAGAGAGTTTGCTGGGAGTTTTCTTCATCGCAGTTTCGGTCAGAACTTTGCCCTTGCAAAGGCACCCTTTTTAACTATAAATTAACGAAGCCAACGTATTATAGTCCCCTTATACGCCACCTGTTGTGTAGTTGTTATCTAAACACGAACAGATAATAGCCAACAAACTCTTCAGTAGTGAATTAAAGGCTCTTCTTCGCCAACTTAAACTTCAGAATGTCCTCTTCACAATGATATGTAGAATGGTATTCTTTTGTAATCACCCTGTACTGCCAGGGAACATGATAAGAAGTAATAGTACTATAACATTCCGCAGTTTTGGGTTTCCCGATTAGAATTGTTGAAGTGGTTAATAATAATTATTTTAACTGGTTTATTAATTTTTTAACGAGTTAATTAACGACTACTTACAGAGTCTTTCTGTTCTTTTTCTGTTTCTCGTCGGCATCTTCTCGACCGCATGGAGCCGAATCTGCGGATTTTGTTTTCGTCACGGGCTGTGGAAGGGAAAAAAAGGATGAACTTAATGAATATTGAAATACACACGTATTTGGGAATAAGAGATGGGAAATATGAGAGCATAAAAGACGGTGACAAACAACTCTGTTTAATGAATGAAGATGGGGATTTTATTCGACTCTTTGGAGATGTAATTTGTCACTCGTTTCAATGAGTAATTAGAAAACCACAGGCAAGCGCGGATCCAGGTGGGTGGTAAAGGGGAAATTACCCCCCCTAACATCTAAGATTATATTTTCAAAAGTCACCTTAGGCAATGAAAAATTTCAAACTAAGGGGGCAAATTTGATGTTAATGATAACAATATACTGTATTACCCCCTAACAATAATCTCTGGATCCGCCCTTGACCACAGGGCTACTAAATTCTACTAAAATGGTTCAAGGGTTTCCAGGCATGAATTATGAAGATAGATTAAGAAATTTGAATATGTATACTCTGGAAGAGAGAAGGGTTAGGGGAGATTTTATTCAACTATTCAAATTTATCAAACAAGGAGATGTGGAGGGTTTAGATTTTAATATGAGTGATAGAACGAGAGGTCATGGGTTTAAGTTAAACAAATCCCATTTTAATCGGGAAGGGAGAAAACACTATTTCTATAATAGGGTAATAGATAAATGGAACAACTTGCCAGTGAGTATTGTTAATTGTAAAGGAGTAACGGATTTTAAGAAGAAGTTAGATATGCATTGGGGGATAGTCAAGAGGTACTAGATGGACCAACCTTGTTGGGCCTTGAGCCTGATGTTGGTCGTCAATATTTGTATTTGTATATATTTCGGTAGTTGTATTGAGTATATTTTTTTTCGTATTTCAAGCATATCAGTTTGTATGGATAAAGTTGTTTGTTAGGTCTCTTCAAATGCCATAGGAAACTGTTGATGGTAATTTTGTATTTTGAGTTTTTTTAATACAATTAAACTGCTTACTTTTAGTATTTCGGAGCATCTGATGTCAAATAAAAACACGCAGCGTAAAAAATATTTTTTAATTCTAATTAATAAAAAATATTTTTTAATTTTACGAACCAGTTGAAAAAATCCGATTAATAAGTATATAATTGATGTTAAATAATTTAGTTTCTTCAACTTGGTCGTAAAATTATAAATTATTTTTTACTTTCTTAAAGATTAAGAAATTCTAAAAGAAAGAGAAAAGAAATTCTAAAAGAAAGAGAAAAGAAATTCTAAAAGAAAGAGAAAAGAAATTCTAAAAGATTATTTTATTATAGGAAACGTTTAAAATAATATTCAGTATTGTATTAACTCATAGTTCATTAATATATTTTTTAATATAAATTAAATTTTATAATGGATGATTTACATCAGAAATGAAAGCGGCATTGAATATATTTAGTGATAATGCATATTTATGTTGTTCATTCTCATAGACAATATTAATAGAAATTAAGCTTGAAAATTTACAATAATATGGTCATCTAGTAAACCGAAGATTTTTCTTAAAGATATTCAATTCTCAGAAGTAATTGAACAGGTATTTTCTTTTTCATAGAGAGAAAGAACACTTCACAACGCAATACAAAAATATACTGTTTCGTTTGCTTTGGTATGTACAGTAGTGCATTTTTTTAACTTAAAGATTTCATTCAATAAATAATTCACTAAATTTATGTTTATATAAGGGGTTAGAAGTAATTAATTTCTTGTTTTAGTTATCAAACAGTTTGGTTCATTTTCTATGTATGATAGAAACTTTGGTTCTAAATCAATGCGTACACTTAAAAATTATTGAAACATTTAGAAGAAAGAAAAAAGTCGTTTTGAAAAAAAAAATGGTTAAGCAAATATTAAAAAAAAAATCAATCTTCAAAACTAAGTTATTTTGATAAAGTTGAGATATTTCTAATTAAAATTCGATTGTATTTGCTTATTTGTAGCAGCTGCTAATTAAAAAAAAATCTTGTTAAAAAAAACGACGATTACTTGTATTTAAAAAAATAATTTGTTACTTATTTTTAGCTGATTATCTTTCTATAAAAATACTTCCGTGTTTCCGCTTGAGATAGTTACATTTTGAAATTAATTAATCATGAAATAAATAAATGGATAAATTAATCTGTTCTAAAAATAACGTGTAAAAGTAATACTTTTCAATTGAAAAACAACTTGAAATTAAGAGCTTTAAATCTTAAAAAAATTATATTTTTACACATGAATTACTGATTTTTAAATAAAAATAAGTAGAATTTTTTTATAAACTTTTTAAACGTAAAAATAACTTTTCAGTTTAACACAAAATCAAAACTTTCAAATCCGAGTTGACACATTTCATTAAAAATGTTAATTAATGAAAGTAGTTAATATGTTATTTTTAGGATTAAAAAAAGTTAAGAATACAAAAAAGCCCCTTTTAGAAAAATAAATAATTAAAAGTAGTATTTAATTTTGCAGTACCAAATAAAATGAATAAAATACAGTAAATATAGCAAAAATAAAAGTAAATTGTATATTCATTTGATTAAAAAAACTAACAAATATTTCATTTAAATTTGGGTTAAAAATATTTAAAATGATTTTTAACGATATTTCAATATGAAATATTTATTTGAGATATAAGTGAGAGCTATTTTCTTTCTTTTATATATATAACTAGTCGAAATACCCGTTCTTCGCACGGGGTTAAATAAAACGATATACTATAAGAATTAATAAAACAATTATTCTTTAAATTATTCTCTTTAGATTTTTAACTCCGCAGCATTTTAATATTAAAATATAATCATCTTGGTATAGTATAACTTAAATATAAGTGTAAATATTTCCTTTCGATTTTTTTGCTAAAACACTGATTATTATTATTATTATTATTATTATATTAAATATTTATTATTTCAATTATTTAAAGTAATAAGCATATATTATTAATTAATTTTTTTTATTGTTGGGAACAATATTATGATTTTA
Source organism: Troglohyphantes excavatus (assembly GCA_963932185.1). Lineage (NCBI taxonomy): Eukaryota > Metazoa > Arthropoda > Arachnida > Araneae > Linyphiidae > Troglohyphantes > Troglohyphantes excavatus. The sequence goes on along the minus strand of OZ010674.1, from coordinate 50,783,704 downwards.
TAACGATGTTGATCCTATTTATTTTTAAATGGACATTTAAAAAATGGCTCCCACAACCGTTATAAATTCGTGTAAAAAACGTAACGGAATATTAAAATTACGAGCCTCAGAAACACAACTTAAGAATAAATTGTATCTATATATAAATTGTCAGCCTTTTATATGCAGAGGAAGTACATGTTTTGTGTGCCACATACACATACACTTTTACTTTACACTTTTACCACATACAAATACACTTTTATTATTATAGATAACATATTCTCGTCTTGATAGACAAAATCACTGTATTTTTTTTTGTTTTTGATGTACCTGAATAAAGCTAAAATAACTGTTATTATAAAATAATCTCCAAGTCGATAACGCTTGTGGTTGAGAAATGTAAGATAATTGAGTTGTCATAACTCAATTTCTATTTAAGCAATCGGCATCAAATAATGTGGAAAACCATCTTCGGAACAATTATTTTAAGTTTGTCAGGTCGTTTTGTTAAGATGGCTTGAACAGAAGGTGAGATAAGCAATATTAAATCACACTGCTCAGTTTTAAGAAAGTACGATTACTTAAATTTGAGTACGTCATCGCTCATTTACGGTGCAATTGTACTCAAAGAGAAACAAGTATGTTCAGGTACTCATTTTTAAGTACCTTTTTTTTACAGTATAATTATCCCAATCCTTAAATGCGATATTAAATATTTAGCTTAGTCTACTTACAAAACTTTCCTATTAAAAATTAATAATATAAAGCATAAATAATATAATTTACATATTCTAATATTTAAAAAAATGATTATAAAATGATAATTTAATAAATGATATTCGGAGTACATTTAAATAACAAATTAATTCTATATTTATTCTCTATCTATATTTGTATTTATATAAACCACAAAACATTTGAATATGCGCGCGCACTCTCTCTTTCCACCTATACACTCAAAATGAAGCTTTTAATATTTAATGTAAATGAACATACCACTTATTCAATAGCCAAGGACTTCATTCTCCATGTGAAAACAATCAGTACATGAATAACACAGTTTCACAACCAATATCGGAAGCGATTCCCTGCATCTGATGATTTTTCGCGAGTTGCAAAAAAGTATTTCCTCCTTATCGATCCTTTCTATTTTGGACACACCTTTTCGCCGTGAAACAATAACATCTCCTTCATTTCCGAAAGCGCTTTTTGCTTACACTTCGTTGTAATGTTGTTTATTCGCAGGATTGTATCAACTTATACGGCAGGATTGTATCAACTTATACGGCAGGATTGTATCAACTTATACGGCAGGATTGTATCAACTTATACGGCAGGATTGTATCAACTTATACGGCAGGATTGTATCAACTTATACGGCTCCGAATTTTATTTTTAACTCACTCAAACTATACTCGGGGACAACCTAAGTTGAGCCTAAAGCAATTGAATATTTATACATATCATAGCTTCCGCTTCAGGTTCAACTTATGCTGTCCCCGAGTTTATACAGGACATAATTCTCAATGGAATTAACGTTATGTTATTTTATTCGAATACTGTATAAGATAATTTATTATGTATCTTATGAAATTGAATTTATATGGCTTCGAATTTATTTTTAACACACTCAAACTACAGGAACTAATTCTCAATAGAATTTATGTTATGTTATTTTACTCGAATACTGTATAAGATAATTTATTATGTGTCTTATGAAACTGAATTTATATGGCTCCGAATTTTATTTTTAACACACTCAAACTACAGGACCTAATTCTCAATGGAATTAACGTTGTTGTATTCGAATACTGTATAAGGTAATTTAATATGTGTCTTATGAAACTGAATATAAAGTGTTTTAAATTAATGTTAATATTTGTTCATTTCATCACAAAACATCAGTAATAAAGTATTAATGATAATTATTATAAATAATGCACTGATATGTTTAATATAATTATGATATTATAAGAAACCAGCGTTTTGTAAAATATTTCTTATTGAGATGGCCCAATTAAATTTATTGTTTGTGCAGTTAAAGGATAAATTATACATGTTTAAGTAGCAAATTTTAGCAAACCTATCCTCTGACATTTTGAGAAGGTGTATCCAGAATTTTAAAAGTAAACGAATACAAACTAAAGAGATCCTAGGATGACCTAATTCGAGTCTTAAAATATATCCAGGTCAAAGTTGTAAAGATAATTCTAAAATACTCTGTACCATATTACTATTATAATAAAACTGATAATTATTCATTATTACTACTCGTGAAGTATAGAATTTTTTTAGTGACAAAAAGGCAAATATTGTATTATTCTTACACAGTATTGGTAATTAATAACTTTTATTTCCTTTAGTGAATGTTGAGTATACATAATTTTTTAACTCGGTCTTATGTAATTACTTTCGTTAGATTTAAAATAGTTAATAGATTTTAAGTTATAGTAAAATACGGTTTTAAGTACAGTAATATTAAACGTATTGATATGCGTATACGTAGTATGAGGAAGAATTATACATTATAATTTTAAAAAATGAAACTATTATTGATGACTTATATTATTGAAACTATTATTGATGACTTATATTATTGATGACTTATATTATTGAAACTATTATTGATGACTTATATTATTGAAACTATTATTGATGAATTATATTATTGAAATTATTATTGATGACTTATATTATTGAAACTATTATTGATGACTTATATTATTGAAACTATTATTGATGACTTATATTATTGATGACTTATATTATTGATGTTATATTCCTATATTATTGATGACTTATATTATTTAAACTATTATTGATGACTTATATTATTGAAACTATTATTGATGACTTATATTATTGATGTTATATTCCTATATTATTGATGACTTATATTATTGATGTTATATTCCTATATTATTGATGACTTATATTATTGATGTTATATTCCTATATTATTGATGATTTATATTATTGAAACTATTATTGATGACTTATATTATTGATGTTATATTCCTATATTATTGATGGCTTATATTATTGATGATTTATATTATTGAAACTATTATTGATGACTTATATTATTGATGTTATATTCCTATATTATTGATGGCTTATATTATTGATGGCTTATATTATTGATGTTATATTCCTATATTATTGATGTTATTCTTATATCATTGATGTTATTTGTATATTATATTGATGTTATTTGTATATTATATTTATGTTATTCTTATATCATTGATGTTATTTGTATATTACATTGATGTTATTTGTATATTACATTGATGTTATTTGTATATTACATTGATGTTATTTGTATATTACATTGATGTTATTTGTATATTACATTGCTGTTATTCTTATATCATTGATGTTATATGTATATTATATTGATGTTATTCTTATATCATTGATGTCATTTGTATATTATATTGATGTTATTCTTATATTATTATTGATGTTATTTTTATCATACTGAAAATGACCGTACATGGTATGTGGATGCAATGAGCTGACATGTAGAAGTATATTTATGTAATGAATATTTTATACTTGACTAATTTATAGGGATAATTTTAATTTCGTAAATATTATGTATACAATCTATAAAATTATGAATTATTATTTGAAGTTTAATGCCTAAAACCTATTGTAAGAAATTGTTGTAGAAACACCATAAAATGGATAATAAACAAGATTAAAGTTAATTGTGAATGCAACAAAGCAAGTAGAACTGATTTCTTCGTCAGGGGGAATATAGAGTTAACACTTTTTCCCAAAGTAATTATTTATAAATTTTAGGAATTATTCACTTCTTAAATTCAAGGAATTAATACTTTTTTATTGAAAGTAAATTATTTTAAAGGAAAAAAAACTTTTGAATAAAAAGTAAAATACATTTTAATGTATTATAAATCTGTTTAAAACATTAACGTTATGCAAGTTCATTAATTTTTTTTTGTCATTTCACTTAATTACAGACAATTTAATCTTCTTGCAAAATTTTGTCCTTGAACTTTTAAAATTGAAAAAGAGCGGATTACTATTCAAAAACCAATCGCGTAATGCTTTCTTATTTCCCAGAAAAGATTTTTGATTTAGTTTTATCGGTTACTAGGGTTCGGATCTTTTTATCTTTTATACCACTGACTTATAACCTAACTCCCGGTTGCCATGGGTTACGCACGGAGCCCAGTTAAGTCATAATTGTGTTAACGAACCTCAAATCGAAGCGGCTTTAACCGGACCCTTTATGTTTTCACTTACATAAGGTGGTTTTCTTTACACGTCACATTCTTAGGAAATTCTCTGAAGAGCATTGACCTTTAATTTAGTTTACCAATACGAAAGTGATAATATGTTATGTAAGTTTCTTTTTATTTTATAAGAATCCTTAAATTACCCCTTTTCGGGCATTGACATTGAGTCCAATGTTTATTAGGAACATCTTTTACATTTTTTGTATTGGAAATTGAATGCTGCTAATTGAAGAACATATTTCATAATGAGACTTTTTAAAGGTAATGGTACTTCATGGAAATTGAAATGATTAGGTCTCTATGGAATGTTATGTTCTTTTATAAATAAAAAGATAAAAATGTGTGATGTAATAGCCCAGCTTTCACTGCGTGCTTTTAATAAAATGTTATCAAGATTACATCTTTTGTTAAAGAAAAGGCTTAACGATATAAATAGAAAAAAAATATGTGGATATTTATACCATCGAAACAAAATAAATATTTATGAAATAATGAAATTGGGAATTGCAGTGTGTGGATATCATTAACAAGGCCGGTTTATTTCGTTTGTTTAGAACCTAAAATTAATGTTTTATGCTTTTAAGTTTTGATTACATAATATTGATCGATAAATAATTTTTTATTTTTTATTTTTTTAAAATTTAAATAGAGTTTTAAATTTTGAGAAATTTTTAGTTTCAATATCGGTTTACTTATACGTAGAGAATATAAGTTGGTTTTAATTTTTTTGATGTCATTCAACAGCCAGCAAGTTTCGAAATGTTGCATTGAAAATTTTAATTTTTATATAATTAAATATGAAATATAATAAATAAAAATATTAATTAGAAATTAACCATTGCGGCTATTTAATAGCTTTTAAGATTTTCACGCGTCTACGTATTTTTATGTTTCATTTAAACTTGTTATTGAAGTTTTTAATTATTTATTTTTTTAATTTTAACACATTTAAATTTGATATCTATCGTAGTAAATATTTTATAAGGCGTCATATATCCATTAATCAAATACGAAAATAATATATCAATTTTTTTTTCATAATAAATGGAAGAATATAGTCAAATGTTACATAAGATGGAAAAGACATTAGGTGGAAATTCAGTTTAAAACTAGGAGTGGGATAACGTATTTGCTACTCGAAAATTCTCTCTCATAATTTCTCCAAACATTTGCGCCTTTATTTTCTTTTTAGAATCACCTTTACACAAGTATACAATTTGAAGTTCCCAGCTTTTACCAAGTTAATTAAAACATATAAAAAAATTATAGAAAAAGGACCTTTTTTTTTTAGCTAGAAGAAGTTAATGTATATATTTTTGAAAATTCTTCAAAAATGTAAAAGGTAAAATTTATGTATAATGATGTTTGCGTGTACCATTGTTTGATACTGCACACTTCTTTTCTAAGTACAATAGCCGAAAAACATCTGCAGTCAACGAACGTCCTTCTAAGTTCACAAACGCACAAAAATAATGGAAGAGGAAATCTTTCATTCGCATACACTTCAATAGCGCACAATTCAATTCGAATCTACCTCAAAGCAGACGGGCTCATTTGGCGGGAAAACATAATAATGGAATGACATTTCCCAATGCCGTGAAAAATTGATTTAATCCCAAGGTGAAGCAGACGACTGTCAAGAGACAGAGACACATATAATATTCAGCATTTTTTTCTTTCGATTTTTATGTCGTCGCCAGTGGCAACAGTTCGGTTCCTGCACGCCTACTTTAGGACCAGTCTGGATTAAATTACGGTAAAACTAAAATGGTCTGTTAAGAACGTTCTTTTTTAGGGTTTTTTACTTTGCAAGAGCATGAGAAAGTGGCTGGGAATCTTCCATAAAGAACATTTCTGACCCTTATCTTTCTTTCCGGGACACTTTGTGACATCATTTCGAAGAAACATAAGAAGTTTGATGTCCTCGGTCTTTGCTTTTAACGTCTTCCCTTATCTTGTCCGCTTGACAGTGGCAGCCATATTGGAAATTCCCTCTTCTTACTTAAACGATGTGGATTCCTGGTTCCCGTATATAGCGCATAATAGATTTTAGTGTTGGGCCATCAATCCTTTTAGGATGAGTCAAAGACCTCGTAAAAAAGAAAAGTCTGTAGACAGACCATGTTCGGCATTCGTAGAATGAGATGCCTTGCTCTGTTATGGGAAGAATTTCTTCTGGTTATATTTTAGAGATTTTATTTTTGGATTGCACAGTTATGGAACATTACAGTGGCGGCTCGTGCACTACAGCAAGTACAGCCGGGCTGCACCTAATTTTATTAGTGTATTTTAAAACTAAAATTATATATTTTATTAATTTTCTTAAATAAAGATTAGAATTGGAAATGAAGATGAAATTTCTACGGTAAGTAAAAAAAATCTCCGATAAATAAAAAACCTGATAAAACCTGTTGCCGTAATGCACAAATTTAGGAAGGGAAAAAACTCCATTCAATCAAAACTGCAGCCCAAAAGCGAAGTTAGAAATCGGCTGCATTGTTGCCATGGCAACCTTACGTAGTATGAATTTCCCTACACGCTAAAATGGAGGATGTGACGACATAAATGCAGCCAAAAAGGATTTGTTTAACTCCGCTGTACTTGGGATTTCGATTAAATGATTAATTCTTGCTTGAGTCGGCGAGGCGGGGTGGGGGGGAAAACGACAATTTCGAAGAATCTCTCCAAACGGAGATAGTTTTCGTTAAGTTTACTCGTGTGTTGTTGTTTCTTTACTTAAATTAATATTAAAATTGACCGATTCACAAGTTTAAAAGATACGAGGATTGATTTAATTTTCAAAAAATAAGTAAGTGTTTTCTATTTTTTTCACATGTTATCTTTCATAAAAGTTGAAAGGAAACTTTGAGTAAAATTTTTTTTTAAAGAATGTCCGTTCACGTATGGTTGTGGAAAGTGGGGGCCGGGGGAGTTACATGATTTCGGCTGCACTAACATTTTCGACCACGGGCCGCCACTGATGACATATTATATTAGGTGCATTTGATAAAATAAGGCAATAAAAAAATGGTATCTAAGAGAATTTTATAATAATGTTTTAGCATTTAAAAAGAAATGTGAATTTGAAACAAAAATATACTTAATTTCGATTATGACATTATGTGTAAAAAAATCAGACATGTCTGGTAAGTTTTATGCATTAATTAACTTTTCATCAAGTGTCATACTAATCTGACTACCAATATGGGTAATAAAAGTCTTCTTAAGAATTATTCGAATGTAAAAATCCAATATATATTTAAATAAAAAATTTCTTTTTTTCTGAGATATCTAAAAAGCTGTTTTAACCAAAACAATAAATAAAATTTGAAATTAAATTGTTTTTTTAAAAAATGGTAGCGAAACTGTAGATATTAAAAATTCGTAATGGCCGCGAGTAAGGATATTTTAAAATTTTAATCAATTAAAAAAACCTATAAAAATAAAATTCAACGAATAATAATTAGAACTTAGAAAGGATGTTTCGCAGACAACATAATATTTACACGATTTTATTGGCATTTAAACCAGTTTCCGCAAGAGTATATTTCTAAAATAAATGTACGTTTTTAAATTGAAAATAAATCAAACTCTTTTTGTCAACCAATTTTGAATAACAAAAATTATTTTAAAATACCCAACAAATAATCTGCGCTGCTTGCAAAATAAAACACTTCAAAATCTTTTCCAACCTGAATCCGTGGAATTTCTCTAGTACCTTTTTATCTCTTCGTCTTAAAAAGATCGATTTGCTTTAGAAATGCCATCGTGAATCGATTTTTTGGGGATCGATCCAACCACTCCAATTCGGGGTTCGCGGTGTTTGATCGAAAAGCCGCGTTTGTTTCAGTCACGCATCGCAGAATCCCATTAACGGTCATTGGAAAACACAAAAGCGGGTTCGAATTTCATTATAAAGACTATCATGGGAGGGGACTAATAAACTAGTATTCGATTATCTAAAAAGATCCGAGTTGTTTAAATGTAAATTGTTTGATTATTCGCGTTTATAAATATACGGTTCTTATTAGGTTTACATTGGAGTAGAAAAGAGGTGGGTGAAAATTTTATACTTTTTATGGTTTGTTGATTGAATTGACATTAGAGCTGGTTAGTGTGCTTTTGGTGACGGTTAGGGATCTATTCTGAAGGAAAGACCCGAGAACAATGCCTCGTAATTTTGAAAAATGGTCAGATGACGAGGAAAACCCTTGAGCTGGCACCCCACGCAACCTTTTATTGGGTTGAGAACATTGGTCAAAGACAGATTCAGCGTTCACCAATCCTTTATACACGGTGCCGGTGCGGTGGATGGGTGGTATGGAATTCGACTAGCAACAAGAGCACTGCGAGTTCGAATCGGCATAAGGGCTTGACAAAAGTTAAGATGTCACGATCTCGTTATCGGAGGGTTGTCAGATACGTTACTAAATTACAAAAGTCGCCCGAAATTATCCTCAGTTACGGGACTGGTGCACGTTAAATTCTGATCGGAGTCCAATTGCGAATTGATGTTGCATCAGGTACCAGTTCAGGTGTTTTCTTTTAGTTGAAATGTTCTACATGCATCATTTCGTTACAAATTCAAGGGAAAAATTCCCTTAAAAAACTTTTAGTATTTCTTTTGTACACGTGTACTTATTTTAGTTTTAATAAGAAAACAGGCTAATGAAAAAACGGCGTGTTTCAAACTCAAGAACATGTTGTTCTCGTTCACTTAAAGGAACAGGTGACAAAGAACAGTTAGTTATTTCGTTGTCTGAGGCAACTAGAGTTCAAAGCGTATTTCGACTGGTTTTTCCATTATTGCCAACAATTTTTTTTTTAAATTACAACTAGCCTCAGCCATATTTGTTATGCGCTATTTATTGTTTATAAATTGAAAAAGGTTTTCAAAGATTTTTCTTTGACCAGATAAGGAAGTAAATGAATGAACGAAACCACTTTGATAAGAGACAAGAAAATTCTTCACGACTTTTATCGTCAACAAGTTATAGTTTGCTTTTTGCGAGACTGCAGATCAATGTTTACATTGAAAACATTCCTTGTTATTAATCAGTTGTGTAATTTTTTAAATTGTAAAAATATGAAGAACATTTTTCTTTAAATATTCATTATTTGAAAAGTGGCGATCGAGTTTTGCTTTTTATTGGAATTTGTTTTCGATTTAAAAAAAAAGAAATTGAGGAATAATATTAATTTTACAGATTTCAAAAATATTTGTCAATGTTTAACTGAGGATATCTGTTTCGTAATATAAGCATCACACTTTTAGTTTAGAAAGCCTTATAAATAAAAATATAAACGTTAATTTGTGATCTATCTCTTGCTAGCAGAATACTATTACAGTTTTCAAATAAGACGTAGCAGTGATTAAAAAAATCTTTTTACTTTCTTATGGATTCTAAACAAGATAGAACAACAATTTCCCTTTTTTTTTTTTACAAAATAATAATTCAGCAAATTTTTTTTATTTTCGTAATTTTTTGTAAATGTTGGTGTACAAAGGTTTCTACACTGTACAAAATAGTCCTTATAAATGAGTACCTGAACATACTCGCTTTTCTTTGAGTACAATTGCATCGTAAATGAGCGATGACGTACTCAAATTTAAGTAATCGTAGTTTCTCAAAAAATCAGCAGTGTGATTTCATATGGCTAATCTCAGCTTCTGTTCATGCCATCTTAACAAAGCGACCTGACAAACTTAAAATAGTTGTTCAGAAGATGGTTTTCCACATCATTTGATGTCGATTTCTTAAATGGAAACTCAGTTATTACAACTCACTTTTACTTTCCATTATTTTGGCACACCTTTTTAATATTTTTTCTATTGATAACTTTTTCACGTCGCCCTGACAGTACAGCGGATAAGGCACTGAACTGTGGTACCTTGGGATATGGGTTCGATTCCTGGTAAGTCTTAGTTGTTGATATTTATTGAAAGTGATTTATGAGGGCGGCCTACTTAGGCAAGCAACTGCTGTTTTTATTAATTTTTACTCATTGTACTCATTTTTGAGTACATGTCTTTTTCAAAAATGAAACTTATGTATTCGGAGTTATGATAAGCATCAAATGTACTAAAAAATGAGTGCATTTTACTTATTTTTGAATATCTATTTTTAACAGTGTAAAAGTCATTAGTGTTAGTCAATTAGAAGTCATTAGTCAGAGCTGACTGTTATCATTATTTTAAGTATTAGAGCCCCACGTGCAGTAAACACTGATCTCTAACTGTAACTTCTGGATCGGGCAAGCCATTTTGTTGACTTGTCGATATGGAAGCCGCCATGATGTGCCCCACTTTTCTTGATACAGCAATATTTCGTATATTTTTCATGTTTAAAATACGCCGACATATACTGCTTTTGGCTAATTTTTTTTAATTTTCTTTTTAAACCCATTTTAAATGCAATCTGCTATTAAAATAGGAAGTCATTTGCAAGTCAAAGTAGAAGTAGTTAAAAAGCAAGAGCAAAAACTATTTGTTTGGCAATATAAAAATTAATTCTATAAGAAGAAAATATAATATTTATATACATTTAATATTTCTACAATGCTATAGTAATAAAAAACACCACTAAATAACTTAAATTTTTTTTTGGGGCACAGCATGGCAGCTTTCAATTGACTTCAACGCGCCTATAGAGGAAACAAGATGTGAGCCTTCCAGCAGTTACAGTTCAGTGACAGTGAATTGGAAACTGGATCGTAAATGCAAAACCCCCCAAATATAATTCCGAAAAATAATTAACAATGGGACAGCACACTACTCTAAAAAACTAACCAAATTAACTTAACTAAAATCCATGATTTATATTTACATTTCTACTAAAAACGAAATTCCTTCAATGCTAAATATACCATAATTAAACTCAAAGGTATTTACACACATTCCAATACCATGTCATTTATTCTAAATGAAGGATTTCATTGCTGAAATCTAATTAGTACCACATATCTTCCCGTCACGGCTGTTAATTAAATACCCCTTAAATAAGTCCGCGTGGACAAAGAACTGTTTCAGTAAATCATCCGGCGGGAACTCTGTAAAAGGAAAAGGAAGGAGTTTTTCTTTATTTCTGCGCCCTTATAAAGGTCAGTGAGAATGTCCTGTTGCTAGGGCCTTTTTTTTTTAGATAAACTTAAAACGAGAACCCTTGCTCATGAAAGGTTTCCTCATTTTACAAAGGTCCTAAAATAAAATGGGTGTAAACGTTCTTACTGATCTTTTTCTATTGCACGACTTTAAATATAGATAGTGGTTCTTTGGCTAGGGGGCAGTCGTCGTGAAATTTAGAGGGGGTTAGTTGTTAAAGTATAATAATAAGCGCCGATACGTTAGGTTCAAAATATTTATTCCCTCACTGTAAAAATAAAGGTACTTAAAAATGAGTTAAGTAACCGTACTTTTTTAAATATGAGAAGTGTGATTTAATATTGCTAATTTCAGCTTCTGTTGAAGCCATCTTAACAAAGCGACATGACAAATTCAAAATAGATGGTCAGAAGATGGTTTTCCACATTATTTGATGTCGGATGCTCAAATGGAAACTGAGTTATTATACCTTCAATTATCTTACTTCCTATTCTTTTGGTAAACCTTTTTAACATTTCTTCTGTTTATAAATAATTCTTCACGTCGTCCTGGTGGCTTAACGGATAAGGCTCTAGACAGCGGTGCCTTAGGATATGGGGCTATATAATGTTACAGTATTACTTTTGTGAGAGGTGGTGGCGGATCAAATGAAGTTGCCACCTCCGAGATTTTCTAACTTACGCTACCTAAAATGGATATTAATCATTTTAGAAGAAATTAAAAAAATTAAATAATTTAAGTCCCAATTTCTCTTATAACAAACTTTTGAAGAATTTTTGGAGATACTGCCCCCAGTTATATGGACAATACTTGAGCTATCACCCAATTTTACAAACTTCCACACCAACACCAACGTTAGGACACATAACTACGAAAGATTATAGCTGCAATAAACTCCTCTACACAGAAATACCTAATATGTATCCCCCCCCCTTTATTTAACTCTTCTGTATTTTGTTTTGCTCTTCTGAATAGATCGCTAGTATAAATAACTACGAAAAGGAGAATGATATGCTATTAAAGAGGGGCTTAAGCTATTTTTTTTGGTGCTATTTTCATTACAATTATATCCAATTTAATAGATTTGCATTAATTAACTATGTCAAAAATTAACAATAAAATTTAATGGTGGTTTTTATTAGTGACAATGACTTATGAAACTTACAAAAAAAGTTTAGTACTTAACTTCCCATTAGTAGCAAAATTTTTTACCAAAAACTGCCTCTTCCGAGAATAAATCCTGGATCCGCCCCTAGAGATGACATATCTGAGTTTTTTTGGATTTACAATGTTTCTCATAGATGGCATTAGAGTTCAGAGGATTAAGCGTTTCTCGTATTTTCTAAAAAAGTTAATTGAAATGTTGAATGTATTTTTTATATCTATAGAGAATTAATTATAAAAAGTTGGTTATGCACATGATTTTTCTTTAAAGATAGGCAAACAATGTAAATTTGGAAACCTGCAGTACAAAATTAATGTGACCTAATTAATTTTAATACAATTTTATATTTTGAAAAAAAAAATCATAAAACGGTTAATTTAACTGGTTCTAAAAATTTCAAGTTACCAAAGTTATAACACATTAAAAATTTATTTATGCCACACTTCAAAGCGTGTAAAGTTGGTGATAAAAGGGCCATGCTCGAATAGGTTTTTGTATTATTGGATTTTAGGCATTCATATATTTCTTAGGGCAACATTTCAACTCTAAATAATATAATATAATAACACATTAAAAATTTATTTATGCCACACTTCAAAGCGTGTAAAGTTGGTGATAAAAGGGCCATGCTCGAATAGGTTTTTGTATTATTGGATTTTAGGCATTCATATATTTTTTAGGTACATTTCAACTCTAAATAATATAATTTAATAACACATTAAAAATTTATTTTTGCCACACTTCAAAGCGTGTAAAGTTGGTGATAAAAGGACCATGCTCGAATAGGTTTTTGTATTATTGGATTTTAGGCATTCATATATTTCTTTGGGCAACATTTCAACTCTAAATAATATAATTTAATAACACATTAAAAATTTATTTATGCCACACTTCAAAGCGTGTAAAGTTGGTGATAAAAGGACAATGCTCGAATAGGTTTTTGTATTATTGGATTTTAGGCATTCATATATTTCTTAGGGCAACATTTCAACTCTAAATAATATAATTTAATAACACATTAAAAATTTATTTATGCCACACTTCAAAGCGTGTAAAGTTGGTGATAAAAGGGCCAATCTCGAATAGGTTTTTGTATTATTGGATTTTAGGCATTCATATATTTCTTAGGGCAACATTTCAACTCTAAATAATATAATTTAATAACACATTAAAAATTTATTTATGCCACACTTCAAAGCGTGTAAAGTTGGTGATAAAAGGGCCTTGCTCGAATAGGTTTTTGTATTATTGGATTTTAGGCATTCATATATTTCTTAGGGCAAAATTTCAACTCTAAATATTATAATTTAATAACACATTAAAAATTTATTTATGCCACACTTCAAAGCGTGTAAAGTTGGTGATAAAAGGGCCATGCTCGAATAGGTTTTTGTATTATTAGATTTTAGGCATTCATATATTTTTTAGGGTTACATTTCAATTCTAAATAATATAATTTAATAACACATTAAAAATTTATTTATGCCACACTTCAAAGCGTGTAAAGTTAGTAAAAAACGGGCCATGCTCGAATCGTTTTTTATTATTAGATTTTAGACATTCCTATATTTTTTTAGGGTTACATTTAAACTCTAAATAATTTAAGATAATTTAAGGCAGCTGTGGAATATAAATTAATGAAAATTAAAACACAAGATTTATAAATACAAATAATCACTTAAACTTACAAATGCAAAGAGAATCAACATCGTTTTCAACCCACACGGTTCAAACTACTTTCTCTGCTTCGACTTAGTTATTCAAAATTAATACTTCTATTGACTTCCACAGTGACAAAATACCATCAACAGAAAGATCAATAGAATTAATGAAATAAAAATGAGATAAATAACTCGTAACATTCTGGAAAATTTCCAATCATACAGCTGACTCATATCAAATCCATTACCTCTATCATGTAGATACCCATTATGTCCGAATATGGAGAAATATTTGAATACCCGTCCTCTGCAGAAATGCCGCAGAGAGTTGACATTTGCCAGCAGGACATAAACAATCCTTAATAGCGACAGGTGCTCTATTCATGGGATACCCAAGAGCGGAAGCTGGCATCGAACCAAGATCACACTCCAGAAAAAGATCGTCTTTTTTCTAACAGTAGTAGCATGGGGTTCAAATTTTTAAAGGGTTTTAATGCGCATGCAGTTTGCTCTTGAGGTATGATGATAGCTAATTTAACCCTTTTGAACGTTTTTTCTACAGAACAGTTATTCTTCTTTCTCCCCCCTCTTCCCCAGAATTTTTTATGTCCCGAGCTGAAAGGAATCACAATCTGTTTTGGATCTGCAAGAGAACACTTTTAAAAAAAATCGATGTTTTTAAAACACAAGATCATGCCGTTCTTGTTTATTTATTTTAAAGAACAGGTAATAAAAAGAACTGGTAGTTATGTTGGGTCCCTTTTCACTCCAAGAACAGTTTGACATTTGCGTTCTTTCTAAAGAACAGTTATTCCTTTTTCTGTTTTTCCCCCAGAATTTTTTATGATCATAGAGGAGAAAAAAATCATAATCTGTTTTTTGGATCTGAAAGAGAACAAGTTGAAAAAAAAAGATTGATGTGTTTTACATAAAAGACACTTTTCGAGTTTATTTTAAAGAACAGGGAACCAAAAGAACGAGTCGTTATGTTGTCGTCTGAGCGGCGCCAACGGAGTGCAAAGGGTTAATCCTTTTGAGCATTATTTCTAAAGAACAGTTATTATTCTCTCTCTTCCTCCCCCCCCCCTCCCCAGAATTTTTTATGCTCAGAGATGAAAGGAATCTGTTTTGGATCTACAAGATAACACTTTAAAAAAAAAATCGATGTTTTTAAAACACAAGATTATGCCGTTCTCGTTTATTTATTTTAAAGAACTTGTGATCAAAAGAACTGGTTGTTATGTTGAGTGCAAATGGTTAATATATAATTGCATTTTCAATGTCTAATATATGAGAGTATTTGGTATTAATAATTTAAGGATATGACACATTGGTTGAATATTGAACTATTAATATCTAGTTGCTTGGCCCAGGGTTGCTGGTTACCGGAGAAGCATACTGACTGAATCAGTTTTGAAAGGTAAAATTAAATTGAAAAATTCCTACAAGTTCCCCGTGATTTAAATAAATTAAAGTGGTTTCCATTTAAAAAATATGAGAGAAGTATTTTAAAATAGTAAAGGTAATTGCATTTTAATATTTAAAAAATATTTTTTGGAAGAGTAGCTCCCAACCTTATGCATCTGTTCTCAAACATGTTAAAAAAAACTAACGCTTGTAGTTGCAATAACTTATATTTCAATAGAGGTTAGACATACATAAAACTATTTATATAGTTATCATAGAATTTACTCACGAGGATCATACAAAATTTTATAAATCATAAAATTACTTTGCGTTAAAAATTTTTAGTATTTGGAGAAACTTTTAAAGACATTTCTACTAAATTAGTAGTTCAGGGAACAGTAAACCTCACAGCTAAAAAAAAATTAAAAGAAAGCTAAACTTTATATGAAACGGAACCACTAAAACGTTCACCATCTTAAAATGGAATCAAATAATAAAACGGCCGCCATTTTTAAACAGAATTAAAAGAATTATTAAAACACACACACATACACATTCGTCGTTTTTAATGACTTTAAGGAACATTCATGCCAAATTTGAAGAAAATAGAACAACGCGTTTGGTCGTGACTGGTTAAACAAATTTATAAACAGACGAAATGCCGAACGATTCAGTTAAAACAGAACTTTTAATTACTTATTTTTGGAAAATCGGATTTTTTTTAACTCATATAAATTAAACTTTCTTGTAGTGAAAACAAATTTACCAACCGATATTTTGTTCGTTCGTCGTATTAAAATTCAAATTTTTGGATTGCTACTTTGCATAATCGAATATATATTAATCATTTGAAACATATAATCAATCATTAAAACATTTGGATATTTAAGTGTTACATATAGCAAGCATTATTAAATAAACAAATGCTTATGGCATTTTAAAAGGCGACCAAAAGTTTATTTTATATATGAAGTTAATGCTGTTACCTGCATATGTGAAACCACCTGCAAAACTGACTGTATCAACATCATAAATGTCCCTTTTGAGAATTATCCAAAAATATCTTGCGCGTTTCAAACAAGAAGACACTCGCTGCAATTACAGAGGAAAATCTGCAAAACTCTCACGCAACCATTCTAGCGAACAACGTCTTTAAAAGGATGCTTCTCCTGTAGACCTAAACTGTGAAATGATGAGTTGTTTATAATGTGGACTTGAAGCTCCGTAACAAGCCGAAAAATGCCAGAGATTTGTTTTCACCAAAACGCCGAGGCCTTGCGAAGAATCTCGCGCACTTTATCTCGTACATAATCAAGAAGGAACGTCGGTGCTCATCTTTTAATCTTGTTGATTGCAGTTTTTTTCTTCCTTTCTTGACCATGCGATGCGGATGATTTAGTTACATCTTTTAGTCATCATAAGCTTCTTTCCCAGAGTTCTTTGGCTCTACGCCAGGAGATGAAAGCTGCTTCTTCATGAGGATGAAAAAAAATATATTTTCTTTAAAACGAACGGGGGTAGTCTGTTCACTCAAAATTCTCTTCTTTTGGTAACTTGTTATTTTGGTAACCTGTTCTTTTGGTAATCTGTTCTTTTGATAACTTGTTCTTCTGGAAACTTGTTCTTTTGGTAATCTACTCTTCATCTGCTTCTTCATGAGGATAAAAAAATATGTTCTTTAAAATGAACGGAGGCAGTCAGTTCTTTAATTTACACAAAATCCTGTTCTTTTGGTATCCTGTTCTGTTGGTAACCTATTCTTTCGGTAATCTCTTCTCCTGGAAATCTGTTCTTCAGGAAATCTGTTCATTTGGTAATCTGTTTATTCATGAGGATGAAAAAAATGTATGATCTTTAAAATTAACGAATGCATTCAGTTCTTCAATTCACTCAAAAAACTGTTTTTTGGTAACCTGTTCTTTTGGTAATTTGTTCTTCAGGTAACCTGTTCTGTTGGTAATCTGTTCTTCTGTTAGCCTGTTCTTTTGGTAACCTGTTTAGAGAAGACGTAATATTTTGGTAATCTGTTCTTTTATAATTTAACCTCTCGCAAACAAAGATCGGGTATGTCTGTGTTGGAGCACGGTTAGAAGGTAACCTGTTTTTTTGGTAATCTGTTATTCTGATAACTTGTTCTTTTGGTAACCTGTTCTTCTGGCAACTTGTTCTTCTTGCAACCTGTTCTTTTGGTAATCTGTTCTTTTGAAAATCTAATATTTTGGTAATCTGTTCTTATATAATTTAACAAATAGTCTTTAAAAAATGCACATAAATATTCTTGAATTTAAAAATTATTTAATGATTTATTTATTTAAAAATAAATACAGCTTATTAACTTCATATACATTGAGAACGCTCATTAAAAAACATAATTAAATATCTAAGTATTACTTTAAGGAAAACAACTTCCTTAAAAAAATTTAATAAGTGTTCTTACACTATTACTATCATATCTATAACACAAGCAAATGATTTTAGTTAACTCAGAGGACGTCTTTATGACGAGTCTAAAATTACTAAACGTTACTGGAGAAAGGGTAATGATCCGGGATGCAGAAACGTTTTTTTAAAACTATAAACTTACAGCTCTCGTAATGACTGTTCCGACCTTCAGCAAGTGCGATCGCGCAGTTCATGTTACTATCAAACTTTTTATAGCGTTAGAAACAAAGAGGTCTTTTATATACTTTCTTCGATTCTTTCGTGACAATGATTAAATAATACGCGATAATATCGTTGTAATATATTTTAATTAGGTTACAACTTTATCCTTGAATTTTAGTATCAGAAACTCGTGAAATAATTTAGTTTTCATTATTTCTTTTATTTCCTCTGAGGCTTACGATGCTATAGGAACCTCTCAGCCAGAATCTTCATTCACATTTTTTTAATAGTTAAAAATGTTCTATCACCATTTTCTATTTAAAATTGAGATACTGAAAACTAATTTAAAAACAACTACATAAATACTATTTTTCTTTCTTGAATATTTTAAATTAATATCACCAAACCATTTTCGTTTGATTAAGTAGTGTTTAAAATTAAAAAAAAAAAAATAAGACTTATTTAGAAGTTTCTTTCCTGAAATGATAGGTTTACAGCCACACAGGCTTGTAACTGCAGCTAGTAATACATGTGCTATTGTATATAGAATACAATCTATTAAAGGAAGTAGTAAAGGTTTTGAGCAATGTTTCTTTCAAAGTCATTTTCGAATGAGCAACAAGTTAAATTGTTCTTCAGGACCTCTTTAATTTTTTAAATGGATGAAACCGTATTTCAACGTATAGAGCATTTGAAGTGACACCCCTTCTCAGCGAGTCTGACGGAGGACCGAATGATTGATACTCGTGAAGTGTTATCACGTTGATGACGTTTTTTGCATGTCTCAAATGAAGTTGTGATGCTTGAATGAAGATGGCGCCACTAGTTATTGGTGAAGGTTGATGTTTGTTCGTAGTCCGGTCACCAATTGTAGTGCAGTGTATTTGATAGTCATCCGGAAACGATCCCGGGATTATGCGTGTGCTACTCCGATACTCTTACGTCGTCGGGCTTAAGTAATTACTTCAGAATTTTCAGTGAGAAAGTATCGGGTATTTGAAGTGGCCATTACAGTGTAACAAAACTGATGGTTTAATTAACCATATTATTACATAGTTCATTATTTTATTTTTAAATATTCGAACTTAGGGTGAAAGTTGGAATACTTCATGTGTAATTTCCAAAGTCGCGACAAATTGGTCTTCCAGGAAGTTTAACCCAGACTAAAAACCGCCCTGATTTTCCAGATCCAATACACGGCCAGGGATGCTCTTAGAGGTGTGTGACGTGTGCCACCGCACGGAGCCTCGATCTTATTGAGGGGCCCCGAACTCATTGGAAAAAATGCGCAAAATGAGAATATTATTATGTTTTTACTTTGACATAAAACGTCTTTAAAATGAGCTATATGGGGTGTCAGAATATAAATACGTTACGCTTTTAGGGAGATCCATTCTTTCTCAATCTCCATGAGAAATAGCACGACTGACATAAATTTGGTGTCGTTTGATAGTAAATTAGCTTTATAAATAAATAGGATAAAAGGGCCAAATATTGCAGATTTTTTACGTAGCGAAGTTCTCAAATAAATATTCTATGCAAATGAAATATAGCGGCATCAAAACATTTAAAATAGATTGGCAACTGATGAAAAAATCCCGACTAGCATTTCAAAAATCTGACAAACTTATTGATTACAATGAATAAGCTTCATTCAAAATTGTTTATAAGTTTATAACGAGGATTAAAATAGATCCTGAAACAAAGTTAGCAACGGGTCCATATATCAATCTAGCAAGTAATAAATTATATATACAACATATACTGGCAGTACAGAAACTAAGCAAAGGGCGCTCCTGTCACAAACTTTTCAACAAAAAATACCAACAAACGGTAGCATCTTTATATTGCGTGACATAATTCCGTGAAAGTTCAAGTGGTCAGGAGGGGAAGGACAAATTCAAAGACAGGCTTTGTGCTTCAAAATAGAACGGGCACTTCTTCCACTCGAGCTAACAAGCATCAACAAAGCAAGCATTTATATCCATCCGCTCAAGTATAGCCGGTGGTTAACCAGAGTCAGCAAGAAAAAAACCCCTCTAAAGACACAGCCGACGCTATCAGACAGTATGGTGCCAGTCTACGTGAACTCTTTCCAAAGGTTACACCACTTTGGGCGCGGTTTGAAGAAACCAACATCTACAGGGATTTGGGATGAAGCAAATAGCTTCTGAACGTCATCGGGTGCGATAAGATTCCGATGGTGTAACAATGTCGTATTCGTTTTCTTGTAAAAACCGATGTTGTGTACAAGGGGTTCTTGTTATCTGGCATACGTGACTGGTAACATGTTGAAGATAGATGTTACTTTGAGTTGGATGCCGACTTTTAACTCTTTTGGTATAAATCCGCAGCCATGCGGACTTTAAACCCCAACACTTAAAAAGTGCTCATCGTTTGATAAACCAACATTTCGAGTGCGGTCTTTTACATAACTGGGAGATGAGCGCATTTGGAATTTAGCAACTCTGCACAATAAGCTATTTATACAATTTATTTCAAAATTTTTATTCGTATGAAAGTGCAGTGATTCATGCAAATTTGATACCGGATTATTTTTAGATTAGCAAAAGTGAATCAGCAACATTTTGTTGAATCATTTCGTTTTTTTTTGAAGGTTTTAAATATTAAATTCATTGATGTTGGAGACATTTATTAGAAATATCACTAAAGGTATTAGTGAATTGTTCATTTAGGGGCCTATAAATGATGCTACACCTTTTTCCATATTTTGACCCCCTACCCCCATGTCACAAACTGTCACACTTCCCCATACTCCATCCCCCTCCCTCTGTCAAATGTCACATTCTTCTACCATTAGCGTAGGAGGAGGGGGGGGGGGTCAAGTCCTCCTAATTAACAATTGATAATTAACAACTAATTGCTAATGATCATAACTGCTAATTATTAATGACTAATTACTAATTAGCATAACTACTAATTAACATTTATTTTTTATATTGGTAAATATTTTGGGAAGAGAACTAGTTGAGTCCCCCCCATCCCCTAATTTTTGAATTGCTACGCCCCTGCTATCCACAATATCAAGCTAGCATGTCACACTTCTTGTAACTCCCTCCCCCCCTTGTGACAATGTGTCACAGCTTCATGAACCCCCTCCCCCCGTCCAAGTGTGACATCATTTGTAGATGGCCCCTTATTAAATAAACATACCAAGAGGCATTTGTTGTTGTGAGTTAATATAGATGTTCAATTGAATTAATGTACATGTTGCCTTTTGCTGGCAAAGAATCTGTAAAATTTGAAAACATTTCTACAGAAAGCTTATGAGGGTGAAGTAAAAATAAATCGCGTTACAATCTGTTTAAAACTGTAGAAAATTTCAAAAGAGATTTTTATTAAAAAATGTGAAGTACATTTATTTCCGAAGAAGTTCCCTTTTTAAAACTCCAGGAACAGTTAAACTTTTTACATAACCAACTCGTTACATTTCCAGACTGCGTTAAACTTGTCAAAATATATTTCCAATAATTTGTCTAGCCGTCGAGTAAATACAATTCACTGAAAAGCGTTCCATCAAAACATTTCATGTTGCAAGCAACTTGGAAAAGTGTCCCGAATATGAAATCTTTCCCAAGAAACCATTTCGGTGAAAATACGAACGCCAACACAAAACCCATTTTCAGACACATAATAATTCACCTTATTTACTCACTCCTTTTTTGAAAGAACGTCTTTTAAAAAAGTTCCACTGCGAATCTTTTGTGACTTGTCGTCAGAAAAAGCACCCTAACATGGCCGGCGTCTGGCTCTACCCCCTTTGTGACCTTGTTAGAATCGTCGCCGAGCTGTCTGCTGCCACCGTCGTTTTAAAAATAAAACTGGGATAAAAAATAACGTTCCGTCTGAATGGCTGAATTGAAGAACATGTATTTCACTGCGGTTGCTTAAAAGTTGATTGTAAAAAAGATCCTGACATGGGATTCTGGCAGAAGTTGGTAAAATGAGTCAGTAGCGCTGGCAAAGGGTAATGCCAGCATCAAAGGAAGCCGCCTGTCATCAGTGATCCAAACATTGCGTTAATTATGTGTACATTGGCTTTGGTACTTAAATTCAGTTACTTTTAGGAGATATTTTTTACATCCGTACTGATTTAAGTTGGAATAAATAGAAACTTTTTTTAGAAGTTTTTTTTTTAAGACAAGTTACGTCAGGATCATAATTACTGAATGCAACTTTACTGAACAATAATTCAATGCAGGATATTATCCTACTCCTATCCTTATCCTACTCCTTATGGAGGACAATGCACTTTTATGATATATTTTTTACATCCGTACTGATTTAAGTTGGAATAAATAGAAACTTTTTTTAGAAGTTTTTTTTTTTAAGACAAGTTACGTCAGGATCATAATTTCTGAATGCTACTTTACTGAACAATAATTCAATACAGATTTAGAAATTACTAATTAGAACAAATACATTTTTGCAGCTGTACTGATTTGAGTTGAAACAAATGAAAACGGAGATATTTTTTATATCCGTACTGATTTAAGTTGAAATAAATAGAAACTGTTTTTTTAGAAGTTTTTTTTTAAGGCAAGTTACGTGAGGATCATAATTTCTGAGCGCAACTTTACTGAACAATAACTCAATACAGATTCAGAAATTACTAATTAGTACAAATACATTCTTGCAGCTGTACTGATTTGAGTTGGAACAAATGAAAACGGAGATATTTTTTATATCCGTACTGATTTAAGTTGAAATAAATAGACTTTTTGTAGAATTTTTTTTTTTGAGGCAAGTTACGTCAGGATCAAAATTTCTGAACGCAACTTTACTGAACAATAATTCAAAGCAGATTTAGAAATTACTAATTAGTACAAATACATTTTTGCAGCTGTACTGATTTAAGTTGGAACAAATGAAAACGGAGATATTTTTTATATCCGTACTGATATAAGTTGAAATAAATAGAAACTGTTTTTTAGAAGTTTTTTTTAAGGCAAGTTACGTGAGGATCAAAATTTCTGAACGCAACTTTACTGAACAATAATTCAAAGCAGATTTAGAAATTACTAATTAGTACAAATACATTCTTGCAGCTGTACTGATTTAAGTTGGAACAAATGAAAACGGAGATATTTTTTATATCCGTACTGATATAAGTTGAAATAAATAGAAACTGTTTTTTAGAAGTTTTTTTTAAGGCAAGTTACGTGAGGATCAAAATTTCTGAACGCAACTTTACTGAACAATAATTCAAAGCAGATTTAGAAATTACTAATTAGTACAAATACATTCTTGCAGCTGTACTGATTTAAGTTGGAACAAATGAAAACGGAGATATTTTTTTATATCCGTACTGATATAAGTTGAAATAAATAGAAACTGTTTTTTAGAAGTTTTTTTTAAGGCAAGTTACGTCAGGATCAAAATTTCTGAACGCAACTTTACTGAACAATAATTCAATGCAGATTTAGAAATTACTAATTAGTAAATACATTTTTAAAGCTGTACTGATTTGAGTTGGAACAAATGAAAACGGAGATATTTTTTATATCCGTACTGATTTAAGTTGAAATAAATAGAAACTGTTTTTTTAGAAGTTTTTTTTAAGGCAAGTTACGTGAGGATCATAATTTATGAGTGCAACTTTACTGAACAATAATTCAATACAGATTCAGAAATTACTAATTAGTACAAATACATTCTTGCAGCTGTACTGATTTGAGTTGGAAGAAATGAAAATGATTTATCTTTTCCGAGAAAAAAACACTATCTTTTTTGCTTTAATAATTATTGTTCTTTTACGCCAGGATTATAATACGTAAATACAAACTTAGACATAACTCAATACACATTAAGAAATGTCAGAATATAGAACAATATTTTTAACATCATATTAATTTGAGTTTGGATAAAGAAGAAAAAAGATTTCAGTTTTTTGGGGGTCAAGATATATCGCTTTGCTTTAACGTTGGGATCATGAATTCTTTATGCAGATTTACTGAACAAGTACACAATATAGATATCGAAATTTCCGTAACTTGGTTACCGTTACTTCGACCCAAAAGAATAAAAAAAGTTTTAAATCATTTCCTGGTCTGCTGTCACGAAAATACAACGTGATTCACTATCTCTCCAACATCAAACTAACATGTAGCAATAGACATGAGTAATTTAAATATCTTTTTGTGGATGTACAGAATAGAAAAAATAAATCGACTTTCAGAGTTTCGGCTATATTCGATATTTTTATAATTTTGAATTTATCAGGGAAAGTAAAAAGGAAAGAGGAAGACGGTCCAAAAATATGAATGTGCAAAACACAAAAAAAAAAGGTGTACCGTAAAAAAACATGTACAACATTATGATTTGCAACTTTTTTTATTGATGGAATATCATCGTTCTTTCCATTTAATATTTTGGTACAATTAAATTAATATCTGCGGCTAACTTAAAGGGTTGAGATATTGATTTCAATAAAAAGTTAAGTGACGTCGTTTTTTTTTTCATTCACCCTATAATAATAAAATAATAGTACAGGTCATGAAGTACTACACTGTTAAAAATCCATGCTCATATTTGACGAAACTTTTGTCATATTTGACGAAACTTTTGTCATTTTTGACGAAACTATTGTCATTTTTGAGGAAACTTTTGTAATTTTTGACGAAACAGACGCTTATATGCTCCGATTAACACCCACCCCGAAATTTATTTCGTCAAAAATGAGGATGATCTCAAATAACTATAAAAAGCCCGATTCCAAACGCGGACCTCACGGACAAGAGTCCAATCTATCCATTCGGACAAGAAGGCTCGATTGAATTAACAATATAAGTATAAAAACCAAACATGAGCTAATACCCCCGAAAATAAATCAATTTCATTTGAAAATTCTTTTTTTGTCAACTATCACGTGATTCAATGACGAAATGGATTGTTAAATATGACGAAAAGCCGCCTTGAGACTGTCGAAGAATTCTAAAAAAAGTGAGAAGATTATTTCTGAAAGTGTGTGATGCTATGTTTTCTTGAATCTGTTCAAAATAGGCGTTATCAAATTCGTTTAATTCGGACCTTTACACGTGGCCCCATTCGATTTATCATACTTTTGAATTTTATCGAATGTCGCTTCGGAGTAGATTGCTATGACAATGCCAATCGATTGAAATGGTTCGCCGAAAACTTTTATCATTCAATTTCAAGGGCGAACGGTTTAAATATATTCGGGACAGGAAGGAAACGGGGTTCTATTCTAATCGAAAAAGAGTTTCGGAAAGGATATTGTTAGCGCAATACAGTTAGTTTAATGGGTTACCGTTAATATTAACTTTATGTTGAATTAATGTGAATAATGGGTTACCATTAGATATAATGGTAAGCCATTAAAGAGCTGTCAAAACATTTAAAAGGTTCATTATTAAAAAATTAAAAAAGGTATAAAATTTTCTATCGTATTCAAGGACAAAGTTTTTAAAGGGAGAATAGCTGTATAAAATGAGGCGCTTTCGTTTGAAGAAATGGCATATAACTTTAAGGAATAAAGCAGTCATGTAAAGGCATAATATTTAGGAAACTTTAGTTCTTCAATTACATTTTTAAAACGTGTTCTTTTGGGGTGATTGTTCAAATGATTCATTCTATGTCGATAAATTGTAGAGATTCAAAAAGCAATGATAAATTCCTTGTGAGTACACTGTTAAAAATAGGTACTCAAAAATAAGTAAAATGTACTCATTTTTGATTACATTCGATGCTTATCATAGCTCCGAATACATAAGTTTCATTTTTGAAAAAGACGTATTCAAAAATGAGTACAATGAATAAAACAGTTCCTTGTCTAAATAGACTACCTTCATAATTCATTTTCAATAAATATCAGCAATTACAAACAAGATTTACCGGGAATCGAATCCATTCCTCAGGCACTGTTGACCAGGGTATTACCGTTGTTCAGGGTAGTCCGTCGTACTACCAGAGTGAAATGAGGAAGTTATAAACGGAAGAAATGTTAAAAAGGTGTACCAAAAGAACGGGAAGTAAGATAATTCAGTTGTAATAACTCAGTTTCCTTTTAAGCAATCGACATCAAATGATGTGGAAAACCATCTCCGAAACAATTATTTGAAGTTTGCCAGGTCGCTTTGTTAAGATGGCTTGAGCAGAAGCTGAGATTAGCAATAATACATCACTCTGCTCATTGTTGAGTAAGTACGATTAGTTATATTTGAGTACGTCATGGCTTATTTACGATGCAATTATACTCAAAGAAAAACCAGTATGGTCAGATACTCATTTTTAAGTACTTTTTTTTTACAGTGTAGAGTGGAAGTTTCACGTGTCAGGCGATCTCGAGAAAGCCAGCCAATTTTTTGTAATTTGTAATAAAATTTAACATCAAAGAAAAATGGCTCTACATTTTACATTTAACAAAATTGCATTTCATTTAACATGTAAGAAATAAAGTAAGTTTCGTTTGCAATATAAGGAAGAAGCACCGCATTCCATACGTAAGGAAATGATACTTACTCTATTTAATACACAAGAATATGGTACTTCATTTAACATGTAAGAAAATTGTACTCCATTTAGAAATACAATTAACATGTACGGTACTAGCACTACATTTGATTTGTTTAGAAATGGCACTGCATTTTGCAACCAAAAGGAAAAAAATACTTTAAAATTTAAAAATAGTTTTTAAAACCTAAATAGGAATCTGCTGTTTTTGCAAGTTGGAAAGAACGCAGTAAAAGATCGCCAAAGGGGTATTTAAAATGACACTTAAGAATCTTTTTTGAGGCTTATAACGCGTGGAGCTAAATACTTATTTTCTTAAGGGAGTCAAACAATGAGCTATAAACGAATTCCTCGTCCATTGTATAGGGAAAGACCTATTGAGAAAGTTGCAGGAATAGAAAGAAAATAAGTTCGAGAACTTTTATGGGAAGGTCGTTAAAGGCGATGTTATTTTTCTTTGGAGTTAAGCTGTTCGGAAGGGCACATGGAAATAAAGTTGAAAAATAAGAGGACGTAAACCCAAAGACTGTCAAAATATCTTGTCAAAAAAAAGAAACTTCGAAGAATATATATATTTGTTTTGTTCGCCGTGATTTTCAAGAACAATGGCTCAGATGAACACATAAATTATATTTGCGTTGGATAAGGATTGCGTAAATTTCTTTTATGTTCAAAACAAGTAAGAATAATATCATATATATTATTTCTGTAGTAAAGATCCCTTTTACGGCTCTTGTACTCAATGAATCTTAACACATGAGGTATCAAAAGAAGGTAACTTTTTCAGGAGCAGTGACGAATCGTACGTTCATTTCATAAATATCAACGTTTTTTTTAATGCGTTTAAAATAAGATTTAAAAGTGTTTTTTTTTCTTAAAAATAATACGTTAAAATAATAATGCATTTAAACGTGTTTTTTTAAACAAACCGTTAATAATGCTGCCATCTATGAATGAGCAGAAGCGTTAAACTTTTATGATTTTTTGCTATAAGAAATACGCTAATATTTTTCGCCCTTACAACGAATGTGTGGGGTGGGGCATGAGATAATTATCACACGGGCATGCTTGGGTAACGCCTAAAATTTAAAAAATGTTTTTAGTATAGAAATGTATGAGGTGTTTACGTTCAAAGCAATACAACTTAGGTTAAGGTAGTCGAAATGGTAGCAGTGCCCCAATATTTTACATTGCAACTTGTATTTATAAAGCATTGCAAAGAAAGGGGGTAACCAAAGAATATAAAATTGGCATTATTAAGGTTAAAAATAGTCGAAATGTCTGGTTTATGCTATACATCTACATTGTTAAATATTGAACAATTATTTTTTAAAATCATTGTAAAGGCGTGGAGTTTTAAAATTTAAGTTATTTGTCGTTTCATTGTAGTAGCCTTAACTAAACTTATTTTGGAATTCAAAACGGTTTAAATAATTTTTTTTCTTTTTGTCGAAAAAATTTTTTTTTGTTAAACTCAAATGACTAAAACAATAAATGAGTATATTTTCCGTTAATTTTATTAACAGAATTGTTAAGTGTCCATTTTTCTACACTGCAATTTTTAGACTATATGTACTTTTAAAACTGTACTTGGATCGTGTCTAAGAATGAAATATTCTTTTTGGAAATTCAATATCACGGCTATTTTTGGACTAGAAACCTAATAAAGATTTTATAATTTGCTTCTTTTTAGGTCAATTTTACGTGTACCTTTGAATGGATTTTAACGAAATTGTTTGGTGAATAGCTCTTATAAAGGTGAAAAATAATAAAATGTTTTTTGTCTTGGTATCAGGTTTCCGAGAGATACAAAAAGTCAATTACTTCAACGAGGTAGATGCGAGTGCAAAAAAAAAAAAAAATAGAATTTGAAAATAAGTGAAAATATGCGGTGATAATTCAGCTATGGAAAGAGTAACAGCATACTATTTTGTCGCATGAATTTCTATCTTGGCGATAAAAATATTTCTTATTCTACGTCCTGCTAATAACTTCAAACTAAGAAAAATAGAACCCATTTTTATATACAATATTTTACTGTTATTAAAACTGCAACAGGAAGACATTTATCTATTTCACTTCCTGACTTTGAAATATTAGGTGCATCCCAGGACCTACACCAGTCTTTCAGTATCAAGTGCATACATAACTCTACAACCTCATACTAAAAACCACAAAAAATAACCAGGTCACCCTTAACCACTTCGAAAAATACCATCGAGACTAGACTAAACCATGTCTATAGATCACATAACCGGATCCATATAAAATTTGGGTTAAATCCTCTTTATGTCGACCATCCATACTTTAAAATCTAGGACTTTAAATTCTCACCATATAACCCCCTTATATAACGCTCCTCTTCCAGTATATAGGTTAAAGGCCATGAGGGGAGGGATTGTCTCGGAACCGAGGGTGGTTCAGGTAAAGAGATTGGAATGGGGGGGGGGGGGGTAAGAGCAGGTAAATGTCGTCCCCTCACCCTCTATTTAACATCCAGGAAGAAAAGATTCAAGAAAGTGAGAAGGAAAGGAAAAAAAAATAAGATATCTAGATTATTCGTAGGGTCGTCGCTGTGAAAGTGCGTCAGCAGTGACCTTGTTGCAGAAGACCCTCAGAGAATCGTTTGGTGTTAGATCAGGGGGGAATCTTCTCAATTGGGTGGGTGTTTTTTTTTTCTTCTCGTTTTTGGCGGTAAAAGATCTCATGGAAACTCGGGGTTTTAGAAAGAAGTGACCCAGATTGAAGGTTTATTTGCCTAAGAACGTCGCGGCCGTTAATGTGGGGATGTTCTTGTATCGCGAGTTTTTTGCTTGGTGGAAAGATGTTTGTGTCGCGGAGGGGGGAATGAACCGTCATGGTCTTTTTCGGATTTGGAGTTTTGAAATAGAAACCTTGAATGGGATTGCGAAGAGATGAGAATTCCTGGGGAAGATGTAGGAGGTTGATATGTTAATGGTGTGTTAAAAATGTAAGGGTGGTTGGGGTAATGAACCCTTGCCGTGAGCTTTTTTCTGATTTTGGGAGAGATGAAGAAATCGTAAAACCCCTACGCATATGCTAGAATTTTTTTTTCTGGATTAAAAATATTTTTTTAAAACAAGATTCATTTATGGCTTTAATAATTAATATTTTGCGCATTTGATAAAATCAGGTGCATAAAGCTCGATTTATCCAGATTATAGGTGTAATTAAAATAATGTATAATAAAAGTAATTAAAATAATGTATAATAAAAGTAATTAAAATAATGTATAATAAAAGTAATTAAAATAATGTATAATAAAAGTAATTAAAACACATTTCGAAATATTTAAATTTTTATAAGTCCTAAAATAAACCAATTGAGTACAATAAAAAATAGCTTTTAAGTAAAGATAAAATGAACAAGAGTACAATTTTGTTGAGAAGTGAGTAACATTACTTTCTAAAGTTAATTTAACATACAATAGGGACCAAAAATAAGGCAAATATTGAAAGTATTTCCACATAACTGATTGACATAGGTTCTTTTAATAGTGATCTAACACTCAGTTAAAACTTTATAATGTAGATGTGAAAAGTTACGTGTATAAGGCAAAATAAAACATGATATTTTATGTTTTAATAAAAATAAAATACTAACACTAATGGGATCAACTACATTCAAAGCATTTTACACAAACTTGAAGACCGATTTTTTTATACATTATAAAAAGTTAGTTAGTATTATTGTAAATTATTATTATTTTTTTTTAAATGTTCAGGTAGAAAAGTTACCGCAAACGATACAAAGTATCAATTTGCAAGGGAAAATCATGTGCTTGGATGTCAACTTCGATATAACGAACTTTTTGTAAATTTTTATCACGCTGTAAAGTCTTCCCTACCTTGATGACAGTATAAGTAGGTGTTTGTTTGCTATAGGTTCAAGGCCAATTTTGTTCGCATCACATGACTTAGCAAATCCAAACAAATCAGTCGCTTCCTCATGACAGACAGAAACCTTCCAGCATTGACGTTTGGAAGATCTTAAACGAGATCAGACTGTAGTAGTTACGTTTTAATGTAGAATAGGACGTTTGAGAAAACTGTAAACAAAACAGTATCCTAGTAGGCTAAATAAGATATTTTTAAAAAGAAGTTTTAATTGTATTTCGACGTTTTGAATGTAAACAAATATTGTTGTAAGTTAGAACGAGAAACAAACTAGTTCAGAACTAATTTAAAAGAATAATCAGAATAATTAACTAATTTCTAAACTAGTGTTAGTTCAGAACAAGAAACAAATGTAAAATTTTTATTTCGAAAATTCCCACATTTAATTTTAAATATTTATTTTACATAATACTTTGAGGAACAGATTGTATTTTATAAATGTTTAAAAAACGTTTATAAATGTTTTACACTAGCTGTTAACCGCAGTTTCGCACGTGTTAAAAATTTTTACACCATTGTTTCGTTCTCCCCGCATATTTCTTCTCTTATATTTTCTCGAAGGCAAACTTAGTGGACTATTGTTCAGACATTTCCGGGTATATCTCTGAATGTTAGCTTTTCCGTTAGTTTTCCTGTTGAAGCATAATTGTGAGAAAGGGTAATTTCGCCAAAGACATTTTTGATCGCCAACTTTCAATTGTTAAAAACAATAAATATATTTGAATTTATTTAATGTATTTCCTTGTTGCCAAGATCTTTTGATTTAATAACTATGTAATTTTATAACAATGTAGATACTATTATTTTTTAAATGGACAATTTGAAAGAAAAAATAGCTTTCCAAAACGTTATAAACGTAAAACTAAACGGAATTTTAAAATTGCAATCCTCAGGTGAACAATTAAAGGTTGAAAATATCTATATACATAAATTTTCAGACATGTCCGAGTAATGGAAGATAGTGTAATGTAATTAAAAATGGTAAAACTTCAGTTAAATTAAAGTGCAGAATATATTATCTAAGTTTTCATTTATCTAGAATATTAACCTTCAAACACATAACAACGAAACAAACGTTTTTTTAAAACAATAACAAATAAAGGCTTTTAATATTATGTTAGAGAATGTAGATAAGAATAATTATTTATAACCACATTAAGTCAGGTACCCTTTGCGCCCGCTCAAAAAGCTGATATCTAGTAACGAGAGATTATCAGCATTATGAAAGATCAGAATTTCAAGTGTTCATTGCAAATACTACGTAAGGACACTTTAAATTTCGAGATAGGCATGTATTAGAATTTAGTATATCAATTTAGTATATAGAAGTATAGAATATAAAAGTATATATTTTTGCAGAAACCGTGCAAAGTATAGGGTATAAAAAAAGAACAAATGTAGAAGTACAGAGACAATTATTCTTTGCTGTTACAGGGGAATTTCTCGAATTTGGTTTCTATGTAATATACGCTGTTTTGTAATCAAATATTGTTATCAAGAATGTAGTAAATTTTTGCCTACATACATGCGACATTATTATGTGTTACAAATGATTTTTATGATTTATTTTAATGATAATAGAAAAAACAGAGTTAGAAGCAATTTATAAATCATGATTTTTTAATAGAGCATTAAAATAAATTAATCACTATTTGAAGATTCATTTATAACAAGCAACACACAATTAAAATGGTTGTAAGTCTAAAAGAGATTTTGACTTCTTTAGGCATACTACTTTTGCTATTACAATAATTATAGTAGTAACTAACAGGCAGTAAAAAAGATTCCCTAAACATCTGATTGGCTTGAAAATTATCTTAATTGTATAAAAATGTCACTGTAAAATATTTTATTTAACTTTTCATCACACGTTTATATATTTAAATTCAGCATACAATATTTTTATTATTTTAAAATTCAAATGCATTGCAGATGAAATAATAGAACTTTGGACGGACATATGAGAAGTGTTACAAATAAGTAATTAAATTATGCAATACAATGCAGTGATTCGAATATAAAATACCAAAAATTAGGATATTCCTATATTAGAAGTATCTATAATTCAAGTAGCAAATGGCTTAATATTTTCTCCCTTTTAATTCCATTAGGCGAAATTTACTTTGATAAATAAGAAATACAATTTCAAAATATTGTAGTATAATTGTGATTTTTTTTTACTCTATTTATTGCATTAAAGGAAATGCCTCAGAGAAAGTTCGAATTATAATTTGGAAATATTGAAATATTAGTTACAAAACCTTGCAAAATCAACGATTATATTGGTATTATAATTACTATGATATAAACGTTACAAATACGTAATTAAATTTTGCAGTACAATGTAGTAATTAGAAAATAAAATACTCCAAATTAGGATACTATTATATTAGAAAAATGTATAATTCAAGTACAGCAAATCAATAGATACTTCGGCTTAATATTGGTTTACGGAAATACGCCAGAGAAAGTTCGAAGTATAATTTTAAAATATTGAAATATTAGTTACAAAACCTTGCAAAATAAACAATGATTATTTTGGTATTATATTTTTTTATGACATAAATGCTGCAAATAAATAATTACATTTTGCAATACAATATATTAAATAGAATATAAAATGTCACAAAAGTTCCAAAAGAGAGCCATTTACAACATAAAACCATTCGAATAAAAACTCACCACAATGAAAAACTGCAACATGATGTCACTTACGAGCGACGAACGCTTCAACGAGGTCTCCAGTTTGAATTTTACAAAATTTTAAAACCTCAAACGAAAATTAAAGAGTCCAAAGTTTCGAACACTTTTCGGCAAACGATACTCAGGCTGAGAACGAACAGTTCGAATGAAGAACTCCAAGTGAAAAGACTACTTTATTACTCATCGCTGAGTGGCAATGGGCGCGCACGTGTGACGTTGAAGGGGGCGGGGCTTATCGGCCGCCCGGGGATTTGCGCTTTCACCTTTGGATATAGTGAATGATGTTGCTCAGGTATCGTTTTATTGAAGTGCACAAAGTGAGCAGTTGGGGTCTTTAATATAGCGGTCATAAGTATGGGTTTGGAACGTCATAATAAAGTGTATCGTCTGCACGAAATATTTTGACCAGACGATTTTTTTTTCTGAATGGAAAGCGGAAAGGATCGATTGTTTGTATATCATGGAAAAAATGTGTAGCATGTCTTTAAAACTTTTAGGAAAATAGTTTAGAGGTTAAATGACTTCATAGCATAATAATTTTTATGAGTCAAAAGTTTTTATTTTAAAAGTGTTTTGCACATATTTTAATTCTTAAGATAATAGAGACTGGAAAAATAAAGTTTGTTGTGCTCAGCATGGTGAATCTGCGATCATAATATCTTTGCCAAAATAATGTTGATAATTATGATGGTTTGAAGGGGGATTTTATAAGAATTTTATTAGGTATTGTAAACATTAAAAAAAGTTTTTGCTTTAAAAATGATTTATCTATAAAGGATTTATAGAGGAAAATAAAAATAAAAATCAGTATACATTCATAAACTAAAATCATAGGTAACGTTCGAAAATAACGGAATGGTTCTCGATTATAGTCTGTTATTTGTACTAAAGGACCGTCTATAAATGATGTCACACCTTTTTGTCATATTTTTGACGTCCTTCCCCCTATGCCACAAACTGTTACACTTTACCCCCTACCTCCCCCCTCTGTCACATATAATTCTCTTCTACCATTAACGTAGGAAAAAGGGGGGGGGGGGGGTCAGGAGGCTTGAACTCTTCCCCCATAGTCAAAATTTGTATAATTTTTTTTTAATATATTAAGGAATTTATGCAAATTATTAATAACTAACAACTAATTAGCATAACTGCTAATTATCGTTTATTTTTTATATATTGGTAAATATTATGGGAAAGGAACTAGTTGATCCCCCACCCTAATTTTTTAAGAGCTACGCCACTGTTTTCCACCAACAATATCAATCTAGCATGTAATAAATTATATATACATATTATGGAATTTCGGAAACAAAGCACTAAGTTATAGATGGTATATTACATTTTTTTATACAACTTTATTTTTCATCTTCAACTATATTGATTCAAATCGGAAGCTAAACGCTTTATTTTTCTGAAACTTTTTTTGTCTGATGTGTGACGTCATACTTCTTGTAACCCCCTCCCCCAATCATTCGTGGACGGTTCCTAAGCCTAAGAGAAGCACATATTAGTTAGATTATTCTAAACCTGGTGAGTATGGTACACAATATTGACTATACTCGGGGACAACCAGGCACGTAGGTAAGGGGGTTCAAACCCCCCCCATTGAAAATCAAGAAAAAAAAAATTAAAAATCGAATTACGGTAAAAATCTTAAAATACTTTAAAAATCTAGAACATTTCAATTTCTAGTATAATACTCATTGTTGAGTTGAGGGAAAATCTGATATTTTCCGGGAGTCCTATCCCGGAAAATTTTTTTCAAAAGGCTTCAAAAACATGTTTTGAGGTTATTTTTTTTATCTCAAACTAATATGACGTCATCATATTTCATTATATATCATTTGAATTTCGGCGACGAAGCGAAAAGATTTTAAAGCGGAATACATATATTTTTTTAAACAAGAAATTTCGAAATTTAAATTTGTTCTCTAAATTTATTTCAGAATTAGGAAGTGATATTTACTAATTTTAAAAGTAGTTAATGACTGATATTGGTAACGATTCACGAAAAATAAATGACAAATGTAGTTGTTTCGATACTTATATGCCAACGTATTCCTGTTTACTTGAATGAAAATTAATAAGTTGAAAAAAATGGGGGGTATTTTTTTGTGGGGGGATAAGTGACTCAGTTACTGAACCACCCTCATGAAAAATCTATACCTACGTGCCTGGGGACAACCTAAGTTGAGCCTAAGGGAATTGAATATTTATACATATCATAGCTTCCGCTTCTGGTTCAAATTAGGTTGTCCCAGAGTATAGAATTACCCACACGTTGTATTTATACACAATATTGAGTATTAATAATAAATACAAGTGTATGTAATCCTATATATAGTATTTATCTAATACTATTTACAAAAAATATTTTATTCATTTAGAAATTCTCTATTTATATCTGACCTTCAATTCCTGTTCATGGTCCCTCCCGATATACATTAAATAAGAGGACGAATACCTTTACTTGTATTTGCTTTATATCAAACATGCATGAAACATTAATATCACTCCCCCGCTTTTACCTTTACTAACTTCCCCAAGTTCAACATCTATAAATAAACCACCTCACCTGTTTAAGTTTCGTCGGCCATTGAATGGAATTCATGAGGGTCGCTCCGTGGCTGAAATAAACCGACATATTGCAGACGTTAAAGCTAACAGACATCTGGTGAATTTAACCGAGATTGACCACTGTGGGGCGTTGCGTAACAGGTGAGCTATATGGAAGAGTATGTGGGAACAGGTGGTCTAACAAAGGTTTATCTGGATCACGAAAATGGATGAAGAGGAAAGTTTTTGTTCTGTTTCGCGATTGGATGTAAAACTTTCTACTTTTTATATCATTGTTACAGCGTGTTTTAGAAAGTTATGGTCTGATATTCTCAAAATTTTATCGTTTTAGTTAAATTATGAATTGAATGGATTATGGATTCGTAATAATGTAATGAAGAAATGTATGTATATATATGATTAGAAAGTATTAAAAATATATTTTGTTATATTTAGAATTTCTTGGCTTTTTTATTTCATACATTTATGTTTCTATTAATTAGGAATAAGTTGTTTTAGCACAGTATTTTTATTTGTCATTCAACAGTTGTTCCCCTATTGTGTAAGTCTACATTGTCAAAAAAATAAGTACTTAAAAATGAGTACCTGAACATACTCGTTTTTCTTTGAGTACAATCAATTGCATCGTAAATTACCCGTGACGTACTCAAATTTAATATGACGTACTCAAAATAAAACTAGAAGCATGTTTATATTTGTACTCTAAATATATTACCGTCTTGCTGACTGAATTACGGAAAGGTGTCAGAACATTAATATAAATTTTTATTATTAAAATTTTTTGAGAAGTTGGCAGCTTTACTTAAATGTACGCATACACTGTAAAAAAATATACCTGGGGGCCCACTAACTATAACTCCGGCTCTGGTAATAATATCTAATAGTTTAGTAATAATAGCTAAATATAGTTTAGTAATAATAGCTATTTATAATAATAATAGCTAATAATAGCTAAATATAGTTTAGTAATAATAGCTAAATATAGTTTAGTAATAATAGCTAAATATAGTTTAGTAATAATAGCTAAATATAGTTTAGTAATAATAGCTAAATATAGTTTAGTAATAATAGCTAAATATAGTTTAGTAATAATAGCTAAATATAGTATAGTAATAATAGCTATTTATAATAATAATAGCTAAATATAGTTTAGTAATAATAGCTATTTATAATAATAATAGCTAATAATAGCTAAATATAGTTTAGTAATAGCTAAATATAGTTTAGTAATAATAGCTAAATATAGTTTAGTAATACTAGCTAAATATAGTTTAGTAATAATAGCTAAATATAGTTTAGCAATAATAGCTAAATATAGTTTAGTAATTATAGCTAAATATAGTTTAGTAATAATAATTAAATAGCTTAGTTGGATGCCCGACAGTTGCCAGTACACGACTAGCCTTAATAAAATACTTAAAAAACAATTCCCGATACCTACTCAAGCGAATATAAATAGCTAAGCCCCTCTAGAGCCAGCGAATTTCAGCGATTACCACGGGAGCGTTCAATAAAAACGAAGGCGGTCAGCGTTTTAAAAGTGTGTGACACCCCACCACATGTTTACACACCAGGAACTGGACCCCGTCATATGGTGTGTACACTCGTCACACATCCTGGTGTGGGCTTTTGACGTCAAGCCTAGTCGTTGACAACTTAACGACGGCATCAGGAAATGAAAGTATAAATACTGTATTAGCGTTTCTTGCTTGACTGGTGAAATCCCTCAGGGGAGGGGGTTGTTGTTATGAAAAATGGAGCTATTTTTAGATGGTTGAAGGATTATTGATAATTTTTTTTTTAATTTTGTATTTTTTTGTGAGGGTTGTGCAATAGGTGTGAGTGAAAGTTGTTGATGTGTTTTGGAGTTTTTGTTTTGGGTAGGATTCGATATCAGATGTGCGTGGTGTGAATTGAGTATAAAAATATAAAGTTAAAAATAAGTGAAATGTTAAAAGTTAGTTTTTTTTAAATACATATTTGTCAAATTTGGATAAAATAAAAAATTTTATTGTTAATTATTTAAATTATTTAATTCTTTCTTAGTTGGAATTTTTTTCGAATTTTAGTTACATTGTTTGCTTGAAATGTTGAGAATATGACATAAAAACGAACCTATAGGGAATGTTGATGTATTCTCATATATTCACGCAACATTGAGTACACAGTGATGATAACATCCAAAACAGAATTATCAAAGCCCTTACCAGTTTTAAAAGCCTAAATAAAATCTGGAGAACACCGAACATGGCTTTAAGGGTAAAACTAAATCTTAATAAATTACTAATAAGATCTGTTTTGTTGTATGGCTCTGAGAAATGGAAACTTACAGCGGCACAGATAAAAAAAAATGTCTTTCAAAATGTCTAAAAATACACTGATAAAAATAGGGACTCAAAAATAAGTAAAATGTACTCATTTTTGAGTATATTCGATGCTTATCAAAACTCCAAATACATAAATTTCATTTTTGAAAAAGACATTTGCTCAAAAATGAGTTCAATGAGTAAAAACGAATAAAAAGAGCAGTAGCTTGCCTACGTAGGCTGCCTTCATAAATCACTTCAAATAAATATCAACAATTTCAACCAGGACTTACCAGGAATCGAACCCATATCCTATGGCACCGCAGTCCTGCGCCTTATCCGTTGTACTACCAGGACGACGTGAAGAAGTTATAAACAGAAGGAATGTTAGAAAATGTCTGCCAAAAGAATGGGAGTAAGATAATTAAGTTGTAATAATACAGTTTCCATTTAAGCAATCGGCATAAAATAATTTGGAAAACCATCTTCTGAACAACTATTTTAAGTGTGTCAGGTCGCTTTGTTAAGATGGCTTGAACAGAAGCTGAGATTAACAATATTAACTCACATTTGCTCATTTTTGAAAAATTGAAACTCGAATTTGAGTACGTCAACGCTCATTTACGATGCAATTGTACTCAAAGAAAAATGAGTAGGTTCAGGTACTCATTTTTAAGTATATTTTTTACAGTGTAATTACGATTGTTTTTTTTACCAAACATCATTATGAATGAAATGCTTTACAGTAAAGTAAAATTGAGATGAATTGATGAAGAAATTAAAACCAAAAGATGGCGCTTTACTGGCCATATTCTAAGAATGAACACAAATGAAATCGCAAGCGTTGCCCTCTTCGTTCCCAACTAACATAGTGCAGAATGATGGAAGGCGAGGGAAACGACCCCGGATGGGCGAGCTGGCAAGAAGCAAGAAATGATGATGATGACATGCGGAACCAACCAAGAAGGGACTAAATTATTTTCTTTATAAATTGAAATGTTTTCTAAATTTTATTATTTTTCTCCATGTGTATATGATGCATTTGTTTTATTATTTTTTTTAAGAGATTGCATAAAAACAATGTATAACAATAAAAGTAGTTTTGTGAATTGCTAAACAGCTCTTTCCACTGCATGATGAAATAATAATAAAAACAAACTTTGATACTATACAACGTTTTTTAATCTGTGTAACAAAAATGTCTAATTTTTATTTTTTAGAATTATTTTTATTAGAGTTTAAAACATTTTTTCAATTATCTATTCAAAATGTCAAGGAAGAATATTATTAAAAAATAAGAACAATAACTTCAGAGTAAGAAGCAAAAATTTGCATTTGTAATACTTAAAAAAAATATTCTTAAGCTCTTAAGCTTATAAGCTTATACTGACGAAATTAAAGGAATTTCTTATTTTCGACTTGGCGCGTATTATGCCTTGCAAAGAATCAAAACTTCAAAAAATTCTAACTTACGTAATTTTACATAAAATGTTACAAAATCTCTTCTTAACTGCCAAACCAAGCATTTCCCCTATTCAGTTTTTTACACTTAATTCCCGCAAATAGTCACACATAATATAGTTAAAACTTCAACATTCCTGCACGCACTCTAAGCCAGTTCTTCCCCAGAAGATCAAGAATTATTATGTTTCTAAATATAACAATTCATTCACCAAACAAAAGTTGCCCGGGCACAATTTGCGAGTCTTAATTCCCAGTAACCCCAGCGCTCAACTTGTCACTCTTCAGCTCATTATTACAGAAGAGAACAGACAGATTACGCCAAGCTGTGGAAGCAGCCAAACTTTTATAACATTGTCTAAATTGAGTTTTCTCGCACATGCGACCTATTTTCGCGATTGTTTCTCGCTTTGAAGTGTTTACGATGCCCACAAAAAAAGCGCCAGGAGTTGGTTTCTGGGAAGCTTTTCAGCCACATTCTTTACTCACTGTGCATCTTGGATTTCGGTGTATTTTTGAGGATTTACCGGGGGGACAGGCTATTTCAAGAAGATAAAAACAAGGGGTGTCTTCTTCGAAAATGAGTGTGAGAAAATGTTTATTCAAGTGAAATTGGGCTGTGGGGGGATTCGGATGGATTTAGTCTACTTCATACTTTTTTTGTGTGAAAGTTTGACACATTTTAGATGATTGGCTGAATTAACATCGCACTAGATCTCCATAATGGGCTGTTGATGACGGTTTGGGATCTAGACGGTAAAAGCCAGGAACACTACCTCGTAATTGAATCGCTTATTTAAAAAAACAGTTAAGAATTTTTTAAACAAAATTTGCAGTTGAACCTCATATGGTAAACGCATATTTTTGTGCACAACCTAACCAAATTTAATTCCGTTTTATGGGTTATTTTTTACAGTGAGTATTGCGTTTAGTGCAGAAACCAGACGTGACATTAGGTAACATGCTGAACGTGAATGCAAAATTGAATAGTCTGTTAACAGGTTTCTGAAATTAAAAAAAAGAAAAAAATCTTTTTACGGAATCAGAATGTCGTGTGGAAAACACAGATTTGTATACACAATCTCGTCAACTTCCATTCCGTCAACAGCCAAATTAACTTTACAAATGTGCGTTTTTACAGTAAAAATGTATTTTATTGCAGAAACCAGCAAATTTCGAAATTTCAGTTCCTTAAAAAAAAAATAAGAATACATATTATAATTTAATTATTGGCAACATCCACTTCGAAAACAATTTTAACTTATTCTCTTTGATGTGTTGTTAACTTATTCTCTAAATTTCACAATTTACATTTAGAGGGTGTTATTGGAAGAATGTTGCTCTCGAAATGTTCCTTTCCCAACGTGAAAGTGACATTTCGAATATATTTGTAAATGATGGATATCAAAAGTAGTTTATTAAAATACAGGACATGTTTCGGGAGATACATCACCCTTCATCACCTGAAAATGTAAAGTCTGTGTGTAATGAAAATATAAATAAACCCAAGCAATCTAAAATGTTGCCAAAGACCAAAAAACTAACTAAAAACTATTACAAACGGTTGGAGTTAACTATTGTGTGCCAACAAGCGGGAAACATTGGGACCGCAAACGTTTCATTGACAACCGAATCAATATTACTAAAAATATGAAACGCCTCCAGGAAGTCAAGTTCAAATGGAGATTTAGGTTTGCAAATTAAATGTGAGTTAGAAAATTAAATATATGACCATGTTCCCAAGAGTGCTTGGCAATGGAGGACTTCTTTATTTCTTGTTTAACAGTATGTGCTTGGTGCTCCTTGATACGAAATCTTAATGCTCTTAATGCTCGTATCAAGGAGCACCAAGAAGATTTCGTATCAAGGAGCACCAAGCACATACTGTTAAACAAGAAATAAAGAAGTACTCCATTGCCAAGCACTCTTGGGAACATGGTCATATATTTAATTTTTCTAACTTACATTTAATTTGCAAACCTAAATCTCCATTTGAACTTGACTTCCTGGAGGCGTTTCATATTTTTAGTAATATTGATTCGGTTGTCAATGAAACGTTTGCGGTCCCAATGTTTCCCGCTTGTTGGCACACAATAGTTAACTCCAACCGTTTGTAATAGTTTTTAGTTAGTTTTTTGGTCTTTGGCAACATTTTAGATTGCTTGGGTTTATTTATATTTTCATTACACACAGACTTTACATTTTCCGCTGATGAAGGGTGATGTATCTCCCGAAACATGTCCGGATTATTACGGACTTTTATTGCGTATTTTAACGTTGC
Organism: Troglohyphantes excavatus; assembly: GCA_963932185.1. Taxonomy (NCBI): domain Eukaryota; kingdom Metazoa; phylum Arthropoda; class Arachnida; order Araneae; family Linyphiidae; genus Troglohyphantes; species Troglohyphantes excavatus. The sequence continues at coordinate 50,741,777 of OZ010674.1, read as the reverse complement.
ATTTGTATTTTAATATTCTTAACGCAATGTTCTATAAGACGAGTTTTTATCTTATCAAAAGTAGTGATGAAAGGTCATTTTCTAAGTTAAAACTTGGATATCAAAATGATGGATATCAAAAGTAGTGATGAAAGGTCATTTTATAAGTTGAAACTTATTAAAAATAGGCCTCGGGCCACTATGGCAAAAGATTTACAGAAAAAAAAGAGCATCCCATTTTCATAGAACTCAAAATGTTTAATTTACAGTTCTGCTAAATCTCAATGAAAAAAATCTTATTCCCCCCTCAAATCGTTTTACTGGAGAGGTATTCCATACCACACAGCATTTGGGGGGGGGGGGGGGGTCCGTACCACATATTTTGCTTGCTTACGGGCCTACTAACTGTAAATCCGGCTCTGATTTATACAGAGCAATGTTATTGTAAGGTGATTAGTATATGATATATGATGATTCTTTAGTACTTAAAATTCGTTCCTGGTGCAATGGTATCCAAACAAAACAAATGATACAATAAATTTAACTTGGGGGTGATAATTAATTAGGTCTTTAATGAGGAAAATATTAACAATATTGGAATGGATCACAAAGAAAAATATTGACCAGATTAAACCAGGCTAAATTCCAAGAAATTTATTTTGGGGTAAAGCGCGAATTGATCCGGGTACATCCTTTTCACAGAAAAGGGTAAGCACTAAACAAACATCCCCTTCCCACATTGACAGACCTCAGAGCCAATATACACCAACATAAACAAACCCAGCATTCACACTAATGCGTGTGAAAGGGCTCTTCCGGGAATCACGTATTTGATGGCAAGCGCAGATTTTCGGATAACCTCCACTCCATACCAGGAAAGGGTTACCTAAATACACACGTTGCATCTGGCACTTCCCTGTACTGGTATTAGGGAGGTGAGCTTCGGAGTAATTATCGAATTTGTCTGGAACAGGAGGGTTCATCGAACTGAAATGAATTTAGTTTCGAAGGTAATTCGATAATGGAATCTAAGTGTATAAGCGTTGTTTATGGACTAACAGTTTGGTTTGTATTGATTGAGAGGTCATGGCTCGTGGATATAATTAGTCGTTTGCTAATGAGGCACTTTCAGTGGCAGCTCAGTTGAATCAGTGGCGGCTCGTGGGCTACAGCAAGTACAGACCGGCTGCAACTAAATTTGTTAGAATATTTTAAAACTAAAATCAGATATTTTACTATTTTTCTTAAATGAAGATTGGAATTGAAAATCAAATTTCTACGGTAAGTAAACAAAATCTCCGATAAATAGCAAGCCTGTTGTCGTAATGCACAATTCAGGAGGGGAATAAACTCCATTCAATCAAAACTGCAGCCAAAAAGCGATGTTCGAAATCGGCTGCATCGTTGTTATGGCCTCTACGTAGTACGGAGATCCCCCCCCCTGCTTATGCACTGCAATTAAAGGAAAGTACAACCCGAAATGAATTTTCTGATTTGGACTGCACTTGGTATTCGATAAAATGATTGGCTCGTGCTTGAATCGCGGGGATGGGTGGGAGAACCGAAAATTTCCAAGAATTTCTCCAAACGGAAAAAGTTTTCGTGATAAATTTACTGTGTGCTGTTGTTTTGTTATTTAAGTTAATATTGAAATTGACCGATTCGCATGTTTAAAAGAAAGGAGGATTGCTCTAATTAAAAAAAAAATAAGTAAGTGTTTTCTAATTTTTTCGCATGATATCATTTCGTAAAAATTGAAAGGAAACTTTCACAATGTGACTTGTTTTTGGTTGCTTTTACAAAGTAAAAAGTGTGCTTAAAATGAGTATATGGTTTTTCTTTGAGTTCAATTGCATCGTAAATGAGCGATGACGTACTCAAATTTAAGTAATTGTACTTTCTCAAAAATGAGTAGTGTGTTTTAATATTGCTAATATCAGCTTCTGTTCAAGCCATCTTAACAAAGTGACATGGCACACTTAAAATATTTGTTCAGAAGATGGTTTTCCACATTATTTGATGTCGATTGCTTAAATGAAAACTGAGTTATTACAATTCAATTATCTCGCTTCCCATTCTTTTGGCCACACTTTTAATTAAAATTTGCGCATCGGGTGGACATCTGGCGGGATATTTTGTCGCCAAGGCTATTCAAAACTATGGTTACAATTCCATTAGGTTCTAAGCATACGATATGGTGCGTACTTCAAATGGCATAAAATTGTTCATGACAAGAAGTTGGCGACACACAAACAACAGCACATTCTCCTTCTTAGCTTTTACCAAGCCATCAACACTTCAAACTGCAACAATACAATAGTTCCAAATGGGATCAGAGGCATAAAACATTTCCATCTGAATTAACTTTTAATTCAAAGTTTCGCATCGCGTGCACATCTGGCAGGATATTTTGTCGCCAAGGCTATTCAAAACTATGATTACAATTCCATTAGGCTCTAAGCATACGATGCGATGCAACAACGTACTTAAAATGGCATAAAATCTCTCACGACAAGAAGTTGGCGACACACAAACAACAGCGCATTCTCCTTCTTAGCTTTTACCAAGCCATCAACACTTCAAACTGCAACAATTCAATAGTTCGAAATGGGGCCAAAGGCATAAATTAGTGTTCATTAAACTTTAGGAGTGGGGCATCGGATTTAATTCTTTTGTCGAAAGATGTCTTTTCTTAATTGACACCAGAAATGCGAATAAAATAGGTCACGCTTCCTAGCTATTAATTAAGAAGTGAAGCGTTAATGAAGGGAAGCATTCGAAGATCGGAATGGCTTCCGACGTTAACTGGGTCTTCGGAATCTTTTTAATACTTCCTTCTTTTGTATGGAGTACGTCACATCGATATAGAAGTTTTTCTTTTACCACTGAAAGAAACTTACTGCAGTGGATTGAAGAAATGTTAGTATACACAACCTACATATTCAATAAAATGTGTGGGAATATATATATATATATATATATATATATATATATATATATATATATATATATATATATATATATATATATATATATATATAATATTTTATAATATAGCAAAACGTTCCCAGCAAAACGTCCCTAAATTAAAATGACACATTATACACTGTAAAAAAATTACTTAAAAATGAGTACCTGAACCTACTCGTTTTTCTTTGAGTATAATTGCGTAAATGAGCGATGCCATACTCAAATTTAAGTAATCGCACTTTCTCAAATATGAGCAGCGTAATTTCATATTGCTAATCTTAGCTTCTGTTTAAGCCATCTTAACAAAGTGACCTGACAAACTTAAAATAGTTGTTCAGTAGATGGTTTTCCACATTATTTGACTTCGATTGCTTAAATGGAAACTGAGTTATTACATTTCAATTATCCTGCTTCACATTCTTTTGACACACCTTTTTAACATTTCTCCTGTTTATAACTTTTTCACGTCGCCCTGGTAGTACAACGTATTAGACAATGGACTGCGGTGCCTGATGATATGGGTTCGATTTCCGGTATGTCTTGGTTATAATTGTCGATATTTATTGAAAGGGATTTATGAAGGCAGCCTATGTAGGCAAGCAACTGCTCTTTTTGTTCATTTTACTCATTTTTGAGTATATGTTTTTTTCAAAAATGAAACTTATCTAATCGGAGCTATGATAAGCATCGAACGGAAACTGAACACACAAATCAAAAATGAGTACATTTGACTTATTTTTGAATATCTATTTTTAGAAATGTAGAAATAAACAAAAAGGTTTTTGCCCTAATTAAGTTCTGAATTTTCATGGAATATATATCTAATGAGACCAATCGCCCTCTTTAGTTACAATTCTTGATTCCATTAAAATTAACTAGTAAATATTGGAATCTATGCATGGGTAAATAAATATAGTAACTGTTATTTGTATTTCCCCAATCACTGCAATGGGACAACACGGGAATAGCAGATCCGAATACACGGCCATTACGATTGTTTTGGCCGTGCTGTATTAGGCGTTGTGCTATGGATCAAAAGGTTCCAAGATCGAACCCCATAGTTAGCGTCTTTTGCTGTATTGTTGACTACGAATTAACGCAACCTTCGAATTAGTACTTGTGGCGCCATCTCCATTCTACCAACAACAACAACTTCAACTTGGTGTGCGGTGGTACGCCTTAAATAGCTGATCCGAACACATGGCCATGACGATCATTTTGGCCGCGATGTATTACGCTTCTTGCTGTCTAACAAAAGGTTCACGATCAAACCCCACGTCAGCGTCCTTAACTGCACACGTTATGTTGGCTTTTCAATTTATGTTAACATTTTATTCTAAGAATTGAAATAATATAAACTATTTAAATATAAAGCAACATCTATTTTTAGCATCATAATTATTTTTTTAGTCTGGATGATAAATATGAAAATGAAAATAAACAAAGCTATCATAAATCATTTATCATTTCAAGAAAAAAGAATATTTATTAAAATTTAGGGCAACAACTATTTTTCCATAATAAATATTTTTTAGTTTGAATGATGAATATTAAACTATACAAATCTATCACGAATCTTTGGAAACATTTATCAATTAAAAATAAAAGAATCTTTATTAGGATATTTAAATATAGGGCAGTAGTATGGTTTGGTCCGGAATCAGCCCATTTATAAAACGAAGTACGGTATCAGCACATTTTCAGAACGATGTAGCAGTAAGCACTTAAAACGAAGTACGGTATCAGCACATTTCCAGAACCGAGCAGGACAAGAGTTTCCTCCAAAATCTTGTAATCACTACTTTTGTATTCAAAACCCAGCGAAATCTTTTTCTCAGTTCATTCAAACTCGATTCCCGCGTAAAAAGTCTTTTGTGCGTCTATAAAAGCGACACTTACATTCGGGTATATATAGACAACGTCAAATGGAGGAGAAAACTGTGGTAGTCATAGCGATTCTCGCGATCGTGTGTCTCGCGGAATTGATAGTGTTGCTGATACCAAACGAAGAATATGTGGATTTGAGCAAGAGTAATTGTTCGCTCTCAGAAAATATCGGTCGACGAGTGTATTTTCATAAATGTTCGAAAGAGGACAGGCTAGTGTATGATATAAGAAAGTTTTATTACAACGGAACGAACGACTTGAAACCAGAACTACATGGAATTCAGCTTTATCAGAACGAATTTATGAAACTCTGTCAACAATGTTGAAATTAAAATTTCCTTCTTCGATGATATGTACGGGTCCTTCCTCTAGCGGGAAAACGGAACTAGTGAGAAAAATCATAAAAAGCGATGTCTACGAACGCCAGATCAAAACTGTCTGTTGGTGTTTTTCCGTCCACCAAAAATGGATGGCCTCGGAACCTGGAATAAAATTTGTCTGTGGATTACCGCCTGAAGAAGAAACGTTTGATTTGGTGGTGTTGGACGATTTACAATCACAGTTAAACGAAGAAGTGGAACTTATGTTTAGAGTCACCTCACATCATAAAAATTTCAGTGTGATACTGATTACACAAAATCTTTTTCCGAAAGTGAAAGTAATGCGAGATATTAGTCTGAATACGCACTATATCGTATTATTTAGGAACAACCGAGACGCCTCGCAAATGTCCTGCTTCGCGAGACAAGCCTTTCCTCTTAAAAGTAAATATTTCATGGACGCTTATAAAAGGGCGACACGCGAGCCGTATAGTTATTTATTCGTTGACGTCCACCCGCTGACGTGCGACGAGCAGAGGTTGAGAGCATCTATCTTTCCTGATGAAAATTTTATCAATTGGGTGTTTGTGCCGGTAGAACGATGAAGCGGATCAGGAAACACGTACATTTATTGCATATACTTTCGAAAGCCTCACCGCAACAACGAAAAGCGATCTTAAATACGACGAGTCCGGATCAGTTGAAATCCATTTGTGAAATTTGTAAAAATTTATTGCATGGCAATATTCCCGGAGTAAAAGTACAAAAACTGGCGCCCTATAAAAAAGTTATTCGCAAATTAGCCGATAAAAAAATAGGACTCTCGACGAAGAGAAAAATTTTAAAGCAACAAACAGGTGGGTTTTTGTCAATGATTATTCCAACCGTTTTAAAATTATTAACAGGCAATGTCTAGAAAAATGGCCCTCGTCTCTCCGGATCTGGTTTCGGAATACTACCAACTAAATAAACCAGAGATTCGGTTGGAAGACAAGATTATTCAAGTCTTGTATCAGAACGAAATGCCGGACGATTTGCGAGGAAAATTACTCTCACAACTTATTCCAAAATATCAGAAAAGTATGCAATCTGCTCCTCCGAAAACTTTTGAACTCCCACCCGAGTTATTTAACAACGAGATTCCAGAGAGTTCTGGCGACAACAAGGATGTATTGACACCCGTGGTGGCAAAATTTGTAATGCATGCTGTTGCAAAGTCCAAAAAGAAACACATCGTGCCTATATTAGAGAATCTGAAGAATATAGGATACCAATTTAATGATAAAAACGAACTGGAAGTCAACGGAAAACCACAACATCGAAGCAATGCGGTCGATTTGTTTAGCTATTTAATGCGCGACATGCGAACACAAGAACCTCCACCCAAAGGGTTCGAAAGTTTTCTTCGAGGTCTGTTTGAAGCGAATATACCTCGACAGTGGATAGGGAATAAATATGTACGCGACCGACTGGAATTATCACTTCTCGATCCTCATCATACACCCGAACCTCAACAAACCCCCGATCGAGCTGCAACAGCCACTTCAACGCCCTATCAACTCTCTCCAACGAGACAGAAACTGAAATGGGCACTGTACGGATGAAAAGCATTTACTTCGATCCGAAAAGCCCCGGTTCTTTCGGCGGAGTGCGGAATCTAGCGAACGAAGCGAAAGTGGATAAAGGCACTGCAAGAAAATGGCTTTCGCAACAAGACGCGTACACGCTCCATTTTCCCGTGCGCCACAAATATAAACGCCGTAAAACGTTGGCCTACGGCGTGAACGAGCTATGGCAGATGGACTTGGTGGATATGCAAAAATACGCCAAGGAGAACCGAGGAATTCGTTATATTTTAACTATAATAGACGTGATGTCTCGGTTCTTGAGAGCGGTCCCCGTCAAAAATAAGACAGCAGGCGCGATCGTGGATGCCTTGAAAACTGTGTTGAAGAGCGTCAAACCCCAAAATATTCAGACCGACGATGGAACAGAATTTTTCAATGCAAAAATGAAAAGCTTGTTTAAAAAACATAACATTCATCATTATTCGACGAAAAGTGGGCAGAAGGTTTCAATTTTGGAGCGGGCTCATCGATCTCTGCGAGCACGCATGCATCGCTATTTTACGAGCAAAAACACACACCGTTATACGAATGTGCTTTCCGATTTGGTGGATTCGTACAACAAGACGAGGCATAGCGCTCATGGTATGAAACCGGCCGACATCACCGTGAAGGACGAACCCGAGCTCTATAAAAGACTGTACAACCAGACGCAGGTCTCCAAATTTCGATTTAAAGTCGGGAATCATGTGCGCATTTCTAAAGCTCAGAGACTTTTTAAGAAGGGCTATCTTGCAGGATGGACCGAAGAAGTGTTTAAAATAAGAACACGGTATCCCACGAACCCGCATACCTACCTTATCTCGGATTTACGAGGAAGAGAAATCGATGGAAGGTTTTATGCGCAAGAATTACAAAAAATTACAAAGCCTGAATTTTGGGCGATTGAAAAAATTCTGAAGACGACCGGGGAGGGTCCTGCCCGGCGAGTGTTCGTAAAGTGGGTCGGATTTGACGATTCTTTTAACAGCTGGATACGGCCAGGATGGATCCAATAGATACATTTAACGTGTTTTTACCCTCCAATGCGAGCATGGATTTGTTTACCCAAAACACTCCGGATAGTTTCAGAACGAAACTCGCACAGCCGATATCGTTAAGTGGACAGTATGAAGTCGCTTTGTCTGAAATCTCAATGCCAGGTCGCTATTTTACGATACAGAAAAATTATAACGATAGTTACACCATCGAAAAGAACGTCATACTAGAAGAACCTGTGCTTTTACCAACGCTTCATATAAAAATCCACAACACGAAAGATTTTGTGAAGGCTTTCAATGACCAACAAGCACTAGCCTCACTGAAGTATGAGCAAAATAAGCTCACTCTCACTCTATCGCCTCATACGCGGATAAACATAATGCCGAGTGACGGAAAAGAATTGATAGAGGCCTTGGCACAACCAGCAATTGAACTTATTGCCGCAGAAGAAGAGCTAGTGACAACTTTCGATACGTATCGCCCCCCCTCAAAAAAATTCAGAGATCAAGTGGTAAAATTAACCGTTCTCAAGCCCATTGTACTAAAAACACACAAGCTGGTATTTTACAAGGCTGATCTGTTCGAAGGTTTTAATATTGATATTCCAAGAGAGTTTGGCGATGATTATGTTGTGTTTACACTCGACCCTGAAACGAATAAAGTAACCATCGAGCCCAAATATGGAATACATGTTTTATTAGAGGAAGCTGCATGCCCGAAATTTCTGAGAGCATTGAATACTACACCATGCTTAATTAAAAGCAAAGTAGTATTTAATTATACCCCACCAACTGAAGAACTGACAGAAGTGCTCACAATCATTGTACACCGTGTATTTACTGTTGAGAGAAAAACCAAAAGGACGTTTCACCACAAAATAAATCCAGGGATGTATCGATCGACCGAGGTCTTTTTCCGCGAAATCCAAGATATCGGTCTTCGAGAATTACCAGATGCTAAGGTCGAATTGACCGTTCCTTCGGAAACTGTTATTGCCTTCGACGAGAAGTTGAAGGACTTGCTGGGGTTTGTAAATTCTACCTTTTATCAAGGAACATACATATCAGATTATATAATCGAGCTTAGTGCTGGGATAACAGAAGTCTATGTTTATACCGATATCATTGAACCGTCTCTGCTGGGGCATGCGTTTGCTCCGATCTTAAAAATCGTCCCCATCGCAAACGAAAAATCGGATCAAATTGTTAAGTACTTTTCAGTCCCACTATATTTTAAAGTGAAAAAACAACACTTTGATACGATCAAAATTGAACTTCGCACAAGTCGCGGTACGCCTATACAATTTATCAGCGGAAAAACGTCTCTCGTGTTAAATTTTAGAAAGAGAAATCTATAAAATGAGACGTCTTGTGGGAATCCTAACATTTGTAAAAATGAGGGGGTTGGACACGAAACGTTGCATCGAGCACTACCAACGCGGAGGATATTTTGCTTCAGAGTATCCTATTCAGAGAGGATATGGCTTCTTCAGCGCACTCCGCCGCTTCGCTATACCGCTTTTAAAAACCACGGGGCAGTATTTAGGTAAAAAATTACTCGCTACCGGCCAGGATGTTCTTCAAGACGTATCCGAAGGAAAACCTTTCAAACAAGCGGCGCGTGAGAGATTTCGCGAATCCGCATCAGCCATCAAAGACGACGTCGTTCGAAAATTGAGAGGTGGCAGATTGAATAAAAGGAAGAAGCGTAAGAAAAAAAGCCAGAATAAACCTCGTAAACGCAAGTGTCAAGACGTGTTTTCTTAAAAAATGGAGAAGTGTTTTTGCACCAAATCAGAACTAAGCCTGTTCGATCAGGCGCCAGTGCAAATGGCAATCGATCGATCGTCCTTTGTCGAAATTCATCCAGTCGCGTCTATTTCTGAAAACCCTACAATCGAATTTCTTATTCCGGGATTGGGGGAGTCGTATTATGATTTGTCGCATGTATACTTAAAAGTCCACGCAAAAATCGTGAAAGCGGACGGATCTGCACTCGCTGAAGCAGATAAATGTGCACCGGTTAATTACTTATTGAATACGATGTTCAGTGAATGCCACGTATCTTTAAACGACCGACAGATTTCTTCGGAAAATAATTACGCTTACAAAAGTATAATTCAAGCTTTACTGTTTCACCTCGAGCATTCTCAAAACAATTTATTGACCGCCGCATTATTCAAAAAAGATACAGCGGGAGGGTACGACGATTTAAGCCTCGAAGAAGCCGGAAAAAATCATGGTTTAAAAGACAGATATGAAGCAACGAAAAATGGCAAAACCTTTGAATTATTCGGTTCCTTGCATGTCGACTTAGGAACGCAACCAAAACTATTGGTTAACGGAGTATCTATACGCGTAAAATTGGAGAAGGCAAAATCAGCTTTTGCTTTGCTTGCCGGCAAAGCCGACTATAAGCTAAGTATTGAAAGCGCCTCGTTATTCATTCGGAGATGTGAAGTATCAGGATCCATTCTCGTGGCGCATGAAAAAGCACTCGAATCACGACTGATTCAAATGCCCTTTACCCGTATCGAGCTGAAAACTTTTACCCTCTCACCTTCCGCGAAAAGTCATGTGATTTCAAACGCCGTGAACGGAGCTCTCCCGACTCGAATGATTTTAGCGCTATGCTCAAACACTGCATATAATGGGGATTTTACAAAAAATCCTTTTCACTTCCAACATTTTAAATTAAACCACCTTTCGTTAACTGAAAACGGAATTCAAATTCCTGCTTCAGCTTACAGTCCGTCCTATCCCAGCGATTGGTATACGCGAAACTATTTGTCGTTATTCGCAGATTTAGGTCAAATGACCACAAATATTACCTATGACGAATATAAGAACGGACTGTGCTTTTACGCTTTCAATCTAACGCAAGACTATTCCAGTGACGAAGGCCACGTCAATATCACACGCACCGGAGATTTATCGATACATTTAAAGTTTGAGGATGCATTGACGGAAACCCTTACGTTGCTATGTTATATGGAAATGCAATCGAATTTAGAAATTGATAAATCAAGAAGTGTATTTGTCGATTATTAATAATGAATACCTCCACTCTCGACCGTATAGCGCGAGCAGATCGTCGAATAAAAATTGGGTTTGGCGGAGTACGAGCCATGAACCAACTACCATGCAATCGCAGACACTTTGTTAGCTTTATTATAAACACTCATCCTGCTTACAAATCCGGTGAACACTGGCAGGCCGTCTTTTTTGATGTTCGGAATCGAGCCTATTTTTTCTGTTCGTACGGAACTAAACCCAGTAGCGCGGTGAAAAAATTTATATTACAAAATTCTTCAAGTTTTGAATATAATTCATGCCGGTTACAACATCGTCGCGCCACGAGCTGTGGCCTTTACTGTCTATATTTCTTATGGCATAAATGTCGGGGATTGCCCGTGACGCAGCTACGAACTCGAAATCCATGCACCAATGAACGAATAATCCATCAATTTGCTCGGGAAAATTTCAAATTATTAGCCAATCCCGGGCAGTATGGGAGTGTCCAGTATTGTTGAATTGTTATAAAAACGCATGTCATACGAAGTCATCAGCCATCATGTCGGAAGCACAGTACGGTTATCTGCTATTGGAGAAAGATTGCGAATCCTTCCTTATCGCCGCAGTTTGTCATAAATTATTTGGAAATATGTGGACCTGCATACAAGAAGCCACTACATCTCTCAACCTAAGACCAGACATGACGAAAATTGCCTACTTTCAAGTGATGTCAAATGGAGCCATCGTGAAAAATTTGCATGCTACATGCAGATTGGAAGAAGCCGCCATTAAATAATTGAACTTCAGAAAAAACTCTTGTGCATTGTAGCATATGAAGAAAAAATGTGTATGATTTTTTGAAAAAATAAATAAATAATTATTTTAAAATGTATCTGAAGTAATTATTTAAGACCAAAAAAAAAAAGGATATTTTTTTAAAAAACATTTTAAACTAAAGCACACTATGTTATAAAATATTAAATTAAATTTATTTTATACAAAAAGTTATGGAAAGCCAAAAATTATTTTGTAGTCTATCCGAAATAAGTTTTTAATTAAAGTAGATTGAAAAAAATTAAAGTTTTGAGAAGCTAGGGAGAGATAAAACTCAAATATTTGCACGATCAAAACACTTTATTTCAAATATATTTCACAAATACAATTCATCAAAGGAATTACATTAATACACTCAAAAAACTCTGGAGTTAAAAACTGTACCATACCTATATGTTGGGTCACAAAATTATGGGCAAACAAACTTAAATCCATTTTCGACACACTTAAATTGAAGTATTTGTCCAGCATGTCCTGTTTAGTCCATGTAACACATTCATGGCCTAATTGGTTGCCATATTGTCGGATGCAACCGTGGCATGTGAAGACGGTGTTGATTCCTTCGCATAAAAACTTTTCAATGTTTTCGCATAACGAAGAAGTCAATAACATTTCACATTCTATTTTGTCCAGGTTATGATCAAATGGCGATAGCTCAAGAGTTTCGATATACTGTTGGATTTCACGGGGTAATGCATATTTCAGTATGAAGGTAATCACATAATGAGAAATGTCTTTGCTAATGTCTTTTAGTCGCGACCATTGATATTCAGAGAGCATGCAGACTCCGGGAACGAACTGCCTGGAGCAATCGGGGTACAGAACGCATTTCTGCATGGAGATGCATTTTTGATCATCTTTATCCACCACGGCGAGAAAGAGTTCGTTGTTAACTACCGAAAAAGCTTCATAAAAATCGGGTAAATCCACAAAATCAGGGTTGTTGATTGAATCACAAAGACTTATCCACATAGATGCTGGAAGAATCATTTCATTTTCGGTGGGTGCAAGTTCTTTTGCAGCGGTTTCCACATGCTCCGAAAAGATGACATCAATGTGCTTGTCATTTAGGCACACCATGACAAACATTCCATCTCCGAGGTGAAAACAATTTTTAGGTAAATTCGAGTATATAGTGAAATCAAAAGATTTCAAGTACGGAGAAATATCAGCCCTGTTTAAAACTTCCATGGCAAAGACCAAACTGAGCCTCAGAGTTCCACTGACGTGAAACCTGTTGACCGATCACAACGATTTTGAAAACTATTTCATGTCTGAAAATATTTCAAACAGGTATATCTGGTCTCCCCCTCCCCCTATTCATAAAAAATTATCTTAAAATTATTGTGTAAGACATGAGAAATATCAGACAACCTCCTTTGCGTCTCTCGCAGACCAAAGCGGATCTCCAAACATGTTTCGACTCGTCCCAACAGGGTATAAATATATCCCATCCCATCGCTATTTATTATATGAGCAGCAACTATGGAGCGCTTCGGTTACTTTGTTGAAACGTCCCACGGGTTGGAGTGCCCCCATGAAAAGCTTTTCTTAAATTTAGCTGATTGCGTGAGACACGCAATATCACAAAAATGTATTGTTACTTATTTTAAGATCATGTCCAATTCGCGCATAATTACTGAACTCCACACCGAAAGTTCTGACAAGCAGTATGGATATATAATTTTGCATTTGATGCCACCTTTTGAATATTTCACTATATGTACACATTCCACAAAATTTTTTACTAATGTATTAGATGCTATTTTAGAACGCAAATACATCGGAGTAGATGAAATAGATCACCCTTCATTCCGATCAAAAACTGGATATTTCATAAAACTCAGTTCCGATGATGTTGTGAAGGAATTACAATGTAAAAATTCAATTGAATGTGTTTTTTGAACAAACTGTCTAAAAATAAATCCTGTTTTTATGACCGAACAAATTGCACAGCATTCAGAAACGTGAGTATTAATGAAATATCATCATAAAACAGTTCAGTGTCATTTGTTTTTTTCGCCTTACTTTGTTTTTCATACATTTATCTTATATGCTAATTTTTAACGATCCCATTTCAAAAACGAGGGATGCAGCAATTACATTTACTTAGGAGCATGCGAAAATGATGCTTCGTGATGGAACGTGAACATTTCAAGGATGAGATACCAATTTCGCATATTCTGTTTGACACTTTAATGAATCAGTGAAAAGCTTTAACAAGTATTGCAACTGAGTGAAAAGCTTTAATGAGTGTTGCGACCTTGTTGCCCAATTTTCCTTCCACGAAATCCATCCGTTATCAATTTTTTAACCTTGTATAACCATAATCTTAGTCTCAATCAAATCGACTTAAGCGAGTAAAAAAGCAAACGCCTTTTCTTTAAACAATCCACGGATATTTGGTACATGAAATATGTCATTAATGAATATTCAAATCACGGGTTTCACCGTCTTTTCGTTCCATTGCAGAGTTTAAATTGAGTATCGACTGAAGGTCTCATTTGTAAATGTGGGTCGCAACAATAATTTACTTCAGAGATCTTATAATTGATGGATTGCGATGGAACGTTTCAAGGATAATCTATCCATTTTTTTTTTGCGTTTTTTCTTGGACAGCTTAATGATCAAGTTTATACTTGCAAGAAGAAGAACGTAGGAATAACTTGTTTACAAGGTTTAGGACACGAAGGAGGCAATAAATAAATTAGCATTTCAAGGGTAAATGATAAGAATTTCACCGGAGCCACTGATCGAGCAATCATGTTTCAGCGCGTTCTATTAAAATCAAATAAAAAAAATGCTCTTCGTAAGCAGTATATAACCACCCGCGCTTAGGTACCCAATCACAGTTCTCACTTTCGCTCAGTAGAAGTCTCGGATACTCCATCGAGCTAACTTTAGATGTAAGTATAGTTTACTTTTATCCCACCGTTAAATCTTATCAAAGAATATTTTATGCTAAATGTTTGAGTTTTTTTTTTTACTAGAAAGTAATGTAAGACTAGAAGTTTCGATGTAAGTATAGTTTACTTTTATCCCACCTTAAAATCTTATCAAAGAATATTTCATGCTAAGTGTTTGAGTTTTTTTTTACTAGAAAGTAATTTTTTTAGAAAGTAACAAAGAACGAGATGTTCTTATAATGCTTTTACTACCAAAAATAACGTTTTTGCATAATATTAAAAAAACTGTTTTTACCTTTCAGTCCATCTTCTTTCGACGTTTCAAATATCAACACTACGATGTCGCGTTCCAGCATCGGTAAGATATTTTTTTTGATATTAAAACCGCTCGCAAAAAATTGTATAGGGATTAAAAAAAAACTTTAACTCTTTTAACTCTAGAAAGATCTAAACTTGAATCAGATGATGTTTTGAGAGTAACAAAGTACGGAAAGAAGCGCCCGTGCAGCATTATAAGCGACGACGACGAAGATACTTTTCCTCTTGATCTCAAGAAGGCGGTTTCTTCCAAGAAAAAGCCTACGCCTCCACCGAAATTCGACATCGACTTGGAAGACAGTATTTATAAGGGTGAGATCGAACCGTTCTGTGCGAACGTGGGAAAAGGAGCAATACTCGAAATCAAGCAGTTCCGTAAGGTATATTATTTGGGATTTGCCAAGTTGGGGCCGGACAATGAGATACGCAATCGGTTCAACTTTGAACTTAGCCAACTGCCGAATCTTAAGAAGGCATTGGATGCTGTGAGCAACCATCTTAGCAACTAATCCCTGTATATGATTTTTTAAAGTTTTTTTTTTTAAAGCAAACAAAAAAAAATGATCAGATTCAATCTTTTAAATAGTGCATTTCGTGGATATACTAGAACTTTTCGCGCAGATACCGATTATTCGGACATCGAAATTTTGCATCGTGAAGCGCGTACACATATTTACAATTTATTAAATGAATCTTTAATTTTAAGACTTAGATTACTAATTTGTGCTAGTGTAATTTTTGTAAAAGAAACAGAAAATGATATATTGAGACGATCATTCTACTTTTGTTCCGAAACTGAACGAGTACTGTCTAGACATCAATTATACGATAGCATAGATCGTGCATTTCAAAAAATAATAGTTAACATTTCTAACTTTGTTCGGTTCGGTTCGGGATGGACATTAGAAAAAATTCAATTTATTGATTTAAGTGTTGGTAATTACAGACCAATGAGAGGGGGTTGCAATAGTGTTGAACTTCCATACGACTTAAAAAAAAGACGCGCGCTCATCAATATAAAATGTGAGGATAATTTATGTTTTATATATTCAATTTTAGCAAAACTGTATCCTGTTAAAAAAAATCCGCAACGCTCGACCACTTATAAAATTTTTTTAAAACGTTTGCGTTTCAGCTTTTTAAAATTTCCCGTGACTATCGAACAAATTAGTAAATTTGAACGCTTGAACAATTTACAAATCCTACTTTTCGGTTATCACAAATCCGAGATCTATCCGATTTATTCGAGCAAGTCAAGAGGAACTAAAATAGAATTGTTACTTTACAAAAATCATTACTTTTGTATAAAAAATTTCAATAAACTTTTACATAATGAAAAAAACTTGCATTGGTATTGCAACAACTGCTTAACAGGTTTCCATAGAAAACATACGTTAGTTTCCCATCAAAACATTTGTTTAAAAAATTCCCCGCAGAAAGTAACTATGCCGTCTCCAGACAAAAATATTTTAAAGTTTAGAAATGGTGAGAAACAACTCAAACACACTTTTGTGTGCTACGTAGACATAGAAACGATGCTAGTTCCCATTGAGAGTGCGACACCAAATCCCAAAACAAGTTTTTCTAATCCAATTGAATCGCACGTACCTATAAGCTATGCTTTAATTGTACTCGATAAAGAAAACGAAATTGTTTATCATACTTATTATTCAGGCGAAAACGTTATCAAACACTTTCTTTCTCTTTTAAAAAGATTAGCAAGGAAATTAATAGCAGTCATGCGTGACATTGCACCCATGAAACTCGATCCTCACAGAACTTTTGATTATTCCACGTGCTGCATTTGTAAAAAGTCGTTCGAAAACGGAGAAACACGAGTGAGAGATCATTGTCATAGCTTCGGTGATGTTAGAGGATATGCTCATACTCTTTGTAATTTAATGTATCAGGTCAAACCTTGTCTCGTGGTAATCGCACATTGCTTAAAATCTTTTGACGGTTGCTTAATTTTAAAAGAATTGGGTCCTGAGTTTGGAGAAAACATTAGGATTATTCCAGTTAACACACAAAAATTTACTACATTTTCAGTAGACAATGTAAAATTCATCGATTCCTACCAGTTTTTAAATGAATCGCTCGCTACCTTGGTCGAGAATTTAATCGAATCGAACCATACATTTCCAATTTTTAACGAATTTTATGCTAATGAAAAATATAAAAATCTATTAAAAAGGAAAGGCGTCTTTCCTTATTCCTTTCTGTCAAACATCGATGTACTTTCTCACACTAAACTTCCCCCTAGAGAAATGTTCTACAACAAACTGACTAATTCTCACATCTCCGTCGAAGATTATAACCATGCCCTCCGCGTATTTAACAAATTTCGATGTCAAACATTTGCAGATTATTTAAGATTATACCAAATTTTAGACGTTGTGCTTTTAGCTGAGGTGTTTACAAACTATCGGGATATGACTTTAAAATTTTATCATTTAGATCCTGTTTATTTTATTACTGCCTCGGATTTGTCATGGTCTTCTGCGCTTCTTTATACTCAGGCTGAGGTTGAACTTTTTACAGATGTAACAATGTATGTGTGGCTTGAGCAAAATATCAGAGGTGGGCTTTGCTTGTTAAATAAACGTCACGCTGTTGCAAATAATCCTTATATCCCTGAAACGTTTGACGATAAAAAAGAGCATAATTACATTTTTGCTTTTGATGTAACTAATTTGTACGGCAAAGCTTTATCTGATTACCACGCTATTGATCATTTTAAATGGCTAAACGATGAAGAAATAAAACACTTTAACGTTTTCGATTATAGCAAAACTTCTAGTATAGGTTTCTTTATCGAAGTCGATCTTACCTATCCATCTAAATTACATAAAGACCATGACGATTTTCCTTTAGCACCTGATCACATTAACATAACATATGATATGCTCTCGGAATACCAAAAATCACTTTTAAAAAAACTTGATCTCACTTATCCAAAACAAAATAAAAAACTGACACCTAATTTCTTTGATAAAAAAAACTATGTAGTACATTACAAGGTATTGCAATTCTATATTGAAATGGGTTTAATCGTAAAAAAAATTCACCGTATTTTATGTTTTCGTCAAGAAAAGTGGATCGAACCTTATGTCTCATTTAATACAGAAAAGAGAAAACTCGCTCCGAATGTAACGGAAAGAAACATGTTTAAACTAATGGTAAATTCATTCTATGGTCGAACACTTATGAATCCTAGAAAACGAATTAATATTGAGGGTGTATTTGATATCGATAAATGTAAAAAAAAACTATCTTCACCTCTTCTGGAATATTTTCAAAACATAAACGAAAGTTTTACAATATTTAAAATGAAAAGACGGAACATTTTGCTTAATAACCCGATTTCAGTTGGATTCTCAACTTTGGAATTAGCTCGTTTACGAATGTATCAACTTTACTACTTAAAATTTAAGCAACGATTTAAAGATAATTGCTTTCTTTTGTACAGTGATACTGACTCCATTTACGTTCAGCTATTTTGTAGAGAAGCTTATGCAGATCTTAAACATTCATTCGGAAATATTTTAGATTTATCAAATTTCCCTCCTGATCATTTCATGCATGATGATTCAAACAAAGGCAAATTGGGTAAACTAAAATCTGAAACTGTCTTACCGATCAAAGAGTTTATAGGACTTAAATCTAAAATGTACGTAATGATCTACAGTGATGATGAACAGAAAAAAAAAGCTAAAGGAGTTAAAAAATCTACGCTTAGTACCATTGATGTTGATGCATACCGATCAGTCTTGTATAATCAAAATTTAATGAAGCACCCCCAAACGAATATTGTTTCCAATCCACAATCGGTTAAAACAGTAATGCAAAATAAAATTAGTCTTAGTCCATTTTTTGATAAAAAATTCCTTTTAGAAAACGGAATAGAATCTTTAACCTATGGAAGTTGTTTTATAGATGAAGTGTAAAAAAAAATTCGTGTTTAGCCCTGAAAAAAAAACTTTAAAAAAATATATACTACTGATTACAAAAGAGAGTTATTCTTTCTTTCTGGTATTCTTTCAATGGTGATGGAATTTTATTGTATTATCTGTAAAAATCTTCAAAATGGCGATGTATTGTGCTGTTTGTAAAAACTGTAGTTAGTTTGCATGTAAAATTTTTGATAAATGTTGTTCTTATAACTGATACCACTTTGCTAACATTTTTCTTTATATTAATAAATAATATTCGCATTGCAAAAAAGTCTTGTTTTTTTAATGGTGAAAACATTATCAACATTCCAAACAAATTATACAAAAAAATTCTAAAAGTTTTTCAATGTGTTAAATATTTTATAGCCCGATCCGACCGTAGATGGAGATTGGAGCACGTCATTATATTTTTTGTAAGTAAATGTAGCATCTCTTTTTTTTCAATTCTCGAATTTTACAGCAAAACCGCTAAGCTTTACCAAAATATGGAGCACTGCCTTGTTTTTTGTCTGTGACAATGTCTTCTTTCGAGGTTACTAATGACATGCTACATTTATTTACAGATCACATTGGAGTCACACACAACATATGTTCACCGGAGTCACACACAACATATGTTTCCCGGAGCCGAAGGAGTCTACACAAAAAATAGTAAGTCCCCAGTTAGGGTTAAAAACCCGAGGGGGCGGAGAGTAATAGGGCTTTTTAAGGCGAACCTCTCCTTAATAAAAGTTAACGAACCTAGCAGTCAGCCTCATGGCGGTCTGGAATAGACTGCACTAGGTGTCTACTCAGGTGGTGCAATAGACCATATAAAATGATAATTAATACATTTGCGTTGATCGATAATTTTCCATGAAGAAAATAAGCTTCATGCTAAATAAAGAAATGAAGACCATAGTAGTGAACAATTAATATCACTCAACTTATACATAAAAGAATTAAAAAAATTAATAAGAAAAGTTAACATAACGAAATAAAATATTTTTTTGTACAAATTGAAATCTAAAAAAAATGAAGACCATAGTACTGAACAAATTTTTAACACTCAACTTAACAAAAAAGACTTTTAAATTAATACGAAAAAAATTTAGTATAAAAAAAAATATGAAATATAATATTATTAATAACATATTAAATATTTCAGATGAAAAAGACAAGAAAACCATAAAAAAACAGTAATGTTAGACCGGATGTAATTTGAAATGTGTGTTGTTCATTTACGTTTTAAATTAACATTCAGTCTCAGGTTCACTGAAAAGAACTACTCACCTCGACAAAGTAGAAAACCGTTGGTAGCGGCGATCGCATACTGATGCTATCATCTAAAGTTTGAGAGAATACTTCATCACGCAATCCAGGATGTATCACCCTTAAGAATCGCTATGAAAAATATTCAACCAAACTTTGATTGGTTATGTAGAGGTAAGTGGATTTAACACTTATTCCTTCAATGTTTGCATTCGTGAGAAATCCAACAAGGCACAAACATTTCAAAAAAGACACCAAGGATTTTCTAAGCTGACTTTGAATAGCCTGACAAGGATACAATTACACACACTATATTTCAACCCGTCGTTTCTTTAATGGAAAAAACGTGACTTAAAGCAGAGCCGAAAGGCATGACTGGATACATTTACATATTTCAAATGTAAGATCGGTAGATAATTCAACCCATTTTCCATCGTTTCCTTAATGGAAAAAACGTGACTTAAATTAAAAAGAGCAAATATTAATTTTGTTAAAGATGTATTCGTGTTTTTGTTGGTTTTGAATATATCCGAATTGAACATAGTTTTAGAAAGTGTGTGAAGGGGCCGGGTTTTGATCCTGGTACCTCTTGCATGCTAGCCCAATACTGAACCGAGTTCTGCGACAAAGAAATTACTCGGTCGCGAGGGCTAGTATTGGGTGTTTGTACTGACCACCACAGAACTCCCCTTCCAGTGAGTCGGAGGAGAAACGATTGATGTGGTGTTTGTACTGACCACCACAGTACTCCCCTTCCAGTGAGTCGGAGATTGATGTGGTGTTTGTAGTGATTACAAGATTTTGGAGGAAACTCTTGTCCTGCTCGGTTCTGGAAATGTGCTGATACCGTACTTCGTTTTAAGTGCTTACTGCTACATCGTTCTGAAAATGTGCTGATACCGTACTTCGTTTTATAAATGGGCTGATTCCGGACCAAACCATACTACTTAGGGCAACTTCTATTTTTCCATTCCAAATATTTTTTATTTTGGGTGAGAAATGTGAAAATGAAGATGCACAAAACTATCACGAGTCTTCGGAAATATTTATCAGTTCAATATAAAAGAATTTCGAACGTAATCCTTCAAATCCAAAGAACCCTTTTTAAAATGGAGGTAACTTAAACATTTAATCAAAAACTTTCAAAGAAACATTTTTAACATGAATACATAACGAGAATTCCTTTAAGACTCTTCCGGATTGAGCTCTACTACTCTGATATTTTACCAAGTTCCAATTTGTTATTTCGAGTCGGTCTCCGGAGGTATTCCAATCTACTTTCCCATCAATTCACTTAAAAAGGAACGAAAACATTCGAATATATATTGCTTACTTTGGATACAAACTTTCAAAAGCTTGAATTTTAAAACTAAGTTGTACACACTCGATCTTCAAGTCAGCGACCTAAAACTCGAGTTTTTTTAAATGAGAATCGAGTGATTGGATTATATTCTCTCGCGGTGCTGTATCAACAATCGAGTGTTTTGACAGTGTCATCGACCCCACTTTTGAAATTGAAAAAAGATTCGTCCAGGAAGTCTTACATGAGAGAGAGTGTCTGGTTATTTTCATTCGAATATGACATTTTTAGAAGACTCGGTTGACTGTAAGAGATTCCCTTACACAAGTCTAAAGTTCCACGGTTGGGTCGAGAATCCATTTAAGTGTTATTTCTTAAGAAACCGAAGATCTTTTTATAGAAATAATTTAATTACGAATAGGCTTAACTGATATTGTTCGTTGGTTGTAATGATTGGTGTTGAAATAACTCTCAGAGAACAAATAATTCTGTGGTAAATAATCCATTTAATTGTCAGAAAAATTACTTAACTGGATTCAGTTCTTTGTTTGAAACATTTGGTGTCGGGTCGCTGAGTATTTCATGTATAAAAATCTCACTTCATTAGCGTTAGAACGGTTTTCTTTAATGAAAAGGTAAATGCAAAATAAAAATTTATTTGTTTCAGTAATTTATTGTTGTTAGAAACTTTAAATTAAATTTAAATAGTCGCCTGAGTAAGAATTTTAAAGGATTCTGTTATTGTTTTTAAAACATTTAGTGCCATTTCATTGAATATTTTGTTTAGAAAACTTCACTTCCGCATTCTGCTCTGAATGTTTTTGAATCTAAAAGGAGCTTAGAATAGAATTCATTGAACCTAATTGTTTATGTAAACCTTTCAGTTCGATTTAAATCTAACTTTAAATTAAATTTCCTAATTACTGAGATTTTAAATAATAATTTCTATGGATTCAGTTTTTGCGACTTAAATAGTTAGCATAATATTGATTGCGAAATTTGTACAGATTTATAATTTGTGTAGGAGTTTAATGATAAAATGTCTACTTAATTATCTATTTTTAGCTATTAAGTTAACTTTAATTATTTTTTGTATATGTTTTTGTAATTAATTAATTGCAGTTAAACGTATGCTGTTGCAAAGTTGACATAGTGTATATTGAGAATACATAGAGAAAGTTCGTTCAATTTAATTTATTCAGGCAAAAATGTAAGGTACTATATTAAGAAATAAATACTATATTAAGAAATAAATACTATATTAAGAAATAAATAATATATTAAGAAGTACATTTACGAATTAGAATGCAATTAAATTTAAAACTATGTATCATTTCGTAAATTGCCTACGTTTAGTGTTTAGAACAATTATATATCTAATATAAACACATAAAGACATACTTTATAAACAGACACTATTGCATTGTCGAAGGAGCCATTAATTTCCAATGATATCTCAACACAACCATTGTGCAATCAAGAATTATTGTCTCCAATTATGCATGTAACTAGCTTTTAACTATTATTAATTATTGCGAGACCATGTACTTTAAATTTGAGACTAGGTGAGGGTTTCATTTTGTCTGTAATCTGTCTGGAACGCACAATGGTGTCGGGAATTTGTCTAGTGTCTCGTTCCGCTCGCCAATTATTCTCTTTGGCGAGTAAAATTCATTCATTTCGGCGCTTCCATTCATTCAAAGTTTACATTTCACACAGGTTTTTCGATTGAGGTGTATGATTAGGTGATTGTGACACGGAAAAAACGCTACTAATTAGAAATTTATTAAATGTAGGAAGAGAGGGGTTAAGTTTATTTTCGGAATTGAATAAATAAAGGGAGATCTTCCAGTTGAAATTTTTCTAGTTGGCTATGGCTAGTCATTGAATTTGTAACGGAAAAGTTAATGCGCATCTTTTTTTAAACATGTTCTATTTTTAGATTTAATTAATGTACTATTTACTAAAGAAAATTAATTAAGTTTTTAAGATTTTATGAAATGAATAGCAGTTCTGATAATTCAAGTTAAATTTTTATATTAATTTGGTGTATTTTATTTCGTAACTATAATTATATTTAACTAGATATGTTTTGAAATTGGTATAATGATTATGCAATTTAAATTGAAACATTGAAATATGTTTTAAATTAATATTAAAAAAAATACTTATTATATAAATATAGTTGTTGATTAGTGATACTGAAAATATTTTAATTAAAAATTAGTAGTAATTCAAAAGTTAACATATTTGCTTAAAGTTAAAGATTTTGGTTGTAATCAAAAATATTTTAACAATAAAAATAAATTATAATTTTTCTGTATATTACATTAAATATTATATTTAAAACTAGCTGTTACCCGCGGTTTCAATAATTCAAAAAATGATATTCCATAAATTCGTTCTCCCCGTCTATTAATTTTATTTTATTTTCTCGAAAACAAAATAAATGGTCTATTGTTCAGATATATCAGGGACCATCTCCGAATGTTAATTTTCCCGTTGAAGCATAATTGTCAGAAAAAGTTATTTCGCCAAAGCAATTTTTGATCGCCAATTTTAAATTGTTTAAAACAGTCAGGAATATAATAATTTAATTTAAAATATTTCATTGTTGGTCAAGATCTTAGGATTTTATAACAATGTATATACTATTTTTAAAAATGGCTATTAAAAATAGCTTCTAAAATTGTTTTAAAAGGTTATGAACGGAAAACTAAACGGTATTTTAAAATTTCAAGAATCAGGTGCACAATAAGAGGTTGAATAGTATCTAGGTATAAACTTTCAAACATGTCCGAGCAGAGGAAGATAGCGTTTTGTGTGCCACAGACACACATACAGACAGACTTATTTTGTTATTATAGATAGCTAAATTATAAATTAATCAAAATTGTAACATTTTATACAATAATAATGATTTTTGCTTTAAAGTATATCAATTTTTCACCCACCCAAATTTTTTCGCAACTAACACATATGTTATTAGTTGGAAATTGGTTTAGTTGGTAATGTTGATCGAAAGAGGAAGCAATTTCTGTTTAAAAGAAGTATTCCTGGCAACAAATTATTTATTTTTGTACAGTGAGAATACAGCAGAAATAATTTTGAATTGGAAAGGTAGATTGAATTTTGAAATATAGATTGAATTTTGAAATATAGATTGAATTTTGAAATATAGATTGAATTTGAAATATACATTGGATTTATTGAACTGGGTACAAAAATTTGCAATACCTGTTTTACACAGTAAAAGAGATTTAATTAACTATATTTTTGAAAGAGTTGTTGCCATCGATGAGAAAATTTAGATTCTCACGGATACCATTAACCAAATACGGATATGAACTGGGTTGTTGAAGATATAACTCAGAAGAATATAATATGATTTGCGTAGGATCGATGCGCAGTTGAAACTGAATTAATTTAGGAGATCATTATAGGAATAAGGGAAGTAATTTAGGAATGGATCGGTAAATAAGATTTAAAAGAAAATTTAGATTCTCACGGATACCATTAACCAAATAAGGATATGAACTGGGTTGTTGAAGATATATCTCAGAAGAATATAATATCATTTGCGTAGGATCGATGCGCAGTTGAAACTGAATTAATTTAGGAGATCATTATAGGAATAAGGGAAGTAATTTAGGAATGGATCGGTAAATAAGATTTAAAAGAAAATTTAGATTCTCACGGATACCATTAACCAAATAAGGATATGAACTGGGTTGTGGAAGACATATCTCAGAAGAATATAATGTGACTTGCGTAGGATCAATGCGCAGTTGAAACTGAATTAATTTAGGAGATCATTATAGGAATAAGGGAAGTGATTTAGGAATGGATCAGTAAATAAGATTTAAAAGAAAATTTAGATTCTCACGGATACCATTAACCAAATAAGGATATGAACTGGGTTGTTGAAGATATATCTCAGAAGAATATAATATGATTTGCGTAGGATCGATGCGCAGTTGAAACTGAATTAATTTAGGAGATCATTATAGGAATAAGGGAAGTAATTTAGGAATGGATCGGTAAATAAGATTTAAAAGAAAATTTAGATTCTCACGGATACCATTAACCAAATAAGGATATGAACTGGGTTGTTGAAGATATATCTCAGAAGAATATAATATCATTTGCGTAGGATCGATGCGCAGTTGAAACTGAATTAATTTAGGAGATCATTATAGGAATAAGGGAAGTAATTTAGGAATGGATCGGTAAATAAGATTTAAAAGAAAATTTAGATTCTCACGGATACCATTAACCAAATAAGGATATGAACTGGGTTGTGGAAGACATATCTCAGAAGAATATAATGTGACTTGCGTAGGATCAATGCGCAGTTGAAACTGAATTAATTTAGGAGATCATTATAGGAAAAAGGGAAGTGATTTAGGAATGGATCAGTAAATAAGATTTAAAAGAAAATTTAGATTCTCACGGATACCATTAACCAAATAAGGATATGAACTGGGTAGTGGAAGACATATCTCAGAAGAATATAATATGATTTGTGTAGGATCGATGCGCAGTTGAAACTGAATTAATTTAGGAGATCATTATAGGAAAAAGGGAAGTGATTTAGGAATGGATCAGTAAATAATATTTAAAAGAAACGTGGGTACATTACATACATTTGTTGACTACAACAAAAATATTCGACTCACACCAACATCGAATTTAATATATTCTAAAGCTTAAGAGTAGACGCCGGTCATAGTTAAAACACAAGATCATGCCTTTAGAATCTAAATCGAGTGAAATACTCCTTTTACAGGGAATTTTCGATATGGAAAATCCAAAAGCTATGTGACGTAGCACAACCAGAGAGTTGTAATATTAAATAGAGAGCGCCTTCAATACCAGACTCTCGTAAGGCCGCGGTGTCAACATTGAAAAGAAAAACTCACATCACGTGGTTATAGCGCTGCCACATTTGGCGTTCAGACATCTGCAGGAGTTTCAAATTTGGCACACTTTCTTCTTTTTTGGTGATAAGGAGTTCTGTCCGTATTCAACTTCTTAACATATATGTACGTATTTACTTATTTTCAAACAATATGTGCTAAATATTTCCTCTTGATTAACGAAACGAAAATATTTTATTTGTGTTCAATACTCGAAGAAGCGAAACTCTTTATATTTCTCTTGTTTTATTGTTCATATTTTCTTATTGAAGTATACAAAATAACAATTGAAAAACTTCGCTTATGGAATTTTTTTTACATAAAAACATAATGCAATTATTTCAAAACTACAAAGCAAGAAAAATCTCCTTAATATATCTGTTAAACTCCCTTAAATTGTGCCACTCGTTCAAAAAAAACTATATTTAAATACAAAATTAAACACAAAACCATATTACAATACTTCGATCTCGTTTAGTTCTTAAAGTCGCCAAGGCCTGCCAAGTAATATTGGCGCATGAGTGAATTAGCATTTCCACATATCACGTGGTTTCAATGATTGACACACGGAAATCAGCATTTTTATTCCTCTATTTGTATCATTACTCTATGAGCACAACGAATATATATTTCTTCCAAAACCTACCAAATCCAAGAAAGTCTTTAAAAGTTATGCCTTCGTGCTTCTTTATAAAATACGCATTGTCTTTACTACAATCCCAATGTACCGTTGGATCACAACTGTGACGTCATAGAATTGAGTTTATTTGAAAATGGGAGTTCGGTTGATACGTAGCTTAAAGGCAGCTCTGGCTCGTCAAAAACGTTATCCTGTGTCTGGAAAGGACAATGGGGATTCGATGCATGTGAGGGCTCAACTATTCTTTTGTTCCGGAAAGAAGCTGATTCAGGATAGTTCATTGATTAAATATCCTTATGTTATGATGCGGAGTTAGGGTAAAGATAAAGATGTCATGTTTAGCTTGATTGGTTTATTGTAGTAATATTTTGGGGATCCTGAAATAGATTTTCTTTATTTTGAATTTTTTTTTTGACTGATGGAACAATTTGGAGTGTCTAAGGTTAATTTAATACGCTGTTAAAATTATTACAACCTTGTACCAAAATTTGGAACTCATTTAGCTGCAACCAACATTTAGTGCTTAGTTTCACCATTTTACGGTGCTGCCATGGATACCATTTAGTGGTGAAACACGTTGATGGAAAACTCATATTTTCGCTTCACATTTTATGGTGAAAAGTTGAACAGAAATTCGAGTTTCCACTGCCCCATATTGTGGTGAAACGCCGGTATAATGCGTTGGATGTTCTGGAAGATTTTCTGGTATTTTTGTAGCAAAGCTAGAAATCCTCCGACCTCAACTTTTTTACTTTTTGTTTTCAAGTTCTCCGAACGGGCTCGAACTATCAATCCTCTGATTACCAGTTGAATGCCTTTATCCACTGGACAACCGGGCCCCTAATGCAAGAGGATTGAGGGGATTCTCCGGTTCGTAGATCCAGCAAAGGTTTCAGTTGCAGTTTAGGAGATCGCACCAATTTTTGGTAAAAGCTGCGCTATTTTCGATCAAGGATTTTTGGTTCAACCTAGATTGCACCATAATATGGTGCAATTTACTGCAGAGCACCAAAATATGGTACAACAATGAATTGAAAATTTTAACAGTGTATATTTTAAAAATGGTTATTCGAATTTGACAATATGTTCGTCATTCTCAGGTAAAAAAAAGAAGTCAAAAATGAAAGAAATTGCTTCATCAAGAATATACATTGAACGTAATTTATCAATGTCAAATATTTTGTCGTTTTGTAAACTTCGAAGGACGTAATAAAGATATATGTAATTTGATATTATTTCAGAAAAGTTGTTAAATTAAGCTATTATTTTAATAGCGAAGCTTTAAATGCTCGCAGTTATGATGTAATTTTAAAAGATTACGCATTTTATTTCTAATTTTTTCTTCTGGATGATGATGTATTAGACAATCAGTAATGATAAAATCTCAGAGATTAAGTATTTCATTCAAATTTATATTTCAGAAAAATTTCATAATAGCTGTTTATATTTGCATGCGTATTGAAGAGACTAATGTCTGTTTAAGCGAAAAACTAGAATTTTATTGGTTAATAGATTTTTATAAGTTATATTTAAAAAAAGAAAAATTTTATGCGGAACTGTTGATGCAACAAAAAATATATATTAAAAAAACACATTATCAAAAACACATTATTTTATAATTAATTAAAAAAAAGTTATATATTTATAATGGACTAAAATGATATTTTTCAAAACAGTAATCTGTTATTGTGAGTTGAATGTTGTAAATGGGCTTTGTTGGCGTGTTGAATTTCAGTTTATACAAATATAATTGATTTATATTAGATAATACAATGCGTTAATTAAGGAGGCGGTGATGTATCGTAACTAATTTTCAGAAGTTTTTTTAATTATTTTTAATAAAATTGAATTTTTAATGAAATGTTAAATAAAAACGACGGATCAGGGTTCGAAATTAGCAGTCGTTAATCGTATTTTTCAATTAAAAAATTATTTCAGTTTAACGACTTTAATTTTAAGCACAGTCGTCATATTTAACGATTAACTTTTTATAGAAATTTCCGTTTGACGACTGTGTGTTTCCACACAGTCGTCTTTTTTTACATCTTTCCGAATGATGTGGAAAGTGGTGGAATTTTTTTTAAAATTATTAGTTTATTATTTTTTAAAATTTTAATATTATAGTTTCTTAATTATTTAATTTTAATATTAAAGTTCATTAATTATTTAATTTTAAAATTATAGTATATTATATTGTTTATTAATTATTTAATTTTAATATTATAATATATTATAGTTTATTAATTATTTCATTTCAATATTATAGTTTATTAATTTTAATATTATAGTTTATTAATTTTCATATTATAGTTTATTAATTTTAATATTATAGTTTATTAATTTTAATATTATAGTTTATAATTTTTAATATTATAGTTTATTAATTTTAATATTATAGTTTATTAATTTTAATATTATTGTTTATTAATTTTAATATTATAGTTTATTAATTTTAATATTGTTTATTAATTTTAATATTATAGTTTATTAATTATTTAATTTTAATATTATAGTATATTAGAGTTTATTAATTATTTAATTTCAATATTACAGTTTATTAATTTTAATATTATAGTTTATTAATTATTTAATTTTAATATTATAGTATATTAGAGTTTATTAATTATTTAATTTCAATATTACAGTTTATTAATTTTAATATTATAGTTTATTAATTATTTAATTTAAATATTATAGTTTATTCATTATTTAATTTTAATATTAAAGTTTATTAATTATTTAATTTTAATATTAAAGTTTATTAATTATTTCATTTTAATATTAAAGTTTATTAATTATTTCATTTTAATATTAAAGTTTATTAATTATTTCATTTTAATATTAAAGTTTATTAATTATTTCATTTTAATATTAAAGTTTATTAATTATTTCATTTTAATATTAAAGTTTATTAATTATTTCATTTTAATATTAAAGTTTATTAATTATTTCATTTTAATATTAAAGTTTATTAATTATTTAATTTTAATATTAAAGTTTATTAATTATTTAATTTTAATATTTAAGTTTATTCTAGTTTATTAATTATTTAATTTTAATATTTAAGTTTATTCTAGTTTATTAATTATTTAATTTTAATATTTAAGTTTATTCTAGTTTATTAATTATTTAATTTTAATATTAAAGTTTATTAATTATTTAATTTTAATATTAAAGTTTATTAATTATTTAATTTTAATATTAAAGTTTATTAATTATTTAATTTTAATATTAAAGTTTATTAATTATTTAATTTTAATATTAAAGTTTATTAATTATTTAATTTTAATATTAAAGTTTATTAATTATTTAATTTTAATATTTAAGTTTATTCTAGTTTATTAATTATTTAATTTTAATATTAGAGTTTATTAATTATTTAATTTTAATACTAAAGTTTATTAATTATTTAATTTTAATATTAAAGTTTATTAATTATTTAATTTTAATATTAAAGTTTAATAATTATTTAATTTTAATATTAAAGTTTATTATAGTTTATTAATTATTTAATTTTAATATTATAGTATATTATAGTTTATTAATTATTTAATTTTAATATTAGAGTTTATTAATTATTTAATTTTAATACTAAAGTTTATTAATTATTTAATTTTAATATTAAAGTTTATTAATTATTTAATTTTAATATTAAAGTTTATTAATTATTTAATTTTAATATTAAAGTTTAATAATTATTTAATTTTAATATTAAAGTTTATTATAGTTTATTAATTATTTAATTTTAATATTATAGTATATTATAGTTTATAATTATTTAATTTCAATATTATAGTTTATTAATTATTTAATTTCAATATTATAGTTTATTAAATATTTAATTTCAATATTATAGTTTATTAATTATTTAATTTCAATATTATAGTTTATTAATTATTTAAATTCAATATTATAGTTTATTAATTATTTAATTTCAATATTATAGTTT
Source organism: Troglohyphantes excavatus (assembly GCA_963932185.1). Classification (NCBI taxonomy): domain Eukaryota; kingdom Metazoa; phylum Arthropoda; class Arachnida; order Araneae; family Linyphiidae; genus Troglohyphantes; species Troglohyphantes excavatus. Next base: position 50,710,931 of record OZ010674.1, on the reverse strand, counting down.
ATTAATTACTTAATTTCAATATTATAGTTTATTAATTAATTAATTTCAATATAAAAGTTTATTAATTTTAATATTATAGTTTATTAATTTTAATATTATAGTTTATTAATTTTAATATTATACTTTATTAATTTTAATATTATAGTTTATTAATTTTAATATTATACTTTATTAATTATTTAATTTCAATATTATAGTTTATTAATTTTAATATTATACTTTATTAATTATTTAATTTCAATATTATAGTTTATTAATTTTAATATTATACTTTATTAATTATTTAATTTCAATATTATAGTTTATTAATTTTAATATTATAGTTTATTAATTTTAATATTACAGTTTATTAATTTTAATATTATAGTTTATTAATTTTAATATTATAGTTTATTAATTATTTAATTTTAATATTACAGTTTATTAATTATTTAATTTTAATATTACAGTTTATTAATTATTTAATTTTAATATTACAGTTTATTAATTATTTAATTTTAATATTACAGTTTATTAATTATTTAATTTTAATATTACAGTTTATTAATTATTTAATTTTAATATTACTTTTTATTAATTATTTAATTTCAATATTACAGTTTATTAATTATTCAATTTTAATATTACAGTTCATTAATTATTTAATTTTAATATTACAGTTTATTAATTATGATATTTTAATATTACAGTTTATTAATTATGATATTTTAATATTACAGTTTATTAATTATTTAATTTTAATGTTATGGGTTATAAAATTTATCCCTATATCAAACTTATTGTATAGAAAAAAAAGTAAAATGTTTTAAGAACTATATCCAAACTTGCAGTATTTCTTATTAGTTATAAAATCAATATATCATATAGAAAAAAAACGCCCATCATATGAAAATTGTTTAAAAATAACGAGATTAATAATAACATTTGAAACTAATTATACTGGTAAATTATTTAAAAAAATTTAATCGACTAATATAAGAGAACAATTAAGAAGGCTGCCTTCATATATTATTTTCATTAAGTATCGAAAATTACGACCAAGACTTCACGGGAATCGAACCCATATCCTAACGCACCGCAGTCCAGTGTGTTATCCGTTGCACTACCAGGGCGACGTGAAGAAGTTATAAACAGAAGAAATGTTAAAAAGGTGTGCCAAAAGAAGGGGAAGAAAAATAGTTGAAGTGTTATAACTCAGTTTCCATTTAAGCAATCAACATCAAATGTAGTGGAAAACCATCTTCTGAACAACTATTTTAAGTTTGCCAGGTCGCTTTGTTAAGATGGCTTAAACAGAAGCTGAGATTATCAATATTAAACCACACTGCCCTTTTGAGAAAGTACGATTACTTAAATTTGAGTACATCATCGCTCATTTACGATGCAATTGTACTCAGAGAAAAACGAGTATGTTCAGGTACTAATTTTTAATCACCTTTTTTTTACAGTGAACTATTAATGTAAGTAAACAATTAATGTATTTTTTATTTTTCATTTTCACAAAAAACAAAATATTATTGTATTAATTAGCAATTGTTATGTAGTATCGGCAGTTTTTTTCGGTTTACACAAAAAAGTTTTTCGTGCATACTTTTGCATATGTACTACTCATATGCAAGTTATATATGTAAAGCAATACAAGTATATTTTCACGCAAACAAATTAAACCAATCCCAAACTTAATATTTCTATATCGAATAAAGACATAATTTTTTTTTTCACTATTTCAGTTTTATTACGTCATAAATACGTGTAGTTTAGCTTTCCTTTAAAAGCATTCTGAAGATTATTGGCATATTTCTATCTCGATAACAGAACTTCTTCAAAAAAGAATGCTTCGCTAGAGTATTTTTTTAAAAAGCTCAATCCTTTTAAACTATTGCAGAACAAAAGGTGTGCTTTGAAAAAGTTGAAGAAGCCATTCTGGTTTAAAAAAGAAAAATGTAATAATAGTTCGCTCTATTATTTGAGTTCTTTCACTGATACAAATAAACTTCCATTTATAGTTTTGTGACGTCATACCATGTTACGTCGTAGTAGAAAAGAAACTTCGAATTTGATTTTGCGATGTGTATCAGAAAAAAAATTGTTTACATCATGTGTTTTGACGTCATAAAGGTGATTCACAATGAACCAATCATCTGTCTGACGTATTTCAGCTTAGGTCTAGAAAAACTAATTATGAATATTTAACAATATTTTCTCGTATAAAGGATTAAAGTTATTATTGTATTACAAGAAAGAAATATTAAATAAGGATATTAATTGGGAAGGTCACCTTCATAATTTATTTTTTTTGTTATCAATGACAGCTAATGAGTGTTAAATGAAAAAAGAGTAAAATATATTTTATAATCTCAAAATAAAGTGTTGTGTACGAAATGTAGTTTTTTTTAATAAATCGTAATAAAAACAGCTTATAAAATGCATTAGGAGCATGAATAGGATAGAGTTTTGGAATAAATATCGAAAGGAAGTGGTACATGTTTGTATTATTGCACAACTATTTATTTTGATTTATATGTCATAATACTTTTGAATATTTAAAGAAAACATATCGAAAAAATTGACAGTATAAAACATTGTTTTTGTCACAAAAAAAATATTTTGATTTATATGACATAATACTCTTGAATATTTAAAGATAACGCATCGAAAAAATGTACAGTATAAAAAAAAAATTTTTGTCACAAAAAAAAAAATACACGACCCTCTGGACAAAAAACATTTATTTGCAGTTTCTCTTTTTATTTCTAACGATAATTAAGCCATACAGTTACAAAACCAGATAGATCCACATTTTTAACAAAATCGTTTTTAAAAAAAATATTCTTCACAAGTTCTCAAATGTACTAAATCGCATTGTAAACCAGTATTGACCAAAACTGTCTAAATTCAGTATAATAATGCATTCCAAGTCATGGGTTTAGATCTGAAAGTTCGTGGCTGTTAATCATTTTTGGTGTATCTTGTAAAATTTATAAAAAATAATATATCTGTTTTTAAAACCAGACAACTGAATTAAATCCACAAATTTAAATGAAAAGTGTTGGAACTAAAGATAGTTAATACTAACTACATTGGAAAAAAATTATTCTCACTATAAATTAAGTTTGCTTCATATTTATAAATTACTAGCCATTTATATAAGGTTAATTTTTAAAATTTATACATTTCATTTCCTACGAGATTTAATTAAACATACAATATTTTTTGACATCATAGTAAAGTTAAAAAATTGTAGGTATTCACGCTTTTTACCACATTTATATATTTGTTGAAATACGATTTTTAATATATTATTATAATTTTATTAAATTAGAAAATAAGAACATGAGTTTTTCTTAAAAAGAAATAATAGCATCACAGAATATTGACTAAATATATTAAGATTCATTTTTTTCTTTACTAATAATACCCTAAATGATATATTAACATTAGGTGAATCCACACTTATTTCTTAGAAGATTAAATAACTTGTCTAGTGTTCATATATCTCCGGGTACATCTCCGAATGTTAGCTTTTCCGTTAGTTTTTCCGTTGAAGCATAATTGCCAGAAAAAGTTATTTCGCCAAAGCAATTTTTGATCGCCAATTTTTAATTGTTTAAAACAATAAGAATATGTTAATATATTTAAAAAATATTTCATTGTTGGTCAAGATCTTATGATTTTATAACAATGTAGATACTTCTTTTAAATGGATATTAAAAAATAGCTTCTAAAATTGTTATAAACGGAAAACCAAATGGTATTTTAAAGCTTCAGGTGCACAATTTCAGGTTGAAAGTATTTATATAAATTTTCAGACATGTCCAAATTGTGTGAGATAGTGTTTTGCGTGCAACAAATATACATGCAGACAGACTCTACGATTTTTATTGTATTATAATTTTACTGAATTAAAATATGAGACCATAAGCTTTTCTTAAAAATAAATAATAATCTTAAAGAATATTGACAAAATATTAAAAATATATTAAGATTAATTTCTTTTCTTTTCTAATATTACCCTAAATTATATTATAACATTAGGTGAACCCACACTTCTTTCTTAAAAGGTTAACTGTTTCATATCACTCATGCAAAAGTAGCACAAACCAATTTTGAGTTTTAATATAAAGTATTTCAGATAGAATTTTTCATGGTAAAACTCAAATCTGATTAATGCTGCAATATTTTACTTTAACCCAATGTCGAATTTATCTTTTTTGTCTTAAAATAGAGCTTTTTTGGGTCATGCTACTTTCGGTTTTTATGAAATTAGAAGATTCAATTACTTAGTTTCGTCGTGACATAGTTTCTAAAAGCTTTTTGTTATCAGCAGCAGGAGGGTTGTGTGGCTTATAATCCTGTTATACAAATATAATTATTTTACCCAATACTAAAAAATGCAACGTTATTTTTTTATGCATTTAAAATTTATTGAAATTTTATTAATATCTTTTTAATTTGAAAGTTTAAAAAAAATCTTAAAATAAAGATATTTTATATATATATATATATATATATATATATATATATATATATATATATATATATATATATATATATATATATATATATATTTAATATCTTAGTACTATTTTGGATGTTTGTATTTTCATTTATTTTAATTGCCTATTATTTAAAATAATGAACTAAGTTTTTACTAATAATTAAATATACATTTATGAATTAAAAAAAAGGTTATATGAAAATATTGCTATTTAATTTGTCATTATTAAAATGTCATTAATACAACTTAAAAATAAACTATCAATATTTTTAAATGTTTGATTGAAACTTTTATTTATGATTTTAAATGCCATTGCTATGCTTATTTAGGATACTGATTTGGTTAACGAAATTCATTAATATATATTTTTATATTTTATAAATACATTTTTGAGAAGTATTTTATATTTTGATGTTAAAACTATTATATTAATTGGAAATGATAAACAAAACGAAGTTAAAAAATATAAGAAAAAAGTTACTTAAGTGTATCAAAGTTCAAGAGTCAAAAAGTTACTTTAGTGTACTATTTTAAATGTTTGTATTTTCGTTTATTTTAATTGTCTATTTTTTAAAATATTGAACTAAGTTTTACTAATAATTTAATATACATTTATGAATTAAAAAAAGGTTATATGAAAACATTGCTATTTAATTTGTCATTTTTAAAATGTCATTAATACAACTTAAAAATGAACTATCAATATTTTTAAATGTTTGATTGAAACTTTTATTTACGATTTTAAATGCCATTACTATTCTTATTTAGGATACTGATTTGGTTAACGAAATTCATTAATATATATTTTTTTATTTTATAAATACATTTTTGAGAAGTATTTTATATTTTGATGTTAAAACTATTATATTATTTGGAAATGATAAACAAAACGAAGTTAAAAAATATAGGAAAAAAGTTACTTAAGTGTATCAAAGTTCAAGAGTCAAAAAGTTACTTTAGTGTACTATTTTAAATGTTTGTATTTTCGTTTATTTTAATTGTCTATTTTTTAAAATATTGAACTAAGTTTTACTAATAATTTAATATACATTTATGAATTAAAAAAAGGTTATATGAAAACATTGCTATTTAATTTGTCATTTTTAAAATGTCATTAATACAACTTAAAAATAAACTACCAATATTTTTAAATGTTTGATTGAAACTTTTATTTACGATTTTAAATGCCATTACTATTCTTATTTAGGATACTGATATGATTAACGGCATTCATTAATATATATTTTTGAGAAGTATTTTATATTTTGATGTTAAAACTACGTATTATAATAATTATAAATGATAACCAAAGAGAAGTTAATTCATACAGGAAAAAAGTTACTTAAGTGTATCAACCATTATATTTGTTTAGGCATAAAATTTTTCTAATATAGAAGGCTTAATAATATCTCTAATATCTGTTTGACTTGATTAGAATATAAAATATTTTAAGGTAACAACCTATAAGGTATTTTTCCTCTTCATCTAAAGTAGTGTTTTAAAGCAACTAAATCTATGATATATCTGGATTAAAAATCAAGGACAGGACATACACAAATAAAACATAAAAACTGCAAATGGCTTCTGCTTTTGATGTAGAGAGTAAGAGATAAAAATAGTATTTACACGAACATACAATATCTAAGGTAATGCCGTGGGGAACTGGTTCTGTGTCATATACGAATATGTCATGAGGTAAAAGCAATGGGAAACATCATTTATGTATATGCAAATACTGACATATATAACCTCTGTATTTATGGTATGCGTTCAAATAATTTTTTGTTGTTTAGATTTTATTTTATTTTTCAAATAAAAAAATGTTTTTTGCTATGCTATCACTTAATTTTTGTTTCATATTGAAACTTTGATTTCTGACCTTCATCGTACTACACCGATGTTATAAAAGGTAGGGAACATATCCTTGCTTTTTCCTTGTGTAGCCGTTGCGTTTTCCCTCCTATACGCCTGATTGGTTGGTTCCAGTGCCTCGGAGGGAAACCAACTAATCCAGTGTTTCTCGGGGAAAAAGTAATGCCCACAGAAAAAAACGCGAGGGCATGTTTTGTACCTTACAGCGCATTAACAATAGCAGATACCTTTGTGATTGGTGAACAAAGACCACGTGGTTTTTATTTACCAATCACATAAGCATCTGCGAACACTAACTCACATTAAAAACGCCCGCGTAGAGTGGCCCAAAGACATGTACGATACTTTACGATGTTTGGAAACATTTATAACACAATATTTTAACCTAACAAAATAGTATTTTTGGAATAGATTAAATCGCCAGATACAAAATATTATTCCAATTAAATATTTTAGAAAATATAAAAAAAATAAGCACATAACAGAATAAAAAATATTGGACTTCTTAGATGTATTTATTAAGTTACCTAATTTGCCACCTACAAAAAAATAACTAATATATTTCCAAGGACAAACCCAAAATAGCTCTATCAAAACTGATACATTCTAATCAATAAGATCGCATTTTACTTATAGTCTCTATTAAATATTTGTCGAACAAAAACAATCCAATCGCAAGGAGCTTGGCAGCAAAACCAACCAATCAACTCTTTCTATTTACAGAAAAAGAGATGAGAAACTACAGCGTAGAGGTGTGATAGTAGCGAGAGTTGACCATCAGCGATAAATTGCCCCGTAACATTCATTTCCGCGCTGAAAGTGTCCGAGTCAAGGTGTTCTTGCTATCTTGTTGACAGAAAAGTTCGCCTTAGTTTCTATTTCCGCTTATTAGGGATCCCCAGTAGGAGGTGACATTAGGGAAAGATCAAGGTTGGGGAAAGTGTCAAACCGTTCGATTTTTTGCGGATAATCGATCTTTTTTTGGGAAAGAATCGACATTTCGATAAACACCTTCAAAAATATAATTTTTGTAAATAGCAGTGGCAAAGAAAAAGTAGTTATTTTATTTTATTTAATTAATACAAGTGGTGGTTTTTGTCTCGATTTATTTTCATATGTTTTGCTGATATTTAAAAGAGTTATAAATCATCCATTTAGAAGTTGTCAATTCATATTTTTAAGAATATATAATAATACATTCGTTGGATTTGGCAGAGAAAAAGTAGAGTAATTTAATTTTATTTAATTAATACAAGTGGTGATTTTTGTTTCGAGTTATTTTCATATGTTTTACTGATATTTAAAAGAGTTCTAAATAAGCCATTTATAAGGTGTAAATTCATATTTTTCAGAATCTATAATAATAAATTCGTTCGATTTTTTTGTGGATAATCGATCTTTTTTGGAAAGAATCGACATTTTAATAAACACCTTCAAAAATATAATATTTGTAAACAGCCGTGGCAAAGAAAAAGTGGAGTAATTTAATTTTATTTAATTAATACAAGTGGTGGTTTTTGTTTCGAGTTATTTTCATATGTTTTACTGATATTTAAAAGAGTTCTAAATAAGCCATTTATAAGGTGTCAATTCATATTTTTCAGAATCTATAATAATAAATTCGTTCGATTTTTTTGTGAATAATCGATCTTTTTTGGAAAAAATCGACATTTTAATAAACACATTCAAAAATATAAATTTTGTAAACAGCCGTGACAAAGAAAAAGTGGAGTAACTTAATTTTATTTAATTAATACAAGGAACAGTTTTTGTCTCGAGTTCTTTTAATATGTTTTACTGATATTTAAAAGAGTTCTAAATAAGCCATTTATAAGGTGTCAATTCATAGTTTTCAGAATCTTTAATAATAAATTCGTTCGATTTTTTTGTGGATAATCGATCTTTTTTGGGAAAGAATCGACATTATAATGAACATCTTTAAAAATATAATTTTTGTAAATAGCAGTGGCAAAAGAAAAGTAGAGTAATTTAATTTTAATTAATTAATACAAGTGGTGGTTTATGTCTCGAGTTATTTTCATATGTTTTACTGATATTTAAAAGAGTAATAAATCAGTATTTATAAATTGTCAATTCATATTCTTCAGAATCTATAATAATAAAAGAATCTGTGTCTGTCCTATTTTCCACTGCTCGGACATGTCTGAAAATTTAGATATAGATACTATTCAATCTCTATTTGTGTATTTGAGGCTTGAAATGTCACAATTTAGTTTAATTCTCCTTTTATAACGGTTTTAGAAGCTTTTTTTAAATAGCAATTTTAAAAAATTGTATCTAAATTGTTATAAAATCATAAGATCTTAACAACAATGAAATACTTTAAAATAAATTAATATATATTTATTATTTCAAACAACTTAAAGTTGGCGATCAAGTATTGCTTTGGCAACATAACTTTTTTCTGACAATTATGCTTTCCAAGGGAAACCTAACGGAAAAACTAACAGTTTGTAATTTTAGTTAATAAAGCTAACAACACCTAAATTATTAAGAACTTTAACTAAGAAACTTATGAAGTTGCAGTAATAATTATGGTTTGGGTAAAAGTACAATATTAACAAAATATAAGATACGAATCAAATTTAAATTATGTTAACTAACTTAACCATAATTCAGTTCGTTTAACCAATGTTACCATTTTAATAAAGCGCTTATTCTAAAATTGACCTACATAAGCTATATAATGCTAAACTTTTTAATCGAATCAAAAACTAATAAATTAAATACAAGCTAAGCCTTGATTAGTTGAAATTATAGGATATTTTTACCATTGGACTTGAAGAGGATTATCTACTACTTTTAAAATATTTGTAATAACAATATTTTTGTTATCACGAATACATTAAAAAATAAAGGAATTAGTATGTTTTCCTTAAAGTTAACTTGTATGTTTAATATTTTAAATACATTTTTAATGATATTTTGTTATTGACAAAGTCGAAGCACTATTTTATAATGGAAAATAAGTGGTTGAAAACTAAAATAAATACTCGATTTTAAATCCAAAAATGCTTGGTTTTCAAGCAATTAAGGCAGTTTTTATGCGAACTTGAAAAGCAGCTTACTTATCGAAATGCATAAGAAACTGTTTTGCAATCTTCTTCAAGGTCACACAAATTTTCAAATTAAAATTTAGGGTAAAGACTCGAATTTGATCATTAAATTTATTTAAAGTAAAGAAGCAGAGTATTTAAGCACATTTAATGATCTGAAACTAACAAAAGGCTTTTTTTTTACTGAAAAGTTAAGATGGTATTTTCGGATTAGTTTGCCTTGATCAATAAGTATCCGAGTATCCTGACCTTGAGATTTTAATGGCAATGAATATTACAAAGAAATAAAGTCTTGTTTTGAATAGTTTTTATGGTTGTTATTTAAAAAAAAAAGTATTGTCGAGTATTTGTTAAAGTCATTATTAAGTTTTTTATATGTTGATAATTCAAATAAATGAGAAAAAATATTTGAATTGTATTGATTAAGCTTTTTAAAACAGGGTTTTTATTGAAAACACTTAATTTTATTGAACCGTGTTAGAAATTTCATTTAAATTAAAAAATGAATACTTTTTTTAAAAAATTATTTTTTATATTTCTTGAAGTTTTAAATGCTTAATTATGCTAATTTAACTTTCTGTAGCACCCAATACCTTTCTTTAAAAATATTATATTTCAAATAGGAAATAAATTTTTATTTATTTGTTGTACATAACTATGTATGACAAAAAACTTAATTAGCCATATTAAAGTTTTAAATATGGATAAAAAAAATTATCGATTTGCAAATTTCCATTTCGATTTATTACGTCTTCATTTTAAAATCTAGCTTATGTGTATACAATCATATGTGTATACAATCATATGTGTATTCATTCGTATATGTATACAATCATATGTGTATAAAATCGCTGTTATTAAGTTTAATTTATATAAACTTATTTAAATAAAAAGTAGCATAAAATGAAATGTATTGCGGATGAATTGTAATGTTTGAATTATTTAATTTTTATTGTGAAATAACAGCCTATCACTCAGAGTTTTTTTTTATTATAATTGATTTACTTAAAAATATATAGGATTTATTATGGTTCACACACATTGAGAAAATTTAATAGTTAGGAGAGTTTTTAATTATTGTGTTTCTATTAAGATCGTTATAATTACAAAAAAAAATACTTATTAATTGAAATAGTACATAAAAATTTAGTTTAAAATTTTTTCTTGAGAGAACTGTAATGTCACGTTTCTTAATCTATTGATCGGCTAACCTCGAATTTTTCGAGACAGCAACTCCAGTTTTAACAGTATTCCTATTTTTCCTACATACAATTTTTTAATTCACAAATATAATTCATGTTTCAATATTATGTAAATGTTTCGAAGTGAGGTATTAATTAAAGCCAACGTTATAAAAATATTTCAGATGCATTTTTTTCTATAAAAAAGGCACATATTAAAATTATAATGTAAGCATTGTTAACTTAACTTTGTTGTTTGACTCCATGAGTATTCAAATAATGTGTTAATGCTATTTTGTTAATGGGGTATATGAAACTTTTGACGTTTTTCTTTAATTTTACAGATATCATTAAAATTATTTTCCCACCAATGTGTGCAAAGCATATTAATATAATCACATAATGAATTATTTAAAAAAAATGTTTTATAAAATAAAAAAATAAAAAAAAGTTAATTTTTTTATTTTTTACATAAGTCAAGAAAATATTTTCTGAAAAACTTTAATTTCGCATTTTTATAAGCAAAATAATGTGGTTAATAAATATTTTTTACAATTTTTTTTTATTTGCAAAACAATGTTTTTGAAAAATAATTGAAAAATTAAACGCTAATTTCACAGTTGAAACTATTTTTTTAAAAAATTACAAAAAAAATAATTATTATCTATATATTATTAATCCCTAAAGACAAATTAAAATAATATGTTTGAAAATACACTGTATCAAATTTGGAGCAGATTCTTCAAATAGATCTAAAATAATATCAATTTAAATTTGATTAAAGATGAAAAAAGTCACCGCCGAGAAAAATGAGTTAAAAGTTACATATTTGGGTAATTTTGTACCATAGCTTAATATTAATTTGCAAAAAATAGTTAGGGTACAGATGTAGTATAGGATATTTGGCACGCGAGTATATTTTTGGCGTTTTTTATTGGGACGATAAATTTATAGTATGGCAACCCCACCTGACATTGTTGGTATATTCAGATCCTTGTAGCGACTTTCAATCTGGTAACCCTATGAGGTCATAGCGCTGTTTAACGGCAATTTTTTATCGCCAAAAAAAAAAAATCGCGCCAAAGTTCCATACTACATCTGTTCCATAGTACCTACTTAACGTAGAAAGATAATTTTGGTACCGTTAAATTCAAAGTAAAATGAACTATTTTACAAAGCAAAAGACTAATTTAGGATATTTATAATGATTTTGTGTCTCCTAAACGTGTGAAGCTATACTGAAGCGTATTTTAAAATATATATTCGGTATTACAGAACGTATTTTTGGGGGATTTTTTTTATCCACAGGAGCTCATATGCATTTGTAAAAAACGAAAAATATATACAGAATTTTACTTAGATTTCATGACTTCTAACCATACATTGAACTATTTTGGAATTTAAAGAATTTATGTCTATCTCTAACTTTAAAAGATATGCAGTTCTTAACAAAAAAAAATATTTTATCAAAAATATCAAATAAACTGCTTTACACACTATCAGATAAGCGCGGCACCCTACTCTAATTCGATTCACTGTATACAGGGAGTTGATGCACGTTAAATCTGCTTTGAATTAAATATCTTTATGTTAGTCATCATTGAATTTTGAAAATTACGATATCAGCTCAAGTGTTGTCTTTTTCCCGATCATGGTTAGAATTTACAAAGTAATTTTATCATGTCTTTTCTACAGAATAGATTCCGAACTGTCGTCAATAGTCCATTATATAGCTCTAGTGCGACGTCAGTTTAACAAAACCACATTATAACAATACAAGTAGTATGAAGTCATGAAATTGCTTAACACAATTAAAAGTTTTATAAGGACACAATTATAAAGATATCGAATTCGATTGTTTATCGGCAGTTATAAGAAGAGTTCAATTTCGACTTTTTCATTTCATTCTTTGTCCAATTTGAGAAACCCTGACTTTTATTTCCGTACAAACTTAAAATAGCTATTGCCTTAAAAAAAATCTTAGGACTATTTGACATAAATATAAAATGACCAAGTATTTATAGATAAATTGTAGACAGACAAGTTTTTCAAAAATAATTTAATTACTTGTTAGGAGTTAGCATCGAACGAAACTATTTTTATATAATACATAACTCTTAAATAACTAAAACTTTTGATAATTTAAGACAATTAGAGAAAAGTTTGGACAGTTGAAAATAGTTAACGAAATTAACTTTGTTATGTGACTTTTCCTTGTTATGTGCTTACACCGTAAAAAAAGGTGCATAAAAATGAGTACATGAACGTACTTGTTTTTCTTTGAGTACAATTGCATCGTAAATGAGTGATGACGAACTCAAATTTAAGTACTTTTAACAAAAATGAGCAGTGTGATTTAATATTGCTCATCTCAGCTTCTGTTCAAGCCGTTTAACAAAGCGACTCGACAAACTTAAAATATTTTTATTGCTGAAATGGAAACTGAGTAATTACAACTAAATTATCTTACTTCCCATTCTTTTGGCACACCTTTTTAACATTTATTTTGTTTATAACTCCTTCACGTCGCCCTTCTTCACACTTTCTTCAAGACCCTCGACTGCGGTGCCAGATGATATGGGTTCGATTCCCATATCCTCTGGCTTGTAATTGTCGATATTTATTGAAAGTGATTTATAAAGGCAGCCTATGTAGGCTAGCATCTGATCTTTTTATTCATTTTTACTCATTGTACTCATTTTTTAGTACATGTCCTTTTCAATATTGAAACTTACGTATTCGGAACTTCGAGCATGAATGGACTGTAGTAGAGCGAATATGACGTCATCGTCGTGATGCAAACATCCCAGACCTCATGACACCAGACACGTGACTTCCTTTCAAAATTTATGGAAAAACGTTTGCGATTGACTTGTGATTTGGAAAAAATAGTAAATGTGTTACTTCATGAAGTACAGGATATTTTCATGAATGAACTAGAAAAAAAAATTATGAATGGATGACGTAGTAAACCACGTGTCTGAGCCCATACATGTTGGCCTCACTTTGATGTTAGCGAGACAATAACCTTATGAGTTCCCTTCTATGAGGGATCCATGCTCGAAGATTCGGAGCCATGATAAGCATCGAATGTATTAAAAAATGAGTAAATTTTACTTAATTTCGAATATCTGTTTTTAACAGTGTAGTAAAATGAAGGTAAGGATATTTGTAGTGGAATATTTTACAATTCATGTAAAATAAAATATTGTAAAAATTTAGGGGTGCATATTTATTTAAATGTTACATACTTCTAAAAAGTACACAATAATGCATTATTATAGGACATAATGTCCCATTAGGTTAATTTTTTTTCTTTTTTATATGTTTGTTGCCCGACTTATTTTAAAGGGACTTGAGAAGTTCCAGAAAGATATAAGTTTCCCACGTTAAAAAGCACTTTTTTTATGTAAATGTTTCGCAGAAGTTTGGAAAGATACAGATAAAAATTTGGCATCTATGTACTCGTGGAACATACATACTTCATAGCCTTGTGTACTGCGGCACCTAGTATTTTATCCTGCTATCTTCTTGCAAAACCAACTTTACCAAAACAAAAATAAGCAAATAACTATATAATGGTTATTTTTTTTTATTTATTTGACTTTTTAAAATGATTCGTTGTATAACTAAGATAAGAAGCAAATAAAATTATCACATTAGCTTAAAAAAAATATATAACTGTTTTTTTTTAATATTTGAGATTTTGAGATGGTTTTGCGCAGCTTCTTGTATTTTAACAATAGCAGCATATAAAATACCCTTAAAAGTGTTCATTGGTACCAACGTATTTATTTTAACTAATACTAATTAATTTATTATTGATTAATTTAAAGTTAGTAATTTTTATGTTCGCGCATTCACATAACAGTTAATTAAATTAATATTATTACCTTATTTGCTTTAAAGTTCCCATAACTTTGATTTACTTTATAATAATTTTACGTACGCTAGATGGCAGCACGAACTTCCTTTTTTATAGACAAAGTTTCTTAAGTGTTAAGGCCGACTTCGACATTGGAAATGAAATGAAATTTAAAATGTGACTAATAATATTTGCTGAAAGTTCAAATCTACAAATGGTACTTACTGCAAAATGAATACCAGTTAGATAAAATGTTTTAATTGAATAAATAATTAACAATATTTAAAAATTTCATTATTTTACGATAACTCTAATGTTATTGTTATTAAACAACTGTAATAAGAGTAGTTTAATAAATGTATATAAACATAATTTTAAAAATAAATAAAAAAAATATTAAAAAATTTGACATTCCAACTCATTTAGGACGGCTGTAATTATTATATAATTTTACGACAATACATTGTTAAGGTAAAAATAGTTTGTATATTATTTAATAAAAATGCAAGTTTTAAAAAAATAAAGAAAGTTTGAAAAGTTTTTTTAAGTACATATTTTGTCATTATTTTTAGTTTTAAGAAATATAGAATTCCTTTCCAAATATTGGAATTATAGAAATTAGAATAGAATTTCCTTTCAAAGTATTAATGAGTTAGTGGCGCCATCTTCTGATACAATATCCAACTTTTTATGTCAATTATTGTAATATTATGCTTGTTTCTATTTTTTTTCTTCAAATTTATTTTCATTAATTTATTTGTCTTTTTTCTTAAAATTTTTAGAATAAATATATTTAAAATTTGTTTATTTTTTGTGAAAATTTGGAATGTCAAGAAAAAATTGGAAGTTATTCAAATAAAATTGTTAAAACGCAATGCAATTAACTCAAGAATTATTTATTTAAAAAAAAATTTTGATGTGCGAGTTGAGTTATTGTAAATATATGCGATATCAAACCAAAACATATTTTTGCTTGTATTAGCTCTTTTATGTAAAGATATAAAAATAATTCTGAGTTCTCCAAATTTTTTCCTCAGAACAAATACTTTTTACATTCTAAAAACGGTTTTTAATTTTTTATAAAAAATAAGGTTTCAATTTTTTTTTATTTATAAAATACAAAATGCAGTTATTAAAAGAATATTATGATTTTTATTGATATGTTATTTTATAAAAAAATATGTTAATTTATATTTTTCATAAATTACATATTCGTTTTCTAACGTTCTCTAGTAATATAATTGATTCATATTAATCATTTGCGATCGTGGCTTTTTTAGCTAGTGCAAACCAGCAACTCGAGATGATTTTCATCATATTTAGTAAATATTTTACAGCCAATCAGTGCATCAAACCAAGCGGTGCATGAGAGTCACCTATCGACTCAAAAAGGTTAATAACTGATTGTTAAATTACAAAATCACAATCAATATAATACAGAATAGAGATAAAACAGAAAAGCATATAGTGCATTGACTTTTTTATTAACTTCACGAAGAATGCTTATCAAACATAACAAAATGTCTTTATATAATGATTGAATTTTTTATGACTTCTTAAATGATAATACATTTGGTAACCTATATTATCGCGGTGCTTTGAAAACTTTGAAAGTTGTGTAATAAAACCACACAGGACATAAAATCTTGTCTCCAGGGATTGCCTAACATATGACCATGAATTCATCGATTTTTATGTCCATTTTAACAAGGACATTAATTTGTATTGATAATATATGAGGCAGCCACATGTTCAGCTGAAGCCATGAAATGTTAACGCAATTAAAAGTTGCGCTCGTCAATTATTAAAGAGAAATAAAATGTACTTAACTCTTTAGCTTAAAAATGATGCTTTGTTGTTGCCATAGCAACTAAAAGTATTCGTGTCATTTTCAGAATAGTAGTTTGAAAAGAAGCTTATTTTTGTGATGTTTGGCTTCACAATCTTGAAACAATGCAAACTTTTTCGGAACGAAACGGTGATAATTAATAACATTCTGATTATGTAATAGTTTATTAGTTCTAATTAAATAGTGCAATTTTATATTAAATTTGTAATACTCAATGTGGAATAGAGGTTCGATAAATTTACATTAAATATGTTCTAAATGATGCATAATCAGCACAAATTAAAAAATTTTCCTTATATATATACATATATATGTATCTATATATATACGATAAAAACATAGTAGAAAACAATGGAAAATGATAAACAAAATTATATAATAAGTTGTTTATATATATATATATATATATATATATATATATATATATATATATATATATATATATATATGAAATTTTTTTCACTTGGGGATTAATTTATTGATCATAGTAATTGGGTATCTGTCGATTTTATCATATCCTTAGCACATCGAGGTCAAGCATTTAGAAAAGTATCCCTACAAATATCCCTGCGAGGACATATGTCCTCAAACTGCTATGTACCAGTTTCAGACATCTGAGTTAATTCTGCTTTGCATGGCTATGACTCGCCGAAATTTTATTTGGGTGTCAAATTGTATGCATTCTGCTATTGAATAGAAAGTAATTTGCAAGTCGAACTGGTTAAAAAGCCAGAGCAAAAACTATTTGTTTGGCAATAAAAAAATAATTCTATCATAAGAAAATATAATATTATTTATACATTTAATATTTCTACAATGCTACGGTATTAAAAAACACCACTAAATCACTTAAAATTTTTTTAGGGTACAGTATGGCTGCTTTCAATTGGCTTCAACGGCGCCCATAGAGAATACAAGTTTGAGACTTCCAGAAATTACAGTTAGAGTTCAATGCCACCAACTAATAAAAAATGCTTCAAGTCAATCCATTTGACACTTCCATCCGCTTCATTGGAAACCACTGTAAAAAACTCCGAAACGCAGTCTAGACAAATTCAAATTGTAACAACAAACAAACCGAAACAATTCAATGTATATTTACTTTACGAGATTGTCTCATTTTTGGCTGGTGATGTCCCGACTAGGTTCCTACCTAAATACCACCTCTTCTTTTAGTTTCAGGGTCGTAATTGACGTCATAGTGACGTTATTTGGAAGTTGTTGGCCCTGAAGCACTTGTCCTGAGGTTCGAGACCCCACCTATAGGGTTGATTAATTGAAAAACGGTAACAACAGATTTTTTTGTGTTTCCTGCCCGGACGTCATTTTTCAAAATGAACTTTTACTATTACTTCATTGTTACGGAGTTTTAGTATTTTCGGAAAAGGCTTATTCGAGGTTAAGTTTTATAGTTTTTCTTTACGTCTAAATAATCTATTTTAATATTAGTGGTCATTAACTTAGAGTGTTCTTATGTTTTAGGGTCATCTGAGCAGAGACCAAATTGTTTGGAATAATTGTGCTCATAAAACTATTAACCGTTTGTACTCCAAGAAAGTGTTCTACATTTGCGTTATTTTAAAGGAACAGTTAGGTTCGTTTAGTTTCGTTACCCCAAAATCTGCGGAGCTTGTATATAACAAAAATAATCACGTGAATTGGAGTTAATGAAAGGACACCTTAACCTTTTGCACTCCGTTGACGCCGCTCAGGCGACAACATAACGACTCGTTCTTTTGGTTACCTGTTCTTTAAAATAAACGATAACAGCATAATCTTGTGTTTAAAAAACATCGATATTTCAACTCGTTCTTTTGCAGATCCAAAACAGATTATGTTTCTTTTTTCTATGAGCATAACAAATTATAGGTAAAAGAACATAAGGACGAAGAACTGTTCTATAGAAAGAACGGAAAACGCAAAGAGTTCTTGGAGTGCAAAGGGTTTAAACAAAAACGACGTTTTTAAAACTCAAGAACACTCAGTTCTTGCTCATTTTGAAGAACAGGTAATATGCTGTTATTTTGTCACCTTAGTGAGCAAAGAGTTAAATGTCTTCCAAATATATTCTATCTGCATTCCTTTTAATATAATAAATGGTTAAAAAATTCGGGTTGGCACAGTTCCCATTTTGCGTAAGGTTTGATTCGGGAATACTTTGTACGCGCGCCTGCTCGGCCTGCTTCTTGATTCCCTCCCCCACCCAAACGGTACAAAGGTAAGAAGAAAGAGTGTAATAATTGCCAATCTGGTCTACGCGGCTCACCTTGCTTTACTTGATTGTAGGTAACTTATCTTCATACGCTAATTCTCCCTAGAGTAATGGGGCCGAAAGCACATACTGCATCCAAGGGCAGCACTCTTTCCCACGTGGTTCAAAGGTCAGAGAGGGGGAATGGGTTAACATTCGGCCTGGTCGACGTGTTCCAATTTCTCCGTGGAGTTATGATGGCGGAAGTATATACTGCAGCCACAAGCGACATTCCTTCCCATGCTGTACAAAGGTTAGAGTGAATAGCTTAACAATGGGTCTAATTGCAACGTCTAACTTTCCTCTGCACGATGGTAGGTCATTTATCCTCAGAGGCTTATTCTCTCTGGGTGTATGGGCTTTTGAAGAGTCTCACTTTTTATGTTACGACTTCTTGCGGCGATGTACCGATTTTAAAGATTTACTCACGCCTAAGCCAGGACATGTCTTTAAACCAAAAAAAAAGTGCATTTGTTACTGTGAAAGTCCGGAATCGTTTACAAAATAAGAGTTTTCCGCACTTTCACTAGGGAATCTGCAGATTCACGTATTCCGAATCATGAAAGTGCGAAACGCTCTATCCCAAACTGTATTCAACGTAACCACCCCTCGCCGAATAGAGAGAATATCAATTTGTTTAGTTCATTACGAGACATGGACGCTTGGAGACGGTTTTAAATTGAAGGGGGTTGGATAGTTAGAAAATAAATATTAGTATAAATTTAGATATAGCCTTTGAATAAAGCACGTCCTCAAAGTTGCAACGAGAAGCGTTAATGTATTAGATGAGATATTTCAATACGGTTGGTTGAATTAACGTCACACTAGAGCTTCACAGTGGGATATTGTCAGCGATTCGAGTTCTATCCCAAAGGAAAGACCCGGGAACATTGAATCGTAATTCTAAGTTGCCAATTATGGCATTAGAGTGGTTTTGAGAATCATGCATCATAATTGTTCAAAGACAGTTGGGTACACCTTTGAGTAGGGTAGCCGCAGGGTTTCTGAATTATTTTTGGGATAATATACACTGATAAGCACCGGGGCGCTTTTATGTTCCAGTACGCCCCTGCATTCACTGATAAAAAACAACTTTTAAAATCTGCATTTTGATGATACAGAGTTCGTATAATTGGAGTTCTACTGTGATTTAAACAAAATGGTCAAAATTACGCAAAAATTTCTATTTTTTCCTAAAACGAGTATGTAAATAAATTACCGAAGATTTTGAAAATTATTGGGGCAGATGCGGCCCTTCAGGCCCAGTCTAAGACCCACCATGGAAAATGAAAAATGCCACTCACCGTCTTTTCTTTTATGAACAGGCTCTGTCCAGAGACATCCTTGGAGCACCCCGCGCTATGGGTCCTCCTCAGCAGCTTGCTCAGCTTCGAGGTCTTGCTGGGCGTTCCCCCTTTTCCCCCCTTCAGGCTCCCCTCAGAGTCCTTCCTGGACTTCCTGCCGCCAGGTTTGCTGAGCGAGAGTTCCAGCCCCTCCTCCAGCGGCTCCGAGCTGGAGCACTTCTTCGGGGTGGACTGGGGGGTGCAGCTGGTGGTGGTGATGACAGGGGTGGCGGGGAGGTTGGTGGTGGCTGGCTTGTCGCCACTGAACTCGAACGTCACGCCACTGCTGCCGTAGGAGGGGGTGTTGTTCCCGCCGGTGCTGCTGGACGCCCAGGAGGGGCTGGTCTCTTCTTCGCCGGCGCTCTCCAGCTCGGTGGTGTTGGGTTGCTGGGGGCTGTACGGCTGGTTGGTGGTGGTGGTGGCTGGTTTGCGCTTGGTGATCGGGGGCTGGGAGACGAGTCCCAGCGCGACGCTGGACTCGCTCTGGTCGCGCATGTACTTCTCCATGGCGCTCAGCGTCCATTTTGCGTTGATGTTCTCCGTCTCGTCGGAAAGAACTCCCTGGAATAGGGAAAATAAGGCTAACGTTAATTCGAGCGACAGGCTTTCTAATTGGTTGGTTGAATTAACGTTCCGCTGCAGCTACACAATGGTCTGTTGGTGACGGTTCGGGATATATCTCGTTCGAAAGACTCGGGAATACTGCCTTGTATAATTGACATATGTTCGGATGACAGGGAGAACAACTCAGTTAACATCTCACGTACTTGTTGTAAGCGTGAGGACGTTTTGGACCATGACAGATTTAACTTACACCAGTCTCCTATACTCGTCAGATGTGTTTTTTAAAGGAATTACCGCAGAATGAAACTTTTAACCCTTCCATCTTTTTCATAACCTTCCGGTTATGAATCTGGTACTGCTCTAGGCCATCCACGGACCCAATTACACATGGGGACTGGAACAGGCTAAAGCGGTTTTCATTACATTGTATCCTATTAGTGAGTTTACACGCTCGAATTTGAGTAAGTGTGAACGTGGTTTTTACTATTCAGTAGAAAGTTTTCGTTAATGGAAGGTTTCAATTGAGGTATCGTTACACATATTTATGGGCAAGCTTTCAAAACTGTGGAAAGTAAACTAAAGGTGCATCAAAATGCATTAAAGGTAATTGCAATTTGTAAAAATAATTTTCTTGTTCATTGATAGAGAGAAAGCTAGGTTCCTGTTTCAATTCGACCTTCCAGTATTTCGTCTGTTTGTATGTAAAATTGTACGCATCTAAATGTGTAATATTTATGACCAAACGCGTTGTTCGTTTGAAGTCATTAAAATCGACGTGTATGATTTTTTTGGTCGCGAGATTTACTGTTTCCAGAACTACTAGTCATAACTTTGCAGCATGCCCCTGTACTTTTGAATATCTAATACCGATTAAATAATAGCTATTTTTCTTAACAATATGAAATTAATTGTGGTCTGTTTCTGTGAAGGTATGTGCAGCTGAAAATTTATGTATTTCTAAAGAGCAATTACTCAGAAATACATTGAAAAAGTCTAATTAAATATCTTTGGCATTCATCGTACTTTTAAAAAAGTGAATATATTTAAAAAAATAATTTTTAGTGAAAAATTAATATATATTCTGTTTATACACAAATTGCTATACGCAAAACATCATTTTTTTACGTGCTTATAACTTGTTAACTTGAATATGGATTTTTCTGCTAAAACACTGCATGCATACATGTATATATCAATTTGTCTGAATCTTGTTTTTTCTCACAGATAATTGATAAATAAGCATTTCATTGTAAATGGAAGAAAATAGAAGCAATAATAAATAGAAGCACTTTTTTTGCATATATTATAAATTATTTCATTATATTTCTTAAAGCTCATATAAAATTGAATAGTGTGAACAGTACATAGTTATGGAAATGTTTATTATCTGCCTTCAGAAAGATTATAACTATCGAAATTTAAAAAATGAAAATAATTAATGAAATATATTATTTAAAATATTTATAAATTTCATGAAAATCAAATCAGCCGTGATTAGTAATATATAAAAAAGGAAGAAGGCTAAATGCTTTCAAGGTTATCTTATGTTTAAAAATAAATAGTACTAAACTAAATGATTCAAAACCTCAATTATGTAGATTCTTCGAAAATTGCTTGCATTGTAATATTTATAAAGAGAAATCTATCTCAGTTTTAAATTAATCCATGTTTATTCACGTTTTTAATTAGTTAATAGATTTCAAATTTCGGAATTCATTTTGATAATTTTTTTTTATTGAAATCTCCAAAGCGATTTCTTCGTGCAAAGCTTAGTTTCATGATTATAAATAGCTGAAGTGAAGACTTATAAATTATAAAAATAATTCAGTGAAAATGAATTGCAAATATAAATAAAATGTTAGTTAAATTTCAGTTATAATGAAACATCCAAATGGAATGTTTTAAAGCAATTTAAAATAGTATAATTTTTTTTATCACATTAAATTAGAATGCTAGGAATTTAATTAGAAAGCATTTTAACAGATCAAAAACTAACGACAAAGTACTTTGAAAACAATTTGGGGCAAAATTTTATATTAAAAATAATATATTTTGATAAAATATATTAAATTTCTTGAGGAAAATAAAATGTATTTGAATAATTACATTATATTGGATTCCTTTTCTTTTTTAAAAAGACAAAACCATAGCACTTGTAAAATGTAAATAAAAAATACTCAATAGAAATTTAATAATTAATTATTAATTATATTATTTTAATTAAATGAATATAACAATGAATAGATACTGTATTAAGGTTTACTGTTTCCAGAACTAATTAAGGTTACCATTTAAATTTAACGTTTGTGTAATTCTTTAATATACTTAACATCGCTTCTATTTGAAATTAGAAGCAGGCGAATATTTTCTGGGATGCCATTTGCGAAAAATCATTTAAACAATTCTTATTAATTAAAGTTACCTATTCACAAATTAATTAAAACAATTAAAAAATAAATCGAATTATATAGAGGTTAATAAATAAAAGAAATAACCAATCGTCCATATAATTTCTTTTCATTATTAATAATAAATAATTTACTTATAAAGTATATGATTTTTTTCTTAGATACGTTCAACTACTTATTTATTTTTTTCCATTTAAATACACCTTTAAAATTTAATATATAGTAAGTAATTATATAATAAACCTATGATGTAAATAAGCTTTATTTAGATAGCATCCTTTGTGGAAAGGGTATACAGGATCAATCTTTAACAATAAAATAAAGATGTTATGTCAAGTGTAAATGACGTGGAAAGCATTGTTATACTGAAGAAAAAGGCGTATTGTTACAAATAAAACCCCTTTTTAAAAGAATAATTTTAAATGACATTGCGTCTTTATTCTCTGTACCTTTCATATCTTAATTGAAATAATTAAAAAAATAAATCGAATTATATAGTCGTTGATAAATAAAATACATAACTATTGGCCCATATAATTTATTTTCATTATTAATAATAAATATTTTATTTATGGGATATATGATTTATTTCTTAGATGCCTTCTACAACTTGTTTTTTCCCCCTTTAAATACACCATTATATAATAAGTAATTAGATAATAAATATATGATGTAAATAAGCTTTATTTAGATAGTATCCTTTAGAACAAATGAAGGGTACAGGTCATCAAGCTTTTGTCAAAAAATTGATTTTCATACTATCTAGTAGCATCCAAGGGAAACTTAAATTTAATTTTGGCAATAAAGATGTTATTTCAAATTTAAATGACTTGGAAAATGTAGCTATACTGCAGAAAAAGGCGCGCTGTTAAAAATAAAAACCCGTTTTTTGAAAGCATCATTTTAGTTGACATTGCGCCTTTATCCCCTGTTCCCTTCAAATCTTAAACATGTATTTAAAACCTTTCTCGGGTATGGCATACTGTATTGCATGTATACATGAAATGGTACGAATCAAGTTTTACAAACATAATAGTTTTCAAATGCATTGAAAACAGAACATACAGGCGGTCACAAATTGTTGGGCAGTGATTAGAATAAATAACAATATTTTTGTCCAACTACCTCGCTTATATTTTAAACAAGTCGCCTAGCTTTAGTAGCATAAAAAAAGTGGTTAAAGTATAGCAAAAAGGATGGTTTATTATGTAAAAATTAATAAATAAAAAATCGTTTATCAAGCAGTCAAACAATAATCATCGCCCAACTATTTGCGCCCCCCCCCCCCCCTGTACTTGTCTGTGAAGTGTAAATTACTTGAAAGGAAAATATGATTTTTATTTACTATTTAAATTTTACTTCCGATTAAAATGCAATTTTTATTTACTCTTTAAATTTTACTTCCGATTAAAATGCAATTTTTATTTACTATTTAAATTTTACTTCCGATTAAAATGCAATGTTTATTTACTATTTAAATTTTACTTCCGATTAAAATGCAATGTTTATTTACTCTTTAAATTTTACTTCCGATTAAAATGCAATTTTTATTTATTCTTTAAATTTTACTTCCGATTAAAATGCAATTTTTATTTACTATTTAAATTTTACTTCTGATTAAAATGCAATTTTTATTTACTCTTTAAATTTTACTTCTGATTAAAATGCAATTTTTATTTACTCTTTAAATTTTACTTCCGATTAAAATGCAATTTTTATTTACTCTTTAAATTTTACTTCCGATTAAAATGCAATGTTTATTTACTCTATAAATTTTACTTCCGATTAAAATGCAATGTTTATTTACTCTTTAAATTTTACTTCCGATTAAAATGCAATTTTTATTTACTATTTAAATTTTACTTCTGATTAAAATGCAATTTTTATTTACTCTTTAAATTTTACTTCCAATTAAAATGCAATTTTTATTTACTCTTTAAATTTTACTACCGATTAAAATGCAATTTTTATTTACTATTTAAATTTTATTTCCGATTAAAATGCAATTTTTATTTACTCTTTAAATTTTACTTCCGATTAAAATGCAATTTTTATTTACTCTTTAAATTTTACTTCCGATTAAAATGCAATTTTTATTTACTATTTAAATTTTGCTTCCGATTAAAATGCAATTTTTATTTACTACTAGCAATGTGGCCCGGCGTTGCTTCGGTGAATTAACGACCGATTCCTATAATCTGCTGCTCAATAAATGTATTTTTTAAAGAAAAATCGCAGTAGTAGAATGCAGCCAGTATTGTCGAAAAATATTTTTGGCCGTCAAGGTATTTTTTAACAATAATGTTATGAAGGGACGATCTACAATGTAAATTTCCAAGTGTACGGGAAAATGGAATTTTTTTATAACTTTTGAACGGTTGCGGATCCGCAGGAAATAAAGCGCATATGTCAAGTTTGAAGATTATTGATAAAATGACGAAAGTTTCATAGACATCCGTTTAGTCGTTTTTGAGTTAAAACCGCACAAAGAAACGAAGAAAGAAGGAAACAAACAAACAAATAAACAAACAATCACACAAACAAATAAAAAAAACGCACAGCCAAACAAATAAACAAACAAACAAACAAATAGAAAAAACGCACAGCCAAACAAACAAACAAACAAACAAACAAACAAACAAACAAACAAACAAACAAACAAACAAACAAACAAACAAACAAACAAACAAACAAACAAACAAACAAACAAACAAACAAAAAAACAAACAAACAAACAAACAAACAAACAAACAAACAAACAAACAAACAAACAAACAAACAAACAAACAAACAAACAAACAAACAAACAAACAAACAAACAAACAAACAAACAAACAAACAAACAAACAAACAAACAAACAAACAAACAAACAAATAGAAAAAACGCACAGACAAACAAATAAACAAACAAACAAACAAACAAACTAACAAAGAAAACAAAATTTAATATGATTTTCTGAATCAGTGTATCCCAATTCATGCAAAAAACTCAATATGAGTGTGTTTTTCTCGAATCCACAGACAGACACTCCATTCTTATATATATATATATATATATATATGTATTGATTTAAATTTGACTACCGATTAAATTACAATTTTTATTTACTATTTAAATTTTATTTCCGATTAAAATGCAATTTTTACTTGCTATTTAAATTTTACTTAAGATTATAGATTTTATAAATTAAAAAAATCCTCATTATTCCCTTATTAAATTACCAATCACAATAACACAAAATAAACGAATATATATATAAAGTAACAATCAACCGATGATTACCGAAATTCCAATTGCTCCGTGCAATCTCGGGATAATTGAAAAGGCAATCGCTCCTCCACCGTCCATCATCAACATTATCTCCAAGAAATCAACCGCTCTCGACAACCTCAGAAACCCGAACAAAATTGGCGCGAAACAAAACTGGCGCGAACTTAAAAAAAGATAAACAATAAAACAAAGATCCGAACTGACGTCACTCTCCTTAAAGGATATTAACGAAACTCGATCTCTGGAAAGAATCTTCAAGACACCAATTTTGTTATCTTTTTTTTAATTGGCGAGTGGATTTGATGAGGGCGATTTGCATTGGTAAGCAGGCGATTGGGTGATACGACGAATTATGTACTTGGATTTCGGTTTTGAAAGTCGGGAAATTGTAGGTACTGTGCGTCAGCGGCCGGGTTGGGTAACTGATTTGTGTCGAGAGTTTGTTGAAGGAGTTAGATGTGGATAATGTGATAATGATGATTATATGAGGATAAAAATACTTGTCTTGTAGATTTTTATCTAAATGGGGGTTTTTGTGAGTGGACAGATTGTCGGATATTTCGTTGTTAGGGATTATTTGATAAGAGCTGTTTGTCACAACGTTTCAAATATTGATCTTTTTATGTATTTGGTCTTCTTTCGATAATTGTATATAGCGAATTTAATTTTATACTTTCTGAAAGATCTTTTTATTGTCTTTTAACCCTTTAATGGTCGGCGTCGCATGGCATTTAATATTTTAATGTCATCATTATTTTCTGTACAATGACCAGGATAGAACATACGGAGAATTAGCTAGATAGACCAGGTAGACTGTTAAAAATAGGTACTCAAAAATAAGTTAAATATACTCATTTTTGATTCCATTCGATGCTTATCATAGCTCCGAATGCATATTTCATTTTTGAAAAAGACATATACTTTAAAAATGAGTAAAAATGAATAAAAAGAGCAGTATTATGCCTACATAGGCTGCCTTCATAAATCACTTTCAAGTCTGTTTACTTATTTAGAAAATACGAAATGTAGAAATTTGTATGGATTCAGTTGAAAATTTGAGATTCCAATTAAGTTACATGGTTAACTGGATTTGAGGGGGGATGAGGGCAGATTTTTTTTTTTTTGGGGGGGGGGGTGGATTTGCGTCTTTGGACTTTGGGCGGATGGGCACCCCTGCTTTCAATAAATATCAAGAATTACAACCAAGATATCGGGAACCGCAGTCCAGGGCCTTATTCGTTGTACTACCACTGCGAGGTTAAGAAGTTATAACCAGAATAAATTTTTAAAAGATGTACCAAAAGAATGGGAAGTAAGATAATCGAATAAACTATCTTAATTCCCTGAAATTATCTCTGTTCAAGAAAATATAATAGCATTCAATTTCGTACTTTTTATTACGAATAATATTCTAGACAATAAATTTTTTTTTTGAATATCATTGTAAAAAAAAGCTTTCGAGCATGAATGGTCTGTAGTAGAAAGAATATGACGTCATAATCGTGAAGCCCACATCTCGGAGCGAAAGGCCTATATCACGTGTCATCTATTTAAAATTATGAATTAATAAATACTCGCGATTAGCTGACGAATTGAGAAATGTGTAACAGTGAAATTTTATGAATGGAATGACGTAATTAACCACGTGTCTGAAGCCATACATGTTGGCTTCACTTTGACGTTAGCGAGAGCGACGTCATGACTCCTCTACTACAAAGGATCCTTACTCGAAGAAAAAAGTCGCTTTATTTGTGTATAAATTATTCTCTTAAACACTTTACGTTTTTTTTAATGTTCTAATACTTTTAAGTTATAAAAAATATGCAATGTATATATTGTCCATATGTCTTAGATGCAAATATTATTTGAATCTAAGATATTTAAATTGTTTTTCTAAGGCATTTAATCCTTAAAAACACAGATAATTATATTAATGAGCGCACAATATAAGTTTATAGATTACAAATAAAAACTAGAAATTCATCGAAATTGAATGACGCATCAAAAGATATGTTTATATCTCAAATTTCATTATTATTATTATTTTCAATATTATTTGTCAATTTAAATAATTTTCTCGGTTGTGTTATAGAAGAAAATTTAGTGGTGTTGTTTATTTAGAAATGCAACATTTAAAAAATTTAAACCATTGAAAACTTGAAACACCATCGCTATTAAAAGAATTCTTTCACAGTTTAAACGATTTAGTGCTGCCATCTACTGTATCATTTATGTATTAAATTAATATTTTTAATCTTTTTTGAATGACATATTTTTGTTAATTTAGCAAGAGAGGACTTGAATTTTATTTGAAATAATTTCTACTGAACACTTGATGCATTGGATCTAATATTATTCAGGGATTTCGTCGCTATCAATTACTGGAAATAACAATATTACGTTTAAAATACATATATAGTCATTGTAGTAAAGACAACTCTCGTTATCTCGAACTCGAAGGGAAGTGTATAAAAATTCGAGATATCGAAAATTCGAGTTATCGAAAATACTATAAAAAAGCTGTTTTGGTAAAAAATAAATACTAGTATACTTACACGACTTTATTTAACATATCTATCCAAAATAGTTTGGTGAGTATTTCTATTTTTTTCGGAATCAATTCTATTTTCCAAATGCACGATTGCTTGAAATGTCTCTGATGTTTTCATTTCCGGCCTCGATTTAATGAATGCACACATAGATTTTTTCGAAGATAGAGCCTCTTACAAAGTTATCTTTGGAGGAGGTTAGCATTCTTAATTATCATTCTTCTTCTGAGAGCGATCTCTCGTCAAATTTTGCTGTAGAGAGTGCATTGCCTAAACAAAAATGAGAAGAGGTCGATCGTCGTCTTCATATTTTAAGTGAGTTGCTTTCTGGACGGTCGGTAATGTTCCAAGAAAGTGACTCGCACTTTACCGAAAACGCAATTAGCTTGAGGGACAATAAATCATTAATCTTCCTTTTTGGACTGACTCTGCGTTAAAGAGGATGGGATACATCTCAGGGAATCCAGTCTGGCGACATTCAAACAAAAGGGTGAGGCACAGGTAGGAATCCATTGTAAGTATACCTTTTAAATAACGCACAATAAGAAAGAGAACTGATAAAGAAGAACGTGGCAATTACATATATGCTAAAGGTTCTTCAAAATCCGTAGTTTTGAGAGGAAAATAAAATTTTGAGTTGTGAGGAAACTTCGAGTTATCGAAAAAACGACGAAAAACTTCGAATTAAAGAGATAAAATTACATTAAATAAGTAATGAAGGTGCAGGGAAATAGATTTTTTTCGAGATATCGAAAAATTCGAGTTATCGAAGTTCGAGAGTCTACTGTATTATCATTATTTAAAAAACTAGGGATTACGTTTTTTTAAAATAGAGAGAAAACGCAATCAATCAAAGGATAAAAAAAAGCTTAAAAATTTTAATGAAGTGTAAAAAAAATGCTTTCCTTAATAAGGAACTAATTATTATTAATTAGTCATAACTGCTTCAGTATTGACTATGCAAGTATGGAATTTTGCAATAAAATTATGGTGATTAAATGCAAGGATGTTTTCCTTGAATTACAATTTTGTGTATAGAAAAATAATGTCATACAAATATATAATGTCATAAAAAATCGTACGTTTTAAATATAAAATGAAATCAAATTGTTGATAGTATTGTTGTGTACTAATCTTTTTTTTATTCTAAATATTTTTAAGGAAAAAAAATATATATAATTTGAAAAATGCTTCACTTTAAAATAAAAAGTACCGTAACTTGCACAAAAATATTGAAGCTTTTGTGCGCCAATGTGTTAAAAGAATCTTTTGTGAATTTGGGGTTAAAAGCTCATTTGAATACCTAAATTGCAATGTTGATAGTATCTAATTGTGGTAGGTTTACAACAATTATTTTAATTGACAGAAACCCTTGACAATTGTTGTTTTCCATTTCTGATAAAAAAAATACTACAAGCTTCCAAATGGCTGATCTGAAAAATCAGCTTACCACATATATGCACTAATGGATCCGTATTTTTATCACTCTTAAATCCATTTTATAACGCCAAAGAAAGCTTAGATTAAATTAACTTTGTAAAACACACAATGGTAAAGTTTAAAAATTAAAAAAAATAGTTATGTAACGCTGGAAATTTTGTTTTTACACCAAGCATTAATTAATAATTAGTAACTAAGCCTTTACTTATTTATTGAAGCCTTTACTTATTTAAAACTTAGCTAGCAGCAAATTTTGATTAGTATTTTTATAAATCTTACAATGATCAGTTATTAAAATTCTTTCGGAGTTATTGAAGGGTATAGTGAAAAAACCCCGGTATGCATGACGATCGGCACTCAGTCTTATCAAAGAACATTTCGAAATAATAGCATGCCTTTATAGCCATAAATTATATTCAAAGAAATAAATAAGTTTTCTGTCCTCATGTGTAGGCACTTCAACAGTCTGACTTTTCATATTCTATTGAGTAACTAGCTTCTGAAATGACAGAATATCCTTCTCCTATTCTATTGAGCTTATTACACAATCCTCCACCCAAAGGTCTTTGTTCTCTTCTATGGAAATATGGTTTCATCGAATTCTTCATCTATGGAAATACGTTTTTTGTTAGAATTAGAATGGCTTCTCAAAGAGCATTGCGAATTAATTGCATGCTTTTATAGCCAGAAATTATTGTATTCAAAGTAATATTCTATTCATAACTTTCATATTCTATTTCATAACTAGCTTCTCCAATGACAGAATATTCCTTCTTTTATTCTATTAAGCTTATTACACAACACTCCATCCTAAGGTCTTCGTTCTCATCTACTGAAATCCGGATCTATGGAATTCTTCATCTATGGAAATATGTTTTCAGATAGAAAAACTTCTCAAAGAGCATTGTAAATTAATGGTATGCTTTTATACAACCAGAAATTTAATTTAAAGTAATAAATAAATTAATTTTACACCTGTACAGGCACTTCAATAGTCTGACTTTTCATTTTCTATTAAGTAACTAGCTTCTCCAATGACAGAATAGTCCTTCTTTTATTCTATTAAGCTTATTACACAACCCTCCACCCTAAGGTCTCCGTTCTTATCTACTGAAATCCGGATCTATGGAATTCTTCATCTATGGGAATATGTTTTCAGATAGAAAAACTTCTCAAAGAGCATTGTAAATTAATGGTATGCTTTTATACAACCAGAAATTTAATTCAAAGTAATAAATAAATTATTTTTACACCTGTACAGGCACTTCAATAGTCTGACTTTTCATTTTCTATTAAGAAACTAGCTTCTCCAATGACAGAATAGCTCCAATGACAGAATCCCTTCTCCTATTCTATTAAGCTTATTACACAACCCTCCATCCCAATGTTTATTCTCATTGACCCAAAGACGAATCTTACTTAAGAACCGAATCCCACACTTCGCTAACTGTAACTTCCGCCATCCACTGCCACCTGGTGTGAGAGAATGAAAGCTCCATTCGGATGAGGGATTAGAATAATCCGGGTTTCGGAGATGGAATGGGAGGTGAGAGTTCTATTTTTAGAAACATGTGTCCAAGTGTGGGGGAGGCGGGAGGAGAGATCAATGGAGGCGGCGGCCATTTTTAGTAACATCGAATATTGAAGGATACGAATGCGGGGGCGGGAATAAAGAATTGGAGATATTGAATTTTTTTGTTTGAAGGGGAATAGATATTTTTTCTTTTAGAGTGTAGGGTTTCTTGCAGTGATTGTGTGTAAATATATATGACATTGTAATATTTTTATTACTAGCACGTGTTGTTGATGAACATTGTTTTTATTATATGTTTTTGTTTTAAGAATGTATGTTCTTTTTAGATATTAAAAGAAGGCTTGAATTTATTATTGTTCTTAGGGACATTTAATGATATGAAACTAAAATATAATAATTTAATTTTTATATTATAGTTTTTCCGTTGTTCTTACTCTTTGATGTAGTTCAAAGTAAAATGGTTAGTTATATTAGATCAAATATTAAATTATTCATCTTTGATGTATTTCTTTTTGACGTAAAAAGGGAAATTTCTTAAATTCCATTTAAAAAAAAAAAGTTAAACAAGTAATTTTATCTTTACTACAAAGCCATTATATCTAGAAAAATAATTAACGCAGAATTAATTTTGTAGGTACAAACCAAATGATATGCTTCAAAGATTATTAAATAAATAGTTTAAATTTAACTATATGGTATCAAAATGTTGATGTAATTTTTTTTCAAGTTTGAATTAAAGTAAGTATGATGAAAAATTATTGATTTGATAAACAGTCCTAACAGTCCTGAGATACGTTGTTATTTCTGTTTTAATTTTCATTTGTTATTTCTGTGTTCATTTTTATTTGTTATTTCTGTTTTCCTTTTCATCTGTTATTTCTGTTTTCATTTGTTATTTCTCTTTTCCTTTTCATTTGTTATTTCTGTTTTCCTTTTCATTTGTTATTTCTGTTTTTATTTTAATTTGTTATTTCTGTTTTTATTTTAATTTGTTATTTCTGTTTTTATTTTAATTTGTTATTTCTGTTTTTATTTTAATTTGTTGTTTCTGTTTTCATTTTCATTTGTTATTTCTGTTTTCATTTTCATTTGTTATTTCTGCTGTTATTTTAATTTGTTATTGCTCTTTTCATTTTCATTTGTTATTGTTGTTTTAATTTTAATTTAGTGATACTTAAATAGTTTAAACAATTTTATTAGATATGATTCTATACTCACAAAGTTGTTTGTGTCATCGATTTAAACCTTGAAATCCACGTGCTGTTTACGTGAAATTCAAATTGGCTTATTACACATTTATTTGATTAAGTGTAAACGTAAAACTGAACGGTCAACAAGCACCCGTATCCGGGGATTGTTTACCAAATCTCTTATAGACATTAGAACTTGTTTAAGGAAATCCTTGTTTATTAACGAACGGGTTAACCTTAAATGTGGAATAAACTGCTGACAAATAACATACGAAAACTGTCAATAAAGCAAAGTAAAGAGTGTGCTAAAATATTCGTGAATTTAAAAAAAATATATATATATTAAAAGTCATTAGTATTAAATTATTGAAGATTATCCATTGCCCATTTTCAAGTATTTTAAAAGGCTAATTACTAACTTTTAATCTATATGACCGTAATACTAAATAAAATATAAATTTATAAGTTTTAAAGTATTTAAAGGTGCTATATTTCAACTTTTAATTACCAATGAAATTCTTAATAAATAGATTTGAAGTGTTATACTAGTTTTAAAATTAAATGCTTAATGTTAATATCATGAAATTCGTTATAAGGGAAAAAAATTAAACAGATTTTAATTAGGTAAAAAATGTCAAACAAATATATATATTTAAATTAAATAAAAATATATTAAGAACATTTTTATTTCTTTATTACCTTTTCATTCTACTACATCTAATTGAAAAATAAGAATTTTTTTTTAAATAATAACTTATATTTTTGCAAACATATAAAATATTGGCATGATAAAATAATTTAATAATTGCATACATTTTTTTATAAACATTAATTCAAGTTCATATTTTTTAATAAAAAAACATATTGCAGTATGTATAGAGTATATTAAAAAAAATGTTTTATAAATTTTAACTGAACAATGCAGTAAATAAATAGTACGCTATACAAATATTTTTGTTATTTATTATTATTATTTAAATAATCCAAATATTTCTTGATTTGATTAACACAAACTTTCAAGAAAAATACAAATAAATATTTCCCTTAAAGTTAATTCATAAATTTTTCAAAAGCATATAAATTAAATTTCGTATTAAGCGCGTCAAAAGCAAGCGTTTAAATATCAGAATTGTCTAGCATTCATTGTTTTTATGAAGGAAAGAATTTACCTAATAAAACAGTTGCTCAACTTTAACATAATAAAAAAAATCCAACTGACATAATCAAATTTTAAGCGGAAAATGTTTTATGCATACTTTTTTTAGTAAATACAGTATACATTCTTCTGTATGATTAAAAATTTATTTATTTTACAGGTATCTTTCAATTCCTTTCAGCACAGGTGTTTCAAATGTATTTTTTTTTAAATTTGTGTTTTTTAAAAATTAAGTATATTCGTAAGTAAGTGATGGCAACTCAAATTTAAGTAATTATACTTTCTCAAAAATGTGCAGTCTGATTTAATATTAATAATCTTAGCTTCTATTCAAACCATCTTAACAAAGCGACATGACACACTTAAAAGAGTTGTTCAGAAGATGGTTTTCCAGATCATTTGATGTCGATTGCTTAAATGGGAACTGAGTTATTACAACTCAATTATCTTATTTCCCATTCTTTTGGCACACCTTTTTAACATTTCTTCTGTTTATAGCTTTTTCACGTCGCCTTGGTAGTACAACGGATAAGACACTGGACTGCGGTGCCGTAGCATATGGGCTTGATTCCTCGTAAGTCGTGGTTATAATTGTTGATATATATATATATATATATATATATATATATGTGTGTGTGTGTGTGTGAAATTGAGTTGATATGTGTTTATTTTAAACTTTGATTATGTATCTTGTACATTTTAACATAAGTAATACAAAATAAAAAGTTCGGTATTTTTTAATTACATTTTAGAGCGGGAGAAACTAAATGCTTTAAAGTAATTCCGAATATTTTCATTCAGTTGATTGAAAACGAGCGGCACAGTTAGTTTTGTTATTAACAAATAAACATAATTCTCATTAGCATAAATGAATAAAGCTGCCCAAACAACGTTTAATTAAGCTTTTATTAATTAGGAAGAGTTTATGTTTTTAAAAGCAAAGTTCGTGCAAAGTTTCAAACTAATTAAAGGTCATTGACTTTGATTAGCCCGAATTAATTGGAATGAAAACGCCAATTGGAATAATTTATGAACTAGTGCGATTAATTTAATGCATGATATGAGTTACATTGAGTTAAAATAATTATAATCAGTGTAAAAGGTTTTGATGTTTTTATAAATATTTAGGGTTAAAAAAATATTAAGAAAAATGTGAAGGTTTTATGAAAGGGGTTGTCTGCCAAGTGTTATAAATCACAAAAAATTCGGAAATATTCTCACACCATTTTTCATTACTAGGAAGCTTATCGTATGGGTTTTTTAGTTCAATAGGTTCCCAATAAAGAGTTTAATGTCATTTTACTTAACATCATACCCTGGGCGAAAAATTATTACGACTTTGCACCAAAATTTGGTACCATTTAACTGCAACCAACATTTGGTGCTTAGTTTCACCATTTTACGGTGCTACCCCGGATACAATTTAGTGGTGAAACGTTGCACCGAAATTCATAACGTTGCATACATTTCAAAATTCGAGTTTTCTTAGTATTTTAGTAGTAGTATCTTTGTAGCGAAGCTGGCAACCCCCTCCCCCCCCCCATCCGAAAGCAAAATTAGATTTTTTTAAACTTTTCTTTGTCAAGGGCTCGAACTAGGAATCCTCTGATTCTTATCTGAACGCCTTTATCCATTGCGCCACGGAGGCCCTAGTTCATCATTGTCTTTACATCGTTACATTGTTATATGGTACAGCGTTGAACTGAAATTTTTAACAGTGTATTAACACAGCTAAACTTTGAGATGTATAATGTCACGATTGCTACTTTATATTTTATGAAAACTATAATTTTTCTAATGAAATAAAATACAACTTTCACATTACAGTACGCGTGATTTGCGAAGTATTAATGAATAATAAGCTGATGATTATTATATTCCAACTACAACTTTTACTAAAAGGTTCCACTACAAAATCTAGAACTAAAAATTTTCACATTAAAACAATTGATAGATAGTATATACATGACAAAATTCATTTATAAATAATAAGCCAAACAAGTTACGTAAAGAATAACTGATTTATTTAAAACCGGAAATATAATATACCTATTAAATTTATCAGTCATAAAATACCGAAAAATACTTGAATGAAATGGTATTGAAGGATGATATACTTTCAGCAGGTTTCTTGCATTATTCGAATCCGAATATACTTTGTTTTTTACTCGAATTTAAATTTACATTTAAAGGTGAACTTATGTAAAGTAAATACGAAACTACAGGAACATGAAAGTAGCAGCTGAAATTTTATTGAAATGCAGGTTCAACGTACTGTATATGTAAATTTACTGGAATTATCTGTATTGTTCAAATCTTCGAGAAAAACAATTCATTTTTATCTTGAAAGTTTTCTAACCATAATAAATATTAAATATTAATATAAATATATTAGTTAATTAAATATTTTACAATCTTTTTTGATGTAAAAAAAAACGTTTACAAAACAATGTGAATGACTTCGTTATTTTGTTAATTTTTCAAAACTAATAAAAAAGTATAATTAATTTACAGTAATTTAATAAAATTTGTAGTTAGTAGAGTTAACAAATACAATCTTTAATCTATTTGGGTAGTGTAGCGTAGAATTTTGTTGGACATATTTTCAAAATAATGAAATATATTAGAGTAAATAAATTAAAGTGTGCTAAAATGTTCTGTATATAAAAATATTCTTATTTAATAATAATATCTGAAAATATTTGAAGCAAATAAAAAACTTGAAATAATTCTTTCCAGCATGCAATGGATAAAAGACGCCGATAACAAGTTGTTCTAAAAATAGAATGTTACGATAGTTTTTTACTGAATGGGATTTTTTGAATAAAATAGTATCGCAGCAAAATAAAAGTTAGAAAGCTAAAACAATTTATTAATGTATAATATTTTGATAGAAATAATGTAAATAGAAATAATAGCTTGTAAAATTTTCATTTCAATGTGCAATTTAATATTGTAAATGTTTGTACAATTCAGTATTATAAATGTTTGTTGTTCATAAATTGTGTTTATGCGCTTGTTATTTGAATAGTTCGTAATTTTGTGCTAAATATTATTAACACTAAATCATAAAGTTAGTTGTCATTATTCAACACTTTTAATGAAGTTTACTTTATAACGCTGATAGTAAATATAAACTTGAAGGTGTTAAAATGTAGTATTTTAGGTTAAATATACTTAAGCTACATCATCTTCTAGTTAAAAATAATTAATACAATTTAATTTTAATTTAGTAAAACTTTAAAGTTAATCTTTTGTAATTAAATTTATGTTTGTTATTTTAACGAAAAATTAAAATGTTTACATGTAGTTAAAAGTAAAATAAATGTTTAAACTAATTTTAGCATTTTTAAGCCAACATGTAAGGGTAAGAGAACTGATACTTTAATAAATTATTTTCTAATAATAATAATACTTCGATGTTTTGATTCTTTTCATTTTTAGATTACATAGTTATTATAAACCTTTTAAATATAATAATGCAATTTTTAAAAAAAAAATATTAAAAAAGTTTTTTAATGTGAATTTATTTTAAATCAGTTACATGGAGATAAAATCATAGGAACATCATGCTTCGCCTTTAGGATTATTCATAATGGCCCTGCACCTCGACTATAAGTAGAATGATTGACACAAATTATGCCTTGTTTAATAGAAAATTAGGCCTCATTGCTTGTAAAATCTTTAAATAAAGGGGTTTGGGTCTGTTAATTAACGTCGCACTAGAGCTGCACAGTGGGCTATTGGCAAACAGTTCGGGGTCAATCTCGAAAGAAAGACCCGGGAACACATACACATTCACACACACATTCATACATGCACCTCGTTATTTTAGAACCATGATCAGATGACGAGTAAACACCTGAACTGGCACTCAACGCCTTCAATAGACGTCGGGACTTTGGACCCCGATCAGATTTATCGTGCACCAGTCCCGTATACACGCCAGTATAATTTGTTGGATATTCTGGACGACTTTCTAGAATTTTTGTAGCGAAGCTGGCAACCCTCCGATCGCAAGATCACTACTTTTTTACTCTTCTATGTCAAGTCCATTTCACGGATTCAAACCACCAATCCTCTGATTAGTAGCTGAACGCCTTATCAACTGAGAAACTGGGGCTCCTCTTTAAATAAAGAAAAACACGTACGAGGAATAGATGCGGCCCCCTCGGAGTGTGGAGGAACAGCATGCGAACCATCTTTCTGTTGACGACCAATCCGCGTTTCTATGATGTACTGAGTTGAAGTTTTACATAAATCCATTCTAATCGTGCTCTGAGGCAAATCGATTATTTTATTATTTTTAATATTTTGTGTAAAAAAGCTTATGATTTTCTTAGTAAAATTTCTGTTTTAAAATAAATGTTAAACAAATTTGTGTTAATCTTTAAATCGAGTGTTTACTCTTCAATAACACTAAACAATTATGAAAGAAAAATCGCTGATCATTACAAGCAACGTTAAAATAAACAAAAAAATAAATCTGTTCCAAATTTTTTCGATAAATTCCGTACTTCTTTCCTCAAAGTAATATACTATCCGGAAGAATAAGAATAAACGGAATAAGAAAATGGCGATGATTCTTTTGATAAATACAGTGTTGCCAATAACAAGTATACAAAAGATATATATTTTCCTCTTGGGAGCATGTTTCCATCCATTTTGCGAATTGATATGTTCCTTCAGTAATCACTTTAACACCATGTCAATAATAAAGTGGCAACGTTGATACTTTCTGTTCTAGACAAGCTTTCAAATAAATGTTCGCGTGATAGAGAAATAATTGGATATCTCACATATGTAGAATTGTTTCTCTTTCGAATTTACTGTGGGTCTCACCTAATTCAATTTAATCAAATGGGATACGAGTTCAAATAATAGTCGTAGTAATACAAATATATGTACTTCAGAGCCAGATGATCCTAAGTGAAATTTGGCGATTTTTGTTTAATTAGAACTTGCTGTGGGTCTCAATGCTATTTCATCAAATGAGATATGAGTTCAAATAAAGGTCGTAGTAAGACAAATATCTGTACTTCAGAGCCAGATGATCCTATGTAAAATTTGTCGATTTTTGTTTAATTGGAACTTGCTGTGGGTTTCAATGCTATTTCATCAAATGAGATATGAGTTCAAATAATAGTCGTAGTAAGACAAATATCTGTACTTCAGAGCCAGATGATCCTAAGTAAAATTTGTCGATTTTTGTTTAATTGGAACTTGCTGTGGGTCTCAATGCTATTTCATCAAATGAGATATGAGTTCAAATAATAGTAGTAGTAAGAAAAATATCTGCACTTCAGAGACAGATGATCCTATGTAAAATTTGTCGATTTTCGTTTAATTAGAACTTGCTGTGGGTCTCAATGCTATTTCATCAAATGAGATATGAGTTCAAATAATAGTCGTAGTAAAACAAATATTTGTACTTCAGAGCCAGATGATCCTATGTAAAATTTGTCGATTTTTGTTTAATTGGAACTTGCTGTGGGTCTCAATGCTATTTCATCAAATGAGATATGAGTTCAAATAATAGTAGTAGTAAGAAAAATATCTGCACTTCAGAGACAGATGATCCTATGTAAAATTTGTCGATTTTCGTTTAATTAGAACTTGCTGTGGGTCTCAATGCTATTTCATCAAATGAGATATGAGTTCAAATAATAGTCGTAGTAAAACAAATATTTGTACTTCAGAGCCAGATGATCCTATGTAAAATTTGTCGATTTTTGTTTAATTGGAACTTGCTGTGGGTCTCAATGCTATTTAATCAAATGAGATATGAGTTCAAATAATAGTCGTAGTAAGACAAATATCTGTACTTCAGAGCCAAATGATCCCAAGTCCGAATTTGGCGATTTTTGTTTAATTGAAACTTGCTGTGGGTCCCAATGCTATTTCATCAAATGAGATATGAGTTCAAATAATAGTCGTAGTAAGACAAATATCTGTACTTCAGAGCCAGATGACCAAAATTCCGAACGTGGGGATTTTTGTTTTATTACCGATTATGTCTTAAAAGTTTCTTTCGATTGGACCATACCATCACAATTTTTTTTTATAAAGAGAGCTATAAAAGCCCAATCCCAAAGCTTTAGTTAAGAGTAGGATTAAGTTCTTTCCCTCTCCTGTAATGTAACTCAAGTGCGACTTAGGATCATCTGACTCTGAGGTACATATATAAAAATTCAATTATAAAAAATTGTGTTTATACTTTTAATAGACATTCAATTGGAAGATAGAGCACTTTCGATATTATTAGTGAAAACGATTTTTAATTAAAAAAAATCCGTAGGCGGAATCAAAAAGCATGATGTAGTGATGTGTTCTGGATTATGTTTGGACTCGGGACCTTTCGTTCCATAGCTAGGTACTTTACCTCTATTGCCCTTATTATCCAAATTAGAATTTCGATGATTAGTTTATTTGTAATATTCTTAAATATAAAACCTCATTTTTGTTATTTATATTGCGATTTTGTGTAGAAAATAAAATACCGAAAATGAACAAAATACAGAAAATACAGAAATAAAATACAGAAATTAATACAGAAAATGAATGTCTTAACATGTCTTAATACATAATATGTATATTTCTATTCCCTATATTTCTCTTCATTAACTAAAAATATTTTTTTAAAAGACAAATAGAGTTAATTCTATTTTTACCAGCATAAAATTAAATATTTTTTCGCAACTCCATAACGATATTAAGAGTATTACTCTTGCATATTAAATTCGCTTTAATTATCAAAACATCAAAAAACATTCTTAACTCAATTAGCTTTTTCCAAACTAAGAGTATTAGTATAAAAAATTCACGGTGTTTTCCATCAAAAATTCACTGAAAACTAAACAAATATTTTTGTATATCACGTAAATAGAGTATAAACACGGATTAACTCCCATTTTACGAGTCCCTTTACGGCCTGCACGTCTCTCACTTTTACTAAGTAAAATAGTTACGTAAACACGACAAAATCCTAAAGTACACTCACTACGCGATTTTCAACTGTAAAAAGGTTCTCGTTTTTGATGTTGTTGTCAAATGTTGACTCAATTTAAATGAATAGCGTGTTTAAGTATTTTTTTAGAGGTATTTTTTACTAAAAGGTTATGTTTTTTCCAGAAATGTATCTTTTTTTTTGTTTGAAGTAGGATTATCGTTATCGTTTTTCATCAAATTTAATTCTTATAATGCTTATAAGTCTTTTGACATTGAAAATCGCATGAAATATTAAAATAAATCCGTAATTTCAATAAAGTGATGGAAAACTTCGAATTTTTTCCCAAGAACAATTATCATAAATAATATTTAAATCGATATTTTTGTATATTGGAGTTGTTTTATGTATTTTTTGATTTTTTTATCCAAGATTTATAGAATAAAAGCTAATCTTTTCAAAAAGGTTTTTTTGTAATAATTTGAAGTTAGTTCCACAGGAATCCTTCATTACTATCGATTATGTGTTAAAAATTAATAATAGTAATTTTTAAAAGTTTATTTTTTTAAAGATCATTATCAAATACAGATAGTTTTATTTCTGTACTAATAACAACTGATAATCAAGCAATTGTTTTCGTCGTTTTTCAATAATGAAGAATTTTCTTTTCTTCGACATTCGAATTGGAATTTGAACTTTAATTTCTGACAAATTTTTGTTGATTTGCTTGGATTTTTTTTAGTTCAGTGTAAAGTTGTAATACGCTTTACATGTAAAGTTTACACGTTTTTTAAGTACATGGTGTTTAAGGAAACTTGAAATAAGATAGCAAAGTTATGTTGCTATTACTATACATTCAGTATAAAGTTAATTTTGTAAGTAGTTTTTTTATAACGTCACTCATAAGAGAATTTTTAAATATAAACGAGAGCGTGAAAAACAATTACTTTATTAAAATTTTATTTACAAATAACAACTTACACAGTTACAACATTCAACAGTTAATCGTAAAAAAGTTATGCGATAATTCAATTCTTCCTAGCAACTTTCCAGCGCACGTCTAAGGAGATATTTGTAATTTTGTAATTTCAAATATGATTTTTATCTTTAAATCGTCCATTTCAGAAACAGGAATACGATACACACCTTTAATTTATCCCTACATAAAAAATCACAGGGAGTATTCAGGGAAAATTCTACAAATTAAACTTAATGTGTTGCTGTTACATGTACAAGCAACATGGTTTTAATGGGTGTCAAAGTTGTAAAGATAACATCTTGTTGTGACTTTGTACAAGAAACTGCGTACAAATTAAACTTCATGTGTTGCTGTTACAAGTACAAGCAACATAACTTAGCTATCTTATTTCTTTGAGGTTTTATTGTGCATCAAAGTAGTAAAAATAATTACCATACACCATGTATAATGAAATAATACTCGTGAATATATTCTCAATTGTACAAGAAACTGCGTACAAATTAAACTTCATGTGTTGCTGTTACATGTACAAGCAACATAACTTAGCTATCTTATTTCTTTTAGGTTTTATTGTGCATCAAAGTAGTAAAAATAATTACCATACACCATGTATAATGAAATAATACTCGTGAATATATTCTCGATTGTACAAGAAACTGCGTACAAATTAAACTTCATTTGTTGCTGTTACATGTACAAGCAACATAACTTAGCTATCTTATTTCTTTTAGGTTTTATTGTGCATCAAAGTAGTAAAAATAATTACCATACACCATGTATAATGAAATAATACTCGTGAATATATTCTAGATTGTACAAGAAACTGCGTACAAATTAAACTTCATGTGTTGCTGTTACATGTACAAGCAACATAATTTAACTATCTTATTTCTTTTAGGTTTTATTGTGTGTCAAAGTAGTAAATATAATTATCATACACCATGTATAATGAAATAATACTCGTGAATATATTCTCGATTGTACAAGAAACTGCGTACAAATTAAACTTCATGTGTTGCTGTTACATGTACAAGCAACATAACTTAGCTATCTTATTTCTTTTAGGTTTTATTGTGCATCAAAGTAGTAAAAATAATTACCGTACACCATGTATAATGAAATAATACTCGTGAATATATTCTCGATTGTACAAGAAACTGCGTACAAATTAAACTTCATGTGTTGCTGTTACATGTACAAGCAACATAACTTAGCTATCTTATTTCTTTTAGGTTTTATTGTGCATCAAAGTAGTAAAAATAATTACCGTACACCATGTATAATGAAATAATACTCGTGAATATATTCTCGATTGTACAAGAAACTGCGTACAAATTAAACTTCATGTGTTGCTGTTACATGTACAAGCAACATAACTTAGCTATCTTATTTCTTTTAGGTTTTATTGTGCATCAAAGTAGTAAAAATAATTACCATACACCATGTATAATGAAATAATACTCGTGAATATATTCTCGATTGTACAAGAAACTGCGTACAAATTAAACTTCATGTGTTGCTGTTACATGTACAAGCAACATAATTTAACTATCTTATTTCTTTTAGATTTTGTTGTGTGTCAAAGTAGTAAAAATAATTACCATACACCATATATAATGACATCATACTCGTAAATATACTCGTTTGTACAAGAAACTGCGTGCAAATTAAACTTCATGTGTTGCTTTTACATGTACAATCAACACGGTTTTAATGCGTGTCAAAGTTGTAAAGATAATTACCATACACCATATATAATGACATCATACTCGTAAATATACTCGTTTGTACAAGAAATTGCGTCAAATTAAACTTCATGTGTTGCCGTTACATGTACAAGCAACATAACTTAGCTATCTTAATTTTTTTAGGTTTTATAGTGTGTCAAAGTAGTAAAAATAATGATCATACACCATGTACAATGAAATGATACTAGTAAATATATAAATATAAATATTGACGACCCACAAGCCCTAACAATGTTGTTTCAGCTAGTTTTATTAAATATTAGGAAATTCTCTGTTAAACATAACTTTTTTTTAAAGAATTGTTTATATATTTAATATGTATTTTTTCTATGTATATATTTTAACAAAACTAAAATTTTATAATATGCATAGCTTGTACCAAAGAAACATCTCTTTTCAAGCCAATGATGTTCAAAGCAAGCCCACGCCATAACCAAAATCTCCTTTCATAGTCAGATTTTTCTAGAAAACTAAATTGTACTCGTAAATTTTGACTACCTCTAGACCTTTCACGGCATCAAAGAGGAAAAGCACCGAATACCGATAAGAAGAATTTTCATGTGCATATTTTTTTCGAACAAATGAGCTCTATCTAGGCCTCGTTTTTTTTATGTTGTTTATTAAAAAAATGTGCGTAGGAAAGAAAAATATTTGCAAACAGTATTTCTAAGCGCATTTTACAAAAAAAAAGAAAAATACCGAGTTCAAATACCTTTTGTGATGTTTTAAAGTAGATTGTGGCATAAAAAATATTCCCTCGTTGTTAAAAGAATATTTTTCAAACGATAGTTCGTTTAAGTTTGACATTAAATGGAATATTTTAAAAATATGTAACGGATTATTTTGGGAATTCTCTAATGGTTTGATTATATTTAATGATTTATTTT
Source organism: Troglohyphantes excavatus (assembly GCA_963932185.1). Classification (NCBI taxonomy): domain Eukaryota; kingdom Metazoa; phylum Arthropoda; class Arachnida; order Araneae; family Linyphiidae; genus Troglohyphantes; species Troglohyphantes excavatus. Next base: position 50,666,323 of record OZ010674.1, on the reverse strand, counting down.
TAATAAAATGTAAAGTTAAAAAAATAAAGAACATTTATTTAAAAAATTGTTTGATTTAAAATACTTCAATATATTTTTATAAAACAATTTCCTCTAAAGAAAAGAGCGTAAACTTTTAATGGAAATTTTTTAGACACATATATTGAAAAAGTTAATGTATTCTAAGAAATACATTTAAACAAATACTTTTCTGTTTAGATATAAAGTTATAATTTACAATTATAGATTGGTTACTCATTTTTTGTATAATAGTTAAGCGAGTCATATTTATCATATTTATTATTTAGTTAAATATATGTATATAATATTTAGCTAGTTTTGAATTTTCTGTTAACATAATGAGCTTAAAATTTTATATTTTTATTTAACACTTACGTTTTTAATAATTGTTATTTATATTTTTGTTGTTGATTCATTAATTAAAGATAGGATACACTTTTTTAGCACAAATACTCAGAATATGTTTAAGAAATTCTGTATAATTCTATTAGTAATAACTCCTTGGTTTTGTTCAGAACTAAAATAAACTATAAACGTTCTAATGCTTGTTTTTGGTATAATTATTAATATAACTTAAAAATAAAATTTATTATATTTAAAATAGATTTTTTTTATTTTATAAAATATATTTATATTGCACGTAATTTAAGAAAAAAATAATTCTCGAATTGGAATAATTTTTAAATCTAAATAAGGAAACTTTAAACTTTAAATATAATTTTTTTTAAAGAATTTGCGACAATATTTTTAAAGGTTACGCTACGTTTTAATTTCTAAAAAATTTCACGGAATTCGGTTTGCTCTTATTCATAATACTATTTTTTATCTCCTAAATCTATATTTCACATGTATAAAAAATTGTGTAAGTTTTTTTTGTATATTATGTATTATTCAAATATTTCTTTTTGTAAATATACGAGTTTTCTAGAAAATAAAAATTGTAGTTATTCTTCCAGAATTGTATTTTTTAAGAAAGTAATTTGTGTTTTGTTGTCGCTTCTTAACCGTAACGGTATTACAGAACCTAAATTTTTGCAAAAAACTGATGCTTTCACTGCATTTCCTTCAGTGTATTTAAATAGATTTCATAAATGTTCTGGTGTAGATACAAAATATTCGAAGAAATATAAAGCATTATTAAAATAAAAAAATGTCTTTGGTTCTTCATTTTTGCGAAATGACAAATATTCAAATTCATACGAAAAATGTTTTTTTTAAAAAAATATTTGAAAATATATGTTTCATATTTCAGCTTAACGGTGCAGAAATATAGGCATCAAATGTCAAAGGAATATATAAATTTTGTTTCTGATTAGAATTTATTTTGGTTGGTATATGTAGAAATATCGTAAAGATAAAAAAAAGTCCACCAATTTCTACAGAAATTCGTTTTTTTATTAATGTTAAAAACATAAAGCTTAATAGAAATAGATCAAATATGTATTTTTCTTCCTTTATGTAAAAGTGTTTCGTCCTTATTTTTTTGGAATTGAATTAATAAAACTAAGTTTCCAAAATACATAAATGTAAACATGTTTTTACAGAGATATATTTCTTTTTATAATTTCATTTGAGGAGCGTATATGTGAAACCAAAAATGTCAAAAAATATTAATAAAAACGAGATAAGCATTAAGTTTTATAAACAAAAATGATATATGTCGCAGTTTGCAATTTTTTAAAAAATATTTCTTAAAACATCCCCTTTCATTTTAAAACTTAAAAATCTAGAGGTTCATATAAATGCGTGTATCCATTAAACATTTTTGTCGTTGCCTCGATTTGCGAACATATGATATATTTATTTCTGCAAGTATGCTCCTTATTTTACTTACATTGTACAAAGTCAAGTATTTAAAAAAAATGCGGAAATACTTTGATTATACTATAAAAAACCTTTCATTCTTAATTTTTATAGAACCGAAATATAAATAATCAGAGATGCACAAACAATGTTTACCTTTAAACAAAGTACTTTCTGACTTATTTATTATCTAATAAATTTTATAAAATTAAGAAACCGATTTTAAGAAACATGTGTTCAAAATTGAAAAATAATTCTTAGTTTTACAAACAAATTGAATTATTTATTGACCCTTTTTCCCCATTCTATTAATATATTCACTTGTAAACTCAAGTTGTTACTAACTTTTTTATCGCCCCAGATAGTAGACTTTGATATTATCTGGATTAATAAAAGCAGGATGAATGAAATTTTATTGCTGGACAATATTTATCCAACAATGAAATTTTATGAAATCGTGGAAACTGCTAAAAAATTCCGGTTAATTGATATTTCTGGATAAACAAATGCCGTGTACTCAATTTTGTTTTGCATTTTTGCCTAAGTAGATTGTTCTCTATCCAACAAAAAGATTTTTCGAAATAGGGAAATATTTTTATTTCAAACGGTCCGGTTGACTGAAAATTCCGGATAGTTAAATGCCGGTTAACCGGATATTTTTTTTAAAGATACCCACGTGAGACATCTTCTATCAAAAAAATTTTTCTCCAAATATTTGAATTAGACCGGAAATCTTGCACAAACATACATTGAAGAAATATATAAAAAATCGAATGGATAACCATTTTTCTTTGATGCGCTTCGGCCGTTGGTTGACGCGCTTTAAGTCGATTAAAAACTATAAGACAGTTCAAACAAACATACATTTCCTCCCAGTCAGAAATACGCACTATTCTAAAAAACTAGATACACGAATCTCTATCCCATCTCTCGAACTATATCAGATTCCACGATATCTATAGATATCCAGGAATAGAATATAGATTCTATATATACTTAGATACATATCAAACGGAATCTAGTGCTGTCAACTGATTTACACTAAAGCCACAGATAGGGATCTCAGATATATGTGACTTTATATATTTCCGGCAACCAAAACTGATTTCTCGAATCCTTCAGCCATGCGAGGTGATGTCCTACAGGTAAACGCCGATCCTAAATGATGTTAGAATATTTACCAGTCCCAGGCGAGCTCTTCTCGCTTTGATTGATCCTAGTCCTCCATGGCGCCCTGGATAAATTGATTACCATATAAAGTGGATTTGTTGATTTCGACGGCACAAATGAGCCTTGGTTGTTTTAATCAATTATCGCGTCGTGTAATGAGCGAATCGCCGAGGAAAGGTGTAAAGTTGGTGTAATAAGTAGAGCAGAATGGCGGAGTTTTGATTTGGGTTAACGTCGAACTTGAGCTACGCAAATGGGCTATTGGGAATGATTTGGGAACTATCCCGAAAGCAAGACCCGAGAATACTGCCCTATACTTTTTTCAACCATTGTCCGATGGCCATGAAAAACACCTGATCTATTACTTTACCTTCTACGTCATGGCCAACGTAAAAACATTTGCACAACGATTGGAGAATTTTAGAACGAAAGACCCGGGAACAGAAGTCCATATTCGTTGATATCGGATTATTTAACAGTTCCAAGCACTTTCGGAAATAACACTAGTCAAGGTAAACTTTCGGTAAAATTGAATACTCGTCATCGAATCACGTGACTTTTGATGAAACAAAAATCTTCAAATTTTGTATCCTTTATATAGCTTTACGGAGAGTGTTGGCCGATTTCGTCACCGTGTGCCATGTGCTGGTTTTAGTAAGAAATTATTTCTAATAATTAAGGGGGATGAAGGTAGTTTTTCAATATTTCATGTAGACAATGACCTTCCTCTAGTTTTGAAAGTCAAGTGTGCGTAATGATATTAATTGTATCATCTTGAGACCATTTTGGTGATATTTTTTCATATATGACCATATTTTAGTTTATTTGGCGACCTTTGTATTAATTTGGCAATTTTTTTATTAATTTGGCGACATTTTATTTATTTGGCGTCAAAAAAAAAATTGACGAGATTTATAGCTATTTGGCGACATTTTGGTGGTATATTGGCGATATTTCATCATCAGCTAATCAGAATGCATCGTTTATCCATCCTCATAGATAACTATGTAAGATATGCTACATTGTTACAATGTTTACATATACTATTATTACAGTATTGCATTATTATAAATAGGTTTTATTAAGAAGCCAATGGGGTTAAGCGAGCTAAGGGGTAGGAAAAGGGGAAGGAGGTGGTTGTTAGAAATTTCACGTAGACAGTCATATTTCCCTTTCTTTGATGGTCAAGTGTGAAAAATTTCATTAAAATCGGAATGAAACTGCAGATTTATATAAAAAACAGACATACAGCCACTCTTTAAATATATATATATATATATATATATATACATATATATATATATATATATATATATATATATATATATATATATATATATATATATATATATATATATATATATATATATATATATATATAGATTATCTAGAATGTTTTTTAATAAACGATTGAAATTATACTTTTCGTACATTATATTGTTCTGTAGGAATCTGCATACAAATAAAAATACATAATAATATTATTATGGATAAACAAAATGATTATGTCATTGGAAATAAGTGTAAGGAAAAGTGTTTGTCAAACCTAAAAAAACTATTTTGTAACAAAATGGAAATATGCATAACAAATATTTGTTCTATCATAAAAAACAAAACAAAATATCTAAATTAAATAGATTTTATGAAATTTATAAATTTCATAAACAAAAAACATTTTAACGAAATATTTTTCATTACGCTTTACCAATCCAAGCGGAAAATCTTTTCATTTAATATCTTCAATATTTATTTTATATTTCCGCTTCAATGTATCCGAGCAATTTCTAGATATGCCCAGCAGTCATTTTCTGTTTTCGGATATTTTTTCTAATATTTCGGCTGGAAAAAAGACACACCAAGTAAAGAAAGTTAAATGTGTAGCATTTTCCTTGGTAATAACGTTATTGATTTACAGTTTCAAGGCTAAAGAGGTTAATTTGAAACTGAACTTGGACTAGTGATCTCATTCTTTGAACGGCGTATTTGTAATAAAGAATTTGTTTTTCTAATATCTTACGCAATGAAATTAATATTGAACTTAAGCAATTTTATATAATTGAATATTTCATCTGAATTGAAGACATTTAAGAGAGAGTATAATTAGGGATTTTGTAAAATAATCTGTGTTGCGTAATTGTATTGCGTAATCTATTTCGTTAAAATTACTACAGCAGAAATCCAATTATCCGAAGTCCTGTTAACCGGATCAAACAAAGCGGATCAACGGATTATGATTGCGTTAAGAAGAAAAAAAAAAGAAATCAATGCGAAATCCACATTAATTTTTTTTTATAGATGAATGATATTGTTTTTAGTTGTCGTTAAAACATTGTGCAACAAAGCAATATTTATTTTTCTTATGAAGAAATAACCTTTTTTTGCGTTTGATTATTTGATTTTTCATTTATTGATAATTTGACAAAGACGGTCGAATAATCATAAATTTTTCAAGACTTAATAATTGTAGTACTTTATTACTGTACTGTAGTAGTTTATTATTATTTTATTTAGTTTATTATTAGTACTGTAGTTATTTTAAATATTTTATTATAATTACTCAACACATCTAATACTATACTTATCTATTTTACGAGTTATATATGAATTACTTGATTTTTTTGTATAGTTTATTTTAACTATAGATGGTTTCTCCAACTGGTCATAGGTCAAAAGCCAATGAGACGGTAAATACTTATTTTGCGCTGATACGGCACAATGGATTTTTGGTCTGATCTGGGATACAAATACAAATACAAATATTGACGACCAACAACAGGCTCAAGGCCCAACAAGGTTGGTCCATCTAGTACCTCTTAACTATCCCCCAATGAATATCTAACTTCTTCTTAAAATCCGTTACTCCTTTACAATTAACAATATTGGCAAGTTGTTCTATTTGTCTATTACCCTATTATAGAAATAGTGTTTTCTCCCTTCCCGATTAAAATGGGATTTGTTTAACTTAAACTCATGACCTCTCGTTCTATTACTCATATTAAAATCTAAACCCTCCACATCTCCTTGTTTGATAAATTTGAATAGTTGAATCAAATCTCCCCTAACCCTTCTTTCTTCCAGAGTATACATATTCAAATTTCTTAATATATCTTTATAATTCATGCCTGAAGACCCTTGAACCATTTTAGTAGCCCTGTGCTAAATTTTCTGTAACAATTCAATGTCTTTTTTAAGATATGGTGACCAGAACTGCACAGCATACTCAAGATGTGGCCTTACTAAACCTCTGTACAATGGCAAGATAATATCCTTAGATTTTGATGAAACACTTTTTCTGATGTACCCCAACATTCTATTAGCTTTTTTGCTAGCCACTGTACATTGATGTCTCATTTTAAAATCCTCATTTACCAACACACCCATATCACTTACAATCTCACTATTTTTGATTTCTGCACCCTGTAAAACATATGCAGCCTTACTATTTTTGATACCCATGTGCAACACTTGACATTTACTGATATTAAAAGACATACCCCATTTAACAGCCCATTATGATATTTTTGTTAAATCACCTTGTAATTGCTCTATTTGTTCCCCAGAATTCATAGTCCCCATAATTTTTAAATCATCTGTAAAGATGCTGACCTTTCTCCCAATCTCCCAACTAATATCATCAATAAAAATAATAAATAAAAGTGGACCTATGGATGTCTTATTCTTTAAGTTATATTTTAATAGCTAGCTGTTCGGACCTGCGTTGCTTGAAAACCTATTAAGATATATAAATTAAAAAAAAAATTGAGTGGCACCCGCCGTAACCCTTATTGTTCTGAAGACCCGCGCACTTCCGACTAAGCAATTAAAGCCTCAGGTGCACATCTTGAGGATGCATAGTACTTATATATAAATTTTCAGCCTTTTATACTTTTATAAAGTAGATGTTTTTGCGATCAAAAAACATATATTTTACTTTAGTATTATGGATGTATTACTTAATATATCCAACTGCGTTTTGAGTATTTATTTTTAAGTTCCAGATCCTTTAAGAATGTATCTTCTTAAAATTTGTAATAACATTAAACTTTTGAACAAATCCTTGTCAAAAATACAGATGAATAATTATAATCCTTTTTTAAATAAATTCTAAAAAATGGGATTTAAAACCTCGACGTTATAAATTAAGTTAATTTTTTTATTATCATTTATGACATAACAAAGTATTATATTTACTTTAAGTTCCTGATGGTACTTAGTAAAACATATTCTATTTTTTTATACTTATCTTTGGCAAATTATGTAAGAATTTTCAGGCTGTTTGTTATCCTGCAGCTAAAACCTGTATCAAAAATTACTTTTAAATTGAAGATAAAAGCAATAGTAATATTTGTTTATAATGAAAACAAGTGTTACTTTTGTTGTTAAACCTAATTTTACTTCTTTGAATTGTATTGTAACGATATTTTAAGCTGGTTTAGTTGAAATAAATACATTTAGTATTTTAAAAAATACAAATATAACTATGTTTAAATTTTATTGTCTTTATAGTGGCTTAATTATAGCTAAAAAATTTGAAATTATATATCAAACTATAGCAAGTCATAAAATATCCTACGGTTTAAGTTGACATTAAAGTTATACATGCACTTTTGCAAATCCTATCAAAGTCCCAAAGTATATGTACACACACTATTACTGGTAGTGTTAAGGTCTATCCTACTCTAAAGTTATTAAGCGCGTTCGCTTTTACAGATGACTCTGTGATTGGATAACACAAACCACGTGGATTGTATTTTCTAGTGATAGAGCCATGTGTAAAGCGAACGCACGTTAATAACGTTCGTGTAAAATGGGCGTACCTATATTATGCTTAGATTATTAGAGCATATTAAATGTAGCCTATAATTATAAAATAGAGAGTCTATGTGTAACGGTTTTAGAAGCTATTTTTTTAAATGGGCTTTTTTTAAAAAAGTATCTAGATTGCGATAAAATAGTAAGATCTAGAGAACAATGAAATACTTTAAAGTAAAGTAATGTATGTATATTTATTGTTTTAAACATTTGAAAGTTGGCGATCAAAAATTGATTTGGCGAAGTAAGATCCAGTAGACCAGTTATTTTGCCTTCGAGGAAATAAAAGAGAAGAAATAGACAGCTATTATTTTTAAAGCGTGTGAAACCACGGGTAAAAGCTAGTCTATATATAAAAACATGTCCACCTATACATTTTTAAAATGTGTAAAAAATGTAAACTCAGTCACTTTTATTAGAAAAATTTAATTAGTTTGAATATTTGATTTGAAATAGAAATCACTTCGCGAAATCATTCTATTTTCAAATCCTTAAGTGCAATTCGACATTGTTAATTCAAAGTAAAAATTCGAACGCAGTTCTATGGTCCATATATGTAAAAAGAATACTCAGTAGACGGCTGTTGCTGATAGCGAGTGTAGTGATTTTAAATATTCAAAGAATTTTCCATTTGACTGGTTTTCTTTTTAAAGAATGTAGTATGCACAGGAATGTAGTTGAGGAAGGTAAACCTACTATTTTGATGGAAATGTAAAAACATATCTAGGGAAATGGAATAGTTAATATAGAAAGTTGAAATAGAAATATCAAGAAAAATAAAAATATATATATTTTTATTTTAACAGCAAGTTGAAAATAATTATATATTTAATATTAAATGTTGTTTCATTAATTGTTTTATTTTATGAGCAATTTTAAAATATTTATATATTTAATATTAATATTTTTGTTATTAATTTTTTTATTTTCATGAGCCAGTTGAAAATATTTATATATTTATTATTATTTATTTTTTTAAATCGGTGCCAAAGTTTAGTTATCGTTTTTGTAAATTGACAGCAATTTAAAAAAATTGTAATAACTACAGAATTAATAATGAATATTTAATTTTTTTCAAAATTATTTTATGCTTTTTAGCAATTTTTTCTTAAAGTTGGTTTTAATTAACTTAAATTAAAAAAAAGAGATTACTTCCTTTATTCTTCCCTTTTTAGTTTTTAATTTGGCAGGGAACCCCCTGGTATTATTTATCAAGAAATTAAAGTTGTTGCTAACTTTTTCTTCCACCCATCATCCGCTTTAAAAAATGCCTGGTAAACAAAAATATATTTTTGTGTATTTTTACGTTGCATTTGTATTTCTTACTCTTAACGCAATGTTCTTATGGCCAGTTTTTATCTTAAAAGCTATATTGTCCCAACAATGTATATTGCTATAACAATGTACATTGTTATAACAATCCTTATCCAATAATGAACATATTTCTTAATCGGAGGAAATGTTTTTAAAAATTCCGATTAATCGATATTTCCTCATATATAACAGCCGGAGTTTTCCTAAGTGGATTTTTCTCTATCCAAAAAAAAAGTATTACAATATTTTTTTTAATCGATCTAGTTAATTGAAAATTCCGGATAGTTAAATACCGGACAACCACCGGATATTTTTTTCAAATGGTTTCCAAGTGAAACATCCTCTATACAACAATTTTTTTCACCAAATATCTGAATTAGAACCGAAATCTTCTGCGAACATACTTTAAAATACTTATCAGTCGAATTGATAACCTCCCTACTTGGCGCGCGTTTTGTCGGTTTTATTTTGGAGTTTTGGTTGGCGCGCTGTTCAGTCGATTAAAAAGTAAGTTTTCAAAGGGAATAAATAAATAAATTAATTGTCTAAGCAAGCTAGAAGTTTTTTTTAGTTTAGTACAGCTCATGTGAGGCTGTTAAAGTAATAGTCGTGCAAGAGTCCATTTTGACCCAAATTAATGTTTCTTCCATCGCAAACTGAAAACAACTATTTTTAAGTAATTTTTAGTATGCGTTGAAAGTACAGTGTTACAAATAGGTACTCAAACATAAATAAAATGTACTCATTTTTGAATACATCGATGCTCATCATATCTCCGAATACATAAGTTTCATTTTTGAAAGAGTCATGCACTCAAAAATGAGTAAAATGAATTCACTTGCTTGCCTACATAGGCTGTCTTCATAAACCGCTTTCAATAAATATCAATTACAACCAAGACTTACGAGGAATCGAATCCAGATCCTCAGGCACCACAGCCCAGTGTCTCATCCGTTGTACTACCAGGGCGACGTGAAGAAGTTATAAATATAAGAAATCTTAAAAAAGGTGTGGCAAAAGAATGGAAAGTGAGATAATTGAGTTATAATAACTTAGTTTCTATTTAAGCAATCGATATCAACTAATGTAAAAATTAAATGTTTGTCAGTTCGCTTTGCTAAGATGATTTGAACAGAAGCTGAGATTTAGCAATAGGAATTATGAGATTAGAAATAGAAATCTATATAAAGAGTAAAAGGAAGCAATGTAATTGAGTCGTAATTACTCCGTTTCCTTTTAAGTAATCAACATCGAAAACCATCTTCTGAACAACTATTTTAAGTGTGTCAGGTCACTTTGTTAAAATGGCTTGAACAGCAGCTGAGATCAGCAATATTAAACCACACTTCTCATTATTTGAAAAAGTACGATTACGTAAAATTGAGTACTCATCCCTCATTTCCGATACAATTGTCCTCAAAGAAAAACAAGTTCGTTCAAGTACTAATTTTTAAGTACTTTTTTTTAGTACAAAAATAGAGAGATATTGGTGTGAGGAAAAACGGACTTCAGTAACTATTATTACTTTAACCGCCTTATTTATAAAATCTTCGCTAAACTAGCTTTTATATACTCTATAAAACACGCAAATAAATTCTGTAGGTTTTTTTGTCAACATAAAACAATGAATCCAGTACTACTCGGTTATTCATGAAGTGAAGCAACGAAGTATGGGAGAAAATCATCAACAAGACATATCATCTCATTTAAAGTGAGGAAAGCCCAAACGTTGTAGGAAATGGGTGAAAAAGTAATAAATGGAAATCAGGATAAAACAGATTTGTTTCCTTTACAAATGGGTTACTTTGCTTCTCAGATGGAAAAATAATTCAAATGTCGCAAAGTAAATGAGTGTAGTATGATTTCAACTTTATTGCTACTGCAGTTCTTTATGGCTTCGAATGACTAATAAGGATTATTTATTTAAGCTTTGTTATTGGTGTTGTGAGTCACGTGTTCAGTATTTATGTGTCTGATTGGTCAGCGTCGTATGTACTTAGACAATCAGACTTTGTTAAGTTAAATTTGTAGCTATTGAAGCAACTCATTATAATTTTAGATACAAGTTCGTTTTTTTCCATCAAATTTGCAGTGATTTATTAGTTTATGGAAAAATTAAGCACTCAAACATTTTCAATAAAATTGTTTCTATAATATTTTCCGATAATATTTAAGAAAAAAGTGTGAACTGAGGATGGAAGCTATATTAAGGTTTCGTAATGAAAAATGTCAATTATTTGACCAAAACAAGAGCAAAAAAACATTCGGACCCGAAATTGAAACAAGCTTGAATGAATTGTAGTTAATAATTAAGTATATATAATAAAGTAATGGAAAAAATATATTTAAATGTTAATAAGCATTATATTGAAAAGTTATAATAAAATAATATGGAATTTTATAATGGAATGGAATAATATGGAACTTTATAATGGAATGGAATAATATGGAATGTTATAGTGGAATAATATGGAACTTTATAATGGAATGGAATAATATGGAATGTTATAGTGGAATAATATGGAACTTTATAATGGAATGGAATAATATGGAATGTTATAGTGGAATAATATATAACCTTACAATGGAACAATATGGAATTTTATAATGTAATGGAATAATATAGAATGTTATAGTGGAATAATATATAATGTTATAATGGAACAATATGGAATTTTATAATGTAATGGAATTATATGGAATGTTATAATGGAATAATATATAATGCTATAATGGAATAATATATAATGCTATAATGGAATACTATGGAATTTCATAATGGAATAATATGAATTGTCAAAACGGGATACTATGGAATGTTATGATGGAATAATATGTAAAGCTATAATGGAACAATAAAATTTTATAATGGAACAATAAAATTTTATAATGGAACAATAAAATTTTATAATGGAACAATATGGAATACTATAATTCAACAATATGGAATGTTATAATTTAACAATATGGAATGTTATAATTTAACTATATGGAAATTTAAAATGAAATAATAAGGAATGTTATAATGGAAAAATATGGAATTTTATTATGTAATGGAATAATATGGAATTTTATAATGTAATGGAATAATATGGAATGTTATAGTGGAATAATATATAATGTTACAATGGAATAATATGGAATGTCATAATGGGATAATATGGAATGTTATGATGGAATAATATGTAAAGTTATAATGGAACAATAAAATTTTATAATGGAACAATATGGAATACTATAATTCAACAATATGGAATGTTATAATTTAACAATATGGAATGTTATAATTTAACAATATGATGTGTTATAATTTAACTATTTGGAAATTTAAAATGGAATAATATGGAATGTTATGGGGAAAAATGGAATGATATAATGGAATAATATGGAATTATTTAGTTGCAATAATATTCCATTATGCAGTCTGATTGCGTAAAGGTTTTGTTATCCATATGCTATGCTTAATTCATAATAAACTGTTTATAGATGGTCTTAATGTTAATAATAAAATTTAACCTTCAATGTGGATGAGTTTTATTATGTTTAGATAATTATAAAAATATATTATTCAGAAACTTTAACGAAGACAATTTATTTTAAATATTATAATTTAACATAACATACAAAATCTACAAAGATTGCGCTGTCTTGCATAAACATAATACAATTCCTTTATAAAAATGTCTTTTTTTCTCAGATTCGCACATATTTATGATCGAATTACATTTCATAATCTTATTATTATTTGAATAGAAATTTAGTTTACGCAAAAATATTTCAGATCTTAACTTATAATTTGGAATCTTTCGTAAACTTTTATAAAAATGAAGCCGTCTTACTTAAATTAATTCTATGCATATTTTCTACTTTAACACAATAAATGAATAATCGTAAAAGGAAATATGTCAATAAGGTTTAGGGTTTGCTTGCTTGCTTGCATAAATCTTAATATCAGTGAAAGTTTTTACTTGCATTGAATGGTAGTGTTTATTAACTTAACATTAGTTATAAAAATAAGCAAAATAACTGAAGTTAACAAATAAGCAAAATAACTGAAGTTAACAAATAAGTTATGCAAAAATAATTTTCAAGAAAAGTTGTTCGTATACTAACCTTGAAATGGCATTCACGTAAATATTTTAGTACGGCTTTAGAAATGTGGTTTGCTAAATTTAAAAACTGAAAGCTTTACGACTGGAATAGCTAATGAAGGATTTATTTAGAACTTGAGTGGGCAGTAAAATTTATGAACCGCAATTTGTAATGATTTAGTAGAGAAGTGGAAGATCCTGTAGCTCTGTTAATTCCTGGATTCTCATAAATATTTTAAGTTTAAATTAATGTAGGAAACGTGTCTAGACGAAAAATGCATGAAATCAACATACCTTAATCCATAAGGTTGCATTAAAATAAACCTTGACTCGTATAAACTTCTCGCTTGTAAATTTTATAATTAATATTGGAATTTGAAATGTTTAGTCAAGTTAATAAGTATTGTTTTTTTTAAAAAGGTCTTGTAGACAAAGTTACATTTTAGTGTTTTCAATTAGAAATTATATTAAATATTCATTTTTAGAAGCAGAAAGAGTAGTTGATCTTACAAGAGAAAAGTTTTCTTTATTGATTCTGCGGCCTTATTTAAATATTTTATAAATATGATTTATTTAATTGTACATTTTATCGTTCAGGTGCGGGTAGATATTAAAATCAATAATATTATTTTTGTAGTGAGAGCTAATTAGGCAAATTTAAAATAGAAAGATAATTTTATTTACAAAAGCTGCTACTTAAAAAAATGTAATGCATATTTATAGAATATTACAGATGTATCTAGAAAATGAAGATATAAATTTATTTTGTTTAAATATTTTAATGGCAACATTTATAAAATATATATATAAAAAAAAACTTTTTAAAGCACATGCTTTTATCAAATGTACTAAAATGCAAAAAATAACCATTCTATACTTCTTGAAAACTGACTTTTGTAACATTACCTTTTCCTCCACTTGCCCCTTGAATTCTTTTCTCTTCAACTACTTTGAAATATGTTGAATATACTTTTGTTGGAACTGACTAAAAATAAAAGCGTGGGGCGCTTATTATTGATATTATATTTAAGATTTACTAAGAATTATTTAACATTTCAAGATGATAAAAGAAGACATTAAGGTTTTAGATATCATGTGTGAGCGCCCCACGCTTTTATTTTTAGTCAGTTCCAACAAAAGTATATTCAACATATTTCAAAGTAGTTGAAGAGAAAAGAATTCAAGAGGCAAGTGGAGGAAAAGGTAATGTTACAAAAGTCAGTTTTCAAGAAGTATAGAATGGTTATTTTTTGCATTTTAGTACATTTGATAAAAGCATGTGCTTTAAAAAGTTTTTTTTTATATATATATTTTATTTTCTGCTTTTTAGTTATATAAACATGTATATTACCATTGATTTGTATAATTAAACCTCTTTAAATTATTTCAAGGCTGTAGCATATATTTATTCAAACATTAATTCCACTTACTAACATGCTACATAAATTATTTAATAGTTTACCTTTATTTGATCATAACGTTAAATTACAAAAATAGAACGTAGTCATTTTTCTAAACGAGATAATTAATAACAATATTACTATTTTAATACCTTTTTAATTATTTTGATAGATCAGAAAGAGTTACCAAACTTGATAAATGACGTAATATGCCAATCTTGATGGATGTATCAACCTTGACAAAAAAAGAGTTAAGGATAGTTGGCTTGATTAGAGTGGTAATTTCTCATTCTCTCCATTTCTATTACTGCCTCAGTGTTACAAGGTTTCTTTCCTGTTAACTTTACGTTGTCTATTTCTTCAATTTGCAAGCCGTCTAATGATCTTACACGACTCAAAGCAACATATGCCTGTCCATCAGCAAAGAGTGCAGGTCCTAGATTAACTACCGCATAGTCTACAGTACTACCCTGCATTTTGTGCACTGTTGAGGCCCTGCTCAAAATCAACGGTAACATTCTCCTTTCAGCCGTACCATAGGAGTATTTGGCAGGAAACTGAATGGATATCGGTTCAATTTTATGTATTCCGTCTCTACCGAAATTCACATGGACTGTTGGCAAGTCAGTTTCATACATTTGTGTACGACGAAAGTGCGGCCATGTTATTTCGGTAATGAAACCAATATTACCATTTTGACCAATCCTTTGGATACATTTATATTGGATCGCAGCATTACCTTAGCTCCTACGAATATGTCCAGTTCTTTTGGAAGCCCGCCAGTTTTGTTGACATCATTTGGGATGACATTATCCATACTAACGTCCTCAGTTTTGTGTGGCGCATCTATCAAACGATCTTGATCCTTGATTTTATATATTTTATGATTATGTTTTTGGAAATGCTGCAGTACTAACTGGTTATGATCGCGAACTTGCTGATTAGTTGGATATATTCGAAGTGCCTTTTCAATTGCAAATTCTCCAGTCGCTTTTCCGCCGACTTTCTGCAGGAGCACGGCAAAGTGTTCTGGTTTTAGTTCGCCGACTCTTAATGCATTCAAGATATTAACGAAGGTCATATCACCTTGTTGTCTCATATTTTCATTTAATTCTATTAAGGTAAATAGGCGCCACAAGTGAATTGATGGTATCATATGTTGAGGCTGATAGAATACGATGTCCTCTTACTGGTGGAAGCTGCATCAAATCTCCAAATACTAAAATATTAAGGCCTCCGAACACATGATCACATTTCTTCAATTGTCTAAGTCGCGAGTCGACGAGTATAAATAAGAATTCGATGTATTTCCATTGCTGTCGCATAACTTTTAGAAAAATACCCGTTAACCCACATAGCTAATGTTTGGAGGAATGAGCAGGAACACTTGTCATTCGAGTTACCAAAAACGCCCTCCAATCATGTCCGGGGAAGCCCAAGGCTTGCCGCGCATCTTTTAAGCGCGCGGAACGCGTGAGCACTTAAAAGTGCCATCGAAATATCCCAAACAACTGTTCGAAGGATCGCCTGTAAGCACCATGATCGACTTCCCAGATCAACGTAATGTCCGCCATTTTGCGTCAACTGTCCATGGTTCAAAAATACGAGGCATTCGTTCCCGATATTGATTTCCTTCGAGATAGGTACCGAACCGTCGCCAATAGCCCACTGTTCAGCTCTAGTGAGACGTTAATTAACCAAACCAAACCGCCATTTTGATTTGGCGCCAAGAAAAAAACGTCATTTTTACCTTGGCGCCAATTTTTGGAATTGGCGACAACGGGGCACCGTACACTAGGAATTTACTATAATTTTTTTAAACATATTAAAAACTTATTGTCGTTTTCTCAACGAATAAAATTATTTCATCTCTATATATCATAAAAATTAAACTAATGCAATAAACATCGCTATATGCAAATTAAATGAATAGTTAACTCACTTGTTTGTTGTTACACAAATTAATTTGTTTCCTATAAATCCTTCTACTTTTAACTCCTCCGAAGTTATAACCTATCAGAGTGTAGTAATGTGCTTTACAAAACCAAAATTGTTTAATAGCGAACAGTTCTGTCAATAATAAAATTGAAGAAGAAACTATTACCATAAACATCTATCATTTGGTTTAAAAATATTCAAAATGGCGACGGAAAGCTTTTCTGTTGAAGCAAAACCAGATCATTGCGCATAATTTTTCGCGCATTCATCTGACGTCATTTTTGTAGATTGTGGGTTCGGGTCTGGCTTTCGCCAGATTTGTCGATTTTAAAGAAAATTCATTATTAATTAGAATTAATTAGTAATTAACAATTTTATGGCTAATTATTGTATTGTCACCGGGATTACGTATGTATGCCAAGTTTCAAATTTTTATGACAATTAGAAGTGGGTTTAAATTGAGTTACAAGATTTGAGGACACATCACACCAGACAGTGTGAGTTAAATAAAAGCATGTAAAAAATAGATGTGAAAGTGATAAATATAATCTAAAAAACATATTTTTTATTTATTTAAATCTTAATATCTATTATTTATGAAATTAAAACTAACTGCATATTGTAAGAGATGAAAATTTAAAATAATGAACTTCAAATAAATATTGTTAAAAATAAATTGAAATGACATACAATGAGAAATTAATCAAGATTACTAAAAGATATTTTATTAACAATATATAAATTGGAATTCGAATATCGTATGATATGTTAAAGTGTACGAACAATAGAATTTTAATGATAAATAAGATTTAGTTAACTATAACATTGAAACACTACACCATCAATTAAAATACATTATACACATTTAAAATTATTTAAAATTTAACCTATTTATCGTTTATGTTGAATAAAGTAATAATTTAGAATACAGTCTCAAAGTGAAACAACAAAAAGTTTACCTCCACAGTTTGTTAAAATAGAAGCGGTTTATTTCTATTCTCAGATTGGGTAGCAAATGATTCAATCAATGTTTTACAAAGTATGCGTAATTTGTATTTAGAAAATGCAACTCTAGATTTTTAACAACAATGTTGGCGATAAAAAAAAGGATTTGGCGATGTGCCCCCGTATACTTAAGTTTTACATAATGCTTTAACATGGAAGTTTAGAGTAATAGGCTTGAATGATAAAAGACAAGTCGCGACCAATCTTTCAGAAACGTTTCCGTTCCAATAGGAAATATGTGACAGAATCGACTGAAAAATGAGATTCGAGGGTAACGGCTCCATGCATCACACTCTAGAAAGTCGGGATGTCACGATTTAGAGATGTTAAGCAAATAGACTTGAAATAATATGACATTTCTCTTTTCTATGGATTCATACATATAGGGAAGACTTGAAATAATATATTAGTTTGTCTAATTTTTTAAGTGTTTTTTTTGGGTGTTTATTTGTGTTTCTTTTGAGGTTTTGGTATTTTCGTATTGTATTTTTATATATAATTTTGATTTTTCAAAAACAATATTTTGATTCAAGTAATTGAATCGTCTTTTGTTTATATTAAGAAACATATAGAGGGTGTACTTTTAAAATTTACCCAAAACAATTAGGGTCACTTAAAATGTTAATTTAAATGTAAACTAAATTTATATTAAAAGTTTATAATTAAAATTAACAAGATAGGGAAAATAACAGAATTGAAAAAAATATTAAATCCGTATTTTTTGCACTAATTAGAACTTTAAATTACAATTTCATAATACTTTTCTTCACTTGGACAATTTTGGCAGTACATTCGTGATGTGGTAAATAACATACTTATCTTAAATTATCTTATGTCAAATAAATTTTTTTTGGTAAACAACACTTTTTTTAATATAAAATATTAAAAAAAAATTAATGTTATTTATTATTAGGAATTTCAATTATTTTTAATTCTGAAGATATATATTGCAGATATATCTTTGGTAATTTCCAAATCATAAGCGTCTTGGAAAATTTAAATAATATATATTTAAAATTAAATGAATGATTTTCTTAAAATTTTAAAACATAAAAAAAAAAACTTTTTATTCACGTTTAACGCAAAACATATATTTTTTTATAAAGATAGGAAGTTTAAAAGAAGGAGGTTTGATATTTTTAATTATCAAAACACTTGTCTACTTACACCGTTTGAAATGCCATAATCAAAATAATTCCAATCACAATATCTGAATGAAAATCGACCATCAGCATATCATTTTTTATGAGTTGAATACTGTACTCACTTTTCACATTTTAATCCTTTCCAATTTGATTCTTTTTCTTCCCACTTTACGAGGATTTTCGCATAATATTAAAAAATATATTTACTGTAAAAATAAATTTCACGTAACGGATATGCTTCAGCGTAATTTAAATGAGATTCTATCCCCTGAGAAACCTGCATCAAAATATTCTTTTTTGTTATTTCATACATAAGAGCTTTCCAAATAAAACTTTGCTTTTAATCTTTCCATCACAAATGTGCAAGAATATCTCGTATCATTATCAAAGATTAAAAAAATGAAAGGAAAGAGTAATTTTTAGATGCTTATATTTTTTTTTACTAAACTCAGATTAATAAGGTATTTATATTTATTTCAATTGTTTATGTAAATAAGAGAGAATGTAAAATTAAAAGAGATTGTTTGGTGGAATTTTTTTTAATCTTATCAAACTTATATAAGAAATTTATAAAATATATGGTAATCT
Organism: Troglohyphantes excavatus; assembly: GCA_963932185.1. Lineage (NCBI taxonomy): Eukaryota > Metazoa > Arthropoda > Arachnida > Araneae > Linyphiidae > Troglohyphantes > Troglohyphantes excavatus. The sequence goes on along the minus strand of OZ010674.1, from coordinate 50,647,057 downwards.
TTATTTAAAACGAATGGATATTTTTGACGTAAAAGAAAGATTTAGCATTAGAAATTCTATATAAATATTTAAGCTATAAATATTTAAATCATAACTATTCATAACAAAATAAAACCTTGACAGAGTTGCCCGTAAACTAATATATAATATTTCATGCTAATTGTACTTCTATTATTTTGTTAATAAATTATTTTCAAAAGGCTTAATTATTCAGTATAATTTAATTTTTTTTGTATGTTCATATCATTTTCTATATCTGCGTGATATCTATATCAACTTATTAACCGCTAAAAGGATTTGCATGAAATTTGCACCATTTATTAAAAAATATACACAGATTTTTAAAAAAAAACCCTCTTGGTTGCTAAAAGCGTTTTTGCATGCAACAACTGCATGAGTCACGAACCGTCACCAATATCCCATTGTGCAGCTCTAGTGTGACGTAGATTAACCAAACAAACAAAACATAATTTTGAACCATGTTCAGTTGGCGAGGACAAAACTTGATCTGGCACCCCACTCTTGAAACCTCGACACCAGGAAACACGTGATGCCATTGGGATCATTACATATATAACGTTCGATTGCCTTGTCTATATTACAATGTTTGGCAAGAGACGTTGATAGAACTCGTAATCTTCCTATTATTAGTATTCTATTCTTTCGACTAGGACACTTACTGCATGTTGTGAGAATTAAGGGAAAATAGAATGTCGTGAAATATTCTATTTTCGTAACAATAAAAAACATCTTGCATTTATTTTTCTTGAGAATAAATTTAAATTTGTGACTTGAGATTTATAACAGTTGGGGGTTGAAAACCTCAAATGCAATTTAAAATAGCAAAGCAAGTTCAAATAATATAAAATATAATGTTCCTAAGATAATTTCTTAATTCTTGAATAACATTATGCATTTTAGGTTTGTTAAATGCTACAAAGGAAATAAAAATTACCGTCAACCAGGATAACTTTGCCTGTTTTTGAAAGAAAAAAAACAGCTTCGCCAAGTTCCTGAACCAACAAATAGAGGATTAGTGATTATTGAGGCTGGATGATGATGCTTGAATATTTGGTTGGTTCAGAAACTTAGCAGGGTGTTTCTCAAAAAACAGACAAAGCTGCTCCATTTGGCAAACCTGATGCCCAAGAAAAATATTTTTTAGTTATTTTGAACACCTTTATAGCTACAAATCTCATAAAAAAAACTATCTAAAAATCTGTCGTAACTTTTTTTGAAAAGAAATTCGTTATTTTTATATAATATGATTATTTTAATTCCTATAATTTTTTTTATTTAATAAATACATAAGAATACTAGATACACGAGCACATCGATATACTGTAACAATAAATTGTATAATTGTAGTATAACTTATGCTGCAATTCTCCCGTTGTCTTATACGTCCTTGGCCTCGAGACAAGAACACGTCTCATTTATTTAATGCAGACTTGCAAATATATTCAACATCCCCTTTCTTTCAATGCTTTTCTATTGTTGCAGTATAAAGATGTTGAGATAGGAATATTTTTTTTTGTTACAAAACATTGCTCAATAAAAGAATTTGACGAATATCTTCGTATTTTATGTAATGAATTGAGTACATAGTGTATGAACTTAAACAGAAGTCTTAGAGAAAAGATTTAATATGCATAATATAGCTCAAGGGAATAAGTTAAGTAAAAAACTTAAAAAAGCAGTATATGGATATAAGACATTGTTCTTGAAATTATATTTGTTTCAATGTATAGTAAAATAAATGTTTCTTTTAATGTCGTTTATTACATATTAAACAGTTACAAACTTATATTCATATAGATTCTTTATTATACAACGAAACAATAAATATTAGAAAAAAAATTTAGTGTTAATAATATGATAAAAAGGTTATCTTGGATTTTTAATTGATAATATTGTTTAATTTACCTAATTAACATTTAGCCAAATTGTTGTTAATTTTACAGGATTTCTCTGAACATTTAACATCTACCAGATGTATTTTACATTAGTAATAATTACAAATTATTTATTACATAAAATATTAAGATTATTGACCACATATTGCGTTAGAAATTTACTAATGTTTTAGACAAAGGGCATGAACACACATTTATGAGACTATACCAAATAGAAATATTTTTTAATTCTTAAAAAATAGTGCTTGTTGCAGAATTTTCTCGAAAACTTAATTACACTCAATTAATTATTAAAAACAAAACTCAGTTTTAATTCTACCCTACACACACGCAAATTGAGTTCTATTAAAATTGCATCCATCACTTCAAACACAAAGAAACCCGAATGCAATTTCCTAAACGAACTTTTATCTTCCTTTCGCAGCCGCATCACATATTCTTTTAAAAAAGAGTCTCCGTATTCTGCCAAAACGTCGAGAACAAATTCCGGGCTCAATTACTCTTTTCCCACTTGAAAAATATTTCACGCTGCGCTTGTCAAAACAGAAGATGCGTCTTCTCCATCAACTTAAAGTAACCAACATCAATGCGAGGAAAAAAGTTACATTTTCCGCATTATTACGGCATTTCCGGAGAATAAAGCAACATTTTTAGAGGTAACGTTATGCAAACGACCCAACATTCCCGTTATAGTTTAACTTTAGACTTAAAGTCCGTAGTTTAGGGAAATATATTTAGTTACATTTTACACTTAAAATGTTTGAAATATGAAACTGGTGTTTTAGCATAAAGTAAAGGGACAGGGGGTTTGTTTAAATATTATCGTTTGAATGATACAGGGCGTTCCACAATGGACTCCCTGATTTACAATTAAGTAACTACACAGCAAAAACCGTGTACTTAAAATTGAGTACCTGAACCTACTTATTTTTCTTTGAGTATAATTGCACCGTAAATGAGCGATGACGTACAACAATTGAAGTAACCATTGTTTCTAAAAAATGAGAAGTGTGATTTAATATTTCTAATCTCAGCCTCTGTTCAAAGCCATCTTAACAAAGCGACCTGACACACTTGAAATAGTTGTTCAGTAGATGGTTTTCCATATTATTTGATGTCGATTGCTTAAATGGAAACTGAGTTATTACGATTCAATTATCTTACTTCCCATTCTTTTGGCACACCTTTTTAACATTACTTTTGTTTATAACTTCTTCACGTCACCCTGTTAGTTTAACGGATAAAGATCTGGACAGCAGTGCCTGCAGATGCCGGTAAGTCTTGGTTGTGATTGTCGATATTTATTGAAAGTGATTTATGAAGGCAGCTTATGTAGGCATATGATATTTTTATTAATTTTTACACATTGTACTCATGTCTTGAGTACATGTCTTATTCAAAATTGAAACTTATGTAAATCATGATAAACATCGAGTGTACTCAAAAATGATAAAATTTTACCTAATTTTAAATATTTATTTTTAACAGTGTAGGTTATCTCAGGTATAGTTCACACAAAGTTAACATTTTACTTGGAAGAAAATCAATATTATCAAAACTGCCAAATTAGACCAATGCGCCTCACACTATTCAATACAAATTTAATTCTTTAAACTAAAAACAATACAAAACATTAAAGAAATACTCACCCTTTATTATATTTGCAAAATCCCGTTTGTTTTAAAAAAACCTCGACGAAAGATTTAATTATTTGTTTAAAAGAAGACTAAATAATTGTTTGACAGTCATAAAAAGTAATTTCATAACTTTACAATTCTTCAATTCGTTTTTAATTTAACAAAATCATCTTCGATCAATAAAATTGGGGCTAGGGACATATTGGCTTTTTTTAATATTTGTAATCACCTGATAGATTATTTATAAATTGTCAACGCATATAAGGAACAAGTTGTTTCATTTAAAAAAAAATCAACTTTTATCCTCATATATCAAGTAACAAAAAAAAAAAATCGGAAGCAAATCGTTTTAATGCTTTGACACGTTTTTTTTTTATTTTTTCAAGAAAATGTCGTTTATAATGGCTACCGAGAATAAACTTTTTAAAAAATTCTAACGCATAGTAAAAAAAGACTCCCACAAACATGAAAATGAAAAATATTTATTACTAAACATTTGGTTCAATATTTCTACAAAATTCTCAAATCTGTCTGAGTTTTGTTATTGGTCTTTTTTAAAACAATTGATATTTTAAGGATATTGGAGGGCGTACATGCTTTTATTAGAATTAGAGGCTCCAAAACCTTAAGTAATTTAAAATTTCAAGTATTACAACTTTTTGAATGTCTTACTACTTATTTTCTTATTTAATCATATAAAAATGTCTATAATAGTTAAAAAAAATCGTCCATCGGAATTTTTTCAAATATTTTTAATCAATGGGGCACGTACTGCACTTAAAATTGCTGTATTTGTGTGTTAAATTTTTTTAGATGTTAAAATTTTATGTTAGATGTTAACATTTTATGTTAAATGTTAATATTTTATGTTAACATTTTATGTTAAATGTTAACATTTTATGTTAACATTCTATGTTAAATGTTAACATTTTATATTAAATGTTAACATTTTATGTTAGATGTTAACATTTTATGTTAAATGTTAATATTTTATGTTAACATTTTATGTTAAATGTTAACATTTTATGTTAACATTCTATGTTAAATGTTAACATTTTATATTAAATGTTAACATTTTATGTTAGATGTTAACATTTTATGTTAAATGTTAATATTTTATGTTAACATTTTATGTTAAATGTTAATATTTTATGTTAACATTCTATGTTAAATGTTAACATTTTATATTAAATGTTAACATTTTATGTTAGATGTTAACATTTTATGTTAAATGTTACAATTTTATGTTAGATGTTGAAATTTTATGTTTAAGAAATTTCTTATCATTATTCACATGTCTATGAAACTATTTTTGCACCTCTGGATACTTTTATGTGGTGACACTAGTTCTATTTATTTAATCTATTTACTAGTGTTTAGATGGTAAGGAATAAACTGATCTTTGAAAGACATGTTTTTAAAAATATTTCTTTCTAACAAATATATTTTTTTAATCGTAATAGAACGCACACTATTTTTAGAAAAATTAAAAAAAAAATTCCATTACTAGAAAAGAGTACTATAAAATATTTTTATTTTACATTTCAAATATCTAGCATGTAAAGAGCTTACACTGTAATTTAAAAACTTGAGAAAACATAACATAACATTCCATTCAATCTAATATACGTAGTAAAATATTTAAAAAAAAAGCAGAAGAATTCCATTATCTTCTATGTCCCATTCACAAACCTTGTACCAAACGATTCTCGGAACCAGATAAATTACCATCTTACAAATGCAATTCCATTTCCAAGAAAGCTCAAAGTTGCTGCTCGAGAATGCAAATGGCGGATCGAAATTCTAATTTTAGAATCATTTCATTGACAGATCCAAAGGAAATGTCAAAGATTGGGATAATTTGACAACCGAATTACGAATACTGAAACCGCGTCTCTTGGGACGATGAAGACAATTTGACGTCTTATTGTGGACAGCCGAATACGGTTACAGTCAAAGAGATCGAAGATCAATTATGTGACTGATAATGGGCGACTCAATTCCAAGCTCTCCCTTGGGTAAATGGTTTTAAATTGACTTAATGTTGTAACTGCGTATTCTGTATTTCTATATGTGTTAAAAACATATAATAATTATAATTACAGAAACTAGAAATAAAACCATCGGCGTTATGCTCGGATATTAATCTACACTGTAAAAATTTTTACTTAAAAATGAGCACATGAACCTACTCGTTTTTCTTTGAGTGCAATTACATCGTAAATGAGCGATGACGTACTCCAATTTAAATAACCGTACTTTCTAAAAAATGAGATTTGTGATTTAATATTTCTAATCACAGCTTCTGTTCACGCCATCTTTACAACGCGGGTTGACAAACTTAAAAAAAGTTGTTCAGAAGATGGATTTCAACATTATTCTATGTTGATTGCTTACATTGAGTTGTAAACCTAGTTATTGCACCTCAATTATAACAATTTCCATTCTTTTGGCATATCTTTTAACATTTATCATATTTATAATGTCTTCACATCGTCCGGATAAAACAGCGGATAAGGCATTGTGCTGCGATCCCTGAAGACCTGGGTTCGATACCCGGTAAGACTTGGTTAATTGTTGATATTTATTAAAAGTGACTTATGAAAGCAGCCTATGTAGGGAAGCATATAATCAATTTACTCATTGTTTTCATATTTTTAGTACATGTATTTTTCAAATTGATGCTTTTGTATTCGGAGCAATGATAATCATCGAGTGTACTCAAAAATGAGTACATTTGACTTATTTTTGAGTATAGTTTTTAACAGCGTATATATACATAAATTAAATGTCTGCAATTTTAAATAAAACATCTAGTTTTCATTATTGCGCGGGTTTATATAATTTATACTTGTTCTTACGAAATGTATGTTTTATGTTAGTTGCTATTACAAAATATATAAATATTTTAAACTAGAAAAAATCCTACAGAACAGAACTTGAGCGAAAATAAAAATACCTTGGGCGTAGAAGTAAAACCATGTATATATATACCAAAGATTTACCAGCCGTAGTCGGTGAAGAAATAAAAGCGATAAACTTCGAAATGTGAAGGACCTTGATGTTGGGTTCTAGAAAGACACAAACATTGACTTTGGATATCGTCGACAACTACGAATGCTAAATCTTTGGTTTAAGTATACTGTTTTTACTTCTAAGCCGACGATATGTAAGTATTAACTCATAGAAAGTCTGAATGCTAAAAAAATACTCAACTGTTATGAATATTTGCTGTTAGTATAATTAATAGTAATTAATTAAACTAGCAATGAGTTTTAGTTTACTATTAATATTTCTACTGAAATATTTTGTACAGTGTAACAATTTGAACAGCCTTCCATGTCAACAAAATACGATATGAAAAATTTGTGTGTGTGTATATATATATATATATATATATATAATACCATACATAGAATGCCAATGCGATAGTGATCGCTTGAACAACCCTCCCTACCACCACATACACACACATTCGTTATAACTGCTCATAGATGGCGCTCCGTACAATGAATTATATCCATAGATGGCAGCACTACCAACGGCTCGTTTAAAAACTGCTTGGAAACCGATTTTTTTTTAAAGCGCATTAAAACAATGTTAATATTCGTGAGATAAAAGTACGATTGGTCACTGTTCAATTCCCCTTTTTTTGTACCTCACATGTTGATATCCGTTGGGTGTGAGACCCGCAAAAGGGATTTTTACTACTGAAATAATATATATGATTATGTGCTATACACTAGTAAATGAATTAAAACTAATTAAATTATCTATAAACGGAATCAAAAAATTATGTTACACTGAATTAAGATTCATGTCATGCATGTTTATTTAAACTTATTAAAAAATAAATATAAAAATATTTTTATTTCTTGTTTTTTACAAAAAATGTTTACGAGATACCTAAAATATGATGTTATTCAACACCGAGCGTATTCAGAAAAAACAACATATTTCATTAGCGAGCCCTCAACTCTTTTTAAGTTGATGCATTCACGCTTTCAGCTCGTTAATTAAGTTTTTGTAGTACTATTTTTTGCGCCAAAAGCAATAAGAAAAGATCTCTTTTTAGAAGTCTATGAAAACCACGTATTTCATCGTTAATATCGCGCTGACAGATATTAGCACAAGGTTTTAAATTAATAAAATGTCTTATACAATTCTCTTATGCTCCATAATGTCCCTGACATACTCATAACATTTATTTCAATTTACGCTAGAAGAAATTACTTTTTATTCAAAATATTTACTAATATTTTTTATTAAAGTAAATATAACTAAGAAATTCATTAAGGAATTGGTTTTTTCAACGAGACAGAAATGAATGGTTTTAAGCGTAAAAGCTTTATATATTATGTTGGAGTAATTTTTTTTGACATTGTTATATTAAGAATAATTAAGTATCAAAAGCATTAATTTATTTTTAGATTAATTATACAAATAAAGAAATAATGTTCAAAATAATAAAGATCGGGTTCCTGAATTAAAGGAATGACAATGTCCTTAAATTGAATAGAGTAAGGTGGGGGAAAATGAGTTTTAAAATTCGAATTTTGACGTTTGAAGTCCAATTTCTCATCGGAAAAAAACTGTAAAATTACAATTGTTTTATAAAAGTGTTCACTTATTTATTGCAAATAAAATCGTTTATTTTTGTATTTAATTCTGAGGTTTATAAAAAATTTTAATAGTTATTTTTCTAAAGTAAATTACAACAATTCATTGATGAGGTAAAATGGGAATTTTACCCCATACAATGGGGAATTTTATCCCATACAATAAGGAATTTTAGTCCATACAATAAGGAATTTTACTCCATAAAATCGGAAATTTTTAGTATAAATATTTTAGTGTCATTTTTTAAGTAAATTAGTTACTTAAGTTATTAGTTGTTCTTTATTCCTCAAGAAGTTGACATTACAATAGAATAAATAAAAACTTTATAAATCTTTTATATATTTATTATTAAATTTAAACCCATTTGATTGTTAAAGGACAGTTTTGCTTCCTAAAAGCAAGCTGTTATTCGCCATTCGCCATTTTGAAAAATCAATTATATTTCATTTTTTTTTAATTTCCGTCGAAATAGGACATGTGCTAACATTTTTATTAGTTTATTTTGATTCAAGAAGTTACTTTATTTTTAATTTGTTCCGTAGACGACTTTAAGAGGTGGCATACCGGAAAAAGCAAAATAACGAACTATTTAACGGAACCTCTAACGGCAGTGTGTAACGAGAATTTGGCAGAGTGGTTCCTTATACATAGATTAGGAAAAGTAAGCTATTCTAAACTTCTATTTATAATACCAGTTCTGCGCATTGGGTTAAAATAAAATCACTAGCAATAATACATCCTACATATCCAGGAAGATGAACTTTAGCAAAGTTGTTCTTTATACCTTAAAAAGGAAAATTAAGCTGTGTGTCTAAATAGCCGTTCTGCGCTCGGGTTAAAATAACACATATTCATCACTAATTCTTCTACTTCGTATATAACCAGGAATATGAAATTTTGCAGAGTTGTTCTTTATTACTTAATAAGTTTACATTACGCGCCTTAAACCCACAGGGCAGGCACAGCCCCTAAATATTATTTTAGTTCATATCAATTGAAAACTGGCGTTAATCGTGGTAAGTTATGGTAAAAATCTATTAAATTAAAAAAAACCTTATCGACAGGTTAAATTATTCGTTTTTTACTTACTTGCAGCTATCTTTAATACACTTATAATTTGTACTGCTAAGTTACTACAATTCTAATATATTAAAAATTTTGCTCACTAATGAAAATTCAACATTCGGCTTTGTTACTTAATTAAATTCATTTAAATCAAATGATATTTTACAAACTTCGCCTTCAAAAATCCTCGATTAAGTTTACAATCACAATCCTCGTACACAATTGTTGTTTTGTTTAAATTATAAACAACAATGGTATAAAGACTATTTGAATAACAAAAAATTGCAAAAAAAAGAAAGAAAAATATTTGGAAAGAAAACCCAAATGTTTATCATTAGTAGAAATCTATATTAAGAGTAAAAGTCCTTAATAATTTAAATGCCGTTTCTTTTCAAAAAGAAACCATGCAATCTTCATTTTGTATTCATTAAAATAAAAAAGTATTTTTAAAAAGTCATTTTATAACAAGCGGGATGTATAATACATTTCATTTTAAACTATGTACACTGTAAATGATCCAATAACTGAAATGCGCAGTTTATAAGCTCAGCTAAACATTTATGGAAATCTTTTCTAATAAAGTAATTAACGTGAAATTACGATTCGTAGATAAATGGTTATAGCAGAAATAAATGTTATTAAAATATTATTTTCATAGTTAACGTTATTAATCGCACACTGAATTATTTTGAAAAGTTTGCTTTTATCAGTTATCCCAACGTTGCAAAAGTTAAGTTGCAAAAACAAAACGTTTAAAAATTAAAAATTCAAATCAGTATTAATATTTATTTAAATCCAATTACTACTAACATCTCTTTGAAAGTATTTGTTTTGCTAAAAGTAATATTTTCCAAGATCTTAACAAATAACATAAAAATACTTAAATCCACTAATGTTTTATTGTAAATATTAAGGAATAAGCATAAATATTTGTATTCTACAAAATATCTTAAGTTATTATCTTATATAAATATTTATATGAAATACAAATATTTTGACGACAAAAAGTATATTTATTTAAAAGGATATTAACTTTTTATTATATGCATAATTTTGAAGATTTGTAGAATGTATTATTGCTTTATACACATTTGTTTGACTAAAGAATTGTTAATAAAAAACTTATTCAGTATTTAGTTTATCAGAGTAAATAATTATTTTTAAATTATCAAAGCAATTTCGTTTCAAATACAGTTGACATAATTATAATATATCAAAATAATTTTTATATAAGCTTTTATAAAAAAATATAATTTTATAATAAAAAAAAATATTTCATTTCAAAATTTGCATTTACATTTTGTATATTGAATTATTTGATAGTTGAGTATCAGTTTAAGAAAACTATAAAAAAAAATAATATTGAAAAAAATTAATTCTGATACAAATTATCTAATGAACTCAAATTTTTAAAATAAATTTTAAAGAAGTAACAAGAAAATGAATATTAATTTGCTAAATAGTTCTTATAAAAGTGCGTGTTATATTACATTCTTACAATAAATTAAAAAACAATTGTAAATAAAAGAAATATTGATAAGGTTATTTTTTGAACCGTTTAATAAAAAAAAATTAAATTTCCGATGTAATTTGATAATGCTTCGCTGTTTCATAATGTATTTTTAATGTATTTCTTATATCTTTTAATGGATAAGAGAAACATAATTGTTTATATTACTTTTAAAAATTAATCGAACCGGCATTAACATAATTACAATAAAAATATTTTATAATTTCTTAATTATAACTACATTTGCAAAAAACATATTGTTCTTTTTTATGACTTATCTAAGCAAACTGTAATGAAAAAATAATTATAACAATTCAGTTTTATTTTTTTGATAATTTTTTAAAATTTTAAATAAAGATATTAGTTAAGAATAATAAATTAACTCTTCTCTTAAAACATGTATGAATTGTATTCAAAATATAATTATAGAACCTTTTTTTAAAAATATATTCCGTATATATTCAATTCCTTATAACCCCACTATTTAAAACAATAATTTCTTATAAAATATCAAAATGCTAATTTCGCAATTGAAACACGTATAATTGTTTTTACATAATATTTAATTATTTAATGAATAATCAAATATTAAACACAAACACAATGCGATCACAAACAATGAAATACAAATATTTTGACGACAAAAAGTATATTTATTTAAAAGGATATTAACTTTTTATTATATGCATAATTTTGAAGATTTGTAGAATGTATTATTGCTTTATACACATTTGTTTGACTAAAGAATTGTTAATAAAAAACTTATTCAGTATTTAGTTTATCAGAGTAAATAATTATTTTTAAATTATCAAAGCAATTTCGTTTCAAATACAGTTGACATAATTATAATATATCAAAATAATTTTTATATAAGCTTTTATAAAAAAATATAATTTTATAATAAAAAAAAATATTTCATTTCAAAATTTGCATTTACATTTTGTATATTGAATTATTTGATAGTTGAGTATCAGTTTAAGAAAACTATAAAAAAAAATAATATTGAAAAAAATTAATTCTGATACAAATTATCTAATGAACTCAAATTTTTAAAATAAATTTTAAAGAAGTAACAAGAAAATGAATATTAATTTGCTAAATAGTTCTTATAAAAGTGCGTGTTATATTACATTCTTACAATAAATTAAAAAACAATTGTAAATAAAAGAAATATTGATAAGGTTATTTTTTGAACCGTTTAATAAAAAAAAATTAAATTTCCGATGTAATTTGATAATGCTTCGCTGTTTCATAATGTATTTTTAATGTATTTCTTATATCTTTTAATGGATAAGAGAAACATAATTGTTTATATTACTTTTAAAAATTAATCGAACCGGCATTAACATAATTACAATAAAAATATTTTATAATTTCTTAATTATAACTACATTTGCAAAAAACATATTGTTCTTTTTTATGACTTATCTAAGCAAACTGTAATGAAAAAATAATTATAACAATTCAGTTTTATTTTTTTGATAATTTTTTAAAATTTTAAATAAAGATATTAGTTAAGAATAATAAATTAACTCTTCTCTTAAAACATGTATGAATTGTATTCAAAATATAATTATAGAACCTTTTTTTAAAAATATATTCCGTATATATTCAATTCCTTATAACCCCACTATTTAAAACAATAATTTCTTATAAAATATCAAAATGCTAATTTCGCAATTGAAACACGTATAATTGTTTTTACATAATATTTAATTATTTAATGAATAATCAAATATTAAACACAAACACAATGCGATGTCACAACTAAAACGTATAAGTTGCATACAATAAATATATAGCACACACATATACGCACAATATCATATTATTTTACAATAATATTCACTGTTCTTTTGAAAATGAAAGTTTTTACATATTTATTGGTATTTTAAAGGCATATATTTAAAAATATTTATTTATAGACTAAAATACATACATTATAAGGTAGCTTCCATATAGCCAATGATCATTTAAAAAACTTCAAATGAACATTTCCATGTTAGAAATAATTCCCAACATTCTTGGATGTAAATGCGATGATTTTAATATAAACATTTTTGCAGTTAGATAATAAAAATACGTCTTACTTATAATGCAGTATAATTTAAAAATATAATTTTAAATTTAATTAGGCAAAAAACACATAAAGCAGTTGTTGGAGGTTTATTTTTGTAACCTAATATTTTTCAATAACCGCATTTAAATAACTTGAAATGCCTATCAATATACTTTAACACTCTGAATGTATGTCAAAGAACGACTTAAGTCGTCGATGGATTTCCAGTTTTTCTAGTTATACGCATAAAACGTAAATTCAAAAAAATATTTTTCAAAACTAAAACATTGAGGTGTTTCTTAGAAGCTATATCTATTATAGTGATACAAATTAAACACAATACACATGCATTGGAAATATAAAGTCAACTATTTTAGAAAAACAACTTCGCAATTTTGCTCTTTCTCTAACCGCTCAGCGGGTTAATTTCAGCACGCATATATTAATATTAAATAATGCAAAAAAATATTAAATAATTAAAAACATGATCATTAATTAGAACATAAATGTTTGAAACATAAATGTTTTCATGTGATCTAAAAGAAATCCAAATATATGCGTTTAAACAATCTTTGCAAACAAACTCAGGTGAAATAAATACAATATACATGCATTGGAAATATAAAGTCAACTATTTTAGAAAAAACAACTTCGCAATTTTGCTTTTTCTCTAACCGCTCAGAGGGTTTATTTGAGCACGCATATATTAAAATAAAATAATGCAAAAAAATATTAAATAATTAAAAACATGATCAGTAATTAGAACATAAATGTTTGAAATATAAATGTGTTTATGTAATCTAAAAGAAATCCAAATATATGCGTTTAAACAATCTTTGCAAAAAAACTCAGGTGAACCCCCCCCCCCCCCCCTGCATAATAAAACAACCGGCCCCCACAATCAACAGTTTGCAAACTACTTACCTTCTCACGAGGGAGATTTGTTATCAAATACCACGATGCAGATGTCATCTGCAAATCAGACGATTTTTTTGTTTAAAATCTCAGGTAAACTCTAGCCTCGTGCACACCATGAGCCGCTGGGCAGAGGAACCGACCAATGGGAAGAGTCATAAGCGAGAGAGAAGAGAAAGATGAAGGGATGCGGATGCTCGGATGGTGTTGTCGCTTGTGATCACAAGAGGAATGGATCTTTCAGTTTTCTCCATCCCAGGTTTCCCGGGTACATGCGCTGTGGGTGACGTCAGAGGATGCGCGATGTGGGTCTGGGAGTGTTTGATGGGATAAGGTTGGGGGCGGGGTTAGGGGCGAAGGGGATGACGTCAGAGTTTTGGGGAAGGCCTTGTTGCTGTGCCGCGGTTTGAAATGAAATGGAGAAGTTTAGTTTGGAGACAAGTGTTTAGTTATGATGATGATCTTTTTCGTTATTTTTTTGGTATAGGGTTATGTAATTTAATGTTTTATTTGGCAGAGGAGGTGTTTAGTCGAAATAGTTTTTAAATTTATTACAAGTTAGTGCATTCAAATATTTAATTAATATTTAAATTTAATAAAAAATTTAGGAAATAGGATATACACTCTCTATGTATTTAATAACATTCATTGCAAAATTGTTATAAATACAATATCAAGTATATGGAATTTTCTTATTTACACGTGTGTGTCGACTTCAAATGTGAATTTATGTCTGGGACGTAGTATGTTATAAATACAAATAAATTAATAAAGTTTTCAAATTAAAAAGATTTACAAATTTGAATAAAGTATTTATATAAATTTAATTATTCCGTTTGGAAATTTTTTTTCTTCTTATTTTCATTGAAAATATTTATTCATTTCTAAAATTTTTATATATGTTTTTAACGCTTTAATAAATTAAATAATCAATGAAAATATTCGTTAAATGTTTTCGTTATAAAATGCACTTCTGAGCTGTTTAGCCTACTTATAAGTTTACTGGTAATGTACATATATATAGCTAACAGAAAATTATATAGAACTATAACATTCGTATGGGCTTAATTGTTTTACGCAAATTGATGCAAATTTTCCTGCATCAAACATCAATCGAAAAGAATTAAATTTAAAAAACAAAGTGAGATTAAAGTACGAAATTTACAATGTGTAATTTATATTTATTTTATCTGAAACTACGCATTTTACACCATTTTCTGCTTCCACCATCTTATCCTATTTTATAAATTATGATTATTTATAATTTTTTTTTGTAAAAATTAATTTTATGTTAATGCTTTAAAATTTTCTTTAAAATGTATGCTAGTAAATTTCGTTTATTTTTTATAAATTAAATAGTTTATATTTGCATATTATGCCAATACTAAATTTTACAACGATAAAAGTTTAAAGCAATAATTTTTTTTTTAGTTTTGTCTCTCCAGTAGTTATAACCGAGTTTTAAGAGTTAAGGTAGAACTCGAATCGAGTTATAACTATGAAAACTGATTAATAGTAATTTCCCCCCGTATTTATCAATCTAATAAATATGGAATAATTTTTAAAAGAAAGTTTAAGAAGTTTTTTGATTTAAAATGTTTAAGTTTTTCATAGGGAATTTAACTTTTATGTAATAAATAAAAGTATTATTTATATTGTAAAATATGATATTAATCGAAAAAATAAAAGATTATAATAAGTCATTTCTACTCAATTTGAATAAGTTTTTTTAAAAGAAATTTATAATGAATTTAATTTGTTTTAAATTGAAATCTAAAATAGTAAACAAATATATAAAATAAAAAATATGCTTTTAAAAAATCCGGTCTTAGTTAAAAAAAATATAAAAGACAATAAAATAAAATAATAAAAAGACACACAAAACTATTAATACTACTCGATTAAAGTGATTAAACAAAAATATAATCTAAAAAACAATATATATATATATATATCGTGATATGATAAAACAAAATTATAGTGCGAAGCATAGCCGTACTTTAATGCGAGGTCGAAATAAATATCTGTCAAAAAGTATACATAAAACTTTCATTATATATTTTTAATATTTAAATGCCAAAGGATTCTTAAACAATATAAGTATAACTTACATTTAATATCAATAAAACAAAACCCGAGTTCCAGAAACTGATACCGCAATATCCTTCAGCGATTTGTACCCAACCAATTACAAGAGACAGATAATTATTTCTTTGAACTTTTCTTCATGGCTTCAATTCTCCAAACCCTTTTATTGATTTCTGGATGTTTAATGAAAGTTTCCTGGAAATATTCGCCCTTCTGTGTTCGCTATTTTTCCAGAAACTTGTGATGGATTTACCACACCACTGGTTGTCTATTCTCTCGGTAACAATACTGCAGAAATCTGGTTGTTTAGCGAAGGGTAGGAAACCCCTGACCTTATGAATTCGCAGAAGGAGGAAGCATTCTTGAACTATTAATCCTTTTAATTAAGTTCTTCTGAAAATCGGAATCAAGTGATTAAAGGAGATTTAATTTTTTAACGGTATTGGTTAGAATTGCTTGACTTGTACTAATTAGGGTTGAATTGTTTGACGGGTACTAATTAGGGTAGAATTGAGGTCAAATTAGTTCCTGAAGGATTGGCTGGTATTGCTTAAATAATATGCATCATACACTATGAATACCAAGATTAAAAAAAATAGATAACATCAAAGATCAAAATGTAGATGATTCTTAGAAGAGTATATAACAATTTTCAACTATAAATAATAAAAAAAAATTATAAAAAATAACATGTAACGATATTTTAAAATATTCGCGAATATAAATTTTATAAATTTGATTTTATTGTTTCATGATTTTTTACCGTTTTAAAAATAAAATTTCACTACATGTGTTATCTTTAAAAAACACAACCACCAAAATATGTTCTGTTAACCAACCCTCTGAGCGATCAGAAAAAGATCAAAATTTTAAAGTTGTTTATTATAAAAAATAATTCACTTTATATTTCCGATGCATGCGTATATATATATATATATATATATATATATATATTATTTAATTTGTATAGCTTCCAGGTAACAGCCCAAAGCTATAGATTTATATAATATGTCAACATCGAATATTTTTATGAATTTAAAAGACATGTGTTTTGCTAGAAATACTGGAAATCTGTGGACGGCTTAAATCGTTCCGATCCATCAGATGGTTAAGTCAAAACATATTTAATTCTGAAATTTGGTATTTGGAAATTGAATCTTTTATTCCAGAAATACGTCAGCTAATTTTTTTAATATATTTTTTTTACGGAATTGGATCTCATGTGGTAAACAATAAATTTTGTGCGCAAACTCGTCAACTAGCATTAAGTATTATGGGTTGTTTTTTACAGTTAATATTGCGTTTAGTGCAGAAACAAGACAAGCAACATCATATAGCATGGTGCGGACATGAAGCGAGCGTGTACTGTAAAAAAAGGTATTTAAAAATGAGTACATGAACAGCGATGGCGTACTCAAATTTAAGCAACCGTACTTTCTATTAAATGAACAATGTTATTTAATATTGCTAATTTTAGCTTCTGTTCAAGCCATCATAACAAAGCGAACTGATAAACTTAAAATAGTTGTTCAGAAAATGGTTTTCCACATTATTTGATGTCGATTGCTTAAATGGAAACTGAGTTATTTGAATTAAATTATCTTACTGACCGTTCTTTTAGAACACCTTTGTAATATTTATTCTGTTTGTAATTTCTTCACGTCGCCCTGGTAGTGCAACGGATAAGGCACTGGACTGTGGTGCCTGAGGGTATGGGTTAGATGCCCGATAAGTCTTGATTGTAATTGTAGCTATTTATTGAAAGTGATTTATGAAGGCAGTCTTTATAGACAAGCAACTGCTCTTTTTATTCATTTTTACAAATTGTACCCATTTTTTAGTACATGATTTTTCAAAAATGAAACTTATGATATTCGGAGCTATGATAAGCATCGAATGTAATAAAAAATGAGTACATTTTACTTATTTTTGAGTATTTTTTTTTTAACAATGTGAATGAAAAATTGAGTCGTCTGCTGACGGGTTTAAAAAAGATATAACTTTTTTTTTTTTGGAATTTGTATTTTAAGAAATAAGATTCTTATATTAAAAACACATATATTTTGGCACAATCCCGCCAACTGAACAATTAACTTTAAAAATGTACATTTATTACATTAAAAACATATTTTATTGCAGAAACACTCAAATTATAATTAAAAAGAATAAAGAATAAATATTAGTATTTAATTATGCACAATATTAAAAGATTTTAATTAATATTCTTTTTTATAAGCCAAAATTTATATTAATATTGAAGATAGAACATTTTTCATAGTTTCCCAAAATTTATAAAAAGTATAATAATCGCTATTTTGAAAAAAAAACCGAATCAATTTTAACAGATAACATACATCTTTTCAATTTTAGACAACAGAAAAAATATAGCTATAAACTAGTGGCAATTTTTGTTATTTTAATTCACAGAAGATGATGTATTTTCTATAAAAATTAAAGATTAATATTTTATGCATTAAAATTGAAATGTTATTAAATAGTTTATTAATTCATATTAAATGCTTTTTTAAAATGTTTAACTTTTTGATAAATTATTATTAAAATAAAATATAAGGACATATTTTAACGGTGTTGATAATTTTTTTTAATAAAAGATATACAATTTAAGTAAAAAAAACTAATTTTCTTGTGATTCAATCAAGATATTTAGGGATTAATTCAGTATTATTTTGTTAAGTACGTCGTAAAAACTAATGAAACACTTTTGCAATTTAATACTCAACATATAAATATTGATAGTTTGATGAATAAAATAAAATTTGAATTTTAAAGGTTTTAATATAAAAAAAATCACTACGAAGCAAACTTTTTTTTAAAATTCACATTAAAAACTTAATACATTTTTTTTACCTTAAAAGAATTTAATTATGCGATCTTTAATCAACTAAAATCTAGAACAGTAACAATTTTTTTATAAGTTAACGATGTTTTTTCACCATTAAAATGGTATCGTAATTGGAAAAACATTTTAACGACACACGTTACGGAATAATCAAAATAATTGAAATATAAGTGAACCAAAATATAACATACATACTATTTTTTTTATCTTAATGATAATTAGGTTACGCTAAAAAATAATGATAAACAATGAATATTATGTTTTTAGAAGTCCTTTATTTCTCCTCTATACAAATAATACACTTTTTCTATTGTCAATAAAGGTTTTTATTTCAACTAGAGTTCATTGAAATGAACTTTTTTAATTCAGAGATAATGGAAGTTCTTTTATAGTCTCTAGATATTCAGTTTAGTGTATTAAGGTTAGTGGGCGCATTCATTGACCTTGCAGAGAAAAAACAGTTAGGAATAAATGCTAATGAAAGTCAATAAAAGTTAGCGAAATTGGATGAAGAACTGGTGATTCCGAAATTTTCTGACCTCTTTCGGTGTATGAACTGCTATTATCTATAACAGTTATGTGATGTTTTTTGTGGATTTGGTAGGTATGTTAATAGTGTTTATTCAATTATATATTTGCTTTGAACGTATTTTACTGAATTATTTCGCCATATATTTTGTATGTAATGCGCATTGATGTAATTTATTAGAGGGATGAAAGTAGATTAATAAGTACTCGTATCTTGATTAAAGAATTAGGCTTTCATAAGCTTGTAAACAATGGTTGGTTGAATTAAATTGCACTAGAGCTATACAATGGGATATTGAAATATCCCAAAGGAAATACTACACTGTTAAAATGGGTAGTCAAAAATAAGTAAAATATACCCATATATATCTGCACTAAAAGTTTAAGAGCTAAAACGTGTAATACTATAAAGCTACATTACACTTGTTTTAAGAATATAGCTTAATTGACCACAAATAATTAACTATTTAAATTAACAGATTCCATAAATAGCAAATTAAACACCATAATCTCTAATATATTTATATTTATTTTATATAATACCTTATTTTATTAGTTTTCATAAAAATGTTTATAACTATCTTTTATAAAGTTAATAACTTTCCTCAAACTCTAACCCATAGTTTTCCATAGTTTTGCAACCGCAGTATTTACAAACAAATTCCCATCTGGACCAAAAAAATTTGTTTTCAGTGTCACATAATTAATTTTTTTTCCTGTAAAAGCACCATAAGCAGATTAGCATGGTTTATAGTATTTTTCCAAATTCTGAAAAGGTTGATGAACTCTCAGGAATAATATTTACTATAGAAGTTCTAACAAAAACTTGTATAATCACATTTAGTTGTAACAATACATATATTTCTATTGTGATTTACATTGTTAAAGTGTTCTATGGCCAATAATAAGGTTATTGTAATGAAAATGCATTTCCTGGAAGGGTGGTAAGCATTTTAAGTACTTTGGAGTACAACTCATGAACAGGTGTTGAATTATTCATTTTATTTGAGTAGATAAAATAAAAATGGCAATTCAAGTTGAGTATTGGATTTTGGTTTCAATTAGAATAAGACAACTAACTATAATAACTTTTTTTGTGACTAATAATTTGATTAATAAATTTTGAAATTAAAGTAAAAAAAAATAATTTTTATATAACCATATTTTTGTTTATATATATATTTTTTACAATTTTTAGAAAAATAAAAAAAAAATGTAAGTTTAAAAAATTAAAATGAATATTTGTTCACGTTTTTTATTTACCTTAAAATTTCAACTAAATGAACATTTTTAGTTATATATATAACTAAAAAACTAACTATAGAGTTATAAGACTATATGACTATAGAGTTATAAACGAAAAGGAGCTGTACTTTTGTATTATACGATCCGAAAAACGTAAGAAAACGTTTAAAACAAAAACTTTGCTGTTAGAAATTTTTTTCAACGCAAGGTATTTTAATGAATTTAAAATATGTGCGTTTTTGGAAATTTTATAAGACCATGAATGGATATACTAGAGGCTCTAACAATCAAAAGGTTAGATACAAATATTTATGTATGAAACAAATAAAAAAATTATGACAATATAACAACTACATAATTACTTTGAAAATTATTTGAATTTTCTTATGCAAATTTTCAAAATACCCAATAAATATGTTTGTATAAAATAAATTCGTAAAAATAAAAAGTAAATATAAGTAAGATTAGTATCCGTAATACAATTTTCATTTATATTAAATAAATAATCCCGATAATCAGTTACCAATAAAATAAAAAAATTTCAATGTTTAATAGATTTTTGTAAAATCCTTACGCTGTGAACTAAAATACAATTATTATTATCTTTCTGACTTAAAGTTATTTAAATAAATATTTTAATTATCGCAACCTTCTTCAGTTATTTCACTGCTCTACAAATAATTTTACTTAATAGTTTTAATTTGCAAGCATAAACATCCAAATCAGATATCTTAACACCAATTCCTACTTAAATAAAATTTTTAGTTTTATGAAACCTTTTGACGTTTCTGATCATCTAAAGTAGAAACCACTCTACACCTCGGTCCATATTCCTTTGCAAGACCGCATGGGTCTTACTTCTTAAAAGCGGGAACTCAATTTACAGCTTAGAAAACTAAATCCGACGGCGTAGGAGATATATTATTCTGTCGGTTTTTGAAGTAGGGGGAATACAAACAGAATCGAAAATCAATACTAATGCGTTGATATGAAGCAATCCGCTTCTGCGTTCACAGGAAGATGGGAAAAAAAGGAAAGCAACAGATTCCACATCAATCTAATGGATGGGTTCAAGTGAAGATTTTGTTGGAGGCTCGGGGAAGAGTTCACATGTGTAAATAAAATTCTTTGATTAAATGGAATTTTTCGGAAATGGTTTTTGTGTTGTTCTAACTGTGGAAGCGAGGAGTGTTGTAGTTGATGTTGTATCTGTGTTGATTACTGTGTTTTGTATAATAAAATGTTCCGAATTTAATATTCAATCTTACATAAAACAAACATACATTGAAATGTGCTAGCCTGCATATTATTAATGCTAACATACTTAGCTTGTTTTATTTTGTATTAATGTTACTGTAAAATGTACACAAATCTGTGCAAAGTTAAATAGTGCCTAAAGTTGTATTTTTCCTGAAAATTAATATGCAAGTAGGTTGGTTTAATTAATGGTGTATAACTGTGAATAATTGGATATTAACAACGGTTAAGGAGCTATTTCGAGAGAAAGACAGTAAACAATAGAATTTTCGGTTCTTTGGAAGTGGTTTTTGTGTTGTTGTTCTAACTTTTTGAAAACGAGGAGTGTAGTAGTTGATGTTGTATCTGTGTTGATTACTGTGTTTTGTATAATGAAATGTTCCGAATTTAATATTTAATATTACATAAAACAAGCTTATAATGAAGTGTGCTAGCCGGCATATTATTCATGCTAGCATAGTTAGCTTGTTTTATTTTGTATTAATGTTACTGTAAAATGTACACAGAACCGTGCAAAGTTAAATAGTGCATAAAGTTGTATTTTCCTTGAAAACTAATATGCAAGTAAATAGCTTGTTTTATTTTGTATTAATGTTACTGTAAAATGTACACAGAACCGTGCAAAGTTAAATAGTGCATAAAGTTGTATTTTCCTTGAAAACTAATATGCAAGTAAATAGCTTGTTTTATTTTGTATTAATGTTACTGTAAAATGTACACAAAACTGTGCAAAGTTAAATTGTGCATAAAGTTGTATTTTCCTTGAAAACTAATATGCAAGTAAATAGCTTGTTTTATTTTGTATTAATGTTACTGTAAAATGTACACAAAACTGTGCAAAGTTAAATTGTGCATAAAGTTGTATTTTCCTTGAAAACTAATATGCAAGTAAATAGCTTGTTTTATTTTGTATTAACGTTACTGTAAAATGTATACAAAACTGTGCAAAGTTAAATAGTGCATTAAGTTGTATTTTTACTGAAAACTAAATATGCAAGTAAATAGCTTGTTTTATTTTGTATTAATGTTACTGTAAAATGCACATAAAACCGTACAAAGTTAAATAGTGCCTAAAGTTGTATTTTTCCTGAAAATTAATATGCAAGTAGGTTGGTTTAATTAATGGTGTATAACTGTGAATAATTGGATATTAACAACGGTTAAGGAGCTGTTTCGAGAGAAAGACAATAAACAATAGAATTTTCGTTTCTTTGGAAGTGGTTTTTGTGTTGTTATTTTAACTTTAGAAGTGAGGAGTGTAGTAGTAGGAGTTGTACATGTGTTGATTACTGTGTTTTGTGTAATGAAATGTTCTGAATTTAATATTCAATTTCAGATAAAACAAACTTAAAATGTATTGTTTTTTAAACATTGCATAAGATTGAAATGTGCTAGTATCTATATAGCCTCCATTATTATTCATACTAGTATACTAAACTTGTTTTATTTTGTACTAATTTTACTGTAATATGTACACAAAACTGTACAATTGAATATTGCATAAATCTGTATTTTCCCCCAAAAATTAATATATGCAAGTAGGTTGGTTTAAAATGTAAACAAGTGGATATTAACAAGGTTGAGGATCTGTTCCGAAAGAAATCGCAATGAGTAATCTATGAAGATGTTTATTTGACTTGAACAGCACTTAAACTGAGACAAAACTGTCTTAAGTTCTACTATTCAACCAATAAGGAATTATGTGGACATCGACAGTTTAAACGTGCCTCAGTCCTCTACATGGCGAGTATCCTGTACGACGAATATATAACTAGTAATCACCCGATTACGAAATCGCCCGCCGCTCTTTGAATCTGGTTATTGTTGCCGCAAACTTCATGTATAGGTGTTTAAGAACTATCTTTAAAACTTTGATACGCAATAAAAACTTTAAAAAAAATTGTGATGACTAAATTATATTGCTTGTACATATTTTTGCAACACATGAAGTTTTCTTTGTACGCTGTTAAAAAAGGCTTTTAAAAAACTTCCTTTATAGGTGTTTAAGAATTATCTTTAAAATTTTGATACGCAATAAAAACTTTAAAAAAACGCAATGACTAAGCTTTGTTGCTCGTACATGTTTTTGCAACACATGAAGTTTTCTTTGACGCTGTTAAAAACGGCTTTTAAAAAACTTCATTTATAGGTGCTTAAGAATTATCTTTAAAATTTTGATACGCAATAAAAACTTTAAAAAAAATTGCGATGACTAAATTATGTTGCTTGTACATATTTTTACAACACATGACATTTCCTTTCTACGTTGTTAAAAATGGCTTTTAAAGAACTTCATTTATAGGTGTTTAAGAATTTTCTTTAAAATTTTGATACGCAATAAAAACTTTACAAAAAAATTGCAATGACTAAATTATGTTGCTTGTACATATTTTTACAACACATGGAATTTCATTTCTACGTTGTTAAAAACGGCTTTTAAAGAACTTCATTTATAGGTGTTTAAGAATTATCTTTAAAATTTTTATACGCAATAAAAACTTTTAAAAAAAATTGCAATGACTAAGCTATGTTGCTCGTACATGTTTTTGCAACACATGAAGTTTTCTTTGTACGCTGTTAAAAACGTCTATAAAAAACACTTAAAAAGATTTTATAAATAAAACTTGATGTGTTGATGTTATATGTACAAGCAACCTAACTTACTTATCTTATATCTTTTAGGTTTTATTGCGCGTCAACTCTGTAACGATATTTTTCATATAACCTTCCTCAGGAGAAAGCTTATTGTGCTGATGGTTAATTGGTGCATTAATGGTTTGGGAATGGTGCTTTGAATGGTTTGATAATGATTTAAAAAAACTGTTTACAAATAAAACTGCAGAAAAATTGCGGAAAAGATGCTAAAGGAATAGATAAGCGTCTATCGAAGTAAGGAGGAAATTAATAATATTATTTTGTAAATTTATTTATAAAATATATTCATATGAAATTTAGTAACCCTAAATTAAATAATCAAGTAATCAATTAACTAAACCAATGATTTTAGTAAAACACTCTTCTATATATTATATACAAATTTGTAGCTGAATCAATACAGTTTCCTAAAAGTTAACTGATACGCGATATAAAATTCCAAACTAAATTTGTAAGATTAAAAATCAAATTTACAGAAATGTAAATTGTTTTCTTTTGTTTTACTTTCCGTCGATTAATGTAATCGTCTAAATAAACTTATTTTAAGTACAAATGTGCATTAATGGTTTGGGAATGGTGCTTTGAATGGTTTGATAATGATTTAAAAAAACTGTTTACAAATAAAACTGCAGAAAAATTGCGGAAAAGATGCTAAAGGAATAGATAAGCGTCTATCGAAGTAAGGAGGAAATTAATAATATTATTTTGTAAATTTATTTATAAAATATATTCATATGAAATTTAGTAACCCTAAATTAAATAATCAAGTAATCAATTAACTAAACCAATGATTTTAGTAAAACACTCTTCTATATATTATATACAAATTTGTAGCTGAATCAATACAGTTTCCTAAAAGTTAACTGATACGCGATATAAAATTCCAAACTAAATTTGTAAGATTAAAAATCAAATTTACAGAAATGTAAATTGTTTTCTTTTGTTTTACTTTCCGTCGATTAATGTAATCGTCTAAATAAACTTATTTTAAGTACAAATGTGCATTAATGGTTTGGGAATGGTGCTTTGAATGGTTTGATAATGATTTAAAAAAACTGTTTACAAATAAAACTGCAGAAAAATTGCGGAAAAAGATGCTAAAGAAATTAATCAGCGTCTATTAAAATAAGGAGGAAATTAAGGATAATATTTTTTAAATTTATTTATAGAATACATACACATGCAATTAAGTAATCTAAAATTAAATAATCAAGTAATCAATTAACTAAACCAATGATTTTAGTAAAACACTCGCCTATATATATACAAATTTGTAGCTGAATCAATATAATTTCCTAAAAGTTAACTGATACGCGATATAAAATTCCAAATCAAATTTGTAAGATTAAAAATCAAATTTAAAGAAATGTGAATTGTTTTTTTGTTGTTTTAGTTTCCGTAGACTAATGTAATCGTCTAAATAAACTTATTTTAAGTACAAATCTGCAGGGATATCTGGAAATGCTAACTATAAAAACATAATTAAATAAAACTTAATTGGAAAAATGTAAAAAAAAAACATTAATTGAATAACTTTTTATTAGTGATATATAATTATGATTCGAAACTTATTTAATGGAGCAGAGTACAATTGCATCGTATATGAGCAATGACATAGTCAAAGTTAAGTAATCTTACTATCTCAAAAATGAGCAGTGTGATTTAATATTGCTAATCTCAGCTTCTTTTCAAGCCATCTTAACAAAGCGACCTGACAAACTTAAAAAAATTGTCCAGAACATGATTTTTCAACATTTTTTATGTCGATTGTTTAAATGAAAACTGAGATATTACACCTGAATTATCTTACTTCCCATTTTTTTGTTTATAACTTCTTCACGTCGCCCTGGTAGTACAACGAATAAATCCCTGGACTGCGGTGCATGAGGATATGGGTTAAATTCTCAGTATGTCTGGGTTGTAATTGTTGGTATTTAGTGAAAGTGATCTATGAAGGCAGCTTATGTAGGCAAGCAACTGCTTTTTTTACTCATTATACTCATTTTTAAGTACATATCATTTTCAAAAATGAAACTTATAAATTCGGAGCTATGATAAGCATCGAATGTACTCAAAAATGAATACATTTTACTTATTTTTGAGCGCATATTTTTAACAGTGCACCGATGCCACTAAACCTGGCAACTTAGTCCTTCCTTCATAATTTAATAATTACATTATTTAAATTTTAAAATTCTCAGAATTGGTTGAAATTGTTTATTAATAATTGTTTAAGAATTCCATTAATTTTCTAGAACCGTTCGAAACTGTTCAAAATAATTATTTACAAGCATTTGATGCTGTGATAGTAACAAACTGTTAAACAGTTGACAATGTCTAAGACAACTTAAACTTTCTTTTTTGAAGAATAGAGTGTTTCCTTAAGAATTTGGTTAGGATAATTTTAAATATATAATGACTGTTTCAAAATTCAATTGTATATACTATTACATTAATTACACTTGGTTAAATTAATAAAAGGAAACAATAGATTTGTTTCTTTTATTACTTCTTTAAGAGGTGCCAAATCATCTTTACACATTTCATGTTGCTTTCTTTTCAAGAACATTCAATATAAAAGTATTTTTCAACAATACAAACAATGTTAATTAATAAAAGGCTTTTGAAAATGGAAAAGAGGCACTAATTCAATTGTGTCGTTTGCTGAATAAAATATAGTAGACACATTAACTAGACGACAATTAGTTTAGTTTAAATTAATTTAAGATTAATGAATTGTTAGGTACACAAACTATTAATTCATGAAAACACGTTTTTATTTTATATACGAATTGAGTATATGCATTTGATAATATTACCATAGATTATTTTTTTATATTCAATGGTGTACATAGAAAAACTTTTAAGTAATAAAAAAAAGATTAAATTAATAGCATTGCCCCATGTAGCCGGTAAGTTAAAAGTCGGGACAAAACTAAGGTGTGGTTGTTTTGTAGCACGATCAGAAGGCTTTTCAGTGAAATGTGCTTTTACTAGATTATAAAACTAGGGATTCGTCGCCAACAAAAACCTTTCTTAGCTGAAGGAAGATAAACAAGCTATTCCGTTTAATGTTTCATATCTCTATTTGTTTTGTGCTATTTCATTATTTTTCTAAAAAAAAAATAAAAAAAAAATAATAATTTGGTGCTTAATTTTCTTTTAAAGAGACTAAACTTATATCAATAGTGCTATTGTTTATGGAGTTATATCCTTGTCTAGGAGTACTATGATTCACGAAATGAATCTAAAAACGTAACAACATATTTTTATCTTTATATTCTTGGTAGCAGATTTTAAAGATATTTTAAGTCAAAATAATTATAACAAAGTATAAAACTAATATTATAAAACATGATTTTACAACAAACTTTCACTCTAACAAGGTCGTAGATCCTAAACAAATTAAAAAAAGTTAAACCAGAAAAATAAAAAAAAAATCTTGATTTTAATTAGAAGAAATAATTGAATTTACGAAAACGAGAATAGAAGTTTTTGATAAATAAGAAGTACAGAATTTTTTTCAATAACAGTTACTTAAAAATATTTTGTAATTTGTCCATGTTGTTTATTTAAAATATAATATTTTATAACTTTTAAGTGAGTCATAAATTATTAATTTGAGCAAACATTTAATTTTTGTCAATCATATGTTGATTCGACTTATTACCTCAATCTACATTTTTTAGAGAAGTGAGTAATTCACACTTTTCTAATTTATAAGATATTACAATAAAATAGTTCGTTGAAATTAAATAAAACTTAATTGGAAAAATGTAAAAAAAAACATTAATTGAATAACTTTTTATTAGTGATATATAATTATGATTCGAAACTTATTTAATGGAGCAGAGTACAATTGCATCATATATGAGCAATGACATAGTCAAAGTTAAGTAATCTTACTATCTCAAAAATGAGCAGTGTGATTTAATATTCTTAATATCAGCTTCTTTTTAAGTCATCTTAATAAAGCGACCTGACAAACTTAAAAGAGTTGTCCAGAATAGGATTTTTCAACATTTTTTTATGTCGATTGTTTAATTGGAAACTGAGATATTACACCTGAATGATATTACTTCCCATTCTTTTGTTTATAACTTCTTCACGTCGCCCTGGTAGTACAACGAATAAATCCCTGGACTGCGGTGCCTGAAGATATGTGTTAGATTCCCTGTATGTCTTGGTTGTAATTGTTGGTATTTAGTGAAAGTGATTTATGACGGCAGCCTATGTAGGCAAGCAACTGCTCATTTTACTCATTATACTCATTTTTAAGTACGTGTATTTTTCAAACATGAAACTTGAGTATTCGAAGCTATGATAAGCATCGAATGTACTCATAAATGAATACATTTTACTTATTTTTGAGTGCATATTTTTAACAGTGCACCGATGCTACTAAACCTGGAAACTAAGTCACTCCTTCACAATTTAATAATTACATTATTTAAATTTTAAAATTCTCAGAATTGATTAAAATTGTTTAATTTATATAATATACATAATTTTTTTACACGCTGATTTTAGTTTAAAAAAAACCGAATTGCAAGTTCTAACTGTACAATACTAATTGTATACTTTGTGTGCATTTGCGTACACATCATAACAATTTATAATTAAAAATGTACCTATATAAACCAAAATAATTATTTTAACACAGGACAAAATTTATAAAAGAATTCAGGTCGGTAACCCTTTACTTCTATCCATCACTGTCTGCGATTCTCCAGGAAATAAAGACATTTGTTGCGAGAAATTGACCCCATAAAAAAGGAAAAATTGCCAAGAAATCTGTGGCTGAAATTATTGGTGCAGACTGCGGTCCGCCCTTCACATAACCTTTCATATCTTTTAAGAAGTGTCACGAAAACTACCTTTCTTTTCTGAAATATCCCAACAAAATCAAGTAAAATATTGTACAAGTTTCACTTTCAGATGCTTAAAAATATCGGAGTGCTTCATCAAAACGTCAAATCCATTAGTTTTAAAAGAACACTTGAAAAGAGCAATCTAAGGTTTAATACTAACTGTTGGGGTTTTGAATCGTAATTTATATTTCATGATATTGTTTGAGTCGTATAAATGTCTTAAATGTTAGGCCGGTTTATATTTATTTAAAAAAATTAATTAAATATAATAATGTTTTCTTTAATAATAAAATAAACTCTGTGTATGTGTGGATCTGTGGCACGCAAAACCTGATCTTCCATTGCCCGGACATGTCTAAAACTGTATATATAAATATTATTCAACCACGAATTCTGCACCTGAGGCTTGAAATTTTAAAATTCCGTTTAGTTTTCATTTTATAAACGTTTGTAGTAGAGTTTGAACCTATTCTTTAAATGGCCATTTAAAAAAATAGTATCTGCATTTACATTGTTATAAAATCGTAAGATTTTGACAATAATGAAATACTTAAAAATAAACTAATATATATTTATTGTTTTAAAAAATTGAAAGTTGGCGATGAAAAAACGCTTTGGCTAAATAACTCTTTCTGGCAATTATGCTTCAACGGGAAAAAAAATAACGGAAAAGCTAACATTCGGAGATGTATGAGAAATAGACCTATTATTTTGCCTTTAAGAAAATAAAAAAAAAGGAATAAATAGGGAGAACGAACCAATGGGGGTAAACAAAATTTAACGCTTGTGAAACCGCGGGTAACAGATAGTAAAGAATATATAAGTACACCATTTGAGGGTGTGGGGTTCACTTCATATATCAGATACTCTTAGGCGTGAGTGATCACTTTAGCCTGACTGGTAGAGTCTCGATGTAGCAAGCAGAAGTTCCTCGGTTCGATACCGAGTGGCAGTCAAAAAGTGCATAGCGCTGCATTGGTGACCCGGACGTGATCAAAGCAACCTTCAAACAAACACTTGTGAGACCACATCGAATCAACTTCAACCACTGCCAACGCGATAACACTTCGCGGCATCGACTACTGCCCACGTGATAACACTTCATGGGCATCTCAATCATTCGTTCCTCCGTCCGACTCATGAGAGGGGTTACTGTGGGGTTCACTTCATATACCCGATGCTCCCACTTAGGAGTGAGTGATAACTTTAGCCTGACTGGTAGAGTCTCGATGTAGCAAGCAGAAGTTCCCCGGTTCGATACCGAGTGGCAGTCAAAAAGTGCATTGCGCTCGCTGCAAGGGTTTAAAAATTACTCAGTCTGGACATATATTGTTGGACGAGGGTCATTGTTTGGCTGTATTATATTTAGGTAATGCTGTAACAATTTAACTCCATGTTTTGATTTAGGACAAAGTGAACAAAAGTCACGGAGATCGTATAGTATACTAGTGTGTCTGTCATGTGATTTTTTCTGTTCCAGCATGAAAGGCAACATATTTCTAAGAGAAATAATTTACGCATGAGGTGGGGATTTTTGGAATTTTTACGCTTTGAACATAAAAAAGTAATTCGCTTTTTATAGCATAGATTTTAGTAGCTTTAATACAAAATCGCGACAAAGAGGTTTTTAGTAGTCAAACCAAATTTGATAAATTTTAATTTTAAATAAAGTATCGAATATAAAATAATAATAAATAGCTAATTAAATGATTTTGTATTAAGTAGGCAAGACAAAATGGGTTTATGCTAATGAAAAATTTCATAACTAGATACATTAAATTAAACATATTTTGTAACTAATAAAGTAATTATTTAAGGCATTGAATATATTCTTTCTTTTTAGAACATTAAGTGCCAGTGATGCAAAATGGCATCATAAGTCTCAACAGAGCCAAATGACACCATTCAAAATTTCATTTAAAAATCAAAAAATATTTTTTAGTGAATATTTATCTTAATCTAGACTAAAAGGTAGGCATAAATCCAATATATAAAATTTTTCTACTGGTAAATAAAAATGCTTATCTATCTCAAAGAGTTAACATTTCAGAATTTTGAAATTGCAGTATTACATAAATGGAAAATAATCAAATCCATCAGAATATCAAAACATATAATTTTGAATATAATATTACATCATCCCTTTTATAAACCACTTACATTAAACTTTAATAAAAATCCAGTTTTTCGAAATACAAAACATACAAATTTTATTAACTAATGCCAGCGCACTAGACCTGATATTCATTTCCTGGAGAAATTTCCCAACCTCTATTCAACACCCAACAAAAAAATTCAGTGTTTTTCCTTTTCAATATCCCAAGTAAACACTTTCAAATATCCTATTTACGAAACTCCCTTCCAACGTTGAACCTCATAAAGCCCTTTCTCCACCTCTAAATTATCGCAGTAAAGCAACCTGATTGCTATTAGAAGGAAGCCGCATAAATTCCCAAAATCCATTCAGGTCTGTCGCTACCACTGACCCAACCCCATCTTTACGCAAGCCTATCCAATTTTACAAGATAGAAGCAGCATAGAGACAACTCAGCTCAACTCACACTTGTCGATTCTCTATTCGCCCATTTTCTGACTTTTAATCAGGGTTTGCGTGCCCGGATGGTAATGAACTACTTATGCAAATTATTTTTTATTCTTCCGAATGTTTCATGAGGATTCGGTGTGTTCTAAATGAGATTTCTAATGTGAAATTAGAAGGATTAATAGTCTATATAGGGACTAGGGAAATCCTGTATAATGAAGTTATACCGAACAATTTGAATACTAGGTGAATTTTCAAGCCATCTAATGAACCAAGTTTGTGGGGATTCTGAATATCTAGAAATTCATATGAGGGTGTTATTTTTAATTAAAGTAGTGTTCTGAATGTTGGTACTATAAAGGTGTGATGATATTATTATAATAAGTAATTAGATTATTTTTCAGTGAATTATAAGAAATAAATATTTTGTGTTTAACGGTTTTATATCTATTATTACAATTTGCAGGTTTTGATAATAATACTAGAGTATAAATATGGTAATTAAAAAAAACATTTATATTCGTTGGAATAAACTAACATTACACTTATAAGCTATTAGTTTAAGCGTAAGTTTCATTAAAAAATTTCATCAGATTCTGGTATTGGAGTAAACAAACTTTGAATTTTAAGTTAATTGAAAAAATACGTATATATTTTTTTATCTAAATAAGTCTAATCAAGATTGAATCCCTATTTTCTCTGATAAGAGCAAATAAACATTCCCTAATCTGTATTTTATCTATAAGGACAAAAATGTGGTTCACATTCAATCTAAACGTCACATATGAATAAATACATATGAAAATTTCAAGTTAAAAATATGTTATATTTATTTCACAGTTAAAAGTAGAATTTTGTGTAATTGAAGGGTTTGCTGTAAAAAGGAGATAGCTCCATTATTCAAATTTGCAGAAAATCGTAAAAAAACGTTTTAAAATTCAAAATTCTAAGTTGTGTGAAGATATTCTTTTTGATCAATCTTTATCATTGATAACTTATTTTACATTTAAAAGCAGAATTTTGTGTAATTGAAGGGTTTGCTGTAAAAAGGAGATAGCTCCATTATTCAAGTTTGCAGAAAATCGTGAAAAACGTTTGAAAATTCAAAATTTCACGTTGTGTGAAGATATTCTTTTTGATCAATCTTTATCATTTATCACACATTGATCATTTATTT
Source organism: Troglohyphantes excavatus (assembly GCA_963932185.1). Classification (NCBI taxonomy): domain Eukaryota; kingdom Metazoa; phylum Arthropoda; class Arachnida; order Araneae; family Linyphiidae; genus Troglohyphantes; species Troglohyphantes excavatus. The sequence goes on along the minus strand of OZ010674.1, from coordinate 50,614,112 downwards.
CTCAGTTAAAAGTAGAATTTTGTGTAATTTAAGGGTTTGCTGTAAAAAGGAGATAGCTCCAATTATTCAAGTTTTCAGAAAAACGTAAAAAACGTTTAAAAATTCAAAATTCCAAGTTATGTGAATATATTCTTTTTGATTAATCTTCTTAATTGTTCCTGCATATTATGACAGTATTTTCACTCAAAAATATATCTTCCAGATGACGTGAAACGTGTTGGATTGTTGGAGCTACCTCTTTCTTGCAATCAAATAGATGCTCTGTCTACCTCTATGAAAAATATTTCACAAAAAAATACAATTTACTATGATATTATTTTATTTAAAGAAAACTTCGATTGAAATATAGCATATAACTGCCTTTAAAAACAGGAAATTACATTTTTAATCATCACACTTCCCTTCTGTAACGCCCGGCACATCTGATGAGTTGTCATCTATTGAGTTACGCGAGAACTAACGATTGGAGCTACATCTTTCTGGCACCAAATGAACAAGTTTTTTTTACCACAAGATAGTACATGTAACTTCAAATTCCAATAGGTTGGAGCTACATCCTTTTTGCAGCAAACCCTTCAATTTAAGAAATTGATTTATGTACAAAAGTCTTTAAGCTTAAATTCATAAAATTTAAAATAACTAAAACCCCATTATAATACTCAATATAATCTCAATAAAAGTTTTACATTTAAAGTTAAAAAAATAAATAGACCTCCTTAGTTGATAGTTTAACTTCAAAAAAATATTTTTTACTACAAAAGAGTGTGACCGAATATGTGTTCTACCAATTTATCTAGTATTTCGAATTGTTGCGTGGTCCCTGAAGTGAATAAGTTTCTTCTCTGACCAAGACATTCTTCTTCGAAATCTTGTTTACCGGGATCAGAATGTCGTGTGACTTATTGGAAAAGGTAAGCGACCCCCAAGTTGTTTTCGTCTTTCAGTAAAATATCTAGATATTGCTCTTTTGACTTCAAGTAAACAGTTAAGGGAGTTTCTGAACCGACTGTAAGTGCGTACTTGTCTTTTGAAGAAAAAAATTAAATTGAAGTTGAATCCTTAATGATAATTGTAAGATCCTTATTTTTATCTAGACAGTTTATGGGGCGACCATTGTAACTACAATAAACTAGTTTGAAGCATTTCATTTAGTACCTTTATTATTTATTTTCAAGTAATGATATTAGTTATGAAGCATTTTGTTACGTGAGATGTTGTAATTATTATACCAATGTAATTTAATATCGTTTTAAGTGCCAAGTTAAAGTCAATGAATTAAATTACGAGTTAGTTTGATTTGATAAATTTTACTTGCTTCGTTTTATAATATTCAAATTAAAATAAAATGTATTTTTTGTATATAAGTTTGTTTTTACCATGAAAATTAACTGAATTTTATTGAAAAAGTTTAACTGAATTAAAGAAACTATTTCCGTACATTTCTAAAAATAAAAATAATATTATGCTTTCGATCATAACTTTAAAAAAAATTATATCAGAATTATCGAATAATAAGAATTATGAAGTAATAAGCATTATAAAGTAATAATCATTATGGAGTAACAAACATAGTGAAATAATATACACTATGAAGTAATGCGCATTATGAAGAAATAATCATTATGGAGTAATAAGAATTGTGAAGTAATACACACTATGAAGTAATATGCATTACGAAGTATTAAGTAGTATGGAATAATAAGCATTATAAAGTAAGTATTATGAAGTAATAAGCATTATGAAGTAATAAGAATTATGAAGTAATAAGCATTATATAAAGTAATAATATAAAGTAATAATCATTATGAAGTTATAAGCATTTTAAAATAATAAGCACTGTCAAGTAACAAGCACTGTCAAGTAATAAGCATTATGGCATAATAAACATAATGAAGTAATAAACATAATGAAGTAATAAGCATTCTGAAATAAAAAGTATTTTGAAGTAATAAGAATAATGAAATAATAAGACTATTGAAGTAAAAAGTATTATGAAGTAATAAGAATAATGAAGTAATAATACTATTGAAGAAATGAGCATAATGAAGTAATAAGCATTATGAATTCATAAGTATTACGAAGTAATAAGCATAATGGTGTAATAAGCATAATGAAGTAAGTATAATGAAGTAATAACTATTATGAAATAATAAGCATAATGAAGTAAGTTTCATGAAGTAAACCTTATGAAGTAATAAACATTATGAAGTAATTAGAATCGTTATATAGGAAGCAAGAATACCCGTTATTCGAGTAGGGTTAACTGAAAAAACGCACCATAGAAATAAACCACTTCTTTATAAATGCATAGTAAAAATTGTTTTTATTTTATTTTTTCTTAAAGAAGTAAAGATTTTTTAATGAAAATTCCATCGAATGAAATTACTTTAATATTGCCTTTTATCATTTATTAAAAAAGAATAATCAAATTTGGTTATACAATAAATATTATCTTATACACATTTAAATAAAAAATATGTACCAAAGAATGAATAGAGAGAGAGTGAGATTAAGAAATAATAGCTCAATTTTTTCAACAAATATACATAAATAAAGTGTGAAACCTTGTACTGGAATTTCGTCGTCAAGTTTTATTAGGATCGGTCAAACACATATTGAGAACGGTAAAAAGAAAATTTGACTTTTACGTCCATTACAAAAATAACATTAGAATATATTTTCATAGTAAAAGCTCATATTGTGTTGAGATATTGTTAACCGCTCGACGAATAATTCTTCTAACTCTTATCAAAATCGCATCTTTAAGATATCCAAGATATAACAAAACACAGATCCCTCATTAATATTTATTAAAATAGATGACAAAACGAAACTTTCATAATATCGTCAAAATATCAAATGACCAATTAAAAAAAGTAATTTAAATAATTTAAGTGGTAAAGGTAAAAATTTATGAAACGTTAAAAAGTAAAACTTTATATCATTAAACAGTAAATGACCATAAAAAACTTTTACTTGCAAATGATATATTTTAAAATATCATGCCTTACGTTTCCATAAAAATATTTCGAGTTTTCTTCGTAAAGTAATAACGGAGATATTTTCTCCGCGCCTAGTAGGACGCTTGCTATATCGAAAGTATTTTCACGTGTCTTGGTAATGATTATTACCGATATTTAAATTATTCTTCGGCTTATTTTACTTTTATTTGAGTTTTGCATTTACTAGAAAATAATGCATAAAGTGAGATCAGACAGGAATAGAATATTTATGGTAATCATTTTTATTTTATTGTTGTTCATTGTGTATGGTGTCGAAGAAAATTCACCATTTTAAAAACTTTTAATAAAGCTCAAGAAAGCCGTAATTTTATGCATAAGTCTTGTTTTAGACTAGTAGCTCCCAAATGGGGATCCAAGGATCCCCGGGGGTCCCCGGGTCAATGTTAGGAGGTCCCCGGATCATAAAGTAAGATTAATATGCACTGAATAGTTACCCTCGGTAACTTTTCTGAAAAAGAATGATGCACTGAATAGTTACCCTCGGTAACTTTTCTGAAAAAGAATGATGCACTGAATAGTTACCCTCGGTAACTTTTCTGAAAAAGAATGATGCACTGAATAGTTACCCTCGGTAACTTTTCTGAAAAAGAATGATGCACCAAAAAAAAAAGATTTTACTCATTCCATGCAGTTCGAAAATCAGTGCAGTCAGAGCCTGATTACTGAATAGGTCCATGAAGCCCAGGCTTACACGTTACATTTTTGAGGGACTCAACATCACACATTTTTTATTAATATTTAATACTCTTAACATAGATTATTTACTAAATATACCTATAAAAAATTGCATTACAAACTTTAGAAACAAAATTTGCCACTTGGGTTAAATTTATTCGAATATTGTAAAAAAATCAAAACATTCAGAATATTAGAAACACTTATAACATATTAATAGATTTTGTTATGCTATTTATAAAGTTTCATTTTAATGCCATTCAGAGTCAAGGATTTTAGTGCATGTAAAAATTCTGTTTGATGCTCCAAGATCTATTGGAGAGCAGTAGGGATTGATTATATGTCTTAATCGGGTCCTGAGTGCACTAACTAATTTAAGACACTATTACAATGTTTTCATGAGTTTAAACGAGTGTTAAATATACTAATTGAAGTAAGGGACTAAATGTAAATTACACTTCTTATTGGTGGTGTAATATTTTCTATGGATTTGCCGGGAAATTGGTGTCTATATCCTTAGTAAAAGCTTTTTAAATTAAAAAAAAAATACGGAACTATTTGTTCCCTTTATTTTCATGTTCAAACAAATTTAAAGGGTATACATATCCCAAAAGGCAGCGGATCAGTCTTAGCTAGGGATTCGTTGGGAAGCGTTGATCTAGTGTTATAGATAGATAATGTCTTTAAAACAAGGTAAATCTGGAAGTATAAATAGCTATGTTTCAAGAAATTAAGTTCGTTTGAATGTATTTCATAAATAAAATAAATTGTTTGTATACCAGATATGATATTTACCCTTTAGTGCAAACAACGTGTAACTTACGTATCCAGATAAATTTATAATCCTATAAAACTCATACACTCGCCTGAAGGTACATTAAATATTTAAAGTATTTGTTGAATTATAATGCAAAACATTATATATAAAAAACTGACATGCCTATGAAATAATTATCGTATGAGCACCCCCTCACCCTCCATACACCAATTAGTTAGAGTCAATATATATAAAAAAAAAATGCTCATAGATGGCAGCTTTATCAACGGCTTGTTTAAAAAAAATCGTAAATTATCTTAATTTTGAAACCTCATGTGTTAAAGTTTCGTTGCGTATAAGGAGTTTAAATTGGATTTTTGCTAAAGACAATATATATGATTCTGATCTTGAGGATAGGTTAAGAAATTATTCACAAAATCACATGTTTTTATGTTTTGTGGATATTTTTTTATTTATATTATGTCATTGTATAATGGTAATTTAATGAAGTAAATTACTTTATATTTTAATATTTAAATAGTAAAAACATTTAAAAACAAGTCTAATTATTTAAAGTGTATAAAAGTGCTTGCATCAGGTAGATTATGAGTGAATGATATACATGTTTGGTTCATTCTGATTTTTTAATTAATTTATATTAAAATATTTATAATATAATATTTACTTATACAAACACCATAAAAAACCAAAGTAAACGATAGGACTTGGACAATTGAATAACACAAACCAGCTAAAGTTCTTTTAAAACCTAAAGATGTTTATACTCAATTAATCTAAAATATTATTTAAAATAATATTGATATTAATATAAATAAATGCTTAAATAGATTGATTACATTTCATTACGTTGTTAAGTTTCAATTTTTTTAAAGTATAAAATTACTTATAATTGATATTAGTGAAGTAAAATTTTATAATTAACAATAATATCTAAAACAAAAGTAAAATTTTATAATTAACAATAATATTTATAACCAAAGCAAAATTAATAATTAAATATATCAAATATGACATATAATATTAACAATAAATATAAAATTACAATTAAAAAATATATAAACAATTTCAATTAATATTAACACTTAAAAATGCCATTATAAATAAAAAAATAAAGATTAACAATCAAATATATTAAAAATTAATAATAATATTTAAAATAATGTCAAAAATTACAAATAATATTATCAATAAAAATAGTATCAACGGTTAAAAAGATCAACACAATTTAAAATTACATGGAAATTGCTAATAATATTCACAATTAAAAATATAATTAAACCAAAAAATAATATTAACAATAAAAATTATTATGAATAATTAATATAAATTAAAATAAATGCTATAAAATAACAATATTAACAGTAAAAAATAATATAAAAAAATTAAAAACAACGTGAAAAATATATCAAAAACTAAAAATAATGAAAAAAAAGTATTAACTATTAAAGACTATAACAACAATTTAAAATAGTATTAACATATAAAGAATATCGTTATTTCAAAATATTATTGTTAATTATAAGTAACATTCTTAATAATGAAAATACTCTCGATTATTCAAAGTAATCGTTAATTAAAAATATTATTAACGATGAAAATAATTTCGATAATTCAAAGTATTATCGTTAATTGAATATTATTTTAATAATATATTAAAAAGAAATATTAGCCATCCAAAAAATTAAAAAAAATATATAAATAATAACGGATATTTCAAAATAATGGCAATCATTCAATGGCAATATTAAGGACACAATTAAATAATTACAAAATCAGCATCACAATGAAATATTCAGCAATTCAAATTATTTTAATTATCTTTCTGAAATCGGTTTCCGGTAAACAGGTTATTGAAGCGTTATGTGTAGAATATCTTGATTAATAACATAACTACACTACACAATTAACCTCAAACATGCATTTATCTCGAAATACCACCAATACAGTTAAAAGACTTACCCGTCTTTTAATTATTTCTACAATAACTTGAAAACAAAATTAAAACGGATGTCCCCATCCAAAATAGCGACACACAACCCCAAATTCATTGGAAACAATGTCAGAATGTTTATTATCTGGGTTCGTTGCTCTCTAATATGAAAAGACACTGCCCACATATCTTAAAGAAATATGAAAAGATTGATAATGCCAATAACCATCTGCTAGACACTCTTGAACCTTCCTTAAATTATTTTAAATATTAACGCGACTTTTGTAAGCAAGGTATCGATTGTCTGTAAGCCCCACTGGGGCTTTGTAGGCCAGGAAGGGCGTTGCATTATCGTAAATTAAGAAACTATCCCTGAACTAATCCATCTCGCATGCCATTTGAAACTTGTTTCTCTCCCCAAAATAGTTACATTCATTATTATTTAAAAGTAATTATTTGCTTGATTAAAGGTTAGGGTGTGTATATTTGTTAACTATTCCATAAATAAGCTGGTATTTTTAAAAAAAATATTTGAAAGTAATATTGATCAGCCTTTTAATAATAAATTAAGTAATGGTTTGTTACGTTATATGATTTAAATATATGTAATTTCACTTTAAAGAAGATAATTGAAAAATTCAATTATATTCTTTAATATTTATTACTTTACGATTTTTTATTCCTAATTTATTACACAGTCAAGAAATGATTATTTTTTTGCGATTTTGAAAACTTTTTACTAATGATAATTTTTCTTAAAACAATGTTTAAAAATATGATTAGTTACTCGATCAACAATAAACTTATGATAATAATGGTTAAAAATGATCACAAAATATAGCTGGGATATTTTAAATGACTTAAAAGTAATATTTCTTAGTATTTTAGTAATAAATTTAGTAATGGTTTGTTAAGTTATATTATTTCACAGTATATGTTATTTTATTTTAAAGAAAATAATTAAAATTTTAATTATATTCTTTTACTTTTTATTACTTTAGGATTTTTTATTTCCAATTTATTACACAGTTAAGTAAAGCCTAATTTATTTATGATTTTGGAAACACTTCATTGATAAAACAATGTTTATAAAGATTATTAGATAAACGCTCAATGACAAACTTAATATAGTAATCGTTAAAATCAACATAAAATAGCGTATTTTAAACAACAACAAACATTCAATCGTTTTAAAAATTTAAATCAGGTCTTTTAACATGATAAGGTAGAACATAAGCTTTCAGATAAAATATAGTTAACTCTTTTAAATTAGTGTATAATAAAAAATAAAATTTAAATATTATTTTGTAGTATTTTATGTTTAAGTATTAAAATCGTTGCAGTATAAGCTTTAAAGATACGTGATTAGAAAGTGTACTTACAAATGTAAACTTTTGAATGTGCAATATAAAATAAACTAATACCTTAAATAAAATATGAATAAAAATGAAGAAAGTCATATGAAACGTCGTGATTGTTACTTATTTTCACTTGGTTGACAGTATAGCATCATATTTAATATAAATCATCTAATTTTGATAAAATCATTTTTTTATAAAAAATTTAATAAAAATAAGTTTTAAGGTAAATAATTAAAAATATTTCGCTTTTATATAAGTAGCTTATCAATGGTAATAAATTATAAATAGGATGAACACGATATCATATATTGCGAAATGTAATTTTTTTTCTTTACAAACTTCTTCAAACGAGATCCGTTATTTCAGTTAAAATGTTAACACTCTTAAAAAATTACTAAAATTTGACGAACATTTTATTAAAATAATCTTTTTTTAAAAAAGAACCGACTTCATAATAAAAATTAGCTAAAAAGTAAAATTTTATATTTTTTTCAAAAGGTGCCCAATATTTTTTTTTTTAAAAATATCTAAATTAGAACAAAAATCTTACGTGAACATTCCTAAAGAACAATCGACATGACAGTCGAATTGATAACCTGTCTCCTTTGAAGCGCCTTAGAGGTTGGCTGCCGTGCTTTTCAGTCGGTTAAATATGCAATAATTACATAAAAAGATTTATTTTATTTTGAATATTCTAAATACATAGGAACTTTTATTCTAGAAAATATTTAAATATTACGTCGATCATAAATATTACAAAACATCACAAATAAATTATTTATTTGTAAATTTGCCTGATCAAAACTGTACTCAGAGTTTATTGAAGGTAACTTTCGTTAAACTACAAAAACATTTTCAAGAGCACAGTATCGATCCAAACCCCTTTAAGTTTATTTTTAAGAACGTTATTTCCGATGACAGAAAGTTCTAAGATACAGTTACAGCTGTCATGAGACGCATCTGACTCTCGAAATCTCTTTGATCTTTTCCTTTGCCTGCATCCGTTGCACAGGAACAAAGATGCGTCTTTTAAAAACCCCAGAGCTAGAAATAGTTCACGTCCGTTCAGACATTTAACAACAAAATGGGTTGTCCACGTCGAAAGTTTAACGTCGCTGTTTTGGAGATAAAAACAATACTTTTTGAAGTGTAACAGATAGCAGCAGTTGGTTGAGGCATCATTGAATTTATTTTATAAGCAAGTGCCATTGAAACGTTTTTCAGAATATATTTTTAGGAAAAGTATAAGGAAGATTAAATAAGGAATCCATATAATGATGTTTGCATTGAATTTATTTTATAAGCAAGTGCCATTGAAACGTTTTTCAGAATATATTTTTAGGAAAAGTATAAGGAAGATTAAATAAGGAATCCATATAATGATGTTTGCATTGAATTTATTTTATAAGCAAGTGCCATTGAAACGTTTTTCAGAATATATTTTTAGGAAAAGTATAAGGAAGATTAAATAAGGAATCCATATAATGATGTTTGCATTGAATTTATTTTATAAGCAAGTGCCATTGAAACGTTTTTCAGAATATATTTTTAGGAAAAGTATAAGGAAGATTAAATAAGGAATCCATATAATGATGTTTGCATTGAATTTATTTTATAAGCAAGTGCCATTGAAACGTTTTTCAGAATATATTTTTAGGAAAAGTATAAGGAAGATTAAATAAGGAATCCATATAATGATGTTTGCATTGAATTTATTTTATAAGCAAGTGCCATTGAAACGTTTTTCAGAATATATTTTTAGGAAAAGTATAAGGAAGATTAAATAAGGAATCCATATAATGATGTTTGCAATTGAATTTATTTTATAAGCAAGTGCCATTGAAACGTTTTTCAGAATATATTTTTAGGAAAAGTATAAGGAAGATTAAATAAGGAATCCATATAATGATGTTTGCATTGAATTTATTTTATAAGCAAGTGCCATTGAAACGTTTTTCAGAATATATTTTTAGGAAAAGTATAAGGAAGATTAAATAAGGAATCCATATAATGATGTTTGCATTGAATTTATTTTATAAGCAAGTGCCATTGAAACGTTTTTCAGAATATATTTTTAGGAAAAGTATAAGGAAGATTAAATAAGGAATCCATATAATGATGTTTGCAATTGAATTTATTTTATAAGCAAGTGCCATTGAAACGTTTTTCAGAATATATTTTTAGGAAAAGTATAAGGAAGATTAAATAAGGAATCCATATAATGATGTTTGCATTGAATTTATTTTATAAGCAAGTGCCATTGAAACGTTTTTCAGAATATATTTTTAGGAAAAGTATAAGGAAGATTAAATAAGGAATCCATATAATGATGTTTGCAATTGAATTTATTTTATAAGCAAGTGCCATTGAAACGTTTTTCAGAATATATTTTTAGGAAAAGTATAAGGAAGATTAAATAAGGAATCCATATAATGATGTTTGCAATTGAATTTTATAATTAATTGGGATTGTATGATTTAAAATTATATTCCGTAACGTAATTTGTAGAATAATAGAGCAGTCTATGTTATGCTACCTAATAGCATAGTAAAATGTAAGTTATGGCATATAATTCAAACGAAATAAATTCTCTTCAAACAAAATAAATTGGAACCCAGATCCTCAGGAACCGCAGCCCAGTGCCTTGTCTGGTGTACTACCAGGGCGACGTGAAGAAATTAGAATCAGAAGAAATGTTAAAAAGGTGCGCCAAAAGAATGGATAGTAAGATACTTAAGTTGTAATAACTCAGTTCTCATTTAAGCAATCGACATCAAATAATGTGGAAAACCCCCTCCTGAACAACTATTTTAAGTTTATCAGGTCGAATCGTTAAGAAGGCTTGAACAGAAGTTGAGATCAGCAATATTAAATCGTACTGCTCACATTTTAAGAGAGTACGATTACTTAAATTTGAGTAAGTTATCCTCATTTTCGATGCAATTGTACTCAAATAAAAATGAGTATGTTCTTGTACTCATTTTTAAGTACTTTTGTTTTACAATGTACAGATAAGGAGGTGTAGCTAGTAGAAAACTAAATTTTAAACTACATTTTTTTGTTAAGATTTTAAAATATAGTATTACAATTAAAGTTTTCTTACTTAGAGTAGATAAAATTATCAAAAATAAAAATAAATTAAATTTATAAAAATACATTTTAAATTTCCCTTCTTATTATCCGTAAAAGAAACAACGTTACGTCAAAAGTGTCAAGAAGATTAACTAAGATCAACTTTCACATTAAGTTTCCATGGTAACCAGCAATTCAATATCGAAAAAATCTTTTCTAAGAAGAACAATTTTTTAAGCGTAGGTGGAATTTCAAACTGTGCATCGTTAAAAATTAATATACAGACTCATTAATTTCAATTTATTGTCTCAAGGTATTAAACTTTTAAATATATAATTCAATCATCAATAATTCTCTTTATTCATACAAATGTCACAGTAAACAATCTTTCAGTATATTTAATTCTAGGCCGTAAAATAAGTTTTAAAAAAATAATATTTGTAGTTCTTTTAAAAATGTATTTCATTGGAGATTATGATTTTGAATTAATGATGCGCAATTAATAACAGAAATTATATTTTCTTTAGATTAAAAATTAGGAAGCGCTAAAGTAATTTGTTGTTAACTGGTAGACACAAAATAAACATATAAAGTGGTAATTTGTTTTAAACTATTTAAAATGAATAACAAATTATTCCGAACAATGTTCTTTTGAGAATTGCTTATTCAATTAAACTTTGCTCAAAGTAGTATTTTAAGAAAAAGGTTAACTATATAATTTTCTCTTAATTAGAAATAATTAAAGTGTATACATATCCGAATTAAAAAAAAAGCTCTATATGTTTTGAAGGCCATTCATTAGTGAATTAAATTTTCCTTTGGATTAGAAATTGGTGAAATTAACGCCCCACTAAAGCTATACAATGGGCAATTGGCGGAGGTTTTTACTTTGATGGGGTTAATAAATTATAAATGATACGACTGCGATACAATCCAAAAAATGAAAATCGGTTGTACTTTATTTACTTTGGAGATTTTTACTTTATCATCAAAATATGTCTCCAAAGTTGTCTTAGAATAAAAGAATTTTTATAACATTGGGGGAAATATTTTGTTTTTCTTATGGTTTTATTGTATATTTTTGCGAAATATTTTTTTCAACGTACTTTCATTAACTAACTAAAGTTAACTAACCCACTAAAGCTATACAATGGGCAATTGGTGGAGTTTTTTACTTTGATGGGGTGAGTAAATTATAAATGATACGACTGCGATACAATTTAAAAAATGAAAATCGGTTGTACTTTATTTACTTTGGTGATTTTTATTTTATCATCAAAATATGTCTCCAAGGTTGTCTTCGAATAAAATAATTTCTATAACATTGGGGGAAATATTTTGTTTTTCTTATGGTTTTATTGTATATTTTTGCGAAATATTTTTTTCAACGTACTTTCATTAACTAACTAAAGTTAACTAACCCACTAAAGCTATACAATGGGCAATCGGTGGAGTTTTTACTTTGATGGGGTGAGTAAATTATAAAGGCTACGACTGCGATACAATCTAAAAAATGAAAATCGGTTGTACTTTATTTACTTTGGTGATTTTTACTTTATCATCAAAATATGTCTCCAAAGTTGTCTTCGAATAAAATAATTTCTATAACATTGGGGGAAATATTTTGTTTTTCTAATGGTTTTATTGTATATTTTTGCGAAATATTTTCCTCGACGTACTTTCATTAACTGAGCGTCAGCTAGGTCCTTATATTAACTTGATCTTTCAGTAGTATTTCGTTTATTTGTGTGTAAATTGTTTGTTTGTATATTACGCATTTACGACTAAACGTGTTGTTCGAGTATCTTCAAAATTACTTTCAGTCATTAAAATCAACGTATTAATTTTAATCCAATCACTCATTCATTTGTTTATTTATATAATTATTTTATATAATTATTTTATATAATTATTTTATATAATTATTTTATATAATTATTTTATATAATTATTTTATATAATTATTTTATATAATTATTTTATATAATTATTTTATATAATTATTTTATATAATTATTTTATATAATTATTTGATGTAATTATTTTATATAATTATTTTATATAATTATTTATTTTTTTATAATTTTTTTTATTTACATATGTGTTTATATAGTTATTTATTTATAGAATTATTTATTTATAGAATTATTTATTTATAGAATTATTTATTTATAGAATTATTTATTTATAGAATTAATTATTTATATAATTATTTATTTATATAATTATTTATTTATATAAATATTTATTTATATAAATATTTTTTATATAAATATTTATTTATATAAATATTTATTTATATAAATATTTATTTATTTATGTAATTATTTATTAATTTATATAATTATTTATTTATTTATATAATTATTTATTTATTTATATAATTATTTATTTATTTATAAAATTATTTATATTAATTTATATTTATTTAGTTGTTTATTTATATTTATTTAGTTACTTATTTATATTTATTTAGTTACTTATTTATTTTTATTTAGTTACTTATTTATATTTATTTAGTAACTTATTTATATTTATTTAGTAACTTATTTATATTTATTTAGTAACTTATTTATATGTATTTAGTTACTTATTTATATTTATTTAGTTAGTTATTCATTTATATTTATTTAGTTAGTTATTCATTTATATTTATTTAGTTAGTTATTCATTTATATTTATTTAGTTAGTTATTCATTTATATTTATTTACTTATTCATTTATTTATTTATTTCGGTCACGAGGTTACTGTCACGAGGTCACGAGGTTACTCAAAACAATTAGTGGTATATAATATTGTCGAAATTGAATATAAACGACATATTTTTTTATGGGAAGTATGATTTTAAGGAAACTACCATTATAATTTAAAGAAGCAGTATATAGTGCCAATGGTGTCAACTGTACAAAATAACGGGTACGGTGTCAAGGGAAAACATGAAAACCTACTTGTTGCTAATATATATCTGCTGGCATAAGCTTATAACTTCACACATTGCACATTGTTGCTAAATTAATATAAATATCAAAATAGTAATTTTTCTATTTCAATGAAAAGTTTATTTTCTAAGAATATTGAAATTTAATAGCGAAATACGATTATAAATGAATTGTTTATACGCATTAAAAGTTTATGCCTGTCTCACATTTTTAGTAATCCAAAACTACTAATGATGATAGAGTTTAAATACGGATTACAGAAATAATTGTTTCGAATAACATAACTAATTAACATAATCTCAGTTAAATTGGATTTTCCAATTAAACTATTTTATTGAGATGAATTTTGCAGTAAAATTGGTATTAGTTATGATCATTTTAATTAAACCTACTGCATTATATCTTTTAATGAAGATAATATAAATAATGTACAATGGTACTCTCCGTTAAATGCACTTAAAAGATCAATATGTAAAATTTTGGCGCCAAACTGATTGTTTACCGCTCTAATGTCGCCATCGTAAATTTTATTTTAAAAAAAATAGTAAATATAAACCATGATCGAATGACGTCAAAACTAACATTAAATCCCATTCTCTAAATTTAAACAGACAATAATCATGATTTTAATTGTTGTTTACATTGCTGTAACTGAAATCGTTTGTCTCTAAACGCACTGAATTTTGTATTAAAATTGTATTGCATTAAATTTTGTTTTTTTATTGCATTAAATTATTTTTTTTGTATTGAAATTCACATTATTTATATTTAATTTAATTTTATTTTCATATTTCAGGAAACCAGACAAATACCAAAAATTATTTTTCACAATGGCCACTCTAGCGAGTTACCAGCTAAAAAATAGGTATTAATCGATAACCGTTACCAATTTAAGTCGTGGGTGTAAGAACCAGACAGCTCCAGTTTTCAAAAACCTTCAGGAAGGAAGAAACACACTGTACGTTTCTTGCACTGTATAATACAAAAGTGCATCTGTTTTTCCTTTATATAGTTATAGCCTTTACTTGGAGCTGTGTGGTTCTTGCACCTATCAATCATCAATCTATTGAGAATATATTTCTGTATAGGAATAAGTGAAAAGTGTAAATCAGAAAAAAGTGGAGCTGTATGGTTCTTGCACTCAAGTCTTCGTTGAATGCTGTGTATCAGCTCAGGTATTGCCCGTCAAAAAAGGTCAGCATAAAACCTTCAACAAAATTTTGAAATTGAAGGTTTTATGCAGGAATACTGCAGTTTTTTTGAAGATCTATAAAATTAAAGGTTTTTGTTTCAATGTCCTTCATAAAAACTGCAAAACACCTTCATAAAAACCTTCAAAAAACCTTCAATTTTTAATCATGAAGGAAAAATGCTGATATTTTAAAGGTTTTATGCAGAAAAATTAAAAACTTAAAAAAAACTGCAGTTTTTTGTTTCAATATCCTTTATAAAACCTTCAAAAAATCTTCAATTTGACAATTTTAATGAAGGTTTCATGCTGACTTTTTTTTCTGGATGTCTTTGCCATTCGACCTTGGTGGGGATTCATCAATAAAGCGCGATTTGTTATGAATGGCAAACACATTGAGATGAGTAAACAACTTTGGCGCAATTTCGCAACTTTTGGCATTTAAGTCCGTTTAAACTAAAAGAGACATGTGCAATAGGTAATAGAAAGCCCCTCCCCAATAATTTGGAAACACTGAAAGATGGGAATTTCAACTTCTGAAAACCCCGAGTTGGGAAAAATTTAATCCTGAAGAAAATTAATATTATTAACAAATGAAAGCTAGGGAAGATTAGAAATTGCCCAATATGTAAGATTACATTTAAATTAAATTTCAGAACGGAGAATGCTTTGGAATATAGATGCAACAAATCAATGCTTGTGTGAGAACTGTTTAATATTATATAAATTATATAAAAAAAAATATGAAAAATTTCGATACGTTGGAACTGGGTGTTTTCAGCACTGTTGAGTTGGAAATTTCGAATAGTTCAGTTGAGAATTTCGAATCGTAAAGTCGGTAAATATATATATATATATATATATATATATATATATATATATATATATATATATATATATATATATATATATATATATATATATATATATATATATATATATATATATATATATATATATATATATATATATATATATATATATATATATATATATATATATATATATATATATATATTGTCTAATGGTACTGGGTATACATCTGGTGTTGTTTTCCACTAAATAAATGAAACACAAAATAAACAAAGTTTTTTTTATTTATGAACCCTCCATTGTACATTATTTATTAAAGACATTATTTACTAAAGGCATTTAAACGGACTCAAATGCCAAAAGTGCGAAAATGCGCCAAGGTTGTTTACTCATTTCAATGTGCAGGGACGGGAATTCTGCGCCAATTGCGCCAGGGAGCGCCAAAAGTGGTACCCTGCGCCAACCTGCTACAAAACCACATTTATGTGCGATTCTGCGCCAATTTTGTTTTAAATCCTTGTTAAACACGTGCGCCAAGTCTTGGTGCCCGTTTGTCTGACCATAAACGAAGTTAAGGCAACCTTAGGAAGAGGAAATGGGAGAAAATTTAAGCACATTTTTCTCAAGTTTAAATAGTATTTGTAGAAATATAGAGTACGAATGGAGTATAAGCATGCTATACGTCAAGCAGAGAAATGGAATAATTCGCGTCATTAAAAAGGACTTGATTCCTGATGTTCAACTTTTTAGACAAGGGCATTTCATTGTCATAACAAAAATTTCATCATTGGAATATCGGATCTTTTGTTTTTTTGTACACAATCGATGGTCAATCTTGAAAAACTGAGAATTTTAAAAGAATAGAGCAACATGTAGGAATACTTGCGATCTTCGTCAAACGGTGATAATTCACTCGAAAGTTGATGGTTTCTGTTGATGTCTTTCGTTGCATAATGGCACTCACTGTTTAAAGAATTTTTTTCGGTCTTGAAAACTAAGATATTCACTAAACGCGGTCGGCTGCTATCTTCGTTGAAATGCTTACAATCCTTTTGCATCTGATAAATAAGTACTTATTTTTCATTATTTTCTATTTCATCGTGATTTGCTTTGCACTACCCAGGGGTGGTACTTTTCCGTGTTTTTTTTTAATTTTCGGAACCCGAAATGAACGGGGTTTTAAAAATTCAGAATTCAAGATTTTAATTTGATTAAAAATTTCGTCAACATTTCAATTAAAGCATATTTTCTAAATTTTAAATATTTGTAAAATTTAAGGTAATAACTTTTTGAGATTTGTCCGAATTTTTAGTCAAGGGTATTTGATTAAAAGACAACTGATCATTGGAAAATTTCAGTTCGTTTGTTGTTTTATGAAGAATCGATGCTTAATAAAAAAAAAACCAGATAATTTCACAAAAATTTAGCATCTTGAATATGTAGAAATATTTGCGATCTTCGTCAAACGGTGATGATATCACTCTGAAGTTGAGATGAATGATTATAACTATAATTACGTCTCATCTGCCGAATGCAACTTTCATTTGGCACTCTTTTGTTATATATTTTCATTCATGGAAACCTTGAACTTGTAGAAATTCGCTAAACGCGATCTGCTGCGATCTCCGTTGGAAGACTTTTAATCCTTTTGCATCCGATATACAAGTTCATTATATTTCACTGCTTCCTGTTTTATCATGATTTGTTTTGCACTACTTAACAAAATTACATTACATTTTTCGAAAATATAATTTAATTCACGAAATTGAAATTTAGGACTTTTAATTTTCAGTAATAAAAATGGATTTTTTTTAATAAAAATGGATTTTTTAAAAAAAAAATCTTGTTTGGATGGAATTAAAATTCCAATTTAATCCTTTTTTGTTTAAATGTTCATATATTTTATTAAATTAATTATTTTTATTGGAAACTTTTCTTTCTAACAACCATCCAACTTAAAAAATAAAAAAAAAAAAAAATTGCTTTTATTTAGCTTTTTGAAAGTTTTCAAATTTCTTATTAAACTAATTTTTAAGATAATAACTTAAGTGTAATTTTTAATGATTTAGATTAACATGATTAAAATATAGCAAGGTATGTTTTCTATAAATTTATTACTATTTAATAAATCTAGTTTGTGTGGAAAAGTTAAGGAATTTTATATCCCTTAGACAGTGGTGACATTCTGAATTGTCTTTTTCATGTACAAGGTATGTGATATTGTAGTTTGTTAGTGTTTTGGTTTATTGATAAACCACATTTTACTAAAAAATTCAAAATTGAAAGTTAAGTATATATTGTAAAATATTGTGTAAATGGGTTAATTCTTAATTAAAAACTCTTTTGGTTAAATATTTTAACAGCTTTAAATGGTCTCATAAAGCTTAAGAGTATAAAAAGATGTAAACAGCAAAATACAGTTTTAGGTTTTTTTTACTCCTTAGTTGAAAATATTATTTATTTACGAAATTGAAGTTTGTTATATTTTATGTAATAACAATGGACAATTTGAAAAAAGCTTTTTTTTGAGGGATTTGCAATTCGTTTTGGCATTAATATCTGATTTAAATGTTTATATACTATTTAATAAATCTTTTTGTGTTTGAACCCCTCACCCCTACGCTTAACATGTTTAAAATAAGTAGTAACATAGGTTTTCCATCAAATTATTACTCTTTAAGTCTAAAGTTTATGCGAAACAATTAAGTAATTTTATTTCCCTTAGACAGTAACAACCTTAATAGATTTCATGCACAATATATGCAAGATTGCAACACTGTTTTGGTTTTTATAAACCACATTTCAGTGGGGGGAAAAATTAACATATGAAAGTTCAGTATATATTGAAAAAAATATTAAAAATTCAATAATTCTTAATTAAAAACTAATTTTTGTTGAATATTTTCAACTGTCTTTAAACTGTCTCATTTATAGACTACTGGTTTTGATTTATTACATAAAAAATGGCATAAATAAGCAATAGAGACCTTCAGGGTTTTTACACCTTGGGTAGTGTACCACATCTGATTTAAAATCGCATGTTACAAATTTTAATTGCTACAATTATTGTTTAATATGCTAAAATTCACTGCTACGTTTTATTGCATTCTTTCTACAAATCTACAGTTTTCTGCTACAATTTGTCGCATTTCTGCTCCAAAACTTAAATTTTGCTGCTCCAAAACCCTACAATTTATTGCGTTCCTGCTACAAATATTCAGTTTTGCTGCTACAATTTGTCGTGTTTCTGCTCCAAAACTTAAATTTTGCTGCTCCAAAAATTGCTCCAAAGTGGTCTTTAGCACTTCCCACCCCTGAATGTGTTTACCACTCATAACAACATACTGCAGTAGGGATTCACAAAGAAAACTATTTTAATTAAAATTGTCATCACAACATATATAAATTTTAACGGCAAAATCTCAACAAAGTAGTTTAATTGGAATTGAAACTAACTTAATCTATTATCTCAATAAAAAATCCATTCCATACAAGTCCATCCAATTCTATGCCATACCTGAGACCGTTGATAAGCAAGTAAAAATGAAATTGAGTACGAATCGACCAATCATGAACCTCAATCTTGGGTTCTGGGAAATGGACCCGTTCAATCTTGTCACAACAAACAATAAACAGTCCAATTTTTCTTCTTTGACGGGAGATTTATCCGAGAATAAAAGGACAACGCGGAAGTTGAACCAAGAAGCTCATACGTAATTCCTTACATGCTTTTATACATAAAAGTACAATAAATAATATTGAGAAATGGGATTTTCAACGGGAACTTATATTAATCTACACCCAGTACAAAATTTATTATAAAATATCACAAATCCTTTTTTTCATAAAATAGAAAACAGTGTGTTCTCAAAATTATGAATGTCATTATTTATTAGTTAGACTATAAAGCAAATACATTAGTTCTCTTATTTTTGGAAATTTAACAAACTTTCACAAAAACTAAAAAGGAAGGTTTATTGTTCACTCTTTCTTAGTACTATATTAAGAAAGGAACTCTCTATCTCTCTTATTATCTGTATAAAATTCTATAGCACATGGTATTTAAAATAAATGTTTCACTTTAATTTTTTTAATTAAAATAGTATTACAACCCGTATGGAAAATCTCATAAAACAAAGCCTAAAAAATAAGTTTTCTTCCCGAATATGAACAATAAAATCAAATTTAGGATAGACAGCTTTTTAATTTGATGATGTTCTAAATTTCTACAGTCAAGGTACATGAAGAAGTTTACAGTATATAAATATTAATGGACATATTACTTAAAAAATATTGTTAACAAAACACGATAAATTCTATGAGATAATTAAACTGAATTTCAAACAAATTAAAAAGTTGTTAAATTAGGATTCTCAGGTACCACCGACAAACTCATGCATTCTAATTTTGTTTTCTTGTTGATTTAAGTATAATAATTTTTATTAACATTTTGGAGCTTGAAACAAATAAAACGTGTCTTTAAAAATTCTGGTTAATAAAAATCTTTTGACCTATCGATACACCCCGATTGCGTATTCTTCAGAAGGTTAAGGAATAAACTTTTATAATTTTTAGTTATTACTGCGTATTATTAAATGTATATTTAAATTAATATCGATTTAAAATTACTTTTGATTATGTATGGTAAAAATAAAAAAATATCTAAATATAGTAAGTTGCTTAATCATGCATTATATGAATATTTTTAATGACACTTAAGGAGTGCCTAAGCAAAAATCATGTCAGTCAGATTGCAAATTGAGGAAAACTGCAAAAACATTGGTAGATGCATGCATTTCTATGTAGCTTTGGATTTTTAAGTTTAAAAAGGAAATGGATATTTTTGAAAATAATATTGTCTTTTTAAAAACGGATAGATGTCATCCTTTTTATTAAATGCAATGCTTATGTAATTTTTTAATGTTTTATGTAGTGTTTGGTTTTTTACACTGTTAAAAATGGGTACTCAAATAAGATTAAAATGTACTCATTTTTTATTACATTCGATGATTATTATAGCTCAGAATACATAAGTTTCATTTTTGAAAAAGTCATGTACTTAAAAATGAGTACGATGAGTAAAAATGAATAAAAAGAGTAATAGTTTCCCTACATAGGCAGCCTTCATAAATCACTTTCAATAAAAATCGACAAATACAACCGACTTCTTGGAAATTGAAACCAGATCCTGATGCACCGCAGTCTAATGCCTTATCTGTTTTATTACCAGAGCGACGTGCAAAAGTTATAAACAGAAGAAATTTTAAAAGATGTGCCAAAAGAATGGGAAGTAAGGTAATTGAGTTATAATAACTAATTTTTCAATTAACGACCAACATTAAATAACGTAGAAAACCATCTTCTGAACAACTATTTTAAGTTTGTAAAGTCGCTTTGTTTTGATGGCTTGAAAAAAAGCTGAGATTAGCAATTCTAAATCACACTACTCCATTTTGAGAAAGTACAGTTACTTAAATTTGAGTACATCATCGCTCATTTACAATGCAATTGTACTGAAAGAAAACCGAGTATGTTTAGATACTTATTTTAAATACCTTTTTTTTTACAATACCTGCACTCTTCTCATTTGTAATTATATTTATATACGTTTTTAATTATAAATATAGAATTCAAGTTATTTGTTTTCTGTCATGTGTATTTTAATTTTTTTAAACAAACTTTGAATAAAGAATAAAAACCTTTAAATCGCCTTTTAAACTCAACGAATAGAGTTCATTGACTTTAAATTAAGTTCAGTTATCCAATAAGAATGCTACAAAATGATTCTTTTCAGATATTCAAACTACCTAGATGACATTAATTTTCATGATTAATGATCTTCAAATAACGTTTTTCAAATCCTTCTGTTTCAATGTAATAAAATATAGATTTTAGGTAACTACAGTGCCTTAAAATGAAGAAATAATAATCTAAATGGCAAACGATGATTATAGTGAAAATATAAAATTCATGAGTAATTCATAAGTAATATAAAATTCAAAATATAAGGTTCATAAGAAGTCAAACTTTTGTTACCTCTAACATAAATTCATTTTCATTGAGTTCATTACTAAAAGTAATTTAATTTGTAGAATGTAATTAAAATTTACTGAATTGTTACTTTAAAAAATACATTGGAGACAAAAATAAACTGTTTGAGAACTCTGTTTCGTACATTCTAACGAAGTATGAATATTTACAGATATCGTAACAAAATTAGTAAAACTATCAGTTATACAATGCAATGGCAATTTGTATTTAAAATGATATAATCTATGCATAGCTTTGAATTTTAAAAAAAGTTTAATATTTTCTTGGGTAAAAAAATCTTAGTTGTTACACTAAGGGAAAGGGATTTTAATTTGTGGATGGTTATCAAATTTCTTTTGTTAAGTTCTTTTTATTTCCCTTCTTTTTTTAGCAAAATGAATTGCTGAATTGGCCAAAAAGAATTTATATTTACTTTCTCTCGGGGAAAAAAAATGTAACGTCGATATTTTGTTAAGATATAAAAAATTGAATGGTGTTTTGAAAAAGGATCTTATACTATAAAAAAGGTACTTAAAATAAATATATAAATAAACCTACACGTTTTTCGTTAACTATAATTGCATCGTAAACAGGCGTATGCCATACTGAAATGCAAGTAACCATACTTTCTCAAAAAGTAACAATGGTATTTAATATTGCTGATCTCCATTTCTTTTCAAGCCATCATACTGAAACCTGGCAAACTTTAAATAGTAGTTCAGCAGATTTCCTGTTATTTGATATCGAATGCTTAAATAAAAAACGAGTTATTATCACTTAATTATATTACTCTCCATTCCTAGACACATCTCTTTTCATATTTTTGTGTTTATAAATTTTATATCACCCCGGTAGTTTAACGGGTAAGGCACTGGACTGCGGTGCTGAGGATGTGAGTTTTCTTCCCGGTATGACATGGTTGTAATTGTCAATGATTATGATTATTGAAATTGATTTATGAGGGAAACCTATGTACTCAAACGCCTACTCATTTTTCAGTACGTCTTTCTCAAAATAGAAACTCATGAATTCGGAGCCATGAATGTAAGCATTGAATGTAATTAAAAATCAAGCATTGAATGTAATTAAAAATGAGCAAATTTTACTGATTTTGAAGTTATTACTTTAAATAATGTACACATAAGGCAATTTAATAATAAGCATTTTAAAAATAACTTTCATCTCGTATATATTGTTATAACAATAGACTATTGCTTTCGTATACAAATTTGTGACTTCTACCAAAATGAGTTCGAGTATTCTTTTGAATTTTTTTAGGTAAAAAAAAAGCGATCTATAAGTCATTGCAAGTACACTGAAAACTGGGTGGATTCGCATGCATTTCAGTTTCCAGAACGTTTAAGGACGCTTTTGAACGCAAATATGTAAAACTTTTTGTATTTTGATAATCCGTACACTTTTATTTCAAAGTTATGATTTAAAAATTATTTTGATTTCTTTATACTAATTTTTAGTTTCGGTTTTTAAATCATAACTAAAGTTTTTGAAGATGTGCTCAGAACAATCAAGTCATTCATTATTAAGGTATGAATATAATTTTCTGAAATTAAGTTACTATTTTTAACGCACAGATGCTCACGCGATTTTGGTAATTGTAAAGTTGTTTTCAAAGATGAGAGGGGGGGGGGGGGGGGTAAATATGTTTTCCTAGTCGTGTACTTTATTTTCTTTACCAAATTTTTAATGCATTGTAAAGATATAACTTTCAAGCCCTACCTAAACAATTTGATTTTAAAAATATTGTGAAATGGAGTATTTTCATGAATTGAGGGTTTTGCTGTAAAAAGAAGGTAGCCCCAACTAGAAGTTAGCAGAAAGCCGTAAAAAATCGTTTGAAAATTCAAAATTCCAAGTTGTTTGAAGATATTCTTTTTAATCCATCTTCTTAATTGTTCCTACATATTATGACAGTATTTTCACTCAAAAATATATCTTCCAGGTGACGTGACCCATGTTGGATTGTTGGAGCTACCTCTTTCTTGCCAACTAAATAATGTTCTGTCTACCTCTATGAAAAATATTTCACAAAAAGAACACAATTTACTATAATATTATTTTATTTAAAGAAAATTTCAATTGCAATATTGCATATAACTTCGCTTTAAAAACAGAAAGTTAAATTTTTAATCCTCACACTCCTCCTCTGTAGTGTCCGGCTCATCTGATGCATTTTCTGGTTGTAGTCCATCGTAGAACTACAAAACTTAAAAGAACCAAAAACTCTACTGTTTATAAATGCTGTATAACAAAGTATATATAAACAAAGCACGTCAGTCGTTTGAGGAAAAATGGCAGTAGCTCCAGGAACTACCTCTATATTGCAACAAACTAATGAGACAGACAGTTCAATTTCTTGAGTGACGCGAGAACTAACGATTGGATATATATATTTCTGGCACCAAACGAACAAGTTTTTTTTTACCACAAAATAGTACATATAACTCCAAATTCCCTTATGTTGGAGCTACATCCTTTTTACAGCAAACCCTTCAATTTACAAATTGAGTATATAGATGGAAAAATTGATGGATGTAATAGCACGTCCATGAAGGGGACACACTTTCCATAAGATGGTTAGAGAACTTTTCTCGTCGCAGACTAATAGAATATTAAAAATTTACAAGTGCATAAACAGAATAAGCAAGTTTACCAATTTATACTGTGTTTAAAATAGTACTAATAGCATCATTGCCAATGGATATTTGAAAAGATCTTGATATTTATTTATTCTAACACCTGCCAACTGACATTCTTTCCGAATATGTTTTTTTACGGATTCATAATCTTATATGATAAACACATAAATGTGTGCACAATCTCGTCAACTACCATAGATAATTTTTACAGTGAATATTGCTTTTAATACGAAAACCCGACAAGCGACATAAGATAGAAAAGTGCGGACATATAGCGTGAATGCAAAATTGAATCGTCTGTTGACAGGTGTATAAAATATTTTTGGGAGATTTTTTTTATGAAATCAGAATCTCATATGGAAAACACAGATTTTTGTGCACAATCCTGACAACTGCCAAATAAACTTTAAAAATGTACGTTTTACAGTAAAAATGTATTTTATTGCAAAAACCCCCAAATGATTGTTTAATTTTTTTTGTTTAAAAAGTAAGAAATAAATATTTTTATTTAATAATAAGCCACTCTTCCAGCAAATGTAAAACTAATGCCCTAAATGTTTTAAGCCAAAATCTATATTAATATAAAAAATATGTTTTTTTTAACGAAAATTAGAAAAAGTACGCTAAGCATGTTTCTGAAAAAAAAAAAGATTCATATATGAAACACTTAAATATTCAGTCATTATCGATTTTCGGCCACACATTCAACTCTTATTTACTGAAATCTTTTTAAAACAAGAAGATGTCTTTAAATAAAGTTAAACGATTTTGCATAATCTTATTTGAATAATATTTATTCAAATTCTGCCAAAAGGAATCATTCCTATAGGGTGCGGTAAAATCCTCGATCAACTTCCCAAAACTGAATTTATTTATTCAGGAATAATGTTTTTAAAACTTTATCGTGAGCACATAAGTGCAATGAATTATGAATAGAGATCGTAGTGTCAGAGTTCATCGAACTTTTCCAAATATATTTCTGATTACCTTTTAAAAGTGTTTACCTAAAAAGTGAAAACCTTCATTAAAGCACCTTCATTAATAATTATATAAAGTTTTAAGATTCCTAGTCTTTTAAATAAAGCAATGGTTTTTTTAAAAAAATACTTCATAAATGTAGTACTTAATATGGGATAAATATTAAACTTTAATCTGGAAAAATTAATGTTAATAATAGAAAAATGTTGACATTTTAGCGCTAACATATTTCGTATTTTTTATAATTTCATATTTTACTTAACAATAATTATTTCATTTAAAATTGTTCTATGAAATACAATATAAAAATAATCTTTATAAGTATTTTAATTTTGAAATTATTATTCCTCAAAAATATTTCAAATCAAAAGGGGTAAAATAAATTTTAAAAAAATTTCATACTCGAGTTGCAATTTTAATATTTTGGATCCAATGGCATTTTATTACCAATTATTAAATGATTAAAAGAAAAACACGATACTTTAAGAAAATCTAACTACACAAATTCATAACAAAAATGTGTACGAAAGAAATTAAATTGTTTAGATAAGCCCACATCATGATAACAGAAAATTCGCAGCAAGTTATATTAGAAAGAAAAACCCAAATATTTTAACAAGTTTCTGAAATGAAAGTTCTTTGTAAAGTTAAAAATCTAATCTTAACTAGAAATATTCAATTATAAAGCTTTAATTGAAATAATTCGCAAATTTATTTGCTTCAATGTATTTATAGTTTTTTTTTATTAAATAAGATTATTTAGCTATTAAATAAAATTTCGAATAATACAATTATAATTTGTATAAAAACGCATAAATATTGAATTTTACAATTATAAAGAAGAATGTAACTTTAAAAAACAAGACAATGTGTCGATAAAAGGAGTTATAGAAATTTAATTAAAAAATTATTTAAAACAATCTAAGTTGTAAATCAAATTATAAATAACCAAAAACATTTCTTCCAAGTTTATTTAAAAGGGCATTGCATAGAAAATTTTATCTTTAAACATAATTTATTTACAGATTCAAATAAAAAAAAAATTTAAACTTTTTATTTCTTGAAATGTATAGTTAAACAATAACTATTCAAACCAGGACAAGTAATCTCATTTCCTAAATATAATTCAACTAAAAAACCCAAACACGATAATAATTCAAAGTCTTTTGAAAAGTTCTAACTATTAAATGAGATTTCGTTTTAATTTATTTAAAAAAAAAAAAAAACTCTATTGAAGCGAAGAACCTTAAAAGTCAATGAACTTATATTTCAAAAGCATACCTGGGCGCGTTGAGATCTTTAAACAAGTCATAAATCCTCCCTTTTTTAATTATAAACCCAAAGGATTCCGATCAGTTCTTCATCTGATTTAGAAAAAGAATCGAAATCTTCCGAATAAAGCGATACGGTGGCAGTCACAGAATCCAAAAAACCATTCATCTTTACCGATTCAATTTTTATTAACGTTAATAAAAAGGTTCTTAACGTACATTGACCATAAAAATTTTCAGGAATTCCTCTTTAACGGGCAATAATTTCTATGCATGATATGGAGAAACGGAAATAAAGGGTTTTTTTTATTCAGAAAGATTGCGATTTTAGTTATAGAGTATGTAATGGTAATCGATATGACCGGCGGCTGATTTTTGTGTTTTTACGTGTCTCGAATGGCTTCTCTTGGAGCAAACCTTTCTAGTTTCATATGTAAAGGTTTAAATAATTGATATTTTCCATTTATTTCTTGTTTTAATATTCCAAATCAAACTTTCCGATCGATCAATGGAAGGATCTATTGTGAAGGGGTTTTGATTTGTAACGGAACTGATAACAATTCAATGATTTTTTTAAAGATTTTTACTTATTCGTCCGGTATACCGGACATCAACTTTCGATTTCTTCACTTTAACAACGGCTTCAAGCAATTTTCTTCTTTTGTACTAATTGATTCTATACTTTGTGTAAGTATTATGTTTATAAAAGTATTTTAGTTTAGAAACTGGAAACACTGAAATATTGTTGATGATTTGCCAGCATGTCGGCTAAGCGAGAAGATTATAAAAGTTCTGCATAAAATATTGTATAAATTTTAATAAATAAATAGTTATTTAGTAAGTTTTGTAGTTTATTTTGAATTATAAATAAATAAAAGTCAAATAAACTTTTTGAATTTTTCTCTTTTAATTTTTACTCTTTAAGTTTTGATTCAAATTGTCTAACAATTATAATAATCATCTTTATTACAAGCGATCATCTTATTTTAAATGAATTTTTTTTAACTTAAACGTTTCAAAATTCCGACGAAGGGGGTTAAATATATTTTGAGAAAAATGAACTGGCCGAAATTACCTAAGTGTTGAAACTATCTTGTTTAATTTTATATACAATATAATTTATATACGAAACCACGGTAAGAGAAGGACCTGTCAAACAAACTATTCCTCTATCATCACCCTGGACGTTATATTCTGTATTTCAATATTTTACACACATCGATTCCGAATTTCGTATAGAACAAGATCAAATTTATATAAATTGTTAACATATTTTTAATTGTGTCGGAATGTATACGACCCACACGTGTAACGTGCATATATCCCAATACCCCATATAGATTATTTTAATTACGTTTACGTCAAGGTATTGATAATTTTGATAAAAAAAGTTTTCATGAAAGGGAATAAAAACAAATAGGGTATATGTGTACGCAGTTGGCTAAGAGTATGCAGTTGGCTAAGAGTACGCAGTTGGCTAAGAGAACGCAGTTGGCTAAGAGAACGCAGTTGGCTAAGAGTACGCAGTTGGCTAAGAGTACGCAGTTGGCTAAGAGCACGCAGTTGGCTAAGAGTACGCAATGACTTTTCAAACATTGGCAACACTGCAGGGAATTTTTGTTGTGCTACTTTTGTAGTGTCTACAACAGCAGAAGAACATATCATATTGTCATATGTCTGCTGTACTTTGGCCTAGATTTTACAAGGGAAAGTATACTTTTATTACTTTCGTATGTAATATTAATAACTTAAAATTTTAGAGTACATAATACTAGTTTATATATTTTTGCTCTTATCGTAATCAAATTCAGTTTATTAGAAACAGCATGAGGTGAGTTATAATTCTGCATATGTACGGTGCTAGCACCAAGCTGCGATTCCGTCACACACAAGCAGTTCGTAAGATTTCCACAGTGAATAAAGAGGGGGAAATATCACAGTGATATGCTGTATAAGTGCAACCGGAATTTATGCGCCAATGGCGTTCATTTTTAACAAGTAAAAGAAGGAACCCCCAACTCTTCAATGATGCTGCTTCTGGAACTTGTGCGCGATCGGTTTTTTTGAGAACTGAATCCAGTGTGGCATTTGAAAAGAGTGGTGGCATGCGGAATGATCCGCTTATAAAGGCTGCGAGTCTGTGGTCACTACTAGTGCGTACTTAAGTCCCCACGTGCGTACTCTCAAACTTCTGTTAGGACGAAGAAAACCCAAATGAACTTTACAATTTTTTTTTAATTCTATGTGATTTTTTGTAAGTTAAACGAACTTGGTATGATTACATTGTTAAAAATAGGTACTCAAAAATATGCAAGTCAAAAATAAATTTGCATATAAAAAATGAAGTATGAGCAAACTGTATAATTTTTTTTACTGCATGAATGTGCGACTACAGCTAATTGAGCTTTTAAGCTTATAACTATAATTCTAAAACTTTTCTTACTTGAATATAAATTGAGCACTGTGATTTACCACATAAGATTTGATTTATTAATCTTATTTGATTTCAAGATCATTTAAAGGTTGAAGACTAAAGTCATACAAATATTCGAGCCTATTTGGTTTATTAAAAACATGGTGAACGCAAGCATATCTTTTTTTATTGTAATTACACATGAAAAGGTTTTTTTTTAACAAAATAGTGTTTAATTTAATATTTTATGTATAGTGTATTAAACTAAAAGCAAAATTTTATTAAAATTCTTAAATTTAGGTATTAATTTTTATGCGACCTTTTATAAATCGTCTAATACTTTATTTCAAGATAATATCTGTATATTTTACCTTCTTAAACACTCCAAAATTAAAAAAAAAATCAAATTTGAAACTTAATATTACATTTTTCATATAAAATCTATGCTGAAATATCAATGCATTTTTAGCAACATAATGAAACACTGCGATATACTTAAAGGAGTTACGCATGAATAATTTACAAAAATAATTTTACCCAGAGAGGAGCTTTTAAAAATACACGAAATAGACATTGTGATTAAAATCTCATTAGATTATACTGAACTATTTAAAATTATTGGGAGGTAAAAATGCAAAGTTTGTGTTAAAAATGAGTATAAAAAATTTAAATCGGCATTTAGAGATACTATGTGATTTTTTTAAAGTGTACCATAAATAAACAATTGTAAAAAATATGGTTATTCAGTTAAATATTTTTAAATTAAAAACTTTAAATATAATTTTCAAATTAATTATAAATGAAATACAATTTAGATTTTAAATGTTTAGAAATTAATTATTTAAATTGGCGAACTTATATATTTGCTAAGTAATTCCCGATATTATAAACATAACTTATTCATTTAAAGAATTCAATGGCATTTTTAGTAATAAAATGAACAAATATTATTACATTAATTTCAAATTACTTATAAAATGTATTGTTAAAACAAATAGAACACTTTGTGAATATTTTAGTATAGATAAAATATTTTTACTGATCGCGACAGTTGTCATTTTCCAATTATTCTAACAATCTCAGACAGATATAATTTTTTTTAGTGTATATAAATATTTACGTTATTCTAATAATTTTTAAACCATATTTAACCAAAAGTAAACTGTTTTAAAATACATGAAAATATATTCTAATAAAATTTTGAGGGGTTCTGTGTTTAATCGGACTGCTTTAAAAGTGACTCGATCTTGATTTAACAGATTAAAATCATATTTTCCTCTTGGTAGATATTTAAATAGAGTTTTATTACATATTTTAACTGGAACATAAATTGTAGCTATAAAATTGCTTTATCTATTATTATATGTTTTCCGACGTAAAAGTTAAATTTGTTTTCAGGAGATGCTCAAACAATCCATTAAAAATATCATGTTTTGGCAGACATTTTTATATTTGTCCAGACATATTTTTTCACTGTGTGTACTTATTTATGCGTTGAACTACTTTTATGTGTGTATAAAGGGTATGTTTATATATATATATATATATATATATATATATATATATATATATATATATATATATATATATATATATATATATATATATATATATATATATATATATATATATATATATATATATACCTATTTGTATGTGTACCTATTGTGTTCGCCTATTTACCTACTTTTACGTGTGTTTATATTAAAAAGGTGATGCCACGATTCCCTGCCAATAGATTTTTCTAATATAAATGAAAATTTTGAATAAACGCTACTATTAGTCCTATTACATTTTATGACAATGATTATTTATGTTTATATAGCGGTCGTTTTAACTAATCCTATCTGGAGAACGGGTACTTTTATTAACATTAAACAATAACCTTTTCGCATGGGATCCGTAACAGAAAAGTGGCACTGGCTGTGGGCTAATTGCCTTACAATAAGAGGCGTGTAACTGGCTAACGTAGGGATCGTTAACAATCCTTTCTCAAAGTAACCAAATTCAGGGAAGGATCATTCTGATGTCAAAATACGAGAAAACGCAACCGAAGAAACCATTAGCGTAACGTCACCTGTGCGAAAAGATGTTATTACCTGTTATGCCGCAAACGATATACTTCAGACCGCACGCGTTGTAAAAATTCTTTCACCCCTTAGCATGGTTCGAAAATTGTCTCAAACCCACCACTAGACCTTTACACTCTATAGGAAACATGTTGTATCATCCTACACGTAACGGTTAAAGTATCATATTACCATTTGAAAGGTTATTAAACAGTTTTTTAAAATAAGAAATTATTCATATTGTAAATTGATTCTAAAAGTAAGATAGTTATAAATAGAATTAAAAAAAAAATTATTGCCAGGAAATATTTTTCATTTCAATTATTTTAAGTAATCTTAAAATCCTTCATAACAATTTTTTTCATAAATTATATATAAAAAAAAGCATTTTCAAAGCGAATAAAAAAACTAATATCCATTGAAGACAATTCTTTTTTGAAACAAAAAACATAAAAAAAATCAAAAATACCTTTTAAAACTTTCTCTACATTGAAAGTTAAAATGCATTTTCCTTAAAATTCTTCACAAAATCCCAAACGTAAGAGAATAATTCCCATTATTTACCTCAATTTGAATGAGCGCTTTTCACGATCCTGTCTTACAAATTCAGCCCACGCAACGCATTACGATAAATATATTAAAGTCTCGAGCACATTTCGGCTGTCAAAGACGTTTTATTTGCCCGATCTCACTCCCACGCTTCACTTCTGGCTTGGCCTTGAAGTAAACAAGGACGGGAATTTAAAATTAATTCGTATAAATTAATAGCATAAGCCTTTTCAAGATGTTGATGGTTGTATTAAAATTTAAATATTATAGTGTGAGTTTCCATTTGATTAATTTAAACATTTATTGGAATTCCTTTCGATTGTTGGGTGTTTAAGTATATAATTATATAACAAAATTAAGAATGTCTTCATTTTATATTCGAGTTGGTTGGCTTTATTAATTCGTCGTACACTGTTTAAAATAGGCACTGAGAAATAAGCAAAATGTACTTATGTTTGATTATATTCGATGCTTATCATGGCTCTGAATACATACATTTCAATTTTGAAAGTTATATGTACTCAAAAACAAGCACAATGGATAAAAAGCGCAGATGCTAACTTACATAGGCTGCCTTCATAAGTCATTTTCAATAAATATCAACAATTACAACCGAGTCTTACCGGGAATCGAACCCAGGTCTTCAGGGATCGCAGCACAATGCCTTATCCGCTGTTTTATACGGACAACGTGAAGACATTATAAACAAAAGAAAAGGGAAGTAAAAAAATTGAATTGTAATAACTCAGTTTCCATTTAGGCAATCGACATCAAATAATATGGAAAACTATCTTCTGAACACCTATTTTGATTACATTCGATGCTTACTATAGCTCCGAATATATGTTTGATTTTTGAAAAAGATATGTACTTAAAAATGAGTACAAAGAGTAGAAAATGAATAAAAAGAGCAGTAGCTTGCCTATATAGGCTGCATCAGAAATCTCAATCAATATCGACAAATTATAAACAAGACTTACCGGGAAGCATATCCTGATGCACCGCAGGATATGGTTAATTGTATTAACTCAGTCCAGTTCCTTACCCGATGTACTACCAGGGCTACGTGAAGAAGTTGTAAACAGAATAAAAGTTAAAAAGGTGTATCAAAAGAATGGGAAGTAAGATAATTGAAATGTATTAACTCTGTTTCCATTTAAGCAATCGACATAAAATAATGTGGAAAACCATCTTCTTTTAAGTTCGTCAGGTCGCTTTGTTAAGATAGCTTGCAGAGAAGCTGTAATTAGCAATAATAAATCCCACTGCTCATTGTTGATAAAGTACGTGTGGTAACTTAAATTTGGGTACGTCATCGCTCATTTACGATACAATTGTACTCATACAAAAACGAGTAGGTTCAGGTACTTATTATTAAGTACCTTTTTCTTTCACGTACCCCTTGATAAAACTTTTCATTTATGAGTACTCTCTTCTATTAAGGACCTTCTCAGCCATCCTATAACGCAAAATAAGTTTGTTTTTGTTAGAAATAATGTTTTATATTAGCTGGAAATTGATCAAACGACTCAAAATTGAGTACGAAAACGAGCTCAAAAACGAGCTTAAATTTGAGTACGACATCGCTCATATACGATACAATTGTACTCATACAAAAACGAGTAGGTTCAGGTACTTATTATTAAGTACCTTTTTCTTTCACGTACCCCTTGATAAAATTTTTCATTTATGAGTACTCTCTTCTCTTAAGGACCTTCTCAGCCATCCTATAACGCAAAATAAGTTTGTTTTTGTTAGAAATAATGTTTTATATTAGCTGGAAATTGATCAAACGACTCAAAATTGAGTACGAAAACGAGCTCAAAAACGAGCTTAAATTTGAGTACGACATCGCTCATATACGATACAATTGTACTCATACAAAAACGAGTAGGTTCAGGTACTTATAATTAAGTACCTTTTTCTTTCACGTACCCCTTGATAAAACTTTTCATTTATGAGTACTCTCTTCTCTTACGGACCTACTCACCCATCCCTCAACGCAAAATAAGTTTGTTTTTGTTAGACATTAATGTTTTTATGTTAGCCTTAAATTAATCAAACTGCTCAAATTCATGGAACTTTTAGGATTTTATTTTGAATTTTACTTGTTATATTTATTCCCTGTAAAAAAAGGTACTTAAAATGAGTACATGAACATAGTCGTTTCTCTTTGAGTACAATTGCATCGTAAATGAGCGATGACGTACACAAATTTAAGTAATTTTACTTTCGCAAAAATGAGCAGTGTTATTTATTATTGCTAATCTCAACTTCTGTTCAAGCTATCTTAATAAAGGGACCTGACACACTTAAAATAGTTGTCCAGAAGATGGTTTTCCAAGTCATTTGATGTACATTGCTTAAATGGAAACTGAGTCATTACAACTCACTTATCTCACTTCCCATTTTTCTGGCCCACCTTTTTAACATTCAATATATTTATAACTTCTTCACGTCGCCCTGGTAGTACAACGGATTAGGCCTGTGGTACTTTTAAACCTCGATAATAATGAAAATTAAACCACATTATTTGATCTACATTGCTTAAATGGAAACTGAGTCATTACAACTCACTTATCTCACTTCCCATTTTTCTGGCCCACCTTTTTAAAATTCATTATATTTATAACTTCTTCATACCGCCCTGGTAGTACAACGGATTAGGCCTGCGGTACTTTTAAACCTCAATAATAATGAAAATTAAACGCCAAAATCCAAACATTACTATAACATTCAATTGAATTTTTGTAAAACAGACTACAAATTTGTCTTGATACTGAAATTTGTACTATACAAGAAAATAGAAGTACGTCATAAAAATGAATTCAATATATAAGTATATTTTATTCACGAACACATACCGTCCATTATATATTCCCCCGTTGAACTTTTACAGCTATTGGTTGCAACTGAGTTCATGGACCCATTACCATACGCATTGCTCTTGATTTGCTTTGCTGCAATGAGAGCTGCCTGAATGTGCAATTAGGATAAAGCAAGTTCTAGAAACCATGGCAACATGACCAAGGTCACATTGAGCAACAACGGGATGCACAAAGCAATTCTACTGTATTCATGCTCAATTTGTCATACATAAATCGTTTTAGGGATTGCATGAAAGAAGATAATCGGTGGCCTTTTAACTATTTTTCTGAATAGGGTACTGGTTTAAACAACAGATTCAGATTGTATATATAGTTATAATATCTTGTGTATATAAATTTAGATCATATAGACTTCATTATGTAATTTAAAATATAGTTGTGTGTTGATTTAGTTTTTATCTCTAATTACCTCAATAAAAAGATGGATAATAATAAAAACTTTTTATTTCGTATTTTTATTAGTGAATGGATGAATGAAATTATACGGAAACTTAACTAATAATTTTAATTTATAGAACTTGCTACTTTTTAATATCACTCGTTTTACTCTTTGGCAGTAGTTATGCAAAAAAGATCTAACGACAATTTTCGTATATTTACTCTTTATTTCGTATTTTTACTAGTGAATAGATGAAGGAAATTGTAAGGAAACTTAACTAACAATGTTAGTTTATAGAACTTGCTACTTGTTATTATCACTCGTTTTACTCTTTGGCAGTAGTTATGCAAAAAAGATCTAACGACAATTTTCGTATATTTACTCTTTATTTCGTATTTTTACTAGTGAATAGATGAAGGAAATTGTAAGGAAACTTAACTAATAATGTTAATTTATAGAACTTGCTTATTTTTACTAGTGAATGGCTAAAGGAAATTGTAAGGAAACTTAACTAACAATGTTAGTTTATAGAACTTGCTACTTGTTATTATCACTCGTTTTACTCTTTGGCAGTAGTTATGCAAAAAAGATCTAACGACAATTTTCGTATATTTACTCTTTATTTCATATTTTTACTAGTGAATATATGAAGAAAATTGTAAGGAAACTTAACTAATAATGTTAATTTATAGAACTTGCTTATTTTTACTAGTGAATGGCTAAAGGAAATTGTAAGGAAACTTAACTAACAATGTTAGTTTATAGAACTTGCTACTTGTTATTATCACTCGTTTTACTCTTTGGCAGTAGTTATGCAAAAAAGATCTAACGACAATTTTCGTATATTTACTCTTTATTTCGTATTTTTACTAGTGAATAGATGAAGGAAATTGTAAGGAAACTTAACTAATAATGTTAATTTATAGAACTTGCTTATTTTTACTAGTGAATGGCTAAAGGAAATTGTAAGGAAACTTAACTAACAATGTTAGTTTATAGAACTTGCTACTTGTTATTATCACTCGTTTTACTCTTTGGCAGTAGTTATGCAAAAAAGATCTAACGACAATTTTCGTATATTTACTCTTTATTTCGTATTTTTACTAGTGAATAGATGAAGGAAATTGTAAGGAAACTTAACTAATAATGTTAATTTATAGAACTTGCTTATTTTTACTAGTGAATGGCTAAAGGAAATTGCAAGGAAACTTAACTAACAATGTTAGTTTATAGAACTTGCTACTTGTTATTATCAATCGTTTTACTATTCGGCCGTAGTTATGCAAAACAGATCTAACAAGAATCTTTTGCAAAAGGTAGGATGAATTTTTTGCATAACAAAAACCATTCGCAATTTTGCCACTTCTTTGATTTTATTTATTTAATAAAATATTTAAACTAGAATGTTAATTAACGTGAGATTAATAAGTTAATTTATATTTTTAGACTTGATATATTTTCATTTAAATTACATACTGTTCGGATATTTTGAAAATGTAATTTATAAAAATTAATTTTATATAAAAAATATTTAAGTTGTAGTACATTTTTGAGACTTTTGTAGGAATTAAGTAAATGATTTTTTTCCAAAGACTACCATTCATTTTTATTTCCGTTTTACTTTTGGTGAATTGTTTTAATTTTTCAATGAAAACTAAAACTATCAATATCAAAATAAAAAGTATATTAAAATTAGATGATTTTGGATGGACGTTATATAACAAAACACTAGTTATTCTTTTAACTAAAAGTGATCAAACGTTAATGACACAATATTAAAAATAAATATTCAAAAATAAGTAAAATGTACTCATTTTTGAATACATTCGATTCTTATCATGGCTCTCAATACATAAGTTTCCCTTTTGAAAAAGGAATATACTTAGAAACGAGTATAATGGGTAAACATAAATAAAAAATAGCAGATGCAGCCTACATAGGCTGCCTACATAAATCACTTTTAATAAATATCGACAATTACAACCGACTTACCGGGAATTGAACTCGCAGCTGCAGGCACCATTGTCCAGAGCCTTATACGATAAGCTAACCAGGGCGACGTGAAGAAATTATAAGCAGAAGAAATGTTAAAAAGGTGTGCCAAAAGAATGGGAAGTAAGATAATTGAGTTGTAATTTACTAAGTTTATATTTAAGCAATCGATATCAAATAATTTGGAAAACTATTTTAAGTTTCTCAGATCGCTTTGTTAAGATAGCTTGAACAGAATATGATATTATCAATAATAAATCACACTGCTCATTTTCGCGAAAGTACGCTTGAGTACGTCATCGCTCATTTACGATGCAGTTGTACGCAAAGATAAACTAGTACGTTCATGTACTCATTTTTAAGCACCTTTTTTTTTACAGCACAGTTACTCATTTACTAAAAGCGATCAAACGATAATGACACAAACAAAGCTAGTGTAATCAAAGCTAAATAGCCAAACACAAAACTCATAGTACAAGAAAAGAAAAAAAAGAACAATGTTTGATCTCCGGGGACTCCTCAATTCCCCAAACCTCATTTTTTAAAGCAAAAGCAAACTTTTGTCCCAAATTACTCTCCAACTTAACGGAAGTCAGTGACCCTCGGAAAATGTTTGTGTTTCCCCTTTTCCAATGTTGTAGTAATCGAAAACTAGAATTCGGTGCTTTAGGTAAACTTCAAGAGAAACGAATCGAAATCTATTGACACGTGTCTCACATTAAGTGACTGCAGAATATATTAAAGTGGACGGTCTTTGGACAAGTTAATGGGAACGCGTCTTGCCCATGAATTTAATGGGGATGTTTATAACATGGAACAAGATTCTCGATTCAAAGGATGCTGTAATGGATGAATTCCCAGTAGGTATTGACTAGAGATAATGGGTTTGTTAAATTAGAAAGGTGAATTGAAGGGTGAACCAAGAATAAATGAGAATAAGGAATTTATAAGGAAATTGGCTGTTGAGTAACTCGCGAAAATCCTGCAAGGTAAAACAATATGCTTAAAAATGAGGAATCTTTTCCTATTTAATCCCACCACCCAACGAAATGTGGTGGAATATATATATTTATTATATTTTATATAAAAAAAACAGCAAAATATTCTTAAATTAAAAGGACACATTATACACTGTAAAAAAAGTACTTAAAATGAGTACTTGAACCTTCTTGTTTTTGTTTGAGTACAAGTGCATCGTAAATGGAGCGATGACGTACTTAAATTTAAGTAATCGCATTTCCGCAAAAATGAGCAATGTGGTTTAATATTGCTAATAACAGCTTCTGTTCAAGCCACCTTAACAAAGCGACCTGGAAAAATTAAAATATTTTTTTCAGAAAATGGTTTTTCACATTATTTGATGTCGATCGCTTAAATGGAAACTGAATGATTATGACTCAATTATCTTACTTACCATTCTTTTGCTAAGCCTTTTTACCAATACTTCTAATTATAATTTCTTCAAGTCGCTCTGATCAAGTCTCCGGTAGTACAGAGGATAATGTACTGGACTTCGATGCGGATGACATCAAGTAGACGGATTGGATTAGATTCCCGGTTGTAATTGTTGAAATTTATTGAAAGCGATTTATGAAGGGAGTCTATGTTGGCAAGAACTACTCATTGTAATCATTTTTGAGTACATGTATTTTTCAAAAATGAAACTTATGTATTCGGAGCTATAATAAACATCGAATGTAATCAAAAATGAGTACTTGTATTTTTCAAATATGAAACTTATGTATTCGGAGCTATAATAAACATCGAATGTAATCAAAAATGAGTACATGTCTTTTTCAAAAATTAAACTTATGTATTCGGAGCTATAATAAACATCGAATGTAATCAAAAATGAGTACATGTATTTTTCAAATATGAAACTTATGTATTCGGAGCTATAATAAACATCAATGTAATCAAAAATGAGTACATGTTTTTTTCAAAAATGAAACTTATGTATTCGGAGCTATAATAAACATCGAATGTAATCAAAAATGAGTACATGTCTTTTTCAAAAATGAAACTTATGTATTCGGAGCTATAATAAACATCGAATGTAATCAAAAATGAGTACATATCTTTTTAAAAAATGAAACTTATGTATTCGGAGCTATGATAAACATCGAATGTAATTAAAAATGAGTACATGTCTTTTTAAAAAATGAAACTTATGTATTCGGAGCTATGATAAACATCGAATGTAATCAAAAATGAGTACATTTTAATTATTTTGAAGTACCTATTTTTAAAATTGCGAATTTAAATTACTCGTCCCTCATCATTATATATATATATATATATATATATATATATATATATATATATATATATATATATATATATATATATTCGGATACCCATTGACAGTTCTTCCTGCAATACACACAATTTTTAAATTCATAAAATTACTCCATTTTACAATACTTTTTTTTATTTTTAAAGTTTGAGGTACAACTTACAAACTATATCTTTATATTTAATTAAAAAAAATATATAACACAGCATATATAAGGAAATTGATACTCTATTGAAAATAGGTACTTAAATAAGAAAAATGTATTGAAGCTAAAATCAAGAATAAACTATAATAATGAATCGATGCTTATAATAGCTCCGAATACATAATTTTCAATTTTGAAAAAGACATGTTCTCAAAAATGAGTGCAATAAGTAAATATTAATAAAAGGAGCAGTAACTTGCCACATAGGTTGCCTTCATAATTGATTTCAATAAATATCAACAATTAGAACCAAGACCTACTGGGAATCGAACCCAGATTTCCAGGCACCATAGTCCAGTATATATATTAACCCCCAGACCATTTGCGTTGAACTAACATGACGACTTGAAGAAGTTATAAACAGAAGAAATGTTAAAAGGGTGTGCCAAAAGAATGGTAAGTAAGGTAATTGAGTTGTTATAACTCAGTTTCCATTTAGTAAAACGACATCAAATAACGTTGAAAACCATATTATGAATAACTGTTTTAATTTTGTCAGGTCGCTTTGTTTAGATCGTCTGAACATAAGCTGATATTAGTAATATTAAATCGCACTACTCCTTTTTAGGAAGTAAGGTTACTTCAATTTAAGTACGTCATCGCTCATTTACGATGTAATTCTGCTCAAAGAAAAACGAGTAGATTCAGATACTTATTTTCAAGTACCTTTTTTCCCAATAAAAATAAGTGTATAAATGTCCAAAGTGAAAACTACTTTAAAATTGCAAAAATAGTGTGTCTTTCAGTGTGTTAAAAACAATAAAAAATACACATATACATAAGGTGATGATGTTTCAAAAGATAACAGCTCTCCTGGTCATCATAAAATAAAACATTTTTTTTTTGTAGAGAATATAAAATTTATAATAAAATTTAAATTTAACCTATGTTTAAATTTAGAACTATTAAAATCTTATTTAAGAATACCTTAGAATGTAATGTTTAAATGGATGTTATTATCCCTATATAGTACAATACTCGTGTTAAAATTGCGTATAATAATGTGTGATTAAAATGTAAACTTACATTTTATCCATTTAAATTATAATAATTAATGCTTATAATGGTGAATCATAAATAATTTAATCTTAATACGTAATGTAACAATTCCTAAGGAATATTATTATCAGGCTGTGTATTAATGTTTATCACACAACAACGTATTATTTAATAGGAAACCCCAAGGCAATTTCCCCGTTTGCAATTATATGGTTTAAATGTATCTCTTATACAGCTAGGTATTATATTTTAGCGAATATTCTAAAACTTGATATTTCGTTTCGTCCCCTTGCAGCAAAATTAAAGTCATTTTTGTTTTAATATATTGACGAACGTGTTTCATTTTAAAAAGTATACCTCGTTAAAAATAACAAAATACTTCTTGTGCATTTTTAGATCCATATATATATATATATATATATATATATATATATATATATATATATATATATATATATATATATATATATATATATATATATATATATATATATATATATATATATATATATATATATATATATATATATATATATATATATATATATATATATATATATATATATATATATATATATATATATATTTAATATAATCATTTTTGAACTTCAAAAAAAATTACTGGCGTAAGTATTTTTATAACTATATTATTTATGATCTCTCTAAATAAATAAATATTTTATAATAATAATATGTTTAAAAAAATTTAATTTCCATCGTATTGAAACATTGGAAAATACCATTCTATGTTATAGCTAAAGTCTAATGCGAATTCCTCTCAAATGTAAATATTTAAGCCCGTCAAAATATCCCACTGAACAGATTTAACTTGACAGGATTGAGATTTAGTCCCTTAGTACATAGACAGGATTTAGCAATGCCAAACTGAAGAATACCTTAGGATGTAATGTTTAAATGGATGTTATTGTCCTTATATTACAATGCTCGTGCTAAAAATGTATACTTACACTGTGCCTATAATAATTAACGAGTATAATGATTAATCATAAATACCTTATCGAGTATAATGATTATCTTAAAACATTATGAAACAATTCATGAGGATATATAATCATCACTATGAACATAACTCTTTATCATACAAGAACTCATAATAGGAATTACTTCAGAACAATCATGCATCGAAACCATCTTGCATTTTTTTTATAGTCGATATTTTGGTTTTATGCATTAAAAGCCTTACTTGAAAATATAATAAACGTACTACCTCATAAAACTACATGTTATTGAAAAAAGTTTAAAGAGGCAACTCCTATATAATTAAAAATATATTTGTATTGACTAAAACATTTAATGAAAATAATCAATACTTATACAATGTAAAAAATGGTACTTAAGAATGAGTACTTGAACATACTTTATTTTCTTTGAGTACAATTGCATCGTAAATGGGCGATGACGTATTCAAATTTAAGTAACCGTACTTTCTAAAAAATGGCCAGTGTAATTTAATATTGCTAATATCAGCTTCTGTTCAAGCCATTTTAACTAAGTGACCGGACAAACTTAAAATAGTTATTCAGAAGGAGGTTTTACCACATTATTTTATGTCGATTACTTAAATGGAAACTGAGTTATAACAACTCAATTATATTACTTCCCATTCTTTAGGCACACTTTTTCAACATGTCTTCCGTTTGTAACTCCTTCACGTCACCCTGGTAGCTTAACGGATAATGTTCTGGACTTCGGTGCCTGCAAATGCCGTTAAGTCTTGGTTGTGATTGTCGATATTTATTGAAAGTTATTTATGAAGGCAGCTTATGTAGGCTAGCATTTGATCTTTTTATTCATTTTTACCCATTGTACTCATTTCTTGAGTACATGTCTTATTCAATATTGAAACTTATCTACTCCCTGGTAGTTTAACGGATAAGGCTCTAGATTGCGTTGCCTTAGAATATGGGTTCGATTCCCGGTAAGTATTGTTTGTAATTTGTCGATATTTATTGAAAATGATTTGTGAAGGCAGTCTATATAGGCAAGTTACTGATAATCTTACTATTACTATTGCCTATAACTTGCCTATATTACTATATAGGCAAGTTACTGATCTTTTTATTCACTTTTACTCATTGTACTTCAATTTTGCGTACATATTTTTTTCAAAAATCAAACTTTTGTATTCGGAGCTATGATAAGCATCGAATGTAATAAAAACAGAATACATTTGACTTATTTTTGAGTACTTATTTTAAACAGTTTATATTCCGTCATTTTGATAAAACTGATTATTTTAAATTATAAATTCCAAAAAAAATTTAATCTAACATATTTAAAATATAAATAAAATTAACAAATAACTTATATATTCATTATTATCCTGATATTCTTATTTCGAAAACTATTTTTTAGTATTTGCGAGTGAAAATGTATTAAGTAGGTAAATGTATTCCGATCACATATAAAGAAAATAACAAAGATTTTTTAACTAAATTCCTATTTAATAAAAAAAATAATCCATTCCATTTGAAATTGCGATCAAGAACGTGACAATTCTAATTATTTTAGTATTAAATGGAAATAGATATACGTATTTTTATTAAACTTAATTTAAGAAAAGGAAATAAATTTGAAAGGATTTTCAAAAAGAGTGCTTTAAAGCAAAACAACCCAGAAGATTTTTTAATATTTTATACAAGCTGCAATGATCAAATTTCGAAATTATAACATAAAATCTTAAGTGTGCATTAATTAATTATATGCATAATTAACACTTTGCACTCCGCGAACACTTTGCGATTTGTGTTCTTTCTATGGAACAGTTATTCCTCTTTACGTTCTTTTCCACAGATTTTTTTTATAATCATAAAGGGAAAAAAATCATAATCTGTTTAGTATTTGCAAGAGAACAAGTTGCAAAAAAGATTGATGGTCTAAACACAATATCCTGGTGTTCTCGTTTATTTGAAAGAACAGGGAAACAAAATAACTGGTCGTTAGGTTGGTGCCTGAGAGGCACCTTACGAGTGCAAAGGTTTAATACTTTCTAAATTTTATTATCTTGTTTAAAATATATACTAGTTTATATTTTTTTATATAATGTAATAAACTATGGCTACATGGTTATATAGTAGTTATTCTTTGCATGTTAACGGTTTTCTTATCTTTTTGATGTTTTTATTGAATTGGTACTATATGTATTTTTTTTAATAATAATAAATTAATAATAATAAATTAATAATAATAAATTAATAATAATAAATTAATAATAATAAATTAATAATAATAAATTAATAATAATAAATTAATAATATTAAATTAATAATAATAAATTAATAATATTAAATTAATAATAATAAATTAATAATAATAAATTAATAATAATAAATTAATAATAATAAATTAATAATATTAAATTAATAATAATAAATTAATAATATTAAATTAATAATAATAAATTAATAATAATAAATTAATAATAATAAATTAATAATAATAAATTAATAATAATAAATTAATAATAATAAATTAATAATAATAAATTAATAATAATAAATTAATAATAATAAATTAATAATAATAAATTAATAATAAT
The DNA here is from genome assembly GCA_963932185.1 of Troglohyphantes excavatus. Classification (NCBI taxonomy): domain Eukaryota; kingdom Metazoa; phylum Arthropoda; class Arachnida; order Araneae; family Linyphiidae; genus Troglohyphantes; species Troglohyphantes excavatus. The sequence goes on along the minus strand of OZ010674.1, from coordinate 50,570,046 downwards.
AAATTAATAATAATAAATTAATAATAATAAATTAATAATAATAAATTAATAATAATAAATTAATAATAATAAATTAATAATATTAAATTAATAAAAATAAATTAATAATAATAAATTAATAATAATAAATTAATAATATTAAATTAATAATAATAAATTAATAATATTAAATTAATAATAATAAATTAATAATAATAAATTAATAATAATAAATTAATAATAATAAATTAATAATAATAAATTAATAATAATAAATTAATAATAATAAATTAATAATAATAAATTAATAATAATAAATTAATAATAATAAATTAATAATAATTAATTTAATAATAATTTGATTTTAATAATCAGTTTCCAGTGCCATCGCGAAAGATTTGCTCAAAGCTACCTTTATGTACTTGTTCTCAAAATCTTTGGTGCCTCAAGTTTATAAGAATATAAATTAAAGTATTTTATCTTTTGGGAGAACAGGTTAACGCAGACTAAGTTTTTAAAAGAACAAAACATAGTTTAAAGTTGTTTTCTGTGAAAAGGATACTCGTGTACATAGAATTTATATATACTTTTTCGAGAATATAGCGTTATATATATTGCAGCGTAATTTAATGCTAGAACACTCGCCCCCATAACAAAAATACTGAATATTTAAGGCTGCATATATTTATGAATATATTAGTGTTTGGTTTCTGGAGGCATAAAATAATTTAAAATTAGAAATGTTTTACATAATTTTAGCTTTAAATTAAAGTGTTTGCATAATTAGATTTTTCTTATAAGTATATTAGATTAAATCGTTTCACTGCTTATCAATAATCTGTCTTGGGATTCATGCACTGAACTCTAACTATATCTTCTGGAAATCTCAAAACTTGTTTCCTCTATGGGCGCGTTGAAGCCAATGTGCAAGCAGCCATACTGTACCCCAACATTTAAAAAAAAAATATTTAATGGTGTTTTTTAATATCACAGCATTATAAATGTATATAAATATTATATTTTCTTCTTATGGAATTAATTTTTATATTGCTAAACAAATTGTTTTGCTCTTGCTTTTATCTACTGCGACTTGCAAATGACTTTCTATTTTAATAGCAGATTGCATTTAAAATGGGTTTCAAAAGAAAATTAAAAAAAAACTCAGCCAAAGGCAACATATGTTGGCTTTTTTTATCATGTAAAATATACGAAATATTGCGATAGCGATGAAAGTGGGGTACAGCATGGCTGCTTCCACATTGGCTTCAAGTCAACAAAATGTCTTGCCCAATCCAGAAGTTACAGTTAGAGATCAGTGGATACATCCAGTGTTTAAATAATAAGTATACTATTTTTGAGGAAGATTTTATTTTAAAACTAATAAATTTACTGAAAAATAAAATTACCTAATATTTCAAAATGCCATTTGTACTAAAAATGTATATCTTTTAATAGACCTTGTAAAAATATGTTAAAATTATAATTAAACAAAAATAACTTCATTCAATAGTTTGTATTTTAGTGTGTTCATTAATTTAAATAGGAAATTAATGAGTTGGAAATTTTTAATTCGTTATGCTCTCTCTGAATCAGCGTTCCAAAGAAACGAATTTCTGTAATCCACGTGGTCAAATAATTGTGCTAATAATGTCGAATTGAAACTTGTCGCTCTTTTTTGTTTTAATAAACAATGAAACTTATAATTAATTAGTATAAATGTGTGATGGTCACTTAAAATAACCGATACTTCCTCTCGGACTCGAGTAATTACTTTAGCTCTATAGTTAAAATACCGGCGTCGCATGCGCAACGTCCCGGTTTCGATTCCGGGCGTCTTCCAAAAGCTCTGCGCTATGTTGGTGACCCAGCCTGAGCACAGCTTCTACACTGCTAAAAATAGGTACTCAAAAATAATTAAATTTACTCATTTTTGTGTTCATTTGATGCTTATCATGGCTCCGAATGCATAATTTTCATTTTAAAAAATACAGGCACTCAAAAATGAGTACATTGAGTGAATGTTTTTCTACATTGACTGCTCTTTCATAAATCACTTTCAAAAAATATATACAATCACAAACAACACTTACCGGGAATCGAAACCAGATCCTATGACACCGCAGTCCAGAACCTTATCTGTTATACTACCAGGAAGATTTGAAGAAGTTATAAACAGTATACATGTTAAAAGGAGTGCAAAAAGATTGAGAAGTAAGATATCTTAGTTGTAATAACTCAGTTTTCATTTAATGAATGACATCAAATAATGTGGAAAACCATATTCTGAACGACTATTTTAAGTTTGTTAGGTCACTTTGTTAAGATGGTTTGAACAAAAGCTGAGATTGGCATTATCCAATCAAACTGCTCATTTTTGAAAAAGTACGGTTTCTTAAATGTGAGTACGTCATCGCTCCTTTACGTTGCAATGTACTCAAAGAAAAACGAATAGGTTCAGCTACTCATTTTTAAATACATTTTTTGCAGTGTACAGTATTCACAACAACTTGCTTATCTTCACCCACGTAATACACTTCACGGGTGATATTCATTTGTTCCTTTGTCCTCTACATTGAGAAAGGGTTATCAATCATATTTGATAATACAAAAACAGAGAGAGAGAGTTACAAAAAAAAATGTGTAATAAATTAGACAGTTTACTAGAAGTAATATAAATTTCATAAGTTTTTATTTATGTAGATTATTTCCTTAGAAACGCCGGATATTTTTGCTTGTTTCTTCAAATTCCAATTTCAAAATCAATCGTGTAACCTACTTCAAAGTACATAAAATTCCGGGTTTTGAGTGGGGGTAGTAAAAAATTCCCGCCAAATCGAAAATCTAATAATTTGATGGTGGTAACTACTTGCCTGTCGTATATAGCAGGAATAACAAATTATGAGGAAGATTTTTATATCCTTTCTATTTATGTACATCGTCTGAATTCTTGGGATTCTTTGGGCTTTTGTGACCTCAATATTCCGAAAGTTTATGCCCCAGTGGAAATTTTTGAACTTCGTCATTTCTTTTTTGGTTTTGAGGTCAATGATCGCTGACATAATAAAATATGAAAATGAAAAGTTTAGGCAAGGAAGAGTTGAGATTGTATGTACGATTTGATAAGTTTTTCACGGTTTTGATTCATTAAATTTATCATTCCTTTTTAGATTAAGAGGATACGATACCACTACATTTTTTTTGTTTTTTGGTGATTGAATCAAAATATTTAAGTATATCATTTAAATTTATTTATATAACAGAACAATATTTCATGAAAAATTATTCTGTAATTGTGTGTATTTTATCAACATTTCAACTTTTTAAATTTTTTAAGCTTTTTAAAACATTTAGGATTTTTTAAATATTTATATTGTTTCACCACAATTTCTTCTCAGAAGCTTTGAACTATATTACAAAATAATCGGCAATAAAAGTTTGTATACTACAAGTATTTGATTTTTATTTCAATTATTTGTAATAACACAAATTTTCTTTAAAATTTTTTTTACTTTAGAATTTATTTTAATAAACACTACTATTCAGAGAGTTAATTTGCATGTTAATTTACTATATGCACATATTTTACAATATGCTTTAAAAATTATACATGTATACATTTTATAGATTATAAAAGCCTTAGCGTTTCTAAAAACTTAATATCTATCAAAACCAAACACTGATGAAAAACTATTTAAAATATTAATTCCTTGGAAAAACATACCTGGCATCCAGCATAAAATCACAAATAACTCATTAAAAACATAGATACAGTTCCAAAATTTTGCAAGCGTATTTAAAAGTTCCGAACTATAATTTTATCTAATAAAAAAATCGTGAATTTTATTGCCCCCTTAAAAAAAGTAATCTTTTAGTACTAATTTGGTGCAATTTTCATCTTAAATTTAAGTATAAAATTTTCCTAGAAATTTAGAAATACATTTTGCAATAATTGTTTTGAAGTTGTTAAACTTAATTCCAATTTCATTAGAAAAACACATTGCTTTTTGGGGAAATACCCAAAACAAATATTCCCTCATTAAAAAAAATCCCCTCATCAGCACCCCAAAATATAACTGTCAAGTAATGTAACTTTCTAGTCTAGATTTATTTCAAAGCTAGACTTTTAAAAAAAAACTAAAATAAAATTTTCCTAGAAACTGCTTTCAATTTTATCCAAAGTAAACATTTCCTTATGAAATCCCCTCGCAATAACTTTCAAGTTCACTTTTTTTCAATACTTTAAACAATACCCGGGCTCGAAAAGCATTTCAACTTAGACCGGACCTCTATTTACTCTGTGTGGGTAAGTCTGCAAATGGTGACAAGGCCATCCAGACCCCCGGGATCCCTAACTCCCCATTCCAAACACGTGGATCTACGTTGTGATGTTGGCTGACATCTAAATTTTTTCAATCGCCAAATAATTAGCCAAATACCCCTAAAAATTCCCATTATCATTCAGAATTTAATAATTTTTTGTATTCGTTAAAAAGATAAATGGTTTATTTAATTGAAGAAGAAGATTAACCTAAATGCTCTTAAATTCACTGTAAATATATTTTTTTAAACTAGCCAAAATTGTGGATTTATTGCCAAATATGAAAGTATTGTGCTTGGTAACAGCGAAGAGCCGGTGTCTGTGTCTAAATACCATCCCGGCTTGTGCGCAGAAACGCAATTTCAAATTATTGCGCAGTTATGGATCGAATCGGTTGGGGTGGTGGGAAAATTTCGGGAGACCTATGGTTGGATGATTTCAATTAACAGACAAAATCGAAGGTGGTATCAAAAAGCTAAAAACAAAGATGATTTTAAGTGCAACTGCGATAAGCCTAATCATGGTTGTTGAAAGTTTGTTAGCAATTGCAAAGTTTGTTAGCAACAAATTGCAACAGTAAAAATGCAGTTCTTACATTGCAGCTTTTGTAATGCGGATTAAATTTATTTTTAATTTTAAGTAATATTTATGATATTTTAGAATGTTTAGAAGTGATATTCAAGATTCTCCCATTTCGTATATTGCTTAACAAAAATACAATTCACACTCAGGTTAGGGTGCATTAAACGCCTCTTTAGAAACAAATCACTTTGTCTCCAATCTAAAAATGTTCCGTTACCCGTAAAAAGTTGACAAACCATTTTTTTCTATTTTTAAACATTTTTAATGGGGCGACTACTTGGAAATTTCAGATTTTCCGAGTAAAATCATCAAATTTAGTATTTTTCATACTTAATTACTTTCATATTTTATTAACAATTATTTTATAATATTCTAGGAATAATAAATTATAATGGAGTAAAATATGGATCATATAAATATTTAACGTTATTAATTTATATTGATTTCAATTGACTATTGACGGCTTTAACTTTGTTTACAATACAGTACATTTCCTGTTTATTTCAACTAGTAGTTTTCATTTTGAACTGATTTTTTATTTTTATTTTATTTATTTCTGCTTTTATTTTAAACCGATTTTCTACTTTTGATTCTGATTTGGACACAGTTGCTTAACTTTAACTACAGAGTTTGTTTTGATTACACTATGGAAACGGGACTGTTATAAAATATGATTGGTCTTGGCAGCAAGGTAACTTGTGATGATTCATTAGTAAATGGCTCGAAACTTCCAACTAATTTGCAAGTTTTGAGGTGTATGATGTAGCGTATGGAAGAAGATCTCCATGAAAATAGAACTAAATGGGGTCTTCAAAACTAGCCCTTTCACAAGTAAAGCTATTTTATGAAAAAGCAAATATCCCAATGATCAGTAAACGAAACTCTTGTGAAAAAATTATAAAACTTCTTGACGGCAAAGCAAAATTAATTATGTAAGAAACTTCGATTTTGAATTATCCTCAATAAGTACTCGAAGTCATCGTCGAAATAAAAGAGCACGAGCGAATTAAATCATCACATACTAAAAATATTGTTTCAATTACTCAATAAAAAAATATTGTTTAATTAGAAACACGCTTTAATATGAGTCCAGGACAACAGGCAGCATATACAAAAGAATTAATTACAAAACTAGGAGGATAGACATCTACAATTGCAGCATCTTGCGCAACATCAGACAGAACAAGAAGGCAAGTTGCAATGGAGATTTCGACTGCTTGCAAGGAACAATGATGCTTTCCTAAATATACAACTCTGTATTTGCATACAAAACTTTCAACAGCATTGTTCGATGAGTACAAAACAGAAAAACCTCTAACCATTGCTGTTAACTCAGTTTCCATTTAAACAACCGACATCAAATGATGTGGAAAACCATGTTTTGCGCAGCTATTTTAAGTTTGTCAGGTCGCTTTATTAAGATGGCTTGAACAGAATCTGAGATTAACAATATTAAATAACACGGCTCATTATTGAAAAAGTAAGATTACTTAAACTTGATGTTGGGTCGTTTAATGAAAATGTGCTATCAGCACTCGAACAGACTAGTAATATTTACAGTGAAAAGATTAACGAGAGAAAACAGACCAGATGTATTTATAAAAAACAAAAAAAAGACAATTTTATTTTTTCTTATTCCTCAAAATCTCCTCTTACACTTTTTTCCAAAACTTAATTTTTATAATTATTTTTTATCCACTGTTGCCACTCACTCCTTCCAAAAAATACACAAAACTTACGAAGGCATTGTGCATACCATAGTATAAATTATAATATGAAATTAAAATTATCTACACAACACTTAAAACTTGAGTACGTCATCGCTCATTTACGATGCATTTTTACAAAAAAAAACGAGTATGTTCAGGTACTCATTTCTAAGTATCTTTTTTTGCATTGTATATTTTTATCCAAGTACAGTAAACCAGGATAATAAAGACACAAAGAGAGGTGCAGACATTTAATCTTAAAGTTCAAAGATACAGCGACATTACAGCAATCGCCCAACTTAGGAGATTGAAATACAAAAAATGCCTGGATCACGGCATCATTAGAATTTTTCTAGAGACCTAATGAAGCTTCTTTCTTTGATGGAAATGAAAAGTAATCAACCCCATGATATTTCCTCTGAACGAAACCTTAATTAACAACCAGTATGCTTTTTTCGCGGATGAGAAATTTGATGGATTTTTAGATTCATTCTTTTACGGGCGGCTATTGTGGAGAAAATACTAGTTGTTGGTTGAATAATTTTGCATATGCGATGAAGCATTAACTAGAAACCTTTTGTCATGACTCAAATAAATTTTGAGCTTTATACTGCTTCATAAAGAAAATATTAGTATAGTCAGTTTGAAATTAGAATGTTAGTTTTTTTTATTCCATAATATTTTTATATCAATTTTGATTGGAATAGTTTTGAAATCATAGAAGTTTTCAACCTTAAATTGTTTTATAAAAAAAGAATATAAAACATAACTTTATAGTTAAAACAAATTTAAACGTACCTTTAGTTCTCATGCATATATATATATATATATATATATATATATATATATATATATATATATATATATATATATATATATATATATATATATAACTTAACATACATACATACATATATATATATATATATGTTAAGTTTTACATCGGGTTAGAATTCACACAAATCAAAAGAAATATTAAACTGTAACCTGGGATTTATTTAAAATCGATTAATTTCAAATAAAAAAAATTATTGATTAACACGTACTAAGTATGAAACTATCTCATGACTATTATTTTTCAAAACTCGAAATATTAGTAAATAATGGAGACACAGAATCGTATTTTGTTCTCGTTTTAAATAATAATATGTATAAATGAATTAAATAAATGAAAAAACTATTGGTAAAATACTTCAAAAATGAAATTTTCCTGTACGAATATAAATTTTCCTCATTTCTCAAATATAGGAATATTAAAGACAATATGCGTCAATCTCTACATATAAATAAACAATTACAATGCTTTTCTAATAATTTATCAGGAAAATGTACTACTTTAACGAGGAAATATATTCAAATTTATGAGTTAAGGTCAACAACGATTCATTCTTGGAAAATATTTTGAATTCACCACATTAAATTTGAACATTTTTCTTTGAATTCACCACATTAAATCTGAACATTTTCCATCACATTGATATATGCCATATGCAAAAAATATCAAAGCAGTTCACATGCCTTCTTAGCTGCAAATCCGTTTTCAATTTAGCTTTTAACGTATTTTGAAATATTTTTGTGAATAATTCAAAAAATCAGAACTCCAAGTCCAGAATTCAAGGAATACTATTTCTAGAAGATTTTGTTTGACGAAGCACGCTGCACCTCTAAAGAAATTCGTGATATTTCGCAGTAAAAATGTTTTGAATTTTTTTTTATTTTTACATTTCTTTTATGATTTACTAAAAGGAAAAGTGATATTTAGTGATAAAAACTTTCTAGTATAAACTGTGATATATCTATCTATAACACTTGTGTTGTTGTGAATATTTTATTTCAGTTTTAGTTATACAAAAAATTAAAAGATTAAAAAAAAACGACTACACTGTGAAAAAGGTACATAAAAATGAAAACTTGACCCTACTCGTTTTTCTATGAGTACATTTGCATCAAAAATGATCGATGACGTACTCAAATGCAAGTATTTGTACTTCCTTAAAAATTACCAGTGTGTGTTTAATATTGCTAATCCTAGCTTCTGTTCAAGACATTTTAACAAAGCGACCTGACAAACTTCAAATAGTTTTTTCAGACGATGGTTTATTTGATGTCAAATGCTTACAACTCAAATATCTTACTTCCCATTCTTTTGATACAGCTTTTTGAAATTTTTTTCTGTTTATAACTTCTTTAAGTCTCTCTGGTAGTTTAAAGGATAAGGCTCTGGACTGCGGTGTGTGAGGATCTGGGTTCGATTTCTGGTATGTCTTGGTCGTAGATGTCGATATTTATTGAAAGGGATTTATGAAGGAGACTATGTTGGACAGCAACTGCTATTTTTATTAATTTTTAATCATTGTACTAATTTTTGAGTACATGTCTTTTTAAAAATTTAAACTTATGTATTCGGAGCGGGGATAAGCTTCGAATGTATTTAAAAATGAGTGCATTTTACTTTTCTTTGATTACTTATATTTGACAGTGTAGCTTCAAATGTGAAAACTTTAAATGTAAAATTTTTAATTCATAAATAAATAATTAAAATACAGTTGTTTTGTTCGTTTAATATGTTTTTTTTTAATTATTATCAGCAGATTGTTAAAACTAGTTACTAAAACCATACGAAAGCTTAATGAAATATCCATATATGCTCCATTATTTTTTTCTTTTAAAATAGTGAAATTAATTTATCGCAACTCACAAATAAATTATTGTTTTGCAATTTTGTTTAAGAAAATACTTCGCGATTTACGACGAAAATTTTATTTGGAATCATATATAACGAAACATGTATAAATTTAGATTAATATATGAGAATAAAATAAATATTTTAGTAATTTGATTAAGTTTAACAGTGCTGCGGTCTTGATAGAAGTCAAAGATTAAAATATGTTTTTACAAATAAAAAATATTTAAACGATATGCTTTGCCTTTAATGTTATATTAATCATTTGTTAGAGCATACACGGTAAGGCTGTGATATGGTATGGTGATTGACAACTTAACTGAAATTACCTATACAAAATAATGCACCTATAATGGAATGTGTGAGATTAAAAAGGAAAAGACTCCACGATAATCCTCTTGGAATCTTTTCCTTTTTAATCCTACCCGATCTATTGCAGTCTTCCATATTCATAACTATCAATTTGCATTTATACACCCTATTCAGATGTAGTATATTCCATAAATACATATCGTCACTCAAATGCAAAAGGTCGTATGTCGAAAATTCAATTTTTTTTATTACTATATGTGTTGTCAACTGAAAGCAAAATCTTTTAAGTCACCAACCGATACAATAAATATTCAACCAAATGTCAAACGGTTCTACCATAATACCGCCAGTATAAGGAAACAATTATCTTTTTTTCGCTCTTGGGAAAAATGCGGTTTTTTGGAATACGACCTTTTTCTATTTTGAGGGACGATATAATACGTTTAAAAATAAACATGAAGTGTTAAAGTAGCATTTTACTTCACCTCTAAAGAAAACAACAAATTCTTCAAAATATTGTTTTTGATATTTTTATATATTTTTATTCCCCAATTAATTTCCTTTTAAATGATATATTAATTTTGTGTTTACTCCAATTAAAAAGTAATAAAATATATTTGTTTGCTGTTGTTGACAGGTATCATTTATCTTCTTCAAATTCATTTTCCTCAAAATGCGATTTTTTATGTTCGATGTACCTTTTTACAGAAACTTTAAAACATTATATATGCAATTTTTTTATATGTGCTCTGCAATACCCAAGATTATACTGAAATGAACTTTTAATGATTATTTTTTTATTAGTTTTTAAAAAATATTTTTCTACATTAAAAGCAAAAGGATTTTTTACGCAATTTATCTGACTTTCATTAAAAATATGTTTTTTTAATTATAAGGTTTTCTTTAAAAGCTCACATCAGTAAATTAAGAAATGTCTCTAGTTTACACGTTAAATGTTTTTAGCCTGTATCTGTTGCACATTCAAAGAAAAGGTACATCGAAAAATGGCAATTTAACATTGAAGGTATAGGAGGTTCTGACTCACTCTTTACAGGACAGCTGATCGATATTTCAACAAGAAACGCATGTTAAATCCAAATACCCGCCTTGTAAAGGTTAAATAATAAATTTTTATTGTATGCATTTTTATATACATCAACTGATATCAGAAGTTCATCATTGCTACCATCAATCAAACCCTACTTTCCAGTTATAGCACCATAAAACAAACTCATATCTAAAACTACAGAAAATTAAACTTAAAACTACCCCTTAGAAACACATCAGCTTATCTCACAGACAACTAAAATTTACTACCAATCCAAAGCTCTACCGAACAAGTAGTTTACAAATATTCCTGTAATATTCTGCATTATCAGAAAAACCATGCGTAAAATTCATGTTGCTAACCACTAAAGCGCAAGCCTTTAAGCATGGAAGGGTCGTAATTCTGCTAGCAGAGAAAAAGTAAAAGTAGATTTACTAACCCTACTTGGCGTATTAAAAGGAAAGAAGCTCTCGGGCAAAGAAACTGAATGCTCCTGCCTTCAAGGTCGTTATTTCCTTACCTAATTGGTACTAGTAGGGCGTAAAGAATCCTGAGTTCGTTCACACCATGGGTAATAGATACATCCAGAGTTTTTTATAGTCATATTTTTTTCTATAATCGAGCTTAGTTTGTGTTTAAATTAATTTTGGCGATTTTTTTTATCGTTGCGTTTAAAATTTAGAAATCATTAGTGTTTTTTTTTTAAATGTATTTCTATTTTTTTAAAATTTAGTTTTTTTAATGTGTTTTGGGCATTGTTTTGGGTATTTTCTCAAAGATGAGCAGTGTGATTTAATATTACTAATCTTAGATTCTGTTCAAGACATCTTAACAAAGCGATCTGAAACACTCAAAAAAAGTTTTTCAGAAGATGGTTTTCCACACTATTCAATGTCGATTGCTTAAATGGAAACTGAGTTATTACAATTCAATTATCTTACTTCCCCTTTTTTTGGCACACCTTTTTAACATTTCTTCTGTTTATAACTTCTTCACGTCACCCTGGTATTACAACGTAAAGGCACTAGACTGTGGTGCCTGAGGATATGAGTTCGATTCCCAGTCAGTCTTGTTTATAATTGTCGATATTTATTGAAAGTGGTTTATGAAGGCAGTCTATTTTGGCAAGTTACTGCTCTTTTTATTAATATTTACTTATTGTACTGAGTTTTGAGTGCATGTCTTTTTCAAAATAATGCTCATGTGTTCGGAGCTGTGATAAGCATCAAATATAATCAAAAATGAGTAGATTTTTCTTATTTTTGAGTACCTTTTTTTAACAGCATGAGATTAAAAACGAAAAGATTCCACGGGAATCCAAGTGAAATCTTTTCCTTTTTAATCCTTATCACATTCAATTGTAATCTACTTTATTCGTAACTATCCATGCATATGTTTCATATGTTTTTCATATGTGTTGTATATTCCATAAAGACAAATCGTCACTCAAGTGCAAAAGGTCGTATGTCGAAAATTCCATTTTTTTTATTACTGTATGTGGCGTTTTGTGTTTTCACCTGAAGGCAAAATCTTTTATGTCGCCAACCGATGCGATAAATATTCAACCAAATGTCAAATGGTTTTACCATAATACAGCCTTAATAAGGAAACTATTATCTTTTTCTCGCTCTTGGGAAAAATGGAAGTTTTTTGGAATACGACCTTTTGCATTTTTAGGGACGACATAATACGTTTAAAAATAAACGTGAAACGTTTCGTTCATATAAAGTAGCATTTTACTCCAACGCGTAAAGTGTGGGAACAACAAAATCTTCAAAATATTGTTTTCGTTTCTAAGGCTCTGGACTGCGGTGCCTGAGGATCTGGGTTCGATTCTCGGTAAGTCTTGTTTGCAATTGTCGATATTTTTTGAAAGTGACTTATGAAGGCAGCCTATGTAGGCTAGAGTCTACCCTTTTTTTTCATTGCACTCATATTTGAGTAAATGTCTTTTAAAATTGGAATTTATGATCGGATGTATTAAAAACATGAGTTCATTTTATTTATTTTTAAGTACCTATGTTTAACAGTTCAAAATTTGTTCTTTGTTATGTAATGTACTTTAAAAATAACTTCATAAGAAACTTTTAAAATGTGGTTTTTTTCTGATTTCATTGTTTTTCTCAAAGCCATAATAATCCGGATAATCGATGATCAGCTTTGTTTGATCCGGATAACTGGAGTTCGGATAATTGGAATTGCACTGTAATTTAAATTAATATTATATTAAAATCCCATTATATGCATCAATTGCTACCTAATTAAAGACTGTCTATAGAATAAATTTAACTATACACTCATCGCAATAGTAACTTGAAAATTATTTGAAGTGCATGCCATCCCTGAATGCATAATTAATTACAAGACATCGTAATAAGTTCAGAATGCAATTAAACCCGTCAATTAATTCCTCACGCACTTTGTTTGGGTCCCACTTTGATGACGAACTAATTCCGATGAATATTCCTAATTGTTTTGCTATTGAGAATGTGATATGGAATATCTGACATCTCAAATTAACTACATAATTGAATGTCGGATTGTAATGCAGCGGTTGAGTCATTCGCCAATCTTAAAGCGTGACTGAGATTCGCATGTTTAAACTAATCAATTGTGATATTTGATTTCAAGATAAACCGTCTTCGAACATCGCTTCGATGATAATTATAGAGTACCAGGGATTAAAAACTAATAGTTTTAATTAATTGTACTGTAATCGTTCTTTTGTTTCTCTGTTCTTTAAAATAAACGAGAACAGAATGATCTTGTGTTTAGAACATCAATCTTTTTTTCAGCTTGGTCTCTTGCAAATACAAAACAGATTAGGATTTTTTTCCCTTTATGAGTATAAAAAAATATGTGGAAAAGAACGTAAAGAAGAATAACTGTTCCATAGAAAGAACAAAAATCGCAAAGTGTTCTTGGAGTGCAAAAGGTTAAATGTCAAGTGAAAAAATAAAGACCTGTTCTTTTGTTTCTCTGTTCTTTAAAATAAACGAGAACATCATGATCTTGTGTTTAGAATATCAATCTATTATTTAACTTGTTCTCTTGCAAATACAAAACATATTAGGATATTTTTCCCCTTTATGAGTATAAAAAAATTCTGTGGAAAAGAACGCAAAGAGGAATAAATGTTCCGTAGAAATAACACAAATCGCAAAGTGTTCTTGGAGTGCAAAAGGTTAAATGTCAAGTGAAAAAGTAAAGACCTGTTCTTTTGTTTCTCTGTTCTTTAAAATAAACGAGAACATCATGATCTTGTGTTTAGAATATCAATCTATTATTTAACTTGTTCTCTTGCAAATACAAAACATATTAGGATATTTTTCCCCTTTATGAGTATAAAAAAATTCTGTGGAAAAGAACGCAAAGAGGAATAAATGTTCCGTAGAAATAACACAAATCGCAAAGTGTTCTTGGAGTGCAAAAGGTTAAATGTCAAGTGAAAAAGTAAAGACCTGTTCTTTTGTTTCTCTGTTCTTTAAAATAAACGAGAACATCATGATCTTGTGTTTAGAATATCAATCTATTATTTAACTTGTTCTCTTGCAAATACAAAACATATTAGGATATTTTTCCCCTTTATGAGTATAAAAAAATTCTGTGGAAAAGAACGCAAAGAGGAATAAATGTTCCGTAGAAATAACACAAATCGCAAAGTGTTCTTGGAGTGCAAAAGGTTAAATGTCAAGTGAAAAAGTAAAGACCTGTTCTTTTGTTTCTCTGTTCTTTAAAATAAATGAGAACATCATGATCTTGTGTTTAGAATATCAATCTATTATTTAACTTGTTCTCTTGCAAATACAAAACATATTAGGATTTTTTTCCCTTTATGAGTATAAAAAAATTCTGTGGAAAAGAACGCAAAGAGGAATAACTGTTCCATAGAAATAACACAAATCGCAAAGTGTTCTTGGAGTGCAAAGGGTTAAATGTTAAGTGAAAAAATAACGACCTGTTCTTTTGTTCAATGAATTTAACCCTTTACACTCCAAGAACACTTTGTGATTTGTGTTATTTCTATGGAACAGTTATTCCTCTCTCTCTCTCTCTTTCCATTCTTTTACACAGATTTTTTTATACTCATAAAGGGAAAAAAAATCCTAATCTGTTTTGTTTTTGCAAGAGAACAAATTGAAAAAAAGACTGATGTTCTAAACACAAGATCATGTTGTTCTCGTTTATTTTAAAGAACAAGGAAACAAAGGAACTGGTCGTTATGTAGGCGCCTGAGAGGCGACATCGGAGTGCAAAGGTCGTTCACACGTCGTTCTTTTGTTAGATTGTTCTTAAGCTATCTCCAGAACGGATTTTTGTCATTTAAAATATTTTTTGAAAAAAGAACATAACGGGGGTAACTTTTCTGCAAAAAGAAAATAAATGTCAAAGGCGTTCTTTGAATGCAAATGGTTAAAAGTGCATTTAAAAAAAAGTATTTAAAAAGGAGTACCTAAACTTACTTGTTTTTCTTTAAGTACAATTTCATCGTAAATGAGCGATGACGTACTGAAATTTAAGCAACCGCACTTTAAAAAATTAAGCACGTGTGATTTAATATTGCTAATCACAGCTTCTCTTCAAGGCATCTTAACAAAGCAGTTGCTTGCCTACACCAGGTGCCTTCATAAATCGCTTTCTATAAATATCGAGGATTACAACCAAGACTTTATCGGGAATCGAAACCATATCCTCAAGCACCGCAATCCAGTGTTTTATCTATTGTACTACCAGAGCGACGTGAATAAGTTATAAATGGAAGAAATGTTAAAAATGGCGTGCCAAAAGAATAAGAAGTAATATAATTGAGTTGTAATAACTTAGTTTTCATTTAAGCAGTCGACATCAAATAATGTGGAAAACCATCTTCTGCACAACTAATTTAAATTTATCAGGTCGCATTGCTGAGATGGCTTGAACAGAAGTTGATATTAGCAATATTAAATCACACTTCTCATTTTTGAGAAAGTACGATTACTTAAATTTGAGTACATCCTCGCTCATTTACGACGCATTTGTACTCAAATAAAAACATGTAAATTCAGGTACTCATTTTTAAGCACCTTTTTTTACAGTGTAAGATCATTCTTTAGGAAAATTGCCTCTTAAATGCAATTTTTGAAAAACTAATAAAAAATAAAATATTTATGGCCTATTTGCTAAAATATAAACAAAAAGATAAAAAATAAGATAAATAAATAACACTAGCATTAAGTGGTCAATGATTCATAAGAGTGTTTAAACTATTTTGACTAAACAACTATTGGATTAAACATAGTATATTTAAAACATTGATTTTTTAAAAAAAACAATAACCATAAAACAGGATTGAGTATTACAGAAAATATAAAAAAAATATATTCATTTTTGCTTAAATTTTCTCAATTGAAAACAAATCAGCACACAAATTGCTTTCATCAACTTCCTGAAGATCCCGAATTTTTCTTTTCTATTGTCAAGTAGATAAAAAATAAGATAAAATGAATAACACTGTGGTGGTCAATGATTCATAAGAGTGTTTCAACTATTTTGACTAAACAATTATTGGATATTTACAAAGTATATTTGGATTCAAAGTATACTTAAAACATTGAATTTAAAAAAAAACATAAAACAGGATTGAGTATTACAGAAAATATAAAAAAATCTATTCATTTTTGCTTAAATTTTCTCAATTGAAAACAAATCAGCACACAAATTGCTTTCATCAACTTCCTGAAGATCCCGAATTTTTATTTTCTATTGTCAAGTGGCAATTTAAGAGAAAAGTGAATTTTTCTTCCAAATTTCAAGACACAAAACAAGATGTTCGAATCTCTAAACAAAGAGCTTGGTTATTGAATTCCTGGTAGAGACATCTCTAACAAGCTCAAAGTTAGAGCATAAAGATCAGGAAATCGAAAATTACGGGAGAGAAGGCGATGTAATCAATTTGGGTGGAAAAATAGTTCAAACAAGTTCGCAGAAATTTACTAATTAGATTTTATGGAAGTGTGCACAATGTCCATCTTTTTTAAATTTGCTTATTCGACGTTGTTTCTGCTGTCAACGAAATTCACAGGATTAACGTAGATAAATTCAATGATTCTTTGTTCTATGTGATGGGAATTTAAACTCACACAAGCTTCTATTTTTAGAACCCATTGGAAGTCGGTAAATTTTTCCAAAAATTCTTTATGTGCTTTTAACTTTACAAGAGCTTTTACAATTACAAATATTTTTTAACCTGTAATACATGAAAAATTATGAAAAAAAAATTATAAAAAGGCTAATGTTGAACTATGGGGCACATTTTACTTTTTTTTTTTAATTTTACAGATATCATTCTATTTTTTTTCACACATGTTTTCAGAGCTATTGACATAATCGCATGGTCAAACATTTATATAAAATTACGGTTTTTTTTAATTAAAATTTACAAAAAAATTTACTTTTTCATTTTTGATAAAAGTGGAAAAATATTTTCTGAAATAACTTAAGTTTTACATTTTTATAAACAAAAGACTGTGTTTAACAAATTGTCTTTATAGATTTTTGTTATTTGAAAAAAATGTTTTTTAGGGGAAAAATGGCACTAATTTCACAGATCAACTTTCGTTTTAAAAATTACTTTACAAAATATTGTAGATATTACTAATCGCTAAAATCAAATTAAAGTAATATATTTGAACATATATGAAGCAGTTTCTTCAAATAGATATGAATTTTTAAACTTTATCAAACATGAAAAAAGTAAATCATGGCTGAGAACAATGAGTTCAAAGTTACGTATTCAGGCAATCTTGTACCAAAGCTTAATATTGATTCGAAAAAAAATTAATTGTACTTAACGTACAAATATAATTTTGGTTCCGTTCGATTAAAAAAATTAACTTTTTTTAAAGCAATAAAATACTTTTGAATATTTTTGATGATTTTGATCCCCATGTCTAATTTAACTCTAAATTAATAAAAACAACACTTTCACTTTTAGAACAACGTGAGGACACTCCCTCCACAGTAGATTTATCACACATGTATTTCTTTAAGAAATGTACTATTGGTGCAAGTAATCAATCGTGCTAGTTTTCATGAAGGTATAGTTTCAAAATAGATCAACCGTAAAGCACAAATAATTTTGATACCCCATGCAACTGATTTTAAAGACATTTTAACGTAAACAAAATATTTAAACTTAATATTTAGATAAACATTTTATGCGGAACTCCGGGTGCAATTTTTCGTCAAAAATGAAGACATATTTTTACCAAAATATTTTGTAAATTTGAAACATTTTATTTTTTTAATTTGGATGAAAAATTTAATTATAGAATAAGATAAAAAATCGTCTTATAGAACATTGCGTTAAGAATATTAAAATACAAATACAACGTTAAAATACGCAATAAAAATCCGTATAATCCGGACATGTTTCGGGAGATACGTCACTCTTCATCAGCGGAAAATGTAAAGTCTATGTGTAATAAAATATAAATAAACCCAGAAATTTAAAGTGTTGCCAAAATAAGTGTTTGTTCTTTGGCAACACTTTAAATTTCCGGGTTTATTTATATTTTATTACACACAGACTTTACATTTTCCGCTGATGAAGGGTGATGTATCTCCCGTAACATGTCCGGATTATACGGATTTTTATTGCGTATTTTAACGTTGTATTTGTATTTTAATAATTATAGTATAATTATCGAAAATCTTTTCAAATTTCAGTAATAATTTGTAACAATGTAAAGAAATATATCTAGTGTCTTAGTATACGAATAACTGATAACTTCAAATCTCATATTTAAACATTTCAGACCTTCGAGCATGGATCCTTCATATTAGAGAAAACATAATGTTATAATCTCGCTAACATCAAAGTGAGGCCAACATGTATGGCCTCAGACACGTGGTTAATTACGTCATTCCATTCATAAAGTTTCGCTGTTCAACATTTCCCAATTCAGCAGCCAATCGCGAGTATTTTTTAATTCATAATTTTGAAAAGAAGTCACGTGTTTGAGGCCATTCGGTCTGAGATGTTCGTTTCACGATTATGACGTCATATTCGCTCTACTACAGTCCATTTATGCTCGAAGTTTCAGACAGATAACCAAATTTCTCAACTTACATTTTAGATTTAAAAATATGTTTTTTCGCTTACTGAAAAACCAGTATTTGGGTTTGAAAGTAAAAAATAATTCCTATTGTATATTTTCTAATATTACTTCATAGAAGGAATAATTCTAATAGTAAAATTTCACAATTGAAAATGAATGAGTTTTACAGCTTCAACAGCACCAAGCGACTGATGAAAGCAAAATTGCATATAATTTTCATCCTGTGATAGGGAAATGTCCGGAAGTGATAATTAAGAAAGGCCAATGCACTTTTGACAAGAATCTCAAAAAGTAATTATGACACAAACTTTAAAACTTCAAAGTGTGAATTTCTGGATCTTTTAATCAAGCCCCTACTCCATTGAAAACTTACTCTTCACAATAATCATTCTATGATATCATAGATTTTTAATTAACGACGACTGAAAACTAATTAATCTTCAACATAGACATTTATAGTCTATATGATTAAATGAAAGATTTGTAAAAGTCACTGACCTACAAAAGATTTCCGAATAAAGATTTCTAAAGAATGAAAATTCATAATTAAATTTTACACTCTCAGAACTTACAGTCTCAATTTTGAGAAATATACGATCGTCAAGGCTACTTTCGTTATATTTGACAATCGTTTCTCCTTTGAATCAAGTGACTTTTGACGAAACAAGAATCCTCAAATTT
Source organism: Troglohyphantes excavatus (assembly GCA_963932185.1). NCBI lineage: Eukaryota > Metazoa > Arthropoda > Arachnida > Araneae > Linyphiidae > Troglohyphantes > Troglohyphantes excavatus. The sequence goes on along the minus strand of OZ010674.1, from coordinate 50,550,635 downwards.
TGAGTCATGAACTCAGATTCCTTTTCGGCACTTTACTGAGTCATCAGCTCATGTTTAGATTTTTTACTTATAGTGTCAGAATTTAAAACAGCCTTCTTGGCAGAGTGGATAGATTGTCTGACTATAAGAACAGGAAGTCCGAGATTCGTGTCAGCTCGTAGATATAGATTTAATATATTATTTACAGTCTTCCTAATTTTTGACGAAATAAATTTCGTTAAAAAAAAGCGATAAAATGAATTTCATCAGTTTGACGAAATATTTAATCAGAGTATATATCAGGCGTCTGCTTTGTCAAAATTGACAAAAGTTTCGTCTAATACGAAAATATATTTTAACAGTGTATTACAAGCACCTATAAAAATCAATATTTATTTTATGTCAGCTCGTAGATATAGATTTATTATATTATTTATAGTCTTCCTAATTTTTGACGAAATAAATTTCGTTAAAAAAAGCGATAAAATGAATTTCATCAGTTTGACGAAATATTTAATCAGAGTATATATCAGGCGTCTGCTTTGTCAAAATTGAAAAAATTTTGGTCTAATACGAAAATATATTTTAACAGTGTATTACAAGCACCTATAAAAATCAATATTTATTTTTTAATAAAGTAATAAAAGTTATAGTACGGCAATATCTAAACGAATTGTCTGGTTATTTTTAACCTTTTGCTGTGTACTGTATAGTAATAATATACAACTCATAACTATTGTCATTGAAGATAGTCTTATGTGCATTTCTACAAGACAAATTTTATTTCCATACGGGTACTTGGAACTAGCAGTTAATTTAAACCTGAATCTTCACAATTTAATTAGCAATTAAATCGTCTTATCATTTCAATTAGCAGATAAAAAAAATACCCTCTGAGCGGTTAGGAAAAAGACAAAACTTTACTCTTGTTTTCTCTGCAAAATAGTTTATATTATTTTAAAATACATATTCCCTTATAAGTAATATTTTTTAATTTTTATTATTGTAATTAAAATAGCTTCCAAAAACCCCCCAAATCTTTAGATTTGTAAAATTTTTTAACATCATTATTAATGAATTTAAAATTAATGTGCATTGCTCGAAAAATTAAAATCCATGGACGACTTAAGTCTTTCAACTCCGTCACAGTTAAAAGGTTTTTATGTTTTAGTAATAATAAAATAATCTTTCTAAATAATAGAAAGACCGGTTTTAAGAAAAATGTGCTAAAAAGTAAAGAATAATTTTTAATGTTACGAACGCATTGAAAATATTGAATTATTTAAAATCAATTTAATATTTATTACAACTTTTTTAAATTGGTGCCAATATTTGTAAATTGGCACCAACGTCAAAAAATTTAATAAGTATAAAACTGACATTTTATAATTCAATTTTTTCAATGCGATCGTAAAATTAAAAATTATTTTTTACTTTTTAGCGCATTTTTCTTAAAGTCGGTTTTTCATTTTTTTTAGAAAGATTAATTTATTTTCCCTTTTTAGTTTTTTATTTAGAAGGGGGCTTCGCCCCCTATTTTTATTAGAAATTCAAGTAGCAACTTGTGCTCAACAATGTATATGGTAAAACAATCCCTATCAAAACCAATAAATGCTGTTTAAACGAAATGTCATTGTTGTACAACTTCTGTTAAACTATGAAAATGTTTTTTAATCGGAAAATTGTTTAAAAAAACTCCGGTTAATCGACATTTCTGGATATATAAAAACCGGATAACCGCTTTGTTTTCAGAGTTTGCATAAGTGGATATTTATCTATCCCAAAAAAAAGAATTTTCGAAATCGGTCATAAAGTGTCCAAATAAATGTCTCATAAAGTGTCCAAATAAGTGTTTCATAAAGTGTCCAAATACGTGTTTCATAAAGTGTCCAAATACATGTTTTATGAAGTATCTAAATAAGTGTTTCATAAAGTGTTCAAATACGTGTTTCATAAAGTGTCCAAATACGTGTTTTATAAAGTGTCTAAAGAAGTGTTTCATAAAGTGTCCAAATACGTGTTGCATAAAGTGTCCAAATACGTGTTTCATAAAGTGTCCAAATACGTGTTTTATAAAGTGTCTAAATAAGTGTTTCATAAAGTGTCCAAATACGTGTTTCATAAAGTGTCGAAATAAGTGTTTCATAAAGTGTTCAAATAAGCGTTTCATAAAGTGTCCAAATATGTGTTTCATAAAGTGTCCAAATATGTGTTTCATAAAGTGTCCAAATAAGTGTTTCATTAGTGACCAAATAAATATTTCATAAAGTGTCCAAATACGTGTTTCATAAAGTGTCCAAATGAACATTCATTAACGAATCCATTTGCTTTACATAGCAAAAGACATTTGCAAACAATTCCATCACTTTTATATTCACAGGAAAATATTTATTTAAATAGTTTCCACAAACCATAAATGGTTTCATTAATTATTATTTAATTAAACGAGTCAGGAATGTTGAAAAGAAATACCTCCTACATCATCTCGCAAGACCTTCCGAAAAGGAAAATTAATTTATCTCCTCCCTCGCTTTGAATCCTCAAAGGATTCAATCCACAACAAAAGCTAAAATGGAGAAGTGAAATATTAATTGAATAGAAAATTATTTTTATTCTCTAGTGTTAAATGCACTTTATTCCCAGTAGATTCCCATTGATGTTTTAGCAAATTACTTCGACTATAAAAATGAATTGAGGTTGAGAAGGGTGTTGTATTTTATCCCTCTGACGGACCTGCACGACTTAAGTCGTCCATGCATTGTTAAAAATAGGTACTTAAAAACAATAAAAACAATTTTATTCTCTAGTGTTAAATACACTTTATTCCCAGTAGATTCCCATTGATGTTTTAGCAAATTACTTCGACTATAAAAATGAATTGAGGTTGAGAAGGGTGTTGTATTTTATCCCTCTGACGGACCTGCACGACTTAAGTCGTCCATGCATTGTTAAAAATATGTACTTAAAAACAATAAAAACAATTTTATTCTCTAGTGTTAAATACACTTTATTCCCAGTAGATTCCCATTGATATTTTAGCAAATTACTTCGACTATAAAAATGAATTGAGGTTGAGAAGGGTGTTGTATTTACGACTTAAGTCGTCCATGCATTGTTAAAATATGTACTTAAAAACAATTAAAATGTACTCATTTTGGATTACATAAGTCTCATTTTTGAAAAAGACATGCACTCAAACATTAGTACAATGAATAAAAAGAGCAGTTGCTTTCCTACATAGCTTGTCTTCATAAATCATTTTCAATAAATTTCAACAATTACAACCAGGAATCGAACCCAATCCGTCTACCTGATATCGTCCGCACCGAAGTCCAGGGCGACATGAAAATGTTATAAGCAGAAGTAATGTTAAAAAGCTGGCAAAAGAATGGGATGTAAGATAATTAAGTTGTAATTACTGAGCTTCCATTTAAGGAATCGACATCAAATAATGTGGAAAACCATCTCTGGTGAACAACTATTTTAAACTTGATATGTCGCTTTGCTAATATGGCTTCAAGAGAAGCTGATATTAGGAATATTAAACCATAGTACTCATTTTTGCAAGAGTACGATGACTTATATTTGAGTACGTCATCGCTCATTTACGATGCAATTGTACTCAAAGAAAAGCGAGTACGTCCATGTACTCATATTTAAGCACATCTTTTTTTACAGTATTGATTTCCTGTTTTTCTAGCATCACACATAAACGTCATAAAAATATCCTCCTGAGTTGAAATATTTTTCAAATCTGAAGAGTTAGGGTGTTTTATGGAAGCTATATCTATTAAATTAATACAAATTAAAAAATCTTTATATATATTTCTCTTACGCGGTGATTGAAAAACGCTGTTTTTCTGTGCGCTGAGTGGCAACAGTTACTTTGTTTACGAAATTCTGTTGTGCCCGTATTTTTATTTTGCCATTATGTAAGCCATTTTGACGATTAGCCCCTTCAATTCATTAGTAAATAATTATTTTGTTGATATCAACTTAAATTAGGAAGAATATAAACCCTATTACATTAAAAATAGAAGTTTTGAAAAACGCTTTTGAGTTTTCAAATGAGCGGAACATTGACGTGGCGCCATCTGTTGGCAATTTTGAAAACTAGATTTCTATGACCTTCATTTTTATGACGTATTAACTTAGTTACGTACACACATCTGGTAGGCAATAGTATGGTAAGCTTAACTTCAATTATGCCAAAACAAACTACTAATAATGTTAAAAATTAAACTAAAACGCAGGAAAGGTGTGAAAATAACGTGGAAAATAATAAATAATGGTAGAAATAAAATAATAAATAATGGCTTGCCAGTGGTTCCATTGTTTTCATTTGTAGTTTAAAAGAAATTAAATGATTTTATATTGATTTACATGGCGAAAAACTGTATTGATGCCAAGATGAATTATAATTTAAATTTAATTTCAACGCTTAAAGTTTTTGGTAATATAATTAAAAAAAGTATTGTTACTAGGACACATTGTTATTGTGCCCTACCTTTTAGCGAGCGAAGCGAGAAGTGGTTTGCGGAGCAAACCTATGAGGATTGCGTAGCAATCCTCCGGGGGTTGGCGGAGCGTTAGCGGAGCAGGGGGCGGAGCCTCCTAGTTATATATAATACACAAGCATTGGAAATATACAGTAAACTATTTTAAGGAGAAAACAACTTAACAATTTTCCCCTTTTTCTAAACACTCAGAGGGTTAGAGAAGTATATTATAGAGAAAACAAAAAAAGTTATGACTGAAATATTTAAATATTTTTATTTTCTGGTAAATTATTTATTATTTTCTGTTGAAAGTTACGATATTATAAGATGTCAATATTTAAAAGCCGTCACTTTTTTTTATGTAAAAATACTACGAGTATCGAGTGAAAAGATATTCATAAAATTAAGTGATTTTCCAATATTAACTTAAATACTTATTGTATTGTCTTTTTGAAAAAAAAATATCCTTGTATTTACAATAAATGGTATTTACATTTTTCTCATATTTTTATACTTAACCAAAGTACAATTTTAAAGAAATTAAATAAAAATTTAAGCGTAGCATTATTTATGTATGGCAATTCTTATAATACATATATCGTATTTTCCCACCAATATTCATCAGACAAATCAAATATTATTCTTTTGTAATGGATTATTACTTTAAGTTTATTTACACATTATTTCTTACGTAAATAGAATATTGTACGGCTCAGATTATTTGACGGCTAAGTAACGCCCACAAAACTGGTTTTAGCGAATCAACGAACAAGTTAAAGCAAGTTGACCAATCGGCTTATATAAACCATGTAAATTATTTGACGTCATAGACGCCATTTAGTTGAACTATACTAAATTTCAATTTTAATTGTTTATACTTTTGATTTACTATTATTTTTATTTTTAAAACTTAAAAAATTAAATGAAAAGGCAGAACAAATATATGAAGAACATATTGATTTCTTAATATCAATAATATTTTTTAAGCATTTTAAATCGCGAAATTTGATCCGAATATTTCTTTGAATAAGCTTTAAATATGCCTCGAGGTATTTTAAATACCGAACGAAACTTATATTGACATGTTTAAAAATATTATGAGAAAACACGGCTCCAAGATTAATCTTCTAGAATATTTCCAGTGTCAAATCTCGCAAGAAAGTTGAAGTCATACTCCGAAGTCTTTAAAGTTTTTAATTTCCGTCATATGTTAATATTCGTATAAGAATAGTTTTTCATTCCTAAAGTTTAAAAAAACACTCGACAGTTGAAGTTTAAAAAACAACAACACAAAAAAATAATTTGAAATATATGTATTTTGTATACCGAGGATTAAAAAATTGCAAAGCATGTTATTTTAAATAACTAATACAAATGTTAAGGATAAAATAGCTGAGAAAATATGATCCTTGGAAATATTTTTAGAATTTTTTATTTAATTTTCTATTTTCTTATTCTGACACTTATTCCACACTCTTTAAAGCCTTTTTAACAGCTCACCCATATTATATTATTATATTATTTTAAATCGTTCTCTTTTTTTGATTCCTCAGTTCGACGAAATATTTAATCAGAGCATAAACAATTACCTGTTTTGTCAAAGATGACAAAAAAACTTCGACAAAAAATATGAGAATGCATTCTAACAATTTGCAGAAAACCATTCAAAACAATTTTTATTTTAAATAGAAAGCTAAAATATAAGAACTTCTATTGGTTTTCGTTTTACTTCAACAAAGGTATATTTCTTTTAGTTCTACAAAGATATATTTCTTTCACTTCAACAAAGGTATATTTCTTTCACTTCAACAAAGGTATATTTCTTTCACTTCAACAAAAGTATATTTCTTTTACTTCAACGGTAAATTTCTTTCACCATTCAAAACAATTTTATTTTAAATAGAAAACTAAAATATAAGAACTTCTATTTGTTTTTGTTTACTTCAACAAAGGCATAATGGATTTCTTTTAGTTCTACAAATGTATATTTCTTTCACTTCAACAATGATGAATTGCTTTTACTACAACAAAGGTATTTTTCTTTTACTTCAACAAATATATATAACTTTTACTTCAACAAAGGTATATTTCTTTTACTTCAACAAAGATATTTTTTTCACAACAAAGGTATATTTCTTTTACTTCAAAAAATGTATGTTTTATTTACTTCAACAAAGGTACATTTATTTTACTTCAGCAAAGGTACATTTATTTTACTTCAACAAAGGTACATTTTTTTTATTTCAACAAAAGTATATTTCTTTTATTTCAACAATGGTATATTTCTTTTAATTCAACAAAGGTATATTTCTTTCACTACAACAAATGTATATTTATTTTACCTCAACAAAGGTATATTTCTTTCATTGCAACAAAGATATATTTCCTTTATTTCATCAAGGGTATATATATTTTACTTCAACAGAGGTATAGTTCTTTTACTTCAACATTGGTACATTTCTTTTACTTCAGCAAAGGTATTTTTCTTTTACTTCAACAAAGTTATATTTATTTCACTTCAACAAAGGTATATTTATTTCACTACAACAAAGGAATATTTCTTTTACTTCAACAAATGTACATTTTGTTTACTTCAACAAAGGTATCTATCTTTTACTTCAACAAAGGTATATTCCCATTACTTCAGCTTTAGTATATTTCTTTTACTTCAGCTTTAGTATATTTCTTTTACTTCAACAAAGGTATAATTCGTTTATTTGATCAAAGGTATATTTCGTTTACTTCAACAAAGGTATAATTCGTTTATTTGATCAAAGGTATATTTCGTTTACTTCAACAAAGGTATAATTCGTTTATTTGATCAAAGGTATATTTCGTTTACTTCATCAAACGTGTATTTCTTTAACTTCAACAAAAGTATATTTCTTTTACTACAGCTTTAGTATATTTCTTTTACTTCAACAAAGGTATAATTCGTTTATTTCATCAAAGGTATATTTCGTTTTACTTCATCAAACGTGTTTTTCTTTAACTTCAACAAAAGTATATTTCTTTTACTTCAACAATGGTATATTTCTTTTACATCAAAAATTGTATATTTCTTTCACTACAACAAAGGTATATTTATTTTATTTCAACAAAGGTATAGTTCTTTTACTTCAAGAAAGGTATATTTATTTCACTTCAACAAAGGTATATTTATTTCGCTTCAACAAAGGTATATTTATTTCACTTCAACAAAGGTATATTTTTCCACTTATATACTATATCACCAGTGACGTATTATATAATACCCTCTCTTAGCATATGATAGAAGATTCTAACCAAACTCACTGAGAAAGTCTGATTCTGACAAATTATCCTAATATTGAAAGAGATTCGAGAAAAGATACACTTCGAAGAAAGATAGTTTAAAACACCATTCGCAGACAGCCCCATGGGGCAGAAGTATTACGCCCCAAGGCAAATAAAACACTCGGAATGACGAAATACTCGGCATCTCAAAGAATCACTTTCACAAATCATTTTCAAAATCCGTGATATGGCTGAAGGATGTTTCCTTTTAAGAATCGACACACTAGCTTTTGGAAATGGGATTTCGGAAAGATTGAAGCTGCAGCAATCGCCATTCAACGTGTAAAATAAGGTAGTTGTAAAGGGGACATGTAATATACTTCTTTCAAAAAATAATATCTCTTTAAATAAAATGTACTGTATTTTTGTAAAGAAATTTGGGAATTGAAAGTGTTTTGCCTGAAGCGTATCAAATGCATTTGCGACTTCATCAATCTAAAATGATTTGGTGATGCATATGAGAGTTAAAAAAGATAATTTCATGGTGATATTATCCTTATTTTTATGTTGTTTATGCATAAATACGTACCCAAATTCCGTTAATTTATATAAGTATAGATATATGGAGTATTTGTTGTTTATAAAAACATTAATTTTAGTTTTACGCTCTTTCATTTTTTTGGGTTATTATGGCATTATATCTTGCATCTAAATTAAAAACTCTTTCCAAATGTCATAAACATTTAAAATTTTGCATACTACGTAATCTCGAGAATATTATTTAATCATAATAATTAATATCTTATGTGATTTAATACTGAATGCATTTTATATAGATAAATTAAACTGTATTTTTCCTTAACATTTGAATTTTTTTAGTATTAAATTAAAGCGAAACGTTGAATTTTAAAATTTTATATTCAGATTAATTTAAGGAATTTTGCAGATTTTTAATTTAAATTTATCGATCCGACGGAATCCGACTGTAATATTTGCACGACTACGTTAATATTTATTAATCAAAATTTAATTTTTAATTTTCTATATAGACATGCTATTTAGTGAGTTGAATAACTATAGATGAGTTTAATCAATTTAACATTATGAAGTTTTGTTTAATTTACATTCTATGTACATTTCTTATTAAATGCATTTTTATTACAAGTTTTCACGTTAATAATTCATACTCAGAAAATATATAAGAAGTTATAAAAAAGTATTTATAGTTAAAAAAATATTTAATTTCATAATGTATTACAATAGTTTAATTATACATTTATGTAACCAAATTAATTGTACATAATTCCGAATGCTCTGAAAAATTTATGAGTTAATAATTTATTCGTATCAAAATCGAATATATTTGAAATACAATTACAGGACATGGTACTTTGGGATTATCCCGTCGACATTTTCGCCAAACCTAATAATATCGCCAAACACAATATTATCGCCAAAAGGTAGCAGCCAATAGGTATTTTTGGCCGCCGAAATGATTTATATAATAATATATATGGTTATTACTATTCATTTATTATTTGTTTATTATTATGATTTGATAAATTTATTGTGATTACAATGTTTATTTTGGAAAACTAGCGCCAAATGATTTGGCGAGCGTTGGTAGGTCGACGGGATAATCCCAAAGTACCCAGGACATTCTACATCTATAACTTAACCGGAATTTGAACCCATGTTTATGACGTGGTAGTCTTATTTTCTACAACTATACTGTTATTAAAACATTAAAATTTAATTAAGAAGAAAAAAGAGAAATAAGATCAACCAAACATATATTGTCGTCCATATATTTAATTACTAATTTTATTAAGATAAAGAACTAGTTCGTTTATCTGGATTCTAGAATATTAATTACTCAAATCACATTTTAATTCTTTTATTATATAATAAAAAAATATTTATCATAAAATTAAAAAATATTATTCTAATTTTAAGCAAATTACAAAAAAAAAAAAATAAGCAAATATAAGAACTATTAAGAACAAATTATAATAAACTTTCAGTTTAAAAGTGTTATAATATTTGACTTAATTCGCCACAAATTTCATTGTAGCTAGCATTTAATAAGTTTCAAGCCTTTAATAAAAAAAATTACCCCGCATAGGCAAAGCATTAAAAAAAATATTTTTTGTTTCATTCATATAACCGGAAGTTACGTGGTAAAATTAATTGTTTTATACCCACTAAAGTAAAAATTAATTATTCTATTTTCACAACTGGGTACCGAGAAATTAATTATCTTTCTGTAGACCACTAGTTTTTAATTAAATTACTAGTCCTTCGGCGCATTTTTAGTTCATAATTTTGTTTTAAAGATAAGTTTGTAAATTATTTTATAAAGTTTATTATATAACCTACTTTGATATAAAATGGAAGAATTTGTGTAAGGAATATTTTAACGCAGTTAATTCTGTAACTTGAAGAAAGTTGTTTTTAATATGAAAGAAAACGATAATTAGAGTTAGTTTTTAAAATTATTTTACTTAAAAATATATTAATAAATTACATTTTTAGAGTCATTTTATTTTGAAAGTGTATACTTCAGCATGATTAGTATTATATGACTGTTAACGATATGAAAAAAAAATTATAGAGAAATTTGAAATATCATTATATAATATATTAATTATTTAATGTAATTTACTCAAAACTGAATATGTTTTTATATTGGAGGCACTAAAACCTATTACATTTAAATCAATATTTCAATTTAATAATTTCACAGGTATTTATATTTTTTATCATGTGGTTTTAATTAAAAAAATTTAATTACTATAATATATCGATATTGTTTATCATTCTATAAACACGACAAAAATATACATTTTTATTGCATTAAAGTATTGTATCTAACTGCAATTATAACTAATGCAATATTGTAACTAAAATAACTAAACTGCGTGAATATAAAAGGCGACAATTTTTTTTCAGAATTAAAAATGTTCGTGATAATTCCCTGATTTCCCGGTTTTCCAGGTTAAGTTACCACCCTGTTATTCAAATTTATATAAGAGAATAATATTTGACACACAATACATATTAGTTTTTAAAATTTAAACCTTTTCAATTTTTAAATCCTATTTTTAAAATGCTAAAGTTTTTTTAAATGCTTTAGTTTTTTAAAAAATATATATGTATTTTCAACAAAAAAATTTTTCAGAGTCTTTGAACTATTATATATTACATAAGAATTGACGTTAAAAAAAATTGTATACTTCATGAATTTAATTTTTATATAGATAGTTATTCATAATAACACAAAAAAAATTCTTAAACCTAATTTTTTTCCATTAGTAATTAAAAAACACCTTCTGCTCATAGAGCTGATTCGCATGTAAATTTATAATACACACATATTTTACAATATGCTTAAAAGTTATGCTTTTCTCTATTAATAATAAAAAAAAACTTAGGTTTCGGGAAACTTAATATCCAGGAAAACAGAAAAAAATCCATTTAAAATTTTCTTTCCTTGGAAAACAGGAAACGAAAATTTAAAAAAACGGAAATACGTCATCCAGTACAAATTCTCAAATTACTCATTAACAAAACATAGATACAGTTCTAGAATTTTGCAAGCATATTTAGAAGATTCCAAATTATAATTCTAGCGAATAAAAAAATATCACTAATTTTACAATTATTTGACTAATGTGTCATTTTAGACCAATTTAAATTGAATATAGTTTAATAGAAACACTACAAGTTGGTTAGTTAGATTTTAGTGGCGCACATGCCAGTTTTGGCCATGCTGCACCAAACACATAACTCATAATTTCTTTGTTGACAGGCTTCCTACGCGGCAATTTTAAAAAGTAAAAACGTTGTAAAGGATGCAAAAATATATATTCCGTACAACTGTAAAAGTTGACAAAGAGAAGAAAAATGACAATGTTTAAAAGCAATACACCTTAAATGAGATTTAAAAAAAACGATTTCGTTTAAAAAGGTGAACAAATTTAAATGGGGAACTTCTCCAATTAAATCATTCAAGTTTAAAGATGGTGCTTTTAAAATGTTTCATGCGTTGTTGATTAAATAGATGACAAACAATTAAAATATGGTGAACAGTAAAAACAGATGAGCATTATTGACATGAAGGAGGAATTTCATTAAGGAGGACCCAAGCCCCAAAATCCGGAAAAATTTCTAAATTTTTTTCTTCTTCATAAAACGATGCTAAACGTACTTAAGAAGGTGTGTACGAAATTTCAAAACAGTAAAAGAAACAGATCGTATGTTTTTTAGATGTTTATATACCATTTATCATCTTTCTACATACTTTTCGTCTGCAACAAGCGTCATTTACTCAAAATATATTTTTTAAATTTTGGTCACGTTTAAAATGCTAAGACTTTGTTAATAATTAACTTAAAACTAAACTGTTAATAGTTTTTGAAGCTCTAATATTTGTTTTATAAACGTATGTATAGCTTTTTTTAAATTAAGTTATAAATTATTTATTTTTACAAATTATTAAACATAAAAATTGATTCTTTTTGGGGTTTGGAACTTAAAATAAGTTTTTGAAAACAATTAAAACACAAATCTGCAAAAGTCTATTTATACGTTTATAGTATGTACTTTGAAGTTATTTAATCAATTAAAAAAATTTAAAAACATTAAAATTAAAAAAAGAGTAGTGTTTTTAAAAAAAGTCTTTTTAAGCTTAAAAAATGCAAAAATAACAGAAATAATTTTTTTTAAATATATTTTTGTTTTTGATTATTGTTCAGAAAAAGATGTTCTAATAATAAAAAAAATGATATTTCTGAATTCATTAATCAATAAATTAGGATTTGGGGCTCGTGTCTCCCTTAAAGAATACATGGCGATGAGTAAAGCGAGTGTGCCCAATACGAAATCGAGTCAATTTGGCATCGGTCCCTCTGATTGGACTAATGAGAAACACTAAAGAGTGTATGGCTTTGGTACACTTCATTGTATATAAGAATACATTTAAAAAAATATATTGAAGTGGTTTTTTTTGCATAATATATTATCATCAAAAATAAGTATATTGCATAAAATATTCATATTTGAATTTTTTTATAACTAAAAATATAATTGCACTCGTGCTAATAAGTTTGAAATTCAAAAAAAATATAATTTCAAAATATTTATTATATAAAATATTAGTGCATTACAAATAACTTTAAAACAACAGATTGTGATTTCTAAAGTACGGTAGACTAACACGATGTTCATCACTCAACTATTTTATTTATTATAATGGCCTATATTTTAATACAGCAGAAAGAAGATATTTTTACAGCAATATTGTTCTTATAACAATCGCGAAGCATTTACCAATATCGATCGTTCTAACATGCTGAATTCAACGCAAATAAATGGAAAGTTTCAAATAAAAGCAAGTATAACGTTTTCGAAAAAGTGCTGTAAAATACGTCACATCTTTTAATATAGCCTACGAAACGGAGGAACGCACGAAAGCAGCATATTAAATTGCAGGTTTATTTATTTTCAATGCATTCAGACAAGTAACTCTCTCTAAAGAATGGGATACACGTGTTTCGTATTTCATATAAAAGGAGAGATTTGTTTGAAATTTTCGATAAAAATAGTTTTTTTGTTGTTTTATGTTCTGATTTTAGTCGTAAGTTAAAAGGAAAACGATCAACATGCATTTTAACGATTTTAACTATAAATAAGGGAATATCGAGAGTTATAAAGTATTTATTTACGAGACCAAGTAGGATCCTTTTTTGTTTGCAATAAAAAAATTATTTATATGAAATACTTTCGTTATACAATAAAGCATTAAAAATCAAAATAGGTTTATTTAAAAAAAATATAAAATATTGATTGATTACTAGCTGGATAGCCGTTGTTGCCGAATACTCGGTAATATATTTAAATTTTCGTCATTATAAAAATAAGAATTAAATGTCTAACCTCTAGAAAAATTAATATTTCCATCTATAATTACTTCTTGACATCAATTAAACGGCATTATGCTTAATTATAATTAATAAAAATTGAATAGATTAACTTATTCTTGTGGAAAAGAAACACGAGTGTATATATAAACAAAATTATGATATATCTTCTATATTATGATATATCACTTCAAAATTTAAATTTTTTTCTCACCTGATGAATAATAGCTCATATTTGGGAATTTGTTCGAACATGCTTTAGTTAAAACTTCAAAAATAACATTTCGAAATTTACATTTTATGTCTAACACACACACGCACTTATTATTTAAATTTATTTAAATCAATTATATAATTATGTGTTCTACTGATATTTTATATATATATTTTAATTTGTAATTCCACGTAGTCTAGATTATACTATACTCGGGGACAACCTAAGTTGAACCTGAAGCTATGATATGCATAAATATTCCAATGCTGTAGGCTCAACTTAGGTTGTCCCCGAGCATAGACCAGGTCCACCGAATCATTCACTCTCGAAAAGTCCATCACCAGGGCAGGGTTCTTCTCAAAATCTTCACGACTCAGTCCCAAGCAACACACAGAATATGCACGGGCGAAGGCGGTAATTGCTCACATTTAGTGCACAGGACGAATACCATGAATCAAATATATTTGTAAGATTTTTAACATGATTTTAACTTTTAATTTATTCTAAACCTATTTTAACACTACATTACTGTCCTAAAAAAGTTACGTTGTGGCTGACGTTGTATCTGTGAGATGCATGACACGTAATTTGCATAATTTATCCACTTTTTACATTGATATGTAAGGGAAAAGTAAATACCTATGAGTCACACTAACATAATTTATAAAATTTAATAAAATTACGTAACACTAACATTTAACTTAGAAAAAAGTAACTGTGTATCTAACGTAGAAAATAAAATTGCGATTTTTATAACAAACACAAATTAAAATTTTAAATATTACACGGACATTGTGTACTTTACGTGTTATTAAATTCACAAATTTATAATAATAATTATCTTTTTTTACACAAAAATTGCATGTGTAGTATCAGACACTTTACAACGTAGCAGTTAATGTATCATATTATTTCCTGAATGTTAAATATTATAAACTATAACATATTGTAGGAAAAAAAATAATAATCATCTAACGCTTCTGAGACATTTTCATATAAATTTTGCACTAAATCATGTATTATACATGCATTAAAACATTTATAAATCCAATAGAAAAAATAGGATTGTTCTTGAGTTTCCGAAAAAGCAAAATTCAGCACTTACCTTTTAAAGTAGGTTAATTGTGAATAAATTAAACTTACCTGAACTGTATCATCCATTTTTAAAGTTGTTTCATAATCCGGTGGTGGTTGATTATCATCCTCAGTCAACACTGTTTCAACTTTATCCGGATCTTCATCCACGACTTTTCTTTCGAACATCTCTGTGACGTCAGTATCAACTTTGGATTCTGTAGCAACCTGTTCTTCAATCTTTTCCGAATCAACAGATGTCGCATTCGACGGCCCCTTCTTAAACAGCCTGGAAAAGAACCCCTTCTTTGCCTTCCTGGGGGACTTTCTCGGGCTGGATTCTTTGCTAATATCAGTTAAAATTGTGTTGACATCATGCACTGGAGACACAGAATCGGACTTCAAGAGCTGTTCCTTAGACACTGTACTGGTGACCTGGCGTCTATGTCTAGCGGACGTACCCGTACGCGTACGACAGACTTTTGGTGATTGGGAACTTCCCAGATTGGCGTTTCGATTTTCCAACTTGATTCTTTCGAACGTTCCCAATCTGGGGAACTTCTTTTTAGGCGTTCTCTTTCCAACGCTGCCTTCACGCGATTCAGCTGAATCATCAGTCTGCACCAGTCTATTCGACGTTCTAGGCGTCCCGGGGTCACTGTAATAATAAGAATTGGAGTTTGATAGTTCGTATCTTGAATCAAGGTCACATTTGGCGAAGTCTTTAGGCGCATCCTTCTCAATGTCGTTACTTTTGATATCCCGAACGCAAATAATGTTGGATTCCGTTCCGGAATTGCTCTCTTCAGCGCAGTCTATGAAAGGAATGGAATCGGCGAAATCGTTCCCGAACGACTTCGAACGAGTTACTGTTCGTTTTTTAGTATCTTGTTTGGCGATATTTTCTGTTAGGGAGAAGTAGCTGCCGTCTTTACTGAGCTTTTCGAGTCGCATGGTTCTTAAAACTGGATTCTTCGAAGTTCTTTCTTGGACTTTGTTGTTGGTATCGGATTCCACTTGCCTTGCGTACATTGCACGTGGCCCATCAACAAAAGTCATGAAAGAGGATTCTTCGTATCTTGAATCTCTTTTGGGTAATATTCCCTGAAAAAACGACAAAAAGTTAATAATCGAATGTAAACATTTAGCGCCAAGGGTTTTGAATGGGACCTGGAAGATAGATATTAGATACAATCTTTAAACACTAATAAATAAAATGAAATGACTATAAAGAAATAAATTAAAAGTTAAGCACAAATTTACCTTAATGAGAATTTTGAATTATCAATTGGTCACTTGCAATTTTGCTGAATTTTAGTAATCTTAGGTACGAATACTAATGATAACTGAACATTAAACAAAAATACAATTAAAAATTTTCAACAAATACCGATAGCGTTATCGATGTTTTAAATATATTAATATTAAATCCAATAACCATTTAATTTTGTCCCAGTTTTTGCACATAAATTTAAATTTTACATTCTCTAAAAGATTTTCTTTGTTAACTAAATTTTAAATATTGTACTTACTATTGTGATAATCAATTTTTTTTAAGAATGTGTATTTTTTGTCTTTATTGTATTTTAATTTTATTTTAAAGTTGTTTAAAGTATTTATATATTTATTATTAAAATCATTACTTTTTCGGTTAGTGGAAGGTAAGTATTTCCCCATGAAAAAATAACCAATGAACATGATTCTCATAATATTTAAAATAAATTATATAAGTCATAAAATATTTCAAATTGTTTTGCTTAACCCTCTGTGGTCATCTGTCCGGGGAAACCTTGACAGGGAAAGTTTTATATTCCAGTTATATGCTGAGTCGAATCTCATGTAACTAACATAAAATTTCACCACAAAAGGTCAAATCAACAACACAAATATATATTTTTAATTATTTGTAAAATGCATTAGTTAACAATACTTGGTATGGTAAAAACTCAGTAAAGCTACACGATAGTAATTGGCGACCAAATAGGCAGTTCGGTATCAAGTCCAAGCAAAAGATCCGAAAGCTTAACATTATTAATTAAATGGCTGTAACGTTAAACTACAATACAATTTCACGTAAATAATAACTTATAATCATATAACAAAGAAAACATACCAAATACCTTTAAAATCACGTTATTTTTGTCTTTCATCTTATAAACAAATTTGTTGAGCTCGTAACCTTAAAAATATGTGGTTAAACTTACCCTTAGAAGTAGAGACTGTTTGGCATGTACAAAACTGGCATTCTTCCCCATTTGCAATGCTTCTGCGCTGAACAGGGAAAGCTGGTGAGTCAGTAAAGATTGCCAGATAAGTTTCACCCCCGCACAGGGGGCCCTCAGAATCCAAGTGGCCCATTGATTGCGCTGACCAGACGATTTCTGAAAAGGCTAAAAAGATCAACAAAAAAAATCTTTTAAGATTTGCTATTCGCATTCCAGTACCTCAGAAATAGATATTGCTACAAATCCTCTCCTCTTTACCTTGGTGTTGAACGAGAATTTTGTTTTATTATTACACGCTTTTATTTAACTCCTTGTGTTGTAGTTGTATGATCAAATTGTGCAGTTATATTTTAACCCTTTTCAAATGAGGTCAGCGGTTGGTTGAGCATCTCATAATCGGAGGGTTGTGGTTCGAAGGGATATATTTAGGGGGTAGTGTGGCTTTGGCTTTGTTAATTAACGTCGCACTAGAGCTGCGCAGTGGGCTATTGGGGACGGTTCGAGGTCTATCTCGAGCGTGGAGGGGGTGGTGTGTATTAAGTCTGTCATGGTCGAATTCTCATCATACCTTTGTGGCGATGTAAAAGTTTGGAGTGCGGAATGCCATCTCAGGTGTAGTCAACCTACTCTCACCATAGTTATAAAATTACGAGGCCGTGTTCTTATGCCTTTTCTGGCCCCCAGTTGCCGAGTAGATAAAATGTTCGGCTAATTGGTTT
This sequence comes from Troglohyphantes excavatus, assembly GCA_963932185.1. Taxonomy (NCBI): domain Eukaryota; kingdom Metazoa; phylum Arthropoda; class Arachnida; order Araneae; family Linyphiidae; genus Troglohyphantes; species Troglohyphantes excavatus. The sequence goes on along the minus strand of OZ010674.1, from coordinate 50,532,749 downwards.
GATTTGATTAACTAACCGTCGTACTAGAGCCGCAGAGTGGGCTATTGGCGACGGTTCGGGGTCTATCTCAAAGGAAAGACCCGGGAACACATTCACACACATTCATACATGTACCTCGTTATTTTAGAACCATTAATAATTATTTAAGTAGAGGAAAAAACTTTTTAGAATTGATTTTATTCAACAGCTTTGAGACAAATATCTCTGAAAAATGTATAAACATTAATAATGTATCTGACAAAAATTTATTTGCTCATCTTTTCCCTTATGACAGTGCTGTATAAAAAAATATTATTTAAAGTTTCAATGTAAAAATAAAGCAAGGACCAAGGCTTTCTTATAAATATTTAACTTACATTTTACTTTTTTAATTCCACAATGAATTCCCAAAATGCTTTCTTCATTTATAATTTTTTTTATTTAACTTCTTATAAAATGTTTCTTAACAAGTTACTGTGTACATTAAAGAAATTTATTAAAACATACTCTTTATTAAAAAAAATAAGACAATATATTTTCTGGAAATATTAAAAAATCTGAATGTATTTGAAAAAAAAAAATTATGTACCTTCGTTTGAAATAAAAGTTTTTATTAACTACTAGAATTTTAATATAAATTTGAAGACTATTTTTTATAATAGTTTATGTATTAATACTTTGAAAATAATGTCTAAGAAAACAATACTTTAAAATAATAATAATAATAATAATTAAATAATAGTTACTTCATATAAGAAATTTAGTATTTAAAAAAGTATTTTTAATTGTCATGAATTATTTTTTATTTAAATTTTTAATGGTGCGGTAAGGGAGGAAAAGTTATAATCGGCGTATAGAGGCTAGTGCACATTAAATCTGTCAAGGCTCAATTTACCTCACGTTAGTAGTGGAAAAGAGTTTTGGTTTGGTTTGGTTAATTGTCGCACTAGAGCTGCACAGTGGGATATTGGCGACAGTTCGGTGTCTATCTCGAAGGAAAGACCCGGGAACACATTCACACACACTTATACCTCTTTTATGCACCTCGTAATTTTAGAACCATGGTCAGATGATGAGGAAACACCTGAACTGGCACCCAACGCCTTCAATAGACGTCGGGACTTCGGACCCCGATCAGATTTATCGTGCACCAGTTCCGTATACAATCCGTTATTCAGACGTTATCTTGATAAACGTAGATAGAAATTACTAGTTATTTCCTCATGCATTCATCTCATACTAGTGCGAAACTATATATTTCTTTATCATCTAACCAATGGTTCAATATTACCAAACAGTGTTCCCGGGTCTTTCCTACATAATAGATCTTAAGAAGGTGCCAATAGCTCTTTATGTAACTTTAATTTAACCAACCATTTACATTTCTATAAATGTCAGCTATTTATGTAACTCTTCTTTATTGAAATAGGAGCCCCAGTTGCTCATTGGATAAAGGCGTTCAGCTATTAATCAGAGGATTGGTAGTTCGAATTCGTGAGATGGACTTGACATAGAAAAGTAAAAAAGTAGTGATCTTGCGATCGGAGGGTTGCCAGCTTCGCTACAAAAATACTAGAAATTCGTTCAGAACATCCGACAAATTATACTGGCGTGTATACGGGACTGGTGCACGATAAATCTGATCGTTCCAATGTCCTGACGCCTATTGAGGTTGCGTCGGGGGCCAGCTCAGGTGTTTCCTCGTCATCTGACCATTGTTCTAAAATAACGAGGTGCTTGTATGAATGTGTGCGTGAATGTGTATGTGTTCCCGGGTCTTTCCTTCGAGATTGACCCCGAACCACCGTCGCCAATAGCCCACTATGCAGCTCTAGTGCGACGTTAATTTGCACGTCGCCAAGAGCAAAACCAAAATCATTGAAATAGTTATAAAATACATTGTTCCACATTAATGCGCAAAGAAAATATTTTATTTGAATGTATAAATTTCATGAATCACATACTTTACTATTACTTAACACAGAACTATCATATATTTAAACTAATGGAAACAAACCATGCACATTTTAAAACAATATCAATTACACTCGGTAACTATCATTACTCAACCACATCACGGAGATCAACTGTCCGGACATTGAACCCTGCAGCAAATTCACAAACGGACACGGTGCCATTCATAATGGAGTTTTGAATTACCGAATTACAACAATTGTGACATGAAACCGAACCTGTAATGCACGATAACGATTCCGACGACAGGATGGAGTCTGGGATATGGATAAAGATCTACGTTGATGGACTATGTTGTGTCATGTTCGCGCCTCAAGTGAAATGCTAATTGCATTATGGCTTTATCTTTCCTGGTTGTCATGGTCCTGTGGTCAACGGGCTTTGTTCACTTTTGGGGGGTTTAATTAAACTGTAGAGTCCGTGTCAGGTATCTGTTGGCTGGACTGTATTGTAGGAGGTCAAAGAACTTTGAGGGAAATGTTTGTTGGAATTTGATAGGCTCACTGATCTGTAACTGTAACTTCTGGATTGTGTGGGCAAAACATTTAGTTGACTTGAAGCCAATGTGGAAGCAGCCATGCTATGCCCTATTCTCCTTGTTACCGCAATATTTCGTATATTTTTCATGTTAAAATAAACCGACATGCATTGCTTTTGGCTGAGTTTTTTTCCATTTTCTTTTGAAACTCATTTTCAAAGCAGTCTGCTAATAAAATAGAAAGTCATTTGCAAGTCGAAGTGGTTAAAAAATTGAAGTGGTTATTTCTGCAATGCTATGATATTAAAAAATACCAATAAATCACTTAAAAAAAATTTGGGGACACAGTATGGCTGCTTCCACATTTGCTTCAACGCGCTCATAGAGGAAACAAGTTTTTAGCCTTCCAGAAGTTACAGTTCAGTGGATAGGCTTTATCATCTAACGCGATATTTAACGTCGTACTAGAGCTGCGCAATGGGATATTGGTTACTGTCCACAGTCTATCCAGAGGGGCCCGTACCCCGAAGTACCGTCGTCGGCTAGTAATCAGAGGGTTACGAGTTCGAATACGGATGATACGAGAGACTTGACAAAAATGTTAAAATGCAGTGAACTCGAGATCGGACTGTTGCCAGATTTGTCTTAATTGAATAACAATACGTCGTTCTAACTTACCTCCAATTTGTACTGTGTGTAAACGGGACTGGTTCACGTTAAATCTGATCGGGGTCCAGTGTCCTGACGCCTATTGAGTTTGCGTCGACTCAAATGTTGTCCTTGTCATCTGACCATGGTTTAAAAAATACGAAGCATTGTTCTCGGATCTTTCCTTCAAGACATGCCACTAACCGTCTCCAAAAGCTAAATGTGCAGCTTCTAGTGCGCCGTTATTTAACTGAATCAAGCTAGCATTTATCCCGAAGGAAAGATCCGGGAACACAGCCTAGTAATTTTGTTGACGAGGCAGCACCTCAGCTGGCGCCCCACGCAGCCTTACATAGACATTGGACTGCAACGATTTTAACATACACCAATCCCCTCATATCTCTCCCCTTAGCTGGCACCACCACGTATCTTATGTGAGCTTGAAAACATTGGGCAATGACGGATAATACGTGCACCGGTCCCTGGCGAATTATTTTTGGTGCGCACAAGGAACAAATCTGGCAACTCTCTGATTACCAGATCGCTGCACATTTGTTGCGAATTGAACACAGGGATTGAACGTCGGCTTTTCGATGCTGTGTCCGACGCCATCGCTAATCGCCCATCCTTTAGCCGGAATGTTATAGGTATTTACCTAAATTTTAGTACTTGACGCAATATAGTGGTTATATTCAGTAATGTTTTACAGTCTATTATATAATGTAAGTAATATACAGATTATACAAAATTATATAGTCCAGAAAGTGGCCAAGCATATAGAAAAGCAATCTCAGCACCGCAGGGGTCGGTTTGATTCGCAGAATATGATTTGCGGTCTTGCAATTCGAAGTTTTCCAGATTCATCTGCCAAAATAATCCGATGTATATAAACGTTAAAACAGTTATGATACAAAAGTCTTCTTCTAGCATAACAATACATGAAATTAATATGTATAAATGTAAGTTTGTTTCCCATTTAAGGTTTAACTTTGAAATTTGCTGAAAACCGTTGGATTTTAAATTATTTTTACTACAGATAATGGATGTCAATAAGTGTGCATTTAAATAAATTATGTTAGGTTTGACATAGATTGTTTTGCTCAAATATATGCATAAAATTAGTTATCATAATAATACAAGTTATTTGAAATTACCTTTCACGGAAATATATTTTATTATAATCAGTTTTTAATAAAACACCAAACTTTAGTTATTCAAATGTATAAAAGAAAGTGGTTCGTAATTAAAATAATCATATTCAAGTAATTACCAAGTTTAATACAACCATTTGTACGAATATTTAATATTTTATATTTTAAAAGACTTTAAATCAAATATCAGAAAAAAGTTATAATGAAACTTTAATCCCTAAAATATATTTATAATTTTCCCATATTTTCCATACTTATTACTATATACTTAAGTCTTTAACACCATTATAAATAAAAGTTATATATGAGAAACATCATTATAAATATAAGTTTGAATTTTAAAGTCTTAACATGTAATTAAAATTCAAACTTATGTTTATAATGGTGTTAATACTTAGAGCTCTAAACTACTCAGAAATTATTCTAATGTTTTACAATATGTCCAATTAAATAAAAAATATACAGATATAATTATCTCGATTTTAGATTTATTCATGTTTTAATTTTTATAATAAATGTGAATAATAATTTAATTTTAATGTTAATTTTAAGTTGAGCAAATAACACTGAATATTCTACGCTGCATTAAGTCGTGATATTGTTTTAAGTTATTAATTTCAGGATAAAATTTATTCAACGTAAAGAAAGTTAAAAACTCAATTTCTTATTTTTTTCTCCAAATTCTATACATTAGAGTAAATTAATAATTCAGAAGAAAAAATATTTACTAATATATTATTCTAAGAAAATTCAATTAAAAAACTTTAAAGAATGCATGGGAACTAATTTTCCTCAAACAAAATTATTTATTCCAAAAAAGATTAAATTAATGAAAAGAAAATCATGTAAATTTTCAAGTTTTTTTATTATAATTAAATATTGGCTTATTTGGCATGCACTTATTTTTATTTACCTGCTTATTTTTATATATATGAAACACTGAATAATAATTTTTTTATTAGACTTAAAATAAATAATTGAGACATTCAATATTCACAAACTGTAGATTATGGATTATAGAAATCTTCTAACTTACATTGAAAATTGCGCATTTTTATTAAAATGAAAATTTATATCCCATTTAAAATTTTTAAGAAAGTTACCAGGTTTATATAGCAAACTAAATTATCCAGAATCACTTATATTTTAATGAGTAATACTAAATAAAAAGTTGTTATAGAGATTGCGTTAGTATGCTAAGGTTTATGTTTATAGGATATTTGAAAAGGGAGTTAATGGGACTTAGTAACCAAAAATTGTAAGGGAGTGTAGGGAAAACAGTACCCAAAAATTACAAGGGAATGAAGTTGACACATTACCCAAAAATTGTAAGGGAGTTAAGGGGACACAGTACCCAAAAATTGTAAGGGAGTTAAGGGGACATAGTACCCCAAAATTGTAAGGGAGTTAAGGGGACACAGTACCCAAAAATTGTAAGGAAATGAAGGGAACACAGTACCCAAAAATTTTAAGGGAGTTAAGGGGACATAGTACCCCGAAATTATAAGGGAGTGAAGGGGACATAGTACCCCAAAATTGTAAGGGAGTGAAGGGGACATAGTACCCCAAAATTATAAGGGAGTGAAGGATACATAGTACCCCAAAATTGTAAGGGAGTGAATGGGACACAGTACCCCAAAATTGTAAGGGAGTTAAGGGGACATAGTACCCCAAAATTGTAAGAGAGTTAAGGGGACACAGTACCCCACAATTATAAGGGAGTGAAGGGGACATAGTACCCCAAAATTGTAAAAGAGTTAAGGGAACACAGTACCCAAAAATTCTAAGGGAGTGAAGGAGACATAGTACCCCAAAATTATAAGGGAGTGAAGGGGACATAGTACCCCAAAATTGTAAGGGAGTGAAGGGGACACAGTACCCCAAAATTGTAAGGGAGTTAAGGGGACATAGTACCCCAAAATTGTAAGAGAGTTAAGGGGACACAGTACCCCACAATTATAAGGGAGTGAAGGGGACATAGTACCCCAAAATTGTAAAAGAGTTAAGGGGACACAGTACCCAAAAATTGTAAGGGAGTGAAGGGAACACAGTACCCAAAAATTGTAATGGAGTTAGGGGACATAGTACCCAAAAATTATAAGGGAATTAAGGGGACATAGTACCCCAAAATTGTAAGGGAGTTAAGGGGAGACACAATATATTATATTGTTTTCTTATATAAACTAAAATAATATACATTAAAATTCGAAAATAAAAAAATAAAATAGTATTGTATCCCCTTAAAAGTGAATTAACAGTTTTATGTTACAATAATAACCTAAGGGAATAGTAAAGCATATAGTAAAAAAAAAATGTAAACAAGCAAAAACTCTACGAGTTTTGTTTGTATTAATTTCTGAAACAATAATGGTTATGATTTTGCAGTATTATTTATATTCTCTAACTAAATTATAAATTTGCTTTTTAAAAGGTTAATTTATAACTACAAATAAGTTTGTACTCACCTCTACTGCAAATAAAAGTCTAAATTCTGTATCTAAAACGAAAAAAAACCAATGTTGATATTTATAATTAAATGAAATAACTTTAATAAAAGAGTTGAGTAGATAAACATGTTAACTAACAATAATGTGAATTGGAGAAAAACAACTTTAAAATATATAAGATAAGAGTACGTTAACGTGAAGATAACATATTTTCTACAGAAAACCGCCTTATTTAAGACATAGCAGAATAAATTAAAGTTATATACTTACAGCAGCCCATAATATGTCATTTCTACAGGTAACCTCTACTTTTAAAAAGGTTCCTTTAACAGAACGCAGTGCCCAAAAAATTGTAAAATAAAATTCACGATTTTTTTTATTTATTTACTGAAATATAGTTTGGAATCTTCAAAATATTCTTCTAAATTTCTAGAACTGTATCTACGTTTTTGAAGGAGTTATTTGGCATTTTATGCTGGGTTGACAGGTATGTTTTTAAAGGAACACGAAAACTTTAAATCGTTTTTTCACAGTTTTTGGTTTTTATTGATATTTAGTTTTTGGAAACGCTGAGGCTTTATTCATTAGTAATGGAGAAATGTATATTTTTCAAAGCATATTGTAAACTATGAGTATATTATAAATTGGCATGAGAATTAGCTCCTTGAGTATTAGTTTGTTTGAAATAAATACTAAAATAAAAAAATTGAGTTTTATGTAAAATCTTTATGTTATTATGAATAACTATTTATGTAAAAATCAAACAGATGTAGTATATATATGTTTTGCCAATTTTATGTATTATAGCTCAAAGAATCTAAAATTAAATTTTGATGAAAAAATATGAATATTTGAAAAAGCTTAAAAAATTTAAAAGATTTACATTTAGAAGACAATTTTAAAAGTTGTGTGTGAAATATTGTTTTTTGTGTAAATTTAAATCAAATACTTTAAAACTTTGAATAAAAAAGTTTAAATTAAAAAAAAAAAAATTGGTACCGTTTCCTTTTAATATGTTTATCCACTCATGTTTTAACACTGAAAAATAAAGATACTGAAAAATGAGTATCTGAACCTATTTGTTTTTCTTTGAGTACAATTACATTGTAAATGAGCAATGACGTACTCAAATTTAAGTAACCGTAATTTCTCAAAAATGAGCAATGTGATTTAATATTGCTTTTCTCAGCTTCTGTTCAAGCCATCTTAACAAAACGACCTCTGACAAACTTAAAATAGTTGTTCAGAAAATGATACCCCACATTATTTGATGTCGATTGCTTAAATGGAAAATAAGTTATTACAACTCCATTATCTTACTTCCCATTCTTTTAGCACAGATTTTTAACATTTCTTTTGTTTATAATTTCTTCACGGCTACCTGGTAGTTTAACGGGTAAAGCTATGGACTGTGGTACCTGAGGATATGGGTTCGATTCCCGGTAAGCCTTGGTTGTAATTGTCGATATATATTGAAAGTGATTTATGTAAGCTAGTCTTTTAATTCATTTTTACCCGCTGTACCCATTTTTGAGTACACATCTTTTAAAAATAAAACTTATGTATTAGGAGCCGTGATAAGTATCGAATTTACTCAAAAATGAGTACATTTTACTTATTCTTGTGTTCCTATTTTTAACAGTGCAATTAACTGAAAACAATTGAGTACCAATAACTACTTATAAACGTCCATATTTGTGCGGGTTGCCAGCAAAGTGGCATCAGTCAGATAAATACGAAAATGAACTAAAAACCATTTTCCATTACGTGGCCGGCTGTTAAAAATTTCAGTTCAACTTTGCACCATATCTTGGGTCTCTGCAGCCACTTACACCCTATTATGGTGTTCGCAGAACATAAGTGAAACAGTGTGAGACAGACAGAACTATATTCAATAATAAACACGCTTTGAAAAAACCTACGAACATATTTTTACTTTTCTTGAGTTACAAAAAAATAATAGATATAACGTTGCCACATACTAGAACTAAATACAGAAAATAAACAGTCGTTGCCAACTTCATCCAACATCCCCTCTCAACGACTATATGTACATAAATATACAATGTTTACAAAAAACCAATCAAGGAAACTATTTTTCGAGTTTTAACAGCCTCGAGCGGTTTTGTTAAAATGTCCGCAATCATACTTTCTGTAGGGCAATAAACCACTTGTACGAGTTCTTTTTCTTTTAAGTCTCTAATAAAATGAAATCGAGTGTCAATATGTTTTGTTCGATTAGATGCTCGTTCATTCTCCAGTAGTTTAATGCAGCTTTGATTGTCCTCAAACATCATGAATGATTCCGGAATTTCAACTTGAAAGTCCTTTAAAAGTCTCATCAACCATACTCCTTCTCTGCAAGCCTCTGACAAAGATACGTATTCCGCTTCAGTTGTTGAGAGCGAAACGCATTGTTGCTTTCTACTGGCCCAGCTGATACTCCCATTGAAAATCTTGAAAATGCATCCGCTGTTCGACTTACGATCTGTTTTGTCGCTGGCCCAACTAGCATCCGCGTATCCGATAAGTTGATCAGCATTTTCACCAGCAGCATCACTAGAATCACCAAGTTTCAGCTGGTATTCCTTAGTGCCTTTGAGGTAACGAATAACGCGTTTTACCTCTATCCAATCTGCTTCAGAAGGTTTGCTTACCTTTCTACTCAATATGGATATTGCTACAGATATGTCGGGTCTTGTGCAATTTGATATGTAGAGCAGGGCACCAATTGCACTTCTATATTGAGTGTTATCTTTTAATTGAGCGTCAACTTCGTTCCGTTTTTCATATCCAGGATCCAATGGTATTTTCGACGTTTTTGAATCCTGTAAACCAAATCTTTCGATAATGCGATTCACATAGGATTTCTGATGGATTGAGAATGTTCCATCTAAATTTCTATCTACAGCGATCCCTAAATAAAATTGCAAGTCCCCTAAATTTGATATATCAAATTTCTTTTCCAGGTTTCTGCTAACTTTAGAGATCAGATCTTCTTCCCTGCAGGCCATAATAATGTCATCAACATATGCCATTAAATAGATCCAATTTCCTTCTTCTTGTTTTGAATATAAGCATTGATCGGTTTCAGATCTAGAAAAACCTTCTTCAGTCAAATGCTCGTGCAGTTTCTTGTTCCACGCTCGAGCAGATTACTTTAAGCCGTAAATACTCTTATGAAGTTTGCACACAAAGTGTTCCTTCCCTCTTTCTGCAAACCCCTCAGGTTGTTTCAGGAATAAGGCCTCTTCAATATCTCCATTCAAGAAAGCAGTTTTGATATCTAAATGCTTTACTTGCATTTCATGTTTTCCAGCAACAGCAAGAAGTGTTCTGAATGTAGTCTGCTTAGCTACAGGTGCGAAAACTTCATCGTAGTCTTCTCCATATTTTTGAGAAAAACCTCTTGCAACATATCTTGCCTTATAACGACAAACATTTCCATGTTCATCAAGCTTCTTTTTAAAAACCCATTTTCCTCCTATGGCTTGACGTCTATCGGGTAATTCTGCTAAATCCCAAACTTTATTCAAGTTGAGAGAATGCATTTCTTCTTGCATGGCTTTTATCCACTCTTCTCTTTCAACACTATTCACTGCTTCTCTATAGCTCGCCGGTTCACTTGCAGGCATAGCAAGGTTGCAGGTCTCTGTTAGTCTCTTTGGTGGAACGCCTTTTGTTTCTCTAGACGATACTCGAACAGTCTCAATCTCCTCTTGAGTCCCCTCTGCTTCACTCGAAGTATCATCAGTTGTATCCATATCAATTTGATATTTATCTTCATGAGAATTGACTTCATTTTTATTTACTCTACTTGACATTCCCTTATGCGACGTTTCAACAAACTTCACATCTCTACTGATATAGATTCTATTTGTTGTTCTGTCAAGCAATCGGAAAGCTTTTGAACCTTCTGCATATCCTACAAAAGTTAATTCTCGAGCTTTACTGTCAAGTTTTCTTCTTTCTTCATCCGGTACATGCATGAAAGCCCTGCAACCAAAAACTCTAATATGCTTCAAATTAGGTTTTTCACCGTACCACTTCTCAAAAGGTGTTCCGACAATTGCTTTTGTTGGCAAACGATTCTGTAAGTAGTTTGCGGTTACTACAGCTTCTCCCCAATATTGGTTTGGTAGTACCGCATCAATGAGCATGCAACGGACCATTTCCATCAAAGATCTGTTTTTACGCTCAGCACAACCGTTTTGTTGCGGTGATCGTGGAGCTGTCATTTGATGTTCAATACCTTGGCTTCTGAAGAAAGAACGCAGACTTTCATTAAGATATTCTCCTCCTCTATCACTCCTGATGATCTTCGGCTTGTAACCAAATTTATTGAAGCAAATTTGTACAAAATCCTTGATCTTCTCACTTGTTTCACACTTTTTAGCAAGTAAGTAAACGTAACAGTAACGACTGTAATCATCAATGAGAGTCAGAATATACTTTTTGCCTCCGGGCGTTAAAGTCTGTAATGGTCCACAAAGATCACTGTGAACTAAATCCCCAACAGATTTCATGTTTGTCTCTGAAACTCTTGGAAAAGGAGTACGTGCCAACTTTCCTTTTGCACATGTCTCACAAAACATAATTTCACTGCAATCATCAATACGAACTCCAGTTGCGAGTAATTTCTTTTCTAGCATTCGAATCGATTCTGGATTTCTGTGGCCAAATCTACGGTGCCAGTTATGCAAGCAATGTTCATTTACTGTGAATCCCGTGAATAAAGCATCTTGTTTTGAACTCCAATTCATACAGATTGTTTTTCGTTTTGGCAATTCCGATGACTTTGTCACCTTTCATTATGTCACACCCATTTTCATTAAAACTCACTGAAAGTTCATTCTTAATTAATGCACGTGCTGAAAGTAAATTTCCATTTAGATTTGGAACATATCTAACACCAGTAACTAAAACTTTGTGCGATTTTCCAGAACTGGTTTCACAATTCAGCCATAAATTTCCGATGCCTTTGGTACTAAGAGTTTCTCCGTTTGCAACTCTTATAATCTCAGATTTACTCATATCGATATTCTCCAAATACAAATCGGAATTTGTCATATGACAAGTAGCTCCTGAATCTATATACCATTTACTTTTCTCAGAAAACTGTGTTTGAAAGCAATAATGCTCCATTTGCATATTAACTTCAAATTCCAAATCACTCACTGTCGTCTGTGTAGTAATTTTAGCAACTTGCTGCTTTTCCTTCTGAAATGCCTTAAACTTATAACAATTTGCTTTAAAATGTCCTGGCAGTTTACAAAAATGACAAATAGCTTTTGTTTTATTCTTGTAAGAAGATTTATCATTTTTAACTTTCAAAACAGTTTCCCCGGGTTCTGTTACTGAATAGAGACTTTCACTCTCTTTCCGTCGCCCGTACTCGCCAAGAATTTTCTCGCGTACCATTGCGATATTTAAATCAGTTTCTGCGCGACATTCCAAAGCAGTAATCAATGTACCATAAGTATTAGGTAAATTAGCAAGCATCATACCCATTGTAAAACGTTCTGTTAATGGTTCGCCAACAGCAACCAGCTTATCAGAAATACTTTGAACTGCGTGAATCAATTCTTCGACATTTCCATTTTCAGCTAACTTCATACTTGCGAGTTTTCTGTACATGTGTACAGCACTTGATAAAGTCGCTTTTTCGTGATGCTCCTTTAGTTTTTGCCACACAAGTCTAGCTGAAGCTGCCGTTCGAATCATAATATGTTGATTTTTCTCCACTAGCAATCCAATAGTTCCGATAGCTTTACTATCTGCTGTTTTCCAATCTTTATGCGCTTTTTCATCTGAAATTAATGGCGCTTCTTAAGTAACAGCAAACCACGTATTTTCTCTTCTAAGAATCAGTTCTGCTTCGTATTTCCATGATTGATAATTGTCGTTATTCAACTTATCAATGCCTACTCTCACAAGATCCGCCATTTTGAACAAAATTAATTTAGTTTCTTTACCTACGTCTTTCGTTTGACGAATAAAAAGAATACCACTAAATTAAATTATACTAGGCAACATACGCTGGGCTACATAACCTGTTCGCAGAACATAAGTGGAACAGTGTGAGACAGACAGAACTATATTCAATAATAAACACGCTTTGAAAAACCTACGAACACATTTTTACTTTTCTTGAGTTACAAAAAAATAATAGATATAACGTTGCCACATACTAGAAATAAATACAGAAAATAAACAGTCGTTGCCAACTTCATCCAACAGCAATCTATTTTGAATCAAAACTCCTTTATCCAGAATAGCGCAGCTTTTCCAAAAAATGGTGCAATCTCCGAAACTGCAATCGAAACTTTTCCTGAGTCTATAAACCGGGAAATCCTCTCAATCCTCTTGCATTAGGGGCATGCTTTTCCAGTGGATAAAGGCGTTCAGCTGGTAGTCAGAGGATTGCTAATTTGAGCCCTTGCGGTGCACTTGACAAAAAAAAAGTGAAAAAGTAGTGATCTTACGATCAGATGCCAGCTTCGAGACAAAATTACTAGAAAATCGTCCAGAACATCCGACAAATTATACTGGAGTTTCACAATAATATGGAGTAGCTAAAGCGAATTTTGGTTTAACGTTTTACCATAAAATGATGAAGCGAAAATATGAGTTTTGGTACAACGTTTCACCACTAAATGGTATCCGTGATAGCATCATAAAAAGGTGAAACTAAGCACCAAGTAATTGTTGCAGCTAAATGGGTACCAAATTTTGGTGCAAGATCGTACAAAATTTTTAACAGTGTATCTATTGACCATGTGGTGTGGATCACAATTGAATATCACGCCACTTAACACTATAGCCAAGGCGAGTTACAAACTTTAAATGTTTTTATTCCACTCGGCAGCTAATCCGCCTATTTTTGTTTATGATATAATGCAATCTTACCACATTTTTTTATATCAAATGTTATTTGATATACTGATCGCAGCATTACGGGTTCATCCAATACCAGTAGGACCCCTTGTTCAGTTCTCCTAGCAATTATCAGACAATCTGATAACAAAAGCGCCCAATACTGAAAAATAACAATTAAAATATTAATTTTTAATAAAGGAAAATTAATATACTTTAATTTAAATTATTTAAAAACCTACTAGCCAATTTAAAGATCATTCTCAATTAATTTTAATTGCCTTGTAGTGTGTATTTGAGGAACTTTCACTCATAACCAAACATGGCCAGATATGTAAACAATGAGATAAGAATTAAATTTTATGTAAAAACCTTGCCTCTATCGGTTTTTTTTCCAAAAAAAGTATTTATATTTCTAAAAATATATCTTTAACTTTAAAAAAATGTCAGATGCTTTTACCGAACCATTTTGCTGTTTTCTGCGATTTGTTATCTTATTGACGTGTTCGGTTTTGCTTGGGAACTGCTCATTTTATAGACAAGCCTAGTTCCATTGAATTAAATAATTTGGAAAATATTTTAATAAACTTATTTACACATAAAACAGTAAACTAATTATTATTCTTTGTATCAATGAATTTTAGATACAAGTATTGAGCTTTATTAACCATTATAAAAAAGGGTATTTCAGTGTTAAGATATATTTGTAGATAATTTATTGTAAAATGCATATAAATATGCTTATAAATCTAAAAAAACTGGAAAAAGATATTTAATAGATTAGAATAAATATATTAGAATATTTGATATATTAGAATAAATATATTAAAATATTTAACATATTAGAATAAATATATTAGAATAAATATATTAAAATATTTAACATATTAGAATAAATATATTAGAATAAATATATTAGAATAAATATATTAGAATAAATATATTAGAATAAATATATTAAAATATTTAACATATTAGAATAAATATATTAGAATAAATATATTAGAATAAATATATTAGAATAAATATATTAGAATAAATATATTAGAATAAATATATTAAAATATTTAACATATTAGAATAAATATATTAGAATAAATATATTAAAATATTTAACATATTAGAATAAATATATTAGAATAAATATATTAAAATATTTAACATATTAGAATAAATATATTAAAATATTTAATATATTAGAATAAATATATTAGAATAAATATATTAGAATAAATATATTAGAATAAATATATTAGAATAAATATATTAGAATAAATATATTAGAATTTTTATTGTATTACGAAAATATATTAGAATAAATATAATAAAATAAATATATTAGAATAAATATATTAGAATAAATATATTAGAATAAATATATTAGAATAAATAAATTAGAATAAACATATTAAAATAAATATATCAGAATAAATATATTAGAATAAATATATTAGAATAAATATATTAGAATAAATATATTAGAATAAATAAATTAGAATAAATATATTAGAATAAATATATCAGAATAAATATATTAGAATAAATATATTAGAATAAATTTATTACAATAAATATATTACAATAAATATATCAGAATAAATATATTAGAATAAATATATTAGAATAAATATATTATAATTTTTAATATATTATAATATAGTAAATATAAAAATATCAATTAAAAATATTACCTGAATAAAATGCCGTCCTTCCACTTTGGCCAATTGGCCTGCAAACAGCCAATATCTCCCTGGACTTATCAGAGAAAAACCCTGTTAATTATTAAAAAAATATTATCTATTAGTAACATTTTATAAAGCAAAGCAAATAACAAAAAAGGCATTCATCTTTTCCTCCCTAAATCAACAATAAAATTTGTAAAATTCTCTGTAAATTCGACACACGCTTCTTTTTTTATCCATATAAAAAAATCAATCTCACATAACTTAAAGACGGCATTGACGACTTTAATAACTGGGGCATCTAGTGTGTCTCATGTCAATGTGTAATGTTACACATAAGTCAAACCAAAAAAGAGCATTAAAATTTCGCATTTAGGAGAACCAAGCACTTACTGAGAAACAAGAAATAAAAAAGCCCTCCATTTGCCAAGCACTCTTGGAAACATAATCACATATTTAATTTTTCGAACCGACATTTAATTTGCAAGACCAAAACTCCAGTCGAACTTGACTTCCTAGAGGCGTTTCTCATTTTTAGCAATATTGATTCGTTATTTAATGAAACCTTTGCAGTGCCAATTGAAATATTTTTATTCTTTCGCAACACTTTCATTTCTGGATTTCTTTTCATTTTGATATTCGCATTAACTGTTTGTTTTTCATTTCTGCTGATGAAGGGAGATGTAAATCCCGAAACATGTCCGGATTTTTATATTTTTAATGGCAAATTTTCACGTTATATTTATTATTATTAACGCAATATCCTTTTGACGATGTTTTATCGAATCTTTTTCTGTTAAATAAAACCCATCAAATTCGAATATGTTTTTTTTTAATTTATAGATCGAGTCATAAAATAGTCATATACAGATATTAAAAATATTTTGGGGGTGTTTAAATAGAACAATTGAAATATTATTTTACAGTGTGTTGTATCAATCTAAATCAGGATTGAAGAATTCATATTGCAATACGTTGCACGTTTCTTCACTTTGGACAGACACATTTTTCAATCACAGCCATCGTCTGCACTCTAATGATATTCCTGCTAGTTGATATTCTAAAGAAATAATTGTAATAGAATATAATCGTTTGAGGGTTTGGCTACCAAGTTGTTTAAATCCAAAAGCAGAATTCCTTCAGAAGAATTAATTTAAAGTATGCAACTCGCCTCCGATATTTCGTTCACTGGAACAACATTCCGTTAATTATTAGAGAAACTTGTGAAGATTTACCCACACCAAATGATAATTCTAGATATCCAGAAATGAAAATTGTTTTTAGTCAGTTGTTTTCGGACATGAACCGCTTAGCAGCCAACTGAATGATGCACGTCCCAAAGTATTTTATTTACATAAACATTTTAACGTTTTTTTATTTTGAAAATGTCACTTTCTGTAATGCATTAAGAATATATTATATGTAAGCAAACTGTTTATTGTTTATAAATAAACAGCAATTTGCATGCAAGAGATATAAAGGAAGAGTGGGCATAGTGGCTGGATATAATTACTTAAAAAAATATTATCATTTAAATTATAAAAATTAAATAAAATCAGCAAAACAATTAATACATTACCCAATAATTATTTATCCATATAAGTCAGTAAAATACTTAAAATGTATTCTTAAGAAGCGTTTAAACAGTATTTATGCATTGTTAAAAATATATTCTCATATTTGACGAAACTTTTGTCATTTATGACGTAACAGACATCTATTATAGCCCCAATTTAATAGTTATTCAAAATAAGGAAATTCATTTTGTCGCTTTGTGAACGAAATTTATTTCGTCCAAATTAGGTAATATATGTATAAAACCAATTACGATTAATGCCCCTGAAAAGACTGTAAAGGAATCTGAGTAAATTGATTTCGTCAAAAATGAGGCCCTGGAATGACCGCAAAAGAATTGAGTAAATAACTTCCGTTAAAAATGAGTCTCCGAAAAGAGCCGTAAAAGAAACTGAGTAAATTACTTTTGAAGAGTGTTGAGCCGCGTATAAAATAATATGTATCGGCAAAGAAACTCTTTTTATTTTGTTTACAAAATTACTTTTGATACGTTCAAAACATCGCTCTCTAAAGAAAAAACAGTGTGTGTAGTTCACTTCAGTTCGATGGTGTGTGTAGTTCACTTCAGTTCGATGGTGTGTGCAGTTCACTTCCGTTCGATGGTGTGGTCGCCACAGAGCTCCCCCGCAAGTCGGAACGACGATACTGTTGTCACGGTAGTCTGAAACGAACAGTCCTTCCATATCTAGTCGTGACTGTTCTTGGTTGAGGATTCGACTCCAGACGAGGAATAGCAGGATCTTCTGCGGCAAGAACAAATGCCGGTTTCAGACGGTTTATCGCGACGTTCTTCTCCGCACCCTTGATTAGTAGCTTGAAAAACTTGGGACCCCGTTTAAGAACTTGAAACGGGCCCTCGTACGGCTGTTGCAAAGGTCTCCTCACCATATCTTGCCTCACAAAGACATGCGTTGTTTCCATCAAATCTTTGCAGACGAACACATCCGTCTTTGAATGCCTGGACGCTGGCGTAGGCTGCAACCTCTGCATGGTATCCCGCAGACGCTGAACGAACTCTGCATGCGTAGGAGTACTGGACGCTGGTGAAGAACGAAAGAACTCACCGGGTAATCTTAGCGTTGTTCCATACACGAGTTCGGCTGAACTCGTTCCAAGATCCTCCTTGAAGCAAGATCTAATGCCTAGCAGGACACTTGGAAGTACTTCTACCCATCTTTCCGTGGCCTGACATCTGATGGCTTGTTTAAGCTGGCGGTGAAACCTCTCCACCTGACCGTTAGATGCGGGGTTGTAGGCGGTTGTCCGGTACTTCTCCGTCCCGATGAACCTCATCAATGCCCGGCAGATTTCAGATTCGAAAGATCTCCCCTGGTCGGTTGAAATGTACTCAGGGACTCCAAAACGGGATATCCATCCTCCGAACAGCGTTTCAGCTATGGTTGCCGCAGTCTGGTCCACCATGGGGAATGCCTCCGGCCACCGGCTGAACCTGTCGACACATGTAAGGCAATAGGAGAATTCTCGAGAAGTTGGAAGAGGACCTACCACATCGATGTTTACGTGGCTAAATCTACACTTTGGTAGGGGGTAACTCCCGACCTCGGACTTCGTGTGGCGGTGGACTTTGTTTTTCTGGCATTCCAAGCACCCCTTACACCATGCAGCAATGTCCTTGTGCAGGTCCTTCCAGATGAAGCGCTGTCGAACCATGTTAGTTGTGGCTTTTATTCCTGGATGGGCCAAGTTATGTAGAACTAGAAAAACTTGAAAACGAAAGTCTTTAGGTACATAAGGACGAACAGTTCCAGTTGACGTATCGCATAGCAAAGTCAAATCGGTTTGTGAGAAATGAAGCGGTTTCAACTTAAGACCAGAATCGGAATTTAAAACCTGCTGTAGTTCCTCATCATCAACCTGAGCTTTAGCCATACCATCATAATCAATATTTGTAGGTACCTGTATTTCCGAAATGCGAGACATCGCGTCTACGACACAATTTTTGTCACCTGCCAAATATGAAAAATTTGTGGTAAATTGACTTAAGAATTCTAAATGGCGCTGTTGGCGAGGAGAACATTTTTCACTGCAATTTTTGAATGCGAACGTAAGGGGTTTATGATCTGTAAAGATTACAAAATCTCTGCCCTCTAACATGTGCCGAAAATGTCTGACAGCGCAATATGCAGCCAAGAGTTCACGGTCATAGGTACTGTACCTGCGTTCCGCGGCATTAAGCTTTCTCGAAAAAAATGCTAACGGCTCTACGACGTTTGAGTACGTTTGTTGCAAAACACCCCCTATTGCGATTTCCGAAGCGTCTACCAACAATGAATATGTGGCATCGACTTTAGGATGAGCTAGTAAGGTAGATTGAGAAATTGAAACTTTACACTCTTCGAATGCTTTATCAGAGTCGTCAGTCCAAACAATTGGGGTTTTGTCGCGTTTCTTTTTTCCTTTTAGAAAGTCGTGCAACAACGCTTGTTTATCAGCTGCGTGAGGTATGAATTTATTATAGAAATTTAATAATGCCAAAAATCGTCTTAATTCATCGATTGTTTTAGGCTTAGGGTAGTTCAGAAGTGCCTCCACTTTTTCCTGTAATGGAGAAATACCTTCTGGCGAAACCTGATAACCCAAAAATGGCAAAGTTTTTACTGCAAAAACGCATTTGTTAACATTAATAACGATTCAATATTCTGAAAAACGTTGGAAAATTTCTTGTAAGTGTGTTTTATGCTCATTCTCATTACGAGAAGCAACAAGCACATCATCCAGGTAGGCAAAGCAAAAGTCTAATCCACTCAAAACTGAGTCAATAAAGCGTTGGAACGTTTGTGCAGCATTCCGCAACCCAAAACACATATGCACGTATTCGTATAAGCCAATCGGTGTAATTACGGCAGTTTTTTTAATATCTTCAGGTTCCATGGGAATTTGGAGATACGCCTTAACGAGATCTAGTTTTGAAAATATAGATTTACCTTCCAGCTCTAGAGAAAAGTCATGTATATGTCTAATTGGATACCGATCTGCTTCAGAAATAGAGTTAAGTTTTCGAAAATCCCCACAGACACGGAAGTCCCCATTACTTTTGCGTACCATGTGAATAGGACTGGCCCAAGGGCTATCTGAAGGTCTGATAATACCCTGGTCGAGTAAATCTTTGAATTCCTTTTTGAGAACTGCAAGTTTTTCCGGTGATAAACGCCTCGCTTTAGCAAAAACTGGCGGTCCTTTAGTGACTATACAATGTGTAACCCCATGTTTTTTAGGTGCATCATTGATGCAAGGTTTAGTGATGTCCGGAAATTGGTTAAGCAATTCAAAGTATGGCATATCGTTAGTTATTGTACTTAACCCACCGGTAGATACACACTTAACCGAACCTTTGGTAGCTAACGAAGTTACATTATCAATCAAACGATGATTGCGTATGTCAATCAATAATCCAAACCGCTCCAAAAAATCCGCTCCTATTATAGGGTTTTGAATATCAGCTATAATAAAGTTCCATGAAAAATCCCGACGAAGATCTAAGTTCAGTGTTAACCTGCGAGTACCGTAAGTTGTAATTTTTGTACCGTTTACGGCAAAAAGGCAAAAATCGTCTTGTTTGGAAACACCTTTAGTAAACCTTTTAGGATAAACAGAAACACAGGCTCCGCTATCGATCAAAAATTGTTTACCTGTTCCTTTATCAAAAACAAAAAGACGACTCATTTGTTGGCTTTCATCCGTGGTCGCCATCACTGATGAGCCAGTTAGTTTTCCTGAACATTGGGAGTTTTCTTAAAGCTACATGGTGGATTGCAATTTCGTGCCTTATCCGCGTAACGGAAGTGATACCAACACAATGGATAGCGTTCAACTACAGCTGGAGATCTCAGTTGGCGATCCCGGGAGTTGGATCTAGTGTTACGTCTATTACCCGAAAAATTTTCACGAACCCTTGACCTAGAAAGTCGTTCGACACTTTCTTGCAACGCACAAATTTGGTTTTGTAGAGATTTGAAAGAGCATGAGGGATTAACTTGAACTTCAGAAATTTCTGTCGCAATGCCAGACACCTCGGTGATTTTGTCCGCAATGAGCGACAAAGTTTCCAATGTTCCGGTGCTAACCGATAAAATTTGTTGACAAGCAATTGGTAAGCGTTGCTTCCATAATTGCGCCAAAATTGTATCATCGGTTAACCGATCAGAAGCGAGGTCTCGCATTTCTCTAAGAAGTTGAGAAGGTTTTTTGTCCCCCAGTTGTATTTCCTGTAATAAGCTTCTTATACGAGCAGTTTCGCTTTGAGAGAACTGGTTTACAATTCGATCTTTAAGTTTCTGGTATTTATTCTCAGTGGGCGGATTCCTAACCAGATCACTAACATACGTTAAAATTTCTGTATCTACCGCCGCCGGGTCACCACTGAAGAGTGTTGAGCCGCGTATAAAATAATATGTATCGGCAAAGAAACTCTTTTTATTTTGTTTACAAAATTACTTTTGATACGTTCAAAACATCGCTCTCTAAAGAAAAAACAGTGTGTGTAGTTCACTTCAGTTCGATGGTGTGTGTAGTTCACTTCAGTTCGATGGTGTGTGCAGTTCACTTCCGTTCGATGGTGTGGTCGCCACACTTTCATTATAAATGAGACTCTGAAAAGAGCCGTAAAGGAATCTGAGTAAATTACGTTCGTCAAAAATGAAGCCCTGGAAAGACCGTAAAGAAATCTGAGTAAATTACTTTCGTTAAAAATGAAGCTCTGAAAACGCCCGTAAAGGAATCTGAGTAAATTACTTTCGTCAAAAATGAGGCTCTGAAAAGTGTCGTAATGGAATCTAAGTAAATTACTTTTGCTAAAAATGAGGCCCTGAAAAGACTATAAAGGAATCTGAGTAAATTACTTTCGTCAAAAATGAAGCCCTGGAAAGGGCCGTAAAATAATCTGAGAAAATTACTTTCGTTATAAATGAGACTCAGAAAAGGGCCGTAAAGGAATCTGAGTAAACTGCTTGCGTCAAAAATAATCCCCTGAGAAGGACATTAAAGTAATCTGAGTAAATTACTTTCGTTATAAATGAGACTCTGAAAAGGGCCGTAAAGGAATCTGAGTAAATTACTTTCGTTAAAAATGAGGCTCTAAAAAGGGTCGTAAAGTAATATGAGTAAACTGCTTGCGCCAAAAATAAGGCCCTGAAAAGGACATTAAAGTAATCTGGGTAAATTACATTCGTCAAAAATAAGGCCCTAAAAAAGAAAACAAAGGAAACTGAGGAAATTACTTTAGTTAAAAAATTTGAGTATTCTTGTTTTGTCAAAAATTACATAATTATAGACGAAGCTATTGTCAAATATGAAGAAAGTACCCTTGACGATCGTTATACTTTAAGAGCGCGGTCTCCGTGAATCTAGCATTCACGTGCATATTTCTAAACTAGTATTAAATTTAAGTCCAACTTATTTATCACAGGACCTGTACAAAGTTTTATTATTTACGAATAAAAACTCAAACTCTTATAGAAATAAGATCCCAATACCTTCGGTCCTCTGGTGAAGAGAGTTTTTTCTTGGAGAGCCTCAAGATTAAGGTAGGGTTCTTCCGCATCAAAGACTGTTTCCAAGTTCTCCAAATCCTCAAAACTTGACAGTTTGCCCATCACCTCATTCATCTCGTTCTCGAAAGTTCGGTAGACTGAAAAGTACAAAAGAGTTTTATACTCTTTGCCGAAATACCTTAATCCTATTTCAAGGATATTTTGAGAAATCGGCGAAATTCCTTTGATAAGTACGGAAAAGTTTTTGCAGAAGAAGGTAATTTACCTGTGCGTTGTTTACAGTATGGTTAAAAATATTTGATTTCTTAATTTAGAAATTGTTTTGGATCATGGAAATTATATTCTGAAGTATGAGGAATAACTGAAATCCTAAACCTTCTTTATTATAAAAATGAAAACTAATAGCTTATGTAGGATGATTTTCAACATACCATTTTGTTCTTTCGGTTTAATTTTGGAATCTAATGATAAATTTGAACACAATTCTCAAGTTTGGCAAAAAGTTTTTAAAAATAATTTTATTATTTTAGGAACTGAAAAAAAAACAATAGTTGAATTAAACTAAAAACTACCCTATTGCAACCTTACAACTTCTAAATCACAACTGTTTTGAATAATTAACATACTTTTAACAGTCAACAACTTTACTGCTGAAATAAATTATCATATTTGACGAAACAGACGCCAGTTATATGCCCCGATGAAACATTTCGTCCGACAAAGAAAATTCACTTTGTCGTTTTTTTAATGAAATATATTTTGTCAAAAATGGAGACGATTTTAAATAATATAATAAGAATCGACGAGCTAACTTCAAACCATGGGCTTGTTTCGTTAAAAGATAGTCGATTCAATGGAGAAACGATTGTCAAATACAACGAAAGTAGCGTTGACTATCGCAGAATTCTCAAAATTAGAATATTGTTTCTGATACTGTTTAATATATGTTCTTTTCATACATACATTAGAATTCAAATTATCCAGTTATCCAAATTAAGCATAACAAATCAGCAATTATCCTTATTGTTTTGAGAGAAAAAAGTAATCAGCAAAATCCACATTAAAAAAGTTTCTTACCTGTAAATGACATTGTTTTTAATAGTCATTAAAAATTACAAAACATACTAAAACAAAATTCTTATTTTTACTAAGAAATAAAATGTTCTTCGCGAATTATCCAATTATCCGGATATTCGATTATCCGGATGGATGGGATCTTATCGCAATATTTTCCGGATAATCGGAGTTCTACTTTGAAAATAAAGAATAATAAATATTGAAAACCTTTAAATATATAAAAATTTAATTTAAAAAAACTAAAATACAATAAATCTGCTAGCAAACAAAAGTTGATAAGTATAAATATTTCAAGATGACATAATCTTAATTTTATTTTCTTAACAAACATTTTCACATGTAATATATACAACTTGCACAAACACTAATTTCACAACAATATTTTTATTTTAATATTTATTTTTATGCTGGTAATTGTTGTTGGTTGTTGACTCCTAAAAGTATGTTAATTATTCAAAACAGTTCTGAGTTAGGTTGGTTTGGTTAAATAACGTCGCACTAGAGCTGCACAGTGGGCTATTGGCGACGGTTAGGGGTCTATCTCGAAGGAAAGACCCGGGAACACATACACATTCACACACACATTCATTCATACATGCACCTCGTTATTTTACTCTTTGGGAAACACCTGAACTGGCACCCAACGCCTTCAATAGACGTCGGGACTTTGGACCCCGATCAGATTTATCGTGCACCAGTCCCGTATACACGCCACGGAGGCCTCTGTTCTGAGTTAGAAGGTGTAAGATTGCAATATGGTAGTTTTTAGTTTAATTAAACTATGGTGGTTTTTGGTTTAATTTAACACCGTTATTGTTTTTTTTTCAGTTCCCAAAATAATAAAATTATTTTAAAAAACTTTTTGCCAAACTTGAGAATTGTGTACAAATTTATCATAAATTCCGAAATTATCCCAAAAGTACAAACTGATATATTTCAAACCGTCCCACATAGGCTATCAGTTTGTGTTTTTATAATAGAGAAGGTTCGGGATTCCAGTTTATTTCTAATACTTCAGAATAATAATATAAAAAGTTTCTAATATTAATAATTTTTACATAATGTAAAATATAAATATAAGTTATCCATTTCCAACAAAGTACCTTCGCTCAGCCTCATTTTTTCACAAATAACAATCTCATTATGTGAGATTAAAAATCTAGGTAATAAAAATCTTGATTATATTAAACATTTTTTTTATTATTTACAAAAAAAAAGATTTACTATGCGTCTCTAAAATAAGAACATTACTTCCTCGTATCCAGAGAGTGAGTGGGCGTGTTGAAGATGCAGAAGGGAATGTTAACTACCCGTTCCACCCACACTGTGACAGGTAGGAATGGTTAATGTAGGCGATCAAACTCAATTTTACGTAAGACCCGAACCGCTGTAATTGAGTTTTGTATCATCCGATTTTCCATGCTGAAGAGGGCTTGCTTATGTTATTGAGTTAGGCCGAACCCTAAGTTTAACGAACTCTTGAAGTTTTGATTTATACACGGAAAATAAAAAATATACGGATATTTAATTTTTAATTTTGGAAAGATTTATTTATATCTGTTGAGATATTAAGTTTCATTTTTTATTGGTATTTACCATACTCAATTTATTGGATATAGATACATTTTCTATTTTAGGGATTTGTATTTAATTCTTCGAGCGGCTAACAAATAAACAATACAGTAAAGTCGTTTTCTCTTTAGAAGAGTTCATATTATAATTTTAATTAATTTAATAATTTATAAAAAACACACATTATTTTGAATAAGTTTTGTTTAATTTTTATCTTAATAAAAAAAATATTTGAAAATGTTGAAATATATTTTTTTTTATATAAATGTAAAAATGGTGTGTAGCTGGAAGAAATGGTGATATCATGGCGAAAACTAGATTACCGATCAGAAAATATTTAAAAAGTTAATGCATATAACTTTTTTTTACGTATCATACGTTTTATTTGTTCGTATATATTTTGAACCCAAACTCTATATATATTATAGTGATGGATATATATGTTTTAATAAAATTATACAAATATTGACGACCAACAACAGGCTCAAGGCCCAACAAGGTTGGTTCATCTAGTATCTTCTAACTATCCCCCAATGCATATCTAATTTCTTCTTAAAATCCGTTACCCCTTTACAATTAACAATATTCACTGGCAAGTTGTTCCATTTGTCTATTACCCTATTATAGAAATAGTGTTTTCTCCCTTCCCGATTAAAATGGGATTTGTTTAACTTAAACCCATGTCCTCTCGTTCTATCACTCATATTAAAATCTAAACCCTCCACATCTCCTTGTTTGATAAATTTGAATAGTTGAATCAAATCTCCCCTAACCCTTCTCTCTTCCAGAGTATACATATTCAAATTTCTTAATCTATTTTCATAATTTATCCCTGAAAACCCTTGGACCATTTTGGTAGCCCTGTTCTCTATTTTCTCTAACAATTCAATGTCTTTTTTTAAGATATGGTGACCAAAACTGTACAGCATACTCAAGATGTGACCAAGATTATGAACATTTACATATTTTGCATCGTAGAATCTCTAAACAAAACAACCTTATCCCAAAAAATATGTAATTCATAAAAATAAGCGCATGTGATAAATTCACTAACACAAATATTTATGTTAATTAATTATTTTTTAGATATTAATTAATGAAATACATAATACAAATTAATATTAAACATTAATAAGTAATACAATTTATAACAGGTTTGATTTACTCTTATTGTATCAAATTATACTCATATTTTTGTAAAGTAATATGTGTTTAACAAAACAAGCATTACCTAGACTCTACGAGAAAGGTAACACCTTATTTCGATTTTAGAGATATAATCTTTGTAAATATATTTAAAAAAAAGTTTAGAAGGTTCATCTAATAGAGCATTAAATATCTTGAATTTAAAAAAATGACATCTGAGCTTCCACTGAGTTACATTCAAACTTTAAAGCCATTTTTTGAAGTAAATAGAATTTATTTCATGTTTAACTTTAAATTAAGTTAAAAACCCTTGTTTTATGTCAATGAAATTGTTTATAAGTAATGTTCTCAATTGTGTATATGTATTTAATGTTTACTACTATATTTTTCAAATATTTTATATTGTGCTTTAAAAATTTTGGGTGTGAAATATTTTTGTAAAAAAATCTGATTTTGTAAGATTTTAGAAGATTTTTACACTGTTAAAATAAGCACTCAAAAATAATTCAAATTTACAAATTTTTGAGTATATTCATTTTTGAGTTGTATTGAGTTGTATTTTGTTGTATATTCATTTTTGACTTATACCTTTCCCAGTAATATGTTGTGCTAAAACTACAGCCCTAAATCATAGTATACACTTTTATGGAGCTCTTTTTTATAAATGAAACCAGTTTTTTCGTCGTAAACATAATTCACTTGTTTAGTGAACAAAGAAACAATTTTTGTTGACAAAGAGCTCTAGATAAAAAACTTGTAAAATGCACCGACATAAAGCATTAACATATAAATGGCAAGAGAACACGCAAAACCCGGATTCTAGCATGGAAACTGCCATAAAAAGCTCAAAAAGCTCTGAATTCATAAGTTTTATTCTTGAAAAACACATGTACTCAAAAATGAGTACAAAGAGTAAAAATGAATAAAAAGAGCAGTTGCTTGCCTATATAGGCTGCCTTCATAAATCACTTTCAATAAACATCAACAATTACAACCAAGACTTACCGTGAATCGAACTCATATCCTACCCACCACAGTCCAGTGGCTTATGCTTTGTACTACCAGAACGACGTGAAGAAGTTATAAACAGAAGAAATGTTAAAAAGGTGTGCCAAAATAATGAGAATTAAGATAATTGAGTTGTAATAACTCAATTTCCATTTAAACAATCTACATCAAATGCTGCGGAAAACGACCTTCTGAACAACTATATTAAGTTTGTCAGGTCGCTTTGTTAAGATGATTTGAACAGAAACTGAAATTAGCAATATTAAATCACACTGCTCATATTTGAGAAAGTGCAATTACTTAAATGTGAGTACGTTATCACTCATTTACGATGCAATTGTACTAAAACAACCAAATATGTTCAGGTGCTCATTTTTAAGTACCATTTTTCAAGGTGTAATCTTGCAAGGTTTTTTCATTTGACAACTATCTTAAGTTTGTCATGTCGCTTTGTTAAGATGACTTGAACAGAAGCTGTGATTATGAATTTTAAATCACACTGTTCATTTTTGAGAAAGTACGATTGCTGAAATGTGAGTACGTTATCGCTCCTTTACGATGCAATTGTACTACAAAAAAATATGTTCAGGTGCTCATTTTTAAGTACCATTTTTTAAGGTGTAATTTTGCAAAGGTTTTTCATTTGAAAATTATTGTTAAAAGTAAAAAAAAAAATTATTGCAACTACTAATTTTACATAAATCAGAAAAAAAATTAATTAAAACATTATTAAAAATAACAATTTAAAAGTGTAACCCTAAATTAAACTAAATCCTTTTTAAAAGCTGAACAAGTTAACACCTTTATTTTTTTTTGCAAATGCTTACATTCTCAACTCACACTTTCTTAAATTCAACACAACTAACTAATAAACGAAATTTTATCACAACAGAATTCACCATTATTTCATTTATTTGGCTAAAAATCATATTAATTTGGATAAAATTAAAAATAAACTTTTTTGCTATCTCAGGACCTCGAACTGGTAAAAACTTGACATTTAAATATTAAACCGAAATTAATGTTTTTATTATCGTAAATTTCATATAGAGAATTCATTTAACGCTCATTTGTGGTAAGTCATAATCCCTGCAACTAACTAGTTTTTATTAATTTTCATAACTTCTATTTTTAATTTATATTATTATGTCAAAGT
The DNA here is from genome assembly GCA_963932185.1 of Troglohyphantes excavatus. Lineage (NCBI taxonomy): Eukaryota > Metazoa > Arthropoda > Arachnida > Araneae > Linyphiidae > Troglohyphantes > Troglohyphantes excavatus. The sequence continues at coordinate 50,504,470 of OZ010674.1, read as the reverse complement.
TTCAAATTACGGTATAATTAATTATTTTAAAAAACGAGATGCGAAGCATAAACTCATCAACGGATTATTGATTTTTGTGTCAAGTGTCATGCTTGATTCTTATTATTTCATTAAAAACTCATTTTAATTTAGGGTTTTAGAATGTCTAATTACCATTAATTATTAATTTGTTTGCTTATTTATACTATTATTACCTAAATACTTTCTTTAAACGAATTAGCACGTGTTGTATCAAAAATAATAAAAGTAAGATGTTGTGTCTGACACGCAAAACACTATATTCGCCCATATCTGAAAATGTATACATAGATGCTATTCATCTATAATTGCGCAACTGAGGAGTGAAATTTTATAATTCCATTTAATTTTTCGTGTATAGCAGTTTATAACGGTTTCAAAAGAATTTTTTTTAAATGGTAATTTAAAAAATATAGTATCTATGTAATTTTAAAATCATAACAACAGTAAAATTAAATTTATATATATATTTATTGTTTTAAACAATTTAAAATTGGCGATCAAAAATTGCTTTGGTGAAATAGGTCTTTCTGCAAATTACGCTTCAACGGAAAAACTATCATTCGGAGATGTACCTCGGAGATGTCTGAACAATAGACCAGTTACTTTGCTTTCGAGAAAATAAAAGAGAATAAATAAACGGGGAGACTGAAGAGTATGAAAAAAATTAATGCGTGTGGAAAAGCATGTAACAGCTAGTTTGTCATAAAGATTCATAAAACTTTTTTGGAGCACTGCAAAAGCTTCTTTTCTAAAAAGACAAATTTGCTGACAATCCGGATATTTTTTCTTTTTTAAAATACATTATTCAGTACCATTTTCCTATTAAAATAGTATCGACAAACCGGGAAAATTTTAATTGCGTTCCATACCACGTTACCATACACTGTAAAAAAAATTTGCTTCAAAATTAGTACATGGACGTACTCCTTTTTCTTTGAGTACACTTGCTTCGTAAAGGAGCGATGACGTACTCAAATCTAAGTAATCCTACTTTTACTAAAATGAGCAGTATGGTTTAAAATTAGCTTCTGTTCAAGCCATCTTAACAAAACGACCTGGCAAATATAAAATATTTGTTCAGAAGATGGTTTTCCGCATTATTTGATGTCGATTTTTTTAAGGGGGTCCGATACCCAAAATTCGCAAAAACAGTCATTTTTTTTATATTTAAAAAATAATATTCAAACTTATCTTAATAACTCACAAAAAACTGCTTCAAAAAATTCCTATTACTTTTTTAGTTATGAATGTTTTAATGATGTGTTCCTATAACATAGTTGTATCATATGTAAACTTTAAAAGCAAATATCTCTGTTCGTGGTTTTGAAATTTAATGAACACTAAAAATGCTAAGGCTTTTTTACTATTATACTTAAAATCATAATTTTTGTGTGTATAGCAAGATAAATATATTTTAAATAGATGTATGCATTCAGATTTCCTATTTTTTACCATAATTTGTTTTTTAAAGCCACTTAAAATGGAATTTTATTTTTTTTCGTCAATTTTTTTTCCAAAATTCCTAATATATATATTTTTTTTAAAGTGATGTATCTGAATCAAAATTTGAATGCATACATCTATTTACATATTATTCAAGATCTTAAATAAAAAAAATTGCTTCAAAATATTGAAAAACAAAAAAGGAGTAGGAATTTTAAAATTGTTAAAAAATTTACTAAAATTTTAATTTAAAAATAAATGTGCAATTTAAAAAAAAAATTGAGCGTCTTAAAATGGTTTTTTATGCATATTTAGAAAGAGAAAAAAAATTGGATTGTACAAGTATAAAAATAAAGAAAAAAATGTCGAAGGTATCGGACCCCCTTAATGGAAACTTAGTTATTACGACTCAATTACCTTACTTTCGATTGTTTTGTCACGCCTTTTTAATATTACTTATATTTGTAACTTCGTCACATCGCTCTAGTAGTGCAAAGGATAAGACCATGGATTTCAGTACGCAGAACATCAAGTTGACAGATCGGGTTCGATTCCCGGTAAGTCCTAGTTGTAATTGTTGAAATTTATTGAAAATTAATTATGAAGGCATCCTATGTAGGCAAGCAACTGCTCTTTTTATTAATTTTACAAATTTTTGAGTACATGCCTTTTTCAAAAATGAAATTTATCGATTTGGAGCTGTGACAAACATCGAATATAATCAAAAGTAAGTACATTTTACTTATTTTTAAGTACCTATTTTTAACAAGAACTTTTTCAAGGAAAACATATGTTTTATCGCCATGAATTAGGGTTGCCATTTGGATTCAATAGGTATAACCCGATCAAATCTACTTAAAATGTACTCAAAAATTAGATATTTTTATTTATT